>CAXAJV010000247.1:1645324-2845324 GCA_963969225.1 Xylocopa violacea | reverse complement strand
ACATCATTCCTGTCGTATCGACCCGTATTTCTCGGTGGTAACATTATATGCGTCTATAACGTTACATATCGTAGCCTAAGGCGACCTGACATGTCGAATGTAATATTTTGCAACGTTCCTGGCGTGTCGTCACCTGCTTCTCGATGGGGACATTATATACGTCTATAGCGTTGTATATCCTAACCTAATGCAACCTAAAATCTGGGATGTAATATTTTACAACATTCCTGGCATGTCGGTCCCTACGTCTCGGTGGGAACATTCTATACGTCTATAACGTTGCATATCCTAACCTAAGGGAACCTAACATCTCGGGTGTAGTATTTTACAACATTCCTGACGCGTCGGCCCCTATTTCTCGGTGGGACCATTAGATACGTCTATAGCGTTATATATCCTAGCCTAAGGCGACCTGACATGTCGAATGTAATATTTTACATCATTCCTGGCGTGTCCGCCCGTAGATCTCGGTGGTAACATTATATACGTCTATAACGTTATGTATTCTAGCCTAAGGCAACCTAACATGCCGAATGTAATATTTTACAACATTCCTGGCGTGTTGTCGCCTGCTTCTCGGTGGGGACATTATATATGTCTATAACGTTGTATATCCTAACCTAACGAAACCTAACATCTGGGATGTAATATTTTACAACATTCCTGGCATGTCAGTCCCTACGTCTCGCTGGGAACGTTATATACGTCTATAACGACATATATCCAAACTTAAGGGAAACTAACAGCTCGGATGTAATATTTTACAACATTCCTGGCGATTCGGCTCCTACTTTTCGGTGGGAACATTATATACGTCTATAACGTTGTATATCCTAACCTAAGGCAACCCAACATCTCGGATGTAATATTTTACATCATTCCTGTCATGTCGGTCCCTACGTCTCGTTGGGAACACTCCATGCGTCTATAGCGTTGTATATACTAACCTAAGGGAACCTAACATCTCAGGTGTAATATTTTACAACATTCCTGGCGTGTTGTCGCCTGCTTCTCGATGGGGACATTATATATGTCTATAACGTTGTATATCCTAGCCTAAGCAATCTAACATCTCGGATGTAATATATTACAACATTCCTGGCGTGTCGTCGCCTGC
Organism: Xylocopa violacea; assembly: GCA_963969225.1. Lineage (NCBI taxonomy): Eukaryota > Metazoa > Arthropoda > Insecta > Hymenoptera > Apidae > Xylocopa > Xylocopa violacea. The sequence goes on along the minus strand of CAXAJV010000247.1, from coordinate 2,844,207 downwards.
TTCCCGATGAGGACATTATATACGTCTATAACGTTGTATATCCTAACCTAACACAACCTAACATCTGGGATTTAATATTTTACATCATTCCTGGCGTGTCGTCGCCTGCTTCTCGATGGGGTCATTATATACGTCTATAACGTTGTATATCCTAACCTAACGCAACCTAAAATCTGGGATGTAATATTTTACAACATTCCTGGCATGTCGGTCCCTACGTCTCGGTGGGAACATTCTATACGTCTATAACGTTGCATATCCTAACCTAAGGGAACCTAACATCTCGGGTGTAGTATTTTACAACATTCCTGACGCGTCGGCCCCTATTTCTCGGCGCGACCATTATATACGTCTATGGCGTTATATATCCTAGCCTTAGGCGACCTGACATGTCGAATGTAATATTTTACATCATTCCTGGCGTGTCCGCCCGTAGATCCCGGTGGTAACACGATATACGTCTATAACGTTATGTATTCTAGCCTAAGGCAACCTAACATGCCGAATGTTATATTTTACAACATTCCTGGCGTGTTGTCGCCTGCTTCTCGGTGGGGACATTATATATGTCTATATCGTTGTATATCCTAACCTAACGAAACCTAACATCTGGGATGTAATATTTTACAACATTCCTGGCATGTCAGTCCCTACGTCTCGCTGGGAACATTATATACGTCTATAACGACATATATCCAAACTTAAGGGAAACTAACATCTCGGATGTAATATTTTACAACATTCATGGCGATTCGGCTCCTACTTTTCGGTGGGAACATTATATACGTCTATAACGTTGTATATCCTAACCTAAGGCAACCCAACATCTCGGATGTAATATTTTACATCATTCCTGTCATGTCGGTCCCTACGTCTCGTTGGGAACACTCTATGCGTCTATAGCGTTGTATATACTAACCTAAGGGAACCTTACATCTCAGGTGTAATATTTTACAACACTCCTGGCGTGTTGTCGCCTGCTTCTCGATGGGGACATTATATATGTCTATAACGTTATGTATTCTAGCCTAAGGCAACCTAACATGCCGAATGTAATGTTTTACAACATTCCTGGCGTGTTGTCGCCTGCTTCTCGGTGGGGACATTATATATGTCTATAACGTTGTATATCCTGACCTAACGAAACCTAACATCTGGGATGTAATATTTTACAACATTCCTGGCATGTCAGTCCCTACGTCTCGCTGGGAACGTTATATACGTCTATAACGACATATATCCAAACTTAAGGGAAACTAACATCTCGGATCTAATATTTTACAACATTCCTGGCGATTCGGCTCCTACTTTTCGGTGGGAACATTATATACGTCTATAACGTTGTATATCCTAACCTAAGGCAACCCAACATCTCGGATGTAATATTTTACATCATTCCTGTCATGTCGGTCCCTACGTCTCGTTGGGAACACTCTATGCGTCTATAGCGTTGTATATACCAACCTAAGGGAACCTAACATCTCAGGTGTAATATTTTACAACATTCCTGGCGTGTTGTCGCCTGCTTCTCGATGGGGACATTATATATGTCTATAACGTTGTATATCCTAGTCTAAGCAATCTAACATCTCGGATGTAATATATTACAACATTCCTAGCGTGTCGTCGCCTGCTTCTCGATGGGGACATTATATACGTCTATAACGTTGTATATCCTAACCTAACGCAACCTAACATCTGGGATTTAATATTTTACATCATTCCTGGCGTGTCGTCGCCTGCTTCTCGATGGGGTCATTATATACGTCTATAACGTTGTATATCCTAACCTAACGCAACCTAAAATCTGGGATGTAATATTTTACAACATTCCTGGCATGTCGGTCCCTATGTCTCGGTGGGAACATTCTATACGTCTATAACGTTGCATATCCTAACCTAAGGGAACCTAACATCTCGGGTGTAGTATTTTACAACATTCCTGACGCGTCGGCCCCTATTTCTCGGTGGGACCATTAGATACGTCTATAGCGTTATATATCCTAGGCTTAGGCGACCTGACATGTCGAATGTAATATTTTACATCATTCCTGGCGTGTCCGCCCGTAGATCTCGGTGGTAACACGATATACGTCTATAACGTTATGTATTCTAGCCTAAGGCAACCTAACATGCCGAATGTTGTATTTTACAACATTCCTGGCGTGTTGTCGCCTGCTTCTCGGTGGGGACATTATATATGTCTATATCGTTGTATATCCTAACCTAACGAAACCTAACATCTGGGATGTAATATTTTACAACATTCCTGGCATGTCAGTCCCTACGTCTCGCTGGGAACGTTATATACGTCTATAACGACATATATCCAAACTTAAGGGAAACTAACATCTCGGATGTAATATTTTACAACATTCCTGGCGATTCGGCTCCTACTTTTCGGTGGGAACATTATATACGTCTATAACGTTGTATATCCTAACCTAAGGCAACCCAACATCTCGGATGTAATATTTTACATCATTCCTGTCATGTCGGTCCCTACGTCTCGTTGGGAACACTCTATGCGTCTATAGCGTTGTATATACTAACCTAAGGGAACCTAACATCTCAGGTGTAATATTTTACAACACTCCTGGCGTGTTGTCGCCGGCTTCTCGATGGGGACATTATATATGTCTATAACGTTATGTATTCTAGCCTAAGGCAACCTAACATGCCGAATGTAATATTTTACAACATTCCTGGCGTGTTGTCGCCTGCTTCTCGGTGGGGACATTATATATGTCTATAACGTTGTATATCCTAACCTAACGAAACCTAACATCTGGGATGTAATATTTTACAACATTCCTGGCATGTCAGTCCCTACGTCTCGCTGGGAACGTTATATACGTCTATAACGACATATATCCAAACTTAAGGGAAACTAACATCTCGGATGTAATATTTTACAACATTCCTGGCGATTCGGCTCCTACTTTTCGGTGGGAACATTATATACGTCTATAACGTTGTATATCCTAACCTAAGGCAACCCAACATCTCGGATGTAATATTTTACATCATTCCTGTCATGTCGGTCCCTACGTCTCGTTGGGAACACTCCATGCGTCTATAGCGTTGTATATACTAACCTAAGGGAACCTAACATCTCAGGTGTAATATTTTACAACATTCCTGGCGTGTTGTCGCCTGCTTCTCGATGGGGACATTATATATGTCTATAACGTTGTATATCCTAGTCTAAGCAATCTAACATCTCGGATGTAATATATTACAACATTCCTGGCGTGTCGTCGCCTGCTTCTCGATGGGGACATTATATACGTCTATAACGTTGTATATCCTAACCTAACACAACCTAACATCTGGGATTTAATATTTTACATCATTCCTGGCGTGTCGTCGCCTGCTTCTCGATGGGGTCATTATATACGTCTATAACGTTGTATATCCTAACCTAACGCAACCTAAAATCTGGGATGTAATATTTTACAACATTCCTGGCATGTCGGTCCCTACGTCTCGGTGGGAACATTCTATACGTCTATAACGTTGCATATCCTAACCTACGGGAACCTAACATCTCGGGTGTAGTATTTTACAACATTCCTGACGCGTCGGCCCCTATTTCTCGGTGGGACCATTATATACGTCTATAGCGTTATATATCCTAGCCTAAGGCGACCTGACATGTCGAATGTAATATTTTACATCATTCCTGGCGTGTCCGCCCGTAGATCTCGGTGGTAACATTATATACGTCTGTAACGTTATGTATTCTAGCCTAAGGCAACCTAACATGTTCGAATGTAGTATTTTACAACATTCCTGGCGTGTTGTCGCCTGCTTCTCGGTGGGGACATTATATATGTCTATAACGTTGTATATCCTAACCTAACGAAACCTAACATCTGGGATGTAATATTTTACAACATTCCTGGCATGTCAGTCCCTACGTCTCGCTGGGAAAGTTATATACGTCTATAACGACATATATCCAAACTTAAGGGAAACTAACATCTCGGATGTAATGTTTTACAACATTCCCGGCGATTCGGCTCCTACTTTTCGGTGGGAACATTATATACGTCTATAGCGTTGTATATCCTAACCTAATGCAACCTAAAATCTGGGATGTAATATTTTACATCATTCCTGTCATGTCGGTCCCTACGTCTCGTTGGGAACACTCTATGCGTCTATAACGTTGCATATCCTAACCTAAGGGAACCTAACATCTCGGGTGTAGTATTTTACAACATTCCTGACGCGTCGGCCCCTATTTCTCGGTGGGACCATTAGATACGTCTATAGCGTTATATATCCTAGGCTTAGGCGACCTGACATGTCGAATGTAATATTTTACATCATTCCTGGCGTGTCCGCCCGTAGATCTCGGTGGTAACACGATATACGTCTATAACGTTATGTATTCTAGCCTAAGGCAACCTAACATGCCGAATGTAATATTTTACAACATTCCTGGCGTGTTGTCGCCTGCTTCTCGGTGGGGACATTATATATGTCTATAACGTTGTATATCCTAACCTAACGAAACCTAACATCTGGGATGTAATATTTTACAACATTCCTGGCATGTCAGTCCCTACGTCTCGCTGGGAACGTTATATACGTCTATAACGACATATATCCAAACTTAAGGGAAACTAACATCTCGGATGTAATATTTTACAACATTCCTGGCGATTCGGCTCCTACTTTTCGGTGGGAACATTATATACGTCTATAACGTTGTATATCCTAACCTAAGGCAACCCAACATCTCGGATGTAATATTTTACATCATTCCTGTCATGTCGGTCCCTACGTCTCGTTGGGAACACTCTATGCGTCTATAGCGTTGTATATACTAACCTAAGGGAACCTAACACCTCAGGTGTAATATTTTACAACATTCCTGGCGTGTTGTCGCCTGCTTCTCGATGGGGACATTATATATGTCTATAACGTTGTATATCCTAGTCTAAGCAATCTAACATCTCGGATGTAATATATTACAACATTCCTGGCGTGTCGTCGCCTGCTTCTCGATGGGGACATTATATACGTCTATAACGTTGTATATCCTAACCTAACGCAACCTAACATCTGGCATTTAATATTTTACATCATTCCTGGCTTGTCGTCGCCTGCTTCTCGATGGGGTCATTCTATACGTCTATAACGTTGTATATCCTAACCTAAGGGAACCTAACATCTCGGGTGTAGTATTTTACAACATTCCTGACGCGTCGGCCCCTATTTCTCGGCGGGACCATTATATACGTCTATGGCGTTATATATCCTAGCCTTAGGCGACCTGACATGTCGAATGTAATATTTTGCATCATTCCTGGCGTGTCCGCTCGTAGATCTCGGTGGTAACACGATATACGTCTATAACGTTATGTATTCTAGCCTAAGGCAACCTAACATGCCGAATGTAATATTTTACAACATTCCTGGCGTGTTGTCGCCTGCTTCTCGGTGGGGACATTATATATGTCTATAACGTTGTATATCCTAGCCTAACGAAACCTAACATCTGGGATGTAATATTTTACAACATTCCTGGCGTGTCGTCGCCTGCTTCTTGATGGGGACATTATATACGTCTATAACGTTGTATATCCTAACCTAACGCAACCTAACATCTGGGATGTAATATTTTACAACATTCCTGACGCGTCGGCACCTATTTCTCGGTGGGAACTTTATATACGTCTTTAACGTTATATATCCTAGCCTAATGCGACCTAGCATGTCGAATGTAATATTTTACATCATTCCTGTCGTGTCGACCCGTATTTCTCGGTGGTAACATTATATGCGTCTATAACGTTGCATATCGTAGCCTAAGGCGACCTGACATGTCGAATGTAATATTTTACAACATTCCTGGCGATTCGGCTCCTACTTTTCGGTGGGAACATTATATACGTCTATAACGTTGTATATCCTAACCTAAGGCAACCCAACATCTCGGATGTAATATTTTACATCATTCCTGTCATGTCGGTCCCTACGTCTCGTTGGGAACACTCTATGCGTCTATAGCGTTGTATATACTAACCTAAGGGAACCTAACATCTCAGGTGTAATATTTTACAACATTCCTGGCGTGTTGTCGCCTGCTTCTCGATGGGGACATTATATATGTCTATAACGTTGTATATCCTAGTCTAAGCAATCTATCATCTCGGATGTAATATATTACAACATTCCTGGCGTGTCGTCGCCTGCTTCTCGATGGGGACATTATATACGTCTATAACGTTGTATATCCTAACCTAACGCAACCTAACATCTGGCATTTAATATTTTACATCATTCCTGGCTTGTCGTCGCCTGCTTCTCGATGGGGTCATTATATACGTCTATAACGTTGTATATCCTGACCTAACGCAACCTAAAATCTGGGATGTAATATTTTACAACATTCCTGGCATGTCGGTCCCTACGTCTCGGTGGGAACATTCTATACGTCTATAACGTTGTATATCCTAACCTAAGGGAACCTAACATCTCGGGTGTAGTATTTTACAACATTCCTGACGCGTCGGCCCCTATTTCTCGGCGGGACCATTATATACGTCTATGGCGTTATATATCCTAGCCTTAGGCGACCTGACATGTCGAATGTAATATTTTGCATCATTCCTGGCGTGTCCGCTCGTAGATCTCGGTGGTAACACGATATACGTCTAGAACGTTATGTATTCTAGCCTAAGGCAACCTAACATGCCGAATGTAATATTTTACAACATTCCTGGCGTGTTGTCGCCTGCTTCTCGGTGGGGACATTATATATGTCTATAACGTTGTATATCCTAACCTAACGAAACCTAACATCTGGGATGTAATATTTTACAACATTCCTGGCATGTCAGTCCCTACGTCTCGCTGGGAACGTTATATACGTCTATAACGACATATATCCAAACTTAAGGGAAACTAACATCTCGGATGTAATATTTTACAACATTCCTGGCGATTCGGCTCCTACTTTTCGGTGGGAACATTATATACGTCTATAACGTTGTATATCCTAACCTAAGGCAACCCAACATCTCGGATGTAATATTTTACATCATTCCTGTCATGTCGGTCCCTACGTCTCGTTGGGAACACTCTATGCGTCTATAGCGTTGTATATACTAACCTAAGGGAACCTAACACCTCAGGTGTAATATTTTACAACATTCCTGGCGTGTTGTCGCCTGCTTCTCGATGGGGACATTATATATGTCTATAACGTTGTATATCCTAGTCTAAGCAATCTAACATCTCGGATGTAATATATTACAACATTCCTGGCGTGTCGTCGCCTGCTTCTCGATGGGGACATTATATACGTCTATAACGTTGTATATCCTAACCTAACGCAACCTAACATCTAGGATTTAATATTTTACATCATTCCTGGCGTGTCGTCGCCTGCTTCTCGATGGGGTCATTATATACGTCTATAACGTTGTATATCCTAACCTAACGCAACCTAAAATCTGGGATGTAATATTTTACAACATTCCTGGCATGTCGGTCCCTACGTCTCGGTGGGAACATTCTATACGTCTATAACGTTGCATATCCTAACCTAAGGGAACCTAACATCTCGGGTGTAGTATTTTACAACATTCCTGACGCGTCGGCCCCTATTTCTCGGTGGGACCATTATATACGTCTATAGCGTTATATATCCTAGCCTAAGGCGACCTGACATGTCGAATGTAATATTTTACATCCTTCCTGGCGTGTCCGCCCGTAGATCTCGGTGGTAACATTATATACGTCTATAACGTTATGTATTCTAGCCTAAGGCAACCTAACATGCCGAATGTAATATTTTACAACATTCCTGGCGTGTTGTCGCCTGCTTCTCGGTGGGGACATTATATATGTCTATAACGTTGTATATCCTAACCTAACGAAACCTAACATCTGGAATGTAATATTTTACAACATTGCTGGCATGTCAGTCCCTACGTCTCGCTGGGAACGTTATATACGTCTATAACGACATATATCCAAACTTAAGGGAAACTAACATCTCGGATGTAATATTTTACAACATTCCTGGCGATTCGGCTCCTACTTTTCGGTGGGAACATTATATACGTCTATAACGTTGTATATCCTAACCTAAGGGAACCTAACATCTCGGGTGTAGTATTTTACAACATTCCTGACGCGTCGGCCCCTATTTCTCGGCGGGACCATTATATACGTCTATGGCGTTATATATCCTAGCCTTAGGCGACCTGGCATGTCGAATGTAATATTTTACATCATTCCTGGCGTGTCCGCCCGTAGATCTCGGTGGTAACATTATATACGTCTATAACGTTATGTATTCTAGCCTAAGGCAACCTAACATGCCGAATGTAATATTTTACAACATTCCTGGCGTGTTGTCGCCTGCTTCTCGGTGGGGACATTATATATGTCTATAACGTTGTATATCCTAACCTAACGAAACCTAACATCTGGGATGTAATATTTTACAACATTCCTGGCGTGTCGTCGCCTGCTTCTTGATGGGGACATTATATACGTCTATAACGTTGTATATCCTAACCTAACGCAACCTAACATCTGGGATGTAATATTTTACAACATTCCTGATGCGTCGGCACCTATTTCTCGGTGGGAACTTTATATACGTCTTTAACGTTATATATCCTAGCCTAATGCGACCTAGCATGTCGAATGTAATATTTTACATCATTCCTGTCGTGTCGACCCGTATTTCTCGGTGGTAACATTATATGCGTCTATAACGTTGCATATCGTAGCCTAAGGCGACCTGACATGTCGAATGTAATATTTTGCAACGTTCCTGGCGTGTCGTCGCCTGCTTCTCGATGGGGACATTATATACGTCTATAGCGTTGTATATCCTAACCTAATGCAACCTAACATCTAGTATGTAATATTTTACAACATTCCTGGCATGTCAGTCCCTACGTCTCGCTGGGAACGTTATATACGTCTATAACGACATATATCCAAACTTAAGGGAAACTAACATCTCGGATGTAATATTTTACAACATTCCTGGCGATTCGGCTCCTACTTTTCGGTGGGAACATTATATACGTCTATAACGTTGTATATCCTAACCTAAGGCAACCCAACATCTCGGATGTAATATTTTACATCATTCCTGTCATGTCGGTCCCTACGTCTCGTTGGGAACACTCTATGCGTCTATAGCGTTGTATATACTAACCTAAGGGAACCTAACATCTCAGGTGTAATATTTTACAACATTCCTGGCGTGTTGTCGCCCGCTTCTCGATGGGGACATTATATATGTCCATAACGTTGTATATCCTAGTCTAAGCAATCTAACATCTCGGATGTAATATATTACAACATTCCTGGCGTGTCGTCGCCTGCTTCTCGATGGGGACATTATATACGTCTATAACGTTGTATATCCTAACCTAACGCAACCTAACATCTGGGATTTAATATTTTACATCATTCCTGGCGTGTCGTCGCCTGCTTCTCGATGGGGTCATTATATACGTCTATAACGTTGTATATCCTAACCTAACGCAACCTAAAATCTGGGATGTAATATTTTACAACATTCCTGGCATGTCGGTCCCTACGTCTCGGTGGGTACATTCTATACGTCTATAACGTTGCATATCCTAACCTAAGGGAACCTAACATCTCGGGTGTAGTATTTTACAACATTCCTGACGCGTCGGCCCCTATTTCTCGGTGGGACCATTATATACGTCTATAGCGTTATATATCCTAGCCTAAGGCGACCTGACATGTCGAATGTAATATTTTACATCCTTCCTGGCGTGTCCGCCCGTAGATCTCGGTGGTAACATTATATACGTCTATAACGTTATGTATTCTAGCCTAAGGCAACCTAACATGCCGAATGTAATATTTTACAACATTCCTGGCGTGTTGTCGCCTGCTTCTCGGTGGGGACATTATATATGTCTATAACGTTGTATATCCTAACCTAACGAAACCTAACATCTGGGATGTAATATTTTACAACATTGCTGGCATGTCAGTCCCTACGTCTCGCTGGGAACGTTATATACGTCTATAACGACATATATCCAAACTTAAGGGAAACTAACATCTCGGATGTAATATTTTACAACATTCCTGGCGATTCGGCTCCTACTTTTCGGTGGGAACATTATATACGTCTATAACGTTGTATATCCTAACCTAAGGGAACCTAACATCTCGGGTGTAGTATTTTACAACATTCCTGACGCGTCGGCCCCTATTTCTCGGCGGGACCATTATATACGTCTATGGCGTTATATATCCTAGCCTTAGGCGACCTGGCATGTCGAATGTAATATTTTACATCATTCCTGGCGTGTCCGCCCGTAGATCTCGGTGGTAACACGATATACGTCTATAACGTTATGTATTCTAGCCTAAGGCAACCTAACATGCCGAATGCAATATTTTACAACATTCCTGGCGTGTTGTCGCCTGCTTCTCGGTGGGGACATTATATATGTCTGTAACGTTGTATATCCTAACCTAACGGAACCTAACATCTGGGATGTAATATTTTACAACATTCCTGGCATGTCAGTCCCTACGTCTCGCTGGGAACGTTATATACGTCTATAACGACATATATCCAAACTTAAGGGAAACTAACATCTCGGATGTAATATTTTACAACATTCCTGGCGATTCGGCTCCTACTTTTCGGTGGGAACATTATATACGTCTATAACGTTGTATATCCTAACCTAAGGGAACCTAACATCTCGGGTGTAGTATTTTACAACATTCCTGACGCGTCGGCCCCTATTTCTCGGCGGGACCATTATATACGTCTATGGCGTTATATATCCTAGCCTTAGGCGACCTGGCATGTCGAATGTAATATTTTACATCATTCCTGGCGTGTCCGCCCGTAGATCTCGGTGGTAACATTATATACGTCTATAACGTTATGTATTCTAGCCTAAGGCAACCTAACATGCCGAATGTAATATTTTACAACATTCCTGGCGTGTTGTCGCCTGCTTCTCGGTGGGGACATTATATATGTCTATAACGTTGTATATCCTAACCTAACGAAACCTAACATCTGGGATGTAATATTTTACAACATTCCTGGCGTGTCGTCGCCTGCTTCTTGATGGGGACATTATATACGTCTATAACGTTGTATATCCTAACCTAACGCAACCTAACATCTGGGATGTAATATTTTACAACATTCCTGATGCGTCGGCACCTATTTCTCGGTGGGAACTTTATATACGTCTTTAACGTTATATATCCTAGCCTAATGCGACCTAGCATGTCGAATGTAATATTTTACATCATTCCTGTCGTGTCGACCCGTATTTCTCGGTGGTAACATTATATGCGTCTATAACGTTGCATATCGTAGCCTAAGGCGACCTGACATGTCGAATGTAATATTTTGCAACGTTCCTGGCGTGTCGTCGCCTGCTTCTCGATGGGGACATTATATACGTCTATAGCGTTGTATATCCTAACCTAATGCAACCTAACATCTAGTATGTAATATTTTACAACATTCCTGGCATGTCAGTCCCTACGTCTCGCTGGGAACGTTATATACGTCTATAACGACATATATCCAAACTTAAGGGAAACTAACATCTCGGATGTAATATTTTACAACATTCCTGGCGATTCGGCTCCTACTTTTCGGTGGGAACATTATATACGTCTATAACGTTGTATATCCTAACCTAAGGCAACCCAACATCTCGGATGTAATATTTTACATCATTCCTGTCATGTCGGTCCCTACGTCTCGTTGGGAACACTCTATGCGTCTATAGCGTTGTATATACTAACCTAAGGGAACCTAACATCTCAGGTGTAATATTTTACAACATTCCTGGCGTGTTGTCGCCCGCTTCTCGATGGGGACATTATATATGTCCATAACGTTGTATATCCTAGTCTAAGCAATCTAACATCTCGGATGTAATATATTACAACATTCCTGGCGTGTCGTCGCCTGCTTCTCGATGGGGACATTATATACGTCTATAACGTTGTATATCCTAACCTAACGCAACCTAACATCTGGGATTTAATATTTTACATCATTCCTGGCGTGTCGTCGCCTGCTTCTCGATGGGGTCATTATATACGTCTATAACGTTGTATATCCTAACCTAACGCAACCTAAAATCTGGGATGTAATATTTTACAACATTCCTGGCATGTCGGTCCCTACGTCTCGGTGGGTACATTCTATACGTCTATAACGTTGCATATCCTAACCTAAGGGAACCTAACATCTCGGGTGTAGTATTTTACAACATTCCTGACGCGTCGGCCCCTATTTCTCGGTGGGACCATTATATACGTCTATAGCGTTATATATCCTAGCCTAAGGCGACCTGACATGTCGAATGTAATATTTTACATCCTTCCTGGCGTGTCCGCCCGTAGATCTCGGTGGTAACATTATATACGTCTATAACGTTATGTATTCTAGCCTAAGGCAACCTAACATGCCGAATGTAATATTTTACAACATTCCTGGCGTGTTGTCGCCTGCTTCTCGGTGGGGACATTATATATGTCTATAACGTTGTATATCCTAACCTAACGAAACCTAACATCTGGGATGTAATATTTTACAACATTGCTGGCATGTCAGTCCCTACGTCTCGCTGGGAACGTTATATACGTCTATAACGACATATATCCAAACTTAAGGGAAACTAACATCTCGGATGTAATATTTTACAACATTCCTGGCGATTCGGCTCCTACTTTTCGGTGGGAACATTATATACGTCTATAACGTTGTATATCCTAACCTAAGGGAACCTAACATCTCGGGTGTAGTATTTTACAACATTCCTGACGCGTCGGCCCCTATTTCTCGGCGGGACCATTATATACGTCTATGGCGTTATATATCCTAGCCTTAGGCGACCTGGCATGTCGAATGTAATATTTTACATCATTCCTGGCGTGTCCGCCCGTAGATCTCGGTGGTAACACGATATACGTCTATAACGTTATGTATTCTAGCCTAAGGCAACCTAACATGCCGAATGCAATATTTTACAACATTCCTGGCGTGTTGTCGCCTGCTTCTCGGTGGGGACATTATATATGTCTGTAACGTTGTATATCCTAACCTAACGGAACCTAACATCTGGGATGTAATATTTTACAACATTCCTGGCATGTCAGTCCCTACGTCTCGCTGGGAACGTTATATACGTCTATAACGACATATATCCAAACTTAAGGGAAACTAACATCTCGGATGTAATATTTTACAACATTCCTGGCGATTCGGCTCCTACTTTTCGGTGGGAACATTATATACGTCTATAACGTTGTATATCCTAACCTAAGGGAACCTAACATCTCGGGTGTAGTATTTTACAACATTCCTGACGCGTCGGCCCCTATTTCTCGGCGGGACCATTATATACGTCTATGGCGTTATATATCCTAGCCTTAGGCGACCTGGCATGTCGAATGTAATATTTTACATCATTCCTGGCGTGTCCGCCCGTAGATCTCGGTGGTAACATTATATACGTCTATAACGTTATGTATTCTAGCCTAAGGCAACCTAACATGCCGAATGTAATATTTTACAACATTCCTGGCGTGTTGTCGCCTGCTTCTCGGTGGGGACATTATATATGTCTATAACGTTGTATATCCTAACCTAACGAAACCTAACATCTGGGATGTAATATTTTACAACATTCCTGGCGTGTCGTCGCCTGCTTCTTGATGGGGACATTATATACGTCTATAACGTTGTATATCCTAACCTAACGCAACCTAACATCTGGGATGTAATATTTTACAACATTCCTGATGCGTCGGCACCTATTTCTCGGTGGGAACTTTATATACGTCTTTAACGTTATATATCCTAGCCTAATGCGACCTAGCATGTCGAATGTAATATTTTACATCATTCCTGTCGTGTCGACCCGTATTTCTCGGTGGTAACATTATATGCGTCTATAACGTTGCATATCGTAGCCTAAGGCGACCTGACATGTCGAATGTAATATTTTGCAACGTTCCTGGCGTGTCGTCGCCTGCTTCTCGATGGGGACATTATATACGTCTATAGCGTTGTATATCCTAACCTAATGCAACCTAACATCTAGTATGTAATATTTTACAACATTCCTGGCATGTCAGTCCCTACGTCTCGCTGGGAACGTTATATACGTCTATAACGACATATATCCAAACTTAAGGGAAACTAACATCTCGGATGTAATATTTTACAACATTCCTGGCGATTCGGCTCCTACTTTTCGGTGGGAACATTATATACGTCTATAACGTTGTATATCCTAACCTAAGGCAACCCAACATCTCGGATGTAATATTTTACATCATTCCTGTCATGTCGGTCCCTACGTCTCGTTGGGAACACTCTATGCGTCTATAGCGTTGTATATACTAACCTAAGGGAACCTAACATCTCAGGTGTAATATTTTACAACATTCCTGGCGTGTTGTCGCCCGCTTCTCGATGGGGACATTATATATGTCCATAACGTTGTATATCCTAGTCTAAGCAATCTAACATCTCGGATGTAATATATTACAACATTCCTGGCGTGTCGTCGCCTGCTTCTCGATGGGGACATTATATACGTCTATAACGTTGTATATCCTAACCTAACGCAACCTAACATCTGGGATTTAATATTTTACATCATTCCTGGCGTGTCGTCGCCTGCTTCTCGATGGGGTCATTATATACGTCTATAACGTTGTATATCCTAACCTAACGCAACCTAAAATCTGGGATGTAATATTTTACAACATTCCTGGCATGTCGGTCCCTACGTCTCGGTGGGTACATTCTATACGTCTATAACGTTGCATATCCTAACCTAAGGGAACCTAACATCTCGGGTGTAGTATTTTACAACATTCCTGACGCGTCGGCCCCTATTTCTCGGTGGGACCATTATATACGTCTATAGCGTTATATATCCTAGCCTAAGGCGACCTGACATGTCGAATGTAATATTTTACATCCTTCCTGGCGTGTCCGCCCGTAGATCTCGGTGGTAACATTATATACGTCTATAACGTTATGTATTCTAGCCTAAGGCAACCTAACATGCCGAATGTAATATTTTACAACATTCCTGGCGTGTTGTCGCCTGCTTCTCGGTGGGGACATTATATATGTCTATAACGTTGTATATCCTAACCTAACGAAACCTAACATCTGGGATGTAATATTTTACAACATTGCTGGCATGTCAGTCCCTACGTCTCGCTGGGAACGTTATATACGTCTATAACGACATATATCCAAACTTAAGGGAAACTAACATCTCGGATGTAATATTTTACAACATTCCTGGCGATTCGGCTCCTACTTTTCGGTGGGAACATTATATACGTCTATAACGTTGTATATCCTAACCTAAGGGAACCTAACATCTCGGGTGTAGTATTTTACAACATTCCTGACGCGTCGGCCCCTATTTCTCGGCGGGACCATTATATACGTCTATGGCGTTATATATCCTAGCCTTAGGCGACCTGGCATGTCGAATGTAATATTTTACATCATTCCTGGCGTGTCCGCCCGTAGATCTCGGTGGTAACACGATATACGTCTATAACGTTATGTATTCTAGCCTAAGGCAACCTAACATGCCGAATGCAATATTTTACAACATTCCTGGCGTGTTGTCGCCTGCTTCTCGGTGGGGACATTATATATGTCTGTAACGTTGTATATCCTAACCTAACGGAACCTAACATCTGGGATGTAATATTTTACAACATTCCTGGCATGTCAGTCCCTACGTCTCGCTGGGAACGTTATATACGTCTATAACGACATATATCCAAACTTAAGGGAAACTAACATCTCGGATGTAATATTTTACAACATTCCTGGCGATTCGGCTCCTACTTTTCGGTGGGAACATTATATACGTCTATAACGTTGTATATCCTAACCTAAGGGAACCTAACATCTCGGGTTTAGTATTTTCCAACATTCCTGACGCGTCGGCCCCTATTTCTCGGCGGGACCATTATATACGTCTATGGCGTTATATATCCTAGCCTTAGGCGACCTGGCATGTCGAATGTAATATTTTACATCATTCCTGGCGTGTCCGCTCGTAGATCTCGGTGGTAACACGATATACGTCTATAACGTTATGTATTCTAGCCTAAGGCAACCTAACATGCCGAATGTAATATTTTACAACATTCCTGGCGTGTTGTCGCCTGCTTCTCGGTGGGGACATTATATATGTCTATAACGTTGTATATCCTAACCTAACGAAACCTAACATCTGGGATGTAATATTTTACAACATTCCTGGCATGTCAGTCCCTACGTCTCGCTGGGAACGTTATATACGTCTATAACGACATATAACCAAACTTAAGGGAAACTAACATCTCGTATGTAATATTTTACAACATTCCTGGCGATTCGGCTCCTACTTTTCGGTGGGAACATTATATACGTCTATAACGTTGTATATCCTAACCTAAGGCAACCCAACATCTCGGATGTAATATTTTACATCATTCTTGTCATGTCGGTCCCTACGTCTCGTTGGGAACACTCTATGCGTCTATAGCGTTGTATATACTAACCTAAGGGAACCTAACATCTCAGGTGTAATATTTTACAACATTCCTGGCGTGTTGTCGCCCGCTTCTCGATCGGGACATTATATATGTCTATAACGTTGTATATCCTAGTCTAAGCAATCTAACATCTCGGATGTAATATATTACAACATTCCTGGCGTGTCGTCGCCTGCTTCTCGATGGGGACATTATATACGTCTATAACGTTGTATATCCTAACCTAACGCAACCTAACATCTGGGATTTAATATTTTACATCATTCCTGGCGTGTCGTCGCCTGCTTCTCGATGGGGTCATTATATACGTCTATAACGTTGTATATCCTAACCTAACGCAACCTAAAATCTGGGATGTAATATTTTACAACATTCCTGGCATGTCGGTCCCTACGTCTCGGTGGGAACATTCTATACGTCTATAACGTTGCATATCCTAACCTAAGGGAACCTAACATCTCGGGTGTAGTATTTTACAACATTCCTGACGCGTCGGCCCCTATTTCTCGGTGGGAACTTTATATACGTCTTTAACGTTATATATCCTAGCCTAATGCGACCTAGCATGTCGAATGTAATATTTTACATCATTCCTGTCGTGTCGACCCGTATTTCTCGGTGGTAACATTATATGCGTCTATAACGTTGTATATCCTAGCCTAAGCAATCTAACACCTCGGATGTAATATATTACAACATTCCTGGCGTGTCGTCGCCTGCTTCTCGATGGGGACATTATATACGTCTATAACGTTGTATATCCTAACCTAACACAACCTAACATCTGGGATTTAATATTTTACATCATTCCTGGCGTGTCGTCGCCTGCTTCTCGATGGGGTCATTATATACGTCTATAACGTTGTATATCCTAACCTAACGCAACCTAAAATCTGGGATGTAATATTTTACAACATTCCTGGCATGTCGGTCCCTACGTCTCGGTGGGAACATTCTATACGTCTATAACGTTGCATATCCTAACCTAAGGGAACCTAACATCTCGGGTGTAGTATTTTACAACATTCCTGACGCGTCGGCCCCTATTTCTCGGTGGGACCATTAGATACATCTATAGCGTTATATATCCTAGCCTAAGGCGACCTGACATCTCGAATGTAATATTTTACATCATTCCTGGCGTGTCCGCCCGTAGATCTCGGTGGTAACATTATATACGTCTATAACGTTATGTATTCTAGCCTAAGGCAACCTAACATGCCGAATGTAATATTTTACAACATTCCTGGCGTGTTGTCGCCTGCTTCTCGGTGGGGACATTATATATGTCTATAACGTTGTATATCCTAACCTAACGAAACCTAACATCTGGGATGTAATATTTTACAACATTCCTGGCATGTCAGTCCCTACGTCTCGCTGGGAACGTTATATACGTCTATAACAACATATATCCAAACTTAAGGGAAACTAACATCTCGGATGTAATAATTTACAACATTCCTGGCGATTCGGCTCCTACTTTTCGGTGGGAACATTATATACGTCTATAACGTTGTATATCCTAACCTAAGGCAACCCAACATCTCGGATGTAATATTTTACATCATTCCTGTCATGTCGGTCCCTACGTCTCGTTGGGAACACTCTATGCGTCTATAGCGTTGTATATACTATCCTAAGGGAACCTAACATCTCAGGTGTAATATTTTACAACATTCCAGGCGTGTTGTCGCCTGCTTCTCGATGGGGACATTATATATGTCTATAACGTTGTATATCCTAGTCCAAGCAATCTAACATCTCGGATGTAATATATTACAACATTCCTGGCGTGTCGTCGCCTGCTTCTCGATGGGGACATTATATACGTCTATAACGTTGTATATCCTAACCTAACGCAACCTAACATCTGGCATTTAATATTTTACATCATTCCTGGCTTGTCGTCGCCTGCTTCTCGATGGGGTCATTATATACGTCTATAACCTTGTATATCCTAACCTAACGCAACCTAACATCTGGGATGTAATATTTTACAACATTCCTGGCATGTCGGTACCAACGTCTCGGTGGGAACATTCTATATGTCTATAACGTTGTATATCCTCACCTAAGGAAACCTAACATCTCGGGTGTAGTATTTTACAACATCCCTGACGCGTCGGCCCCTATTTCTCGGTGGGAACATTGTATACGTCTATAACGATACATATCCTAGCCTAAGGCCACCTAACATGTCGAATGTAATATTTTACAACATTCCTGGCGTGTCGTCGCCTGCTTCTCGATGGGGACATTATATACGTCTTTAACGTTGTATATCCTAACCTAACGCAACCTAATATCTGGGATGTAATATTTTACAACATTCCTGGCTTGTCGGTCCCTACTTCTGGGAGGGAACATTGTATACGTCTAAAACGATATATACCCTATCCTAACGCAACCTAACATCTGGGATGTAATATTTTACAACAGTCCTGGCATGTCGGTCCCTACGTCTCGGTGGGAACATTCTATACGTCTATAACGTTGTATATCCTATCCTAAGGAAACCTAACATCTCGGGTGTAGTATTTTACAACATTCCTGACGCGTCGACCCCTATTTCTCGGTGGGACCATTACATACGTCTATAGCGTTTTATATCCTAGCCTAAGGCGACCTAACATGTCGAATGTAATATTTTATATCATTCCTGGCGTGTCGGCCCGTAGTTCTCGGTGATAACATTATATACGTCTATAACGTTATGTATCCTAGCCTAAGGCAACCTAACATGCCGAATGTAATATTTTACAACATTCCTGGTGTGTTGTTGCCTGCTTCTCGATGGGGACATTATATACGTCTATAACCTTGTATATCCTAACCTAAGGTAACCTAACATCTGGGATGTAATATTTTACAACATTCCTGACGCGTCGGCACCTATTTCTCGGTGGGAACTTTATATACGTCTTTAACGTTATATATCCTATCCTAAGGCGACCTAGCATGTAGAATGTAATATTTTACAACATTCCTGGCGTGTCGTCGCCTGCTTCTCGATGGGGACATTATGTACGTCTATAACCTTGTATATCCTAACCTAACGCAACCTAACCTCTGGGATGTAATATTTTACAACATTCCTGGCATGTCGGTACCTACGTCTCGGTGGGAACATTCTATATGTCTATAACGTTGTATATCCTCACCTAAGGAAACCTAACATCTCGGGTGTAGTATTTTACAACATCCCTGACGCGTCGGCCCCTATTTCTCGGTGGGAACATTGTATACGTCTATAACGATACATATCCTAGCCTAAGGCCACCTAACATGTCGAATGTAATATTTTACAACATTCCTGGCGTGTCGTCGCCTGCTTCTCGATGGGGACATTATATACGTCTTTAACGTTGTATATCCTAACCTAACGCAACCTAATATCTGGGATGTAATATTTTACAACATTCCTGGCTTGTCGGTCCCTACTTCTGGGTGGGAACATTGTATACGTCTATAACGATATATACCCTATCCTAACGCAACCTAACATCTGGGATGTAATATTTTACAACAGTCCTGGCATGTCGGTCCCTACGTCTCGGTGGGAACATTCTATACGTCTATAACGATATATACCCTAACCTAACGCAACCTAACATCTGGGATGTAATACTTTACAACATTCCTGGCATGTCGGTACCTACGTCTCAGTGGGAACATTCTATATGTCCATAACGTTGTATATCCTAACCTAAGGGAACCTAACATATCGGGTGTAATATTTTACAGCATTCCTGACGCGTCGGCCCCTATTTCTCGGTGGGAACTTTATATACGTCTACAACGTTGTATATACTAACCTAAGGGAACCTAACATCTCAGGTGTAATATTTTACAACATTCCTGGCGTGTTGTCGCCCGCTTCTCGATCGGGACATTATATATGTCTATAACGTTGTATATCCTAGTCTAAGCAATCTAACATCTCGGATGTAATATATTACAACATTCCTGGCGTGTCGTCGCCTGCTTCTCGATGGGGACATTATATACGTCTATAACGTTGTATATCCTAACCTAACGCAACCTAACATCTGGGATTTAATATTTTACATCATTCCTGGCGTGTCGTCGCCTGCTTCTCGATGGGGTCATTATATACGTCTATAACGTTGTATATCCTAACCTAACGCAACCTAAAATCTGGGATGTAATATTTTACAACATTCCTGGCATGTCGGTCCCTACGTCTCGGTGGGAACATTCTATACGTCTATAACGTTGCATATCCTAACCTAAGGGAACCTAACATCTCGGGTGTAGTATTTTACAACATTCCTGACGCGTCGGCCCCTATTTCTCGGTGGGACCATTATATACGTCTATAGCGTTATATATCCTAGCCTAAGGCGACCTGACATGTCGAATGTAATATTTTACATCCTTCCTGGCGTGTCCGCCCGTAGATCTCGGTGGTAACATTATATACGTCTATAACGTTATGTATTCTAGCCTAAGGCAACCTAACATGCCGAATGTAATATTTTACAACATTCCTGGCGTGTTGTCGCCTGCTTCTCGGTGGGGACATTATATATGTCTATAACGTTGTATATCCTAACCTAACGAAACCTAACATCTGGGATGTAATATATTACAACATTCCTGGCGTGTCGTCGCCTGCTTCTCGATGGGGACATTATATACGTCTATAACGTTGTATATCCTAACCTAACGCAACCTAACATCTGGGATTTAATATTTTACATCATTCCTGGCGTGTCGTCGCCTGCTTCTCGATGGGGTCATTATATACGTCTATAACGTTGTATATCCTAACCTAACGCAACCTAAAATCTGGGATGTAATATTTTACAACATTCCTGGCATGTCGGTCCCTACGTCTCGGTGGGAACATTCTATACGTCTATAACGTTGCATATCCTAACCTAAGGGAACCTAACATCTCGGGTGTAGTATTTTACAACATTCCTGACGCGTCGGCCCCTATTTCTCGGTGGGACCATTATATACGTCTATAGCGTTATATATCCTAGCCTAAGGCGACCTGACATGTCGAATGTAATATTGTACATCCTTCCTGGCGTGTCCGCCCGTAGATCTCGGTGGTAACATTATATACGTCTATAACGTTATGTATTCTAGCCTAAGGCAACCTAACATGCCGAATGTAATATTTTACAACATTCCTGGCGTGTTGTCGCCTGCTTCTCGGTGGGGACATTATATATGTCTATAACGTTGTATATCCTAACCTAACGAAACCTAACATCTGGGATGTAATATTTTACAACATTCCTGGCGTGTCGTCGCCTGCTTCTTGATGGGGACATTATATACGTCTATAACGTTGTATATCCTAACCTAACGCAACCTAACATCTGGGATGTAATATTTTACAACATTCCTGATGCGTCGGCACCTATTTCTCGGTGGGAACTTTATATACGTCTTTAACGTTATATATCCTAGCCTAATGCGACCTAGCATGTCGAATGTAATATTTTACATCATTCCTGTCGTGTCGACCCGTATTTCTCGGTGGTAACATTATATGCGTCTATAACGTTGCATATCGTAGCCTAAGGCGACCTGACATGTCGAATGTAATATTTTGCAACGTTCCTGGCGTGTCGTCGCCTGCTTCTCGATGGGGACATTATATACGTCTATAGCGTTGTATATCCTAACCTAATGCAACCTAACATCTAGGATGTAATATTTTACAACATTCCTGGCATGTCAGTCCCTACGTCTCGCTGGGAACGTTATATACGTCTATAACGACATATATCCAAACTTAAGGGAAACTAACATCTCGGATGTAATATTTTACAACATTCCTGGCGATTCGGCTCCTACTTTTCGGTGGGAACATTATATACGTCTATAACGTTGTATATCCTAACCTAAGGCAACCCAACATCTCGGATGTAATATTTTACATCATTCCTGTCATGTCGGTCCCTACGTCTCGTTGGGAACACTCTATGCGTCTATAGCGTTGTATATACTAACCTAAGGGAACCTAACATCTCAGGTGTAATATTTTACAACATTCCTGGCGTGTTGTCGCCCGCTTCTCGATGGGGACATTATATATGTCCATAACGTTGTATATCCTAGTCTAAGCAATCTAACATCTCGGATGTAATATATTACAACATTCCTGGCGTGTCGTCGCCTGCTTCTCGATGGGGACATTATATACGTCTATAACGTTGTATATCCTAACCTAACGCAACCTAACATCTGGGATTTAATATTTTACATCATTCCTGGCGTGTCGTCGCCTGCTTCTCGATGGGGTCATTATATACGTCTATAACGTTGTATATCCTAACCTAACGCAACCTAAAATCTGGGATGTAATATTTTACAACATTCCTGGCATGTCGGTCCCTACGTCTCGGTGGGAACATTCTATACGTCTATAACGTTGCATATCCTAACCTAAGGGAACCTAACATCTCGGGTGTAGTATTTTACAACATTCCTGACGCGTCGGCCCCTATTTCTCGGTGGGACCATTATATACGTCTATAGCGTTATATATCCTAGCCTAAGGCGACCTGACATGTCGAATGTAATATTTTACATCCTTCCTGGCGTGTCCGCCCGTAGATCTCGGTGGTAACATTATATACGTCTATAACGTTATGTATTCTAGCCTAAGGCAACCTAACATGCCGAATGTAATATTTTACAACATTCCTGGCGTGTTGTCGCCTGCTTCTCGGTGGGGACATTATATATGTCTATAACGTTGTATATCCTAACCTAACGAAACCTAACATCTGGGATGTAATATTTTACAACATTCCTGGCGTGTCGTCGCCTGCTTCTTGATGGGGACATTAAATACGTCTATAACGTTGTATATCCTAACCTAACGCAACCTAACATCTGGGATGTAATATTTTACAACATTCCTGACGCGTCGGCACCTATTTCTCGGTGGGAACTTTATATACGTCTTTAACGTTATATATCCTAGCCTAATGCGACCTAGCATGTCGAATGTAATATTTTACATCATTCCTGTCGTGTCGACCCGTATTTCTCGGTGGTAACATTATATGCGTCTATAACGTTGTATATCCTAGCCTAAGCAATCTAACACCTCGGATGTAATATATTACAACATTCCTGGCGTGTCGTCGCCTGCTTCTCGATGGGGACATTATATACGTCTATAACGTTGTATATCCTAACCTAACACAACCTAACATCTGGGATTTAATATTTTACATCATTCCTGGCGTGTCGTCGCCTGCTTCTCGATGGGGTCATTATATACGTCTATAACGTTGTATATCCTAACCTAACGCAACCTAAAATCTGGGATGTAATATTTTACAACATTCCTGGCATGTCGGTCCCTACGTCTCGGTGGGAACATTCTATACGTCTATAACGTTGCATATCCTAACCTAAGGGAACCTAACATCTCGGGTGTAGTATTTTACAACATTCCTGACGCGTCGGCCCCTATTTCTCGGTGGGACCATTAGATACATCTATAGCGTTATATATCCTTGCCTAAGGCGACCTGACATCTCGAATGTAATATTTTACATCATTCCTGGCGTGTCCGCCCGTAGATCTCGGTGGTAACACGATATACGTCTATAACGTTATGTATTCTAGCCTAAGGCAACCTAACATGCCGAATGCAATATTTTACAACATTCCTGGCGTGTTGTCGCCTGCTTCTCGGTGGGGACATTATATATGTCTGTAACGTTGTATATCCTAACCTAACGGAACCTAACATCTGGGATGTAATATTTTACAACATTCCTGGCATGTCAGTCCCTACGTCTCGCTGGGAACGTTATATACGTCTATAACGACATATATCCAAACTTAAGGGAAACTAACATCTCGGATGTAATATTTTACAACATTCCTGGCGATTCGGCTCCTACTTTTCGGTGGGAACATTATATACGTCTATAACGTTGTATATCCTAACCTAAGGGAACCTAACATCTCGGGTTTAGTATTTTCCAACATTCCTGACGCGTCGGCCCCTATTTCTCGGCGGGACCATTATATACGTCTATGGCGATATATATCCTAGCCTTAGGCGACCTGGCATGTCGAATGTAATATTTTACATCATTCCTGGCGTGTCCGCCCGTAGATCTCGGTGGTAACACGATATACGTCTATAACGTTATGTATTCTAGCCTAAGGCAACCTAACATGCCGAATGTAATATTTTACAACATTCCTGGCGTGTTGTCGCCTGCTTCTCGGTGGGGACATTATATATGTCTATAACGTTGTATATCCTAACCTAACGAAACCTAACATCTGGGAAGTAATATTTTACAACATTCCTGGCATGTCAGTCCCTACGTCTCGCTGGGAACGTTATATGCGTCTATAACGACATATAACCAAACTTAAGGGAAACTAACATCTCGTATGTAATATTTTACAACATTCCTGGCGATTCGGCTCCTACTTTTCGGTGGGAACATTATATACGTCTATAACGTTGTATATCCTAACCTAAGGCAACCCAACATCTCGGATGTAATATTTTACATCATTCTTGTCATGTCGGTCCCTACGTCTCGTTGGGAACACTCTATGCGTCTATAGCGTTGTATATACTAACCTAAGGGAACCTAACATCTCAGGTGTAATATTTTACAACATTCCTGGCGTGTTGTCGCCCGCTTCTCGATCGGGACATTATATATGTCTATAACGTTGTATATCCTAGTCTAAGCAATCTAACATCTCGGATGTAATATATTACAACATTCCTGGCGTGTCGTCGCCTGCTTCTCGATGGGGACATTATATACGTCTATAACGTTGTATATCCTAACCTAACGCAACCTAACATCTGGGATTTAATATTTTACATCATTCCTGGCGTGTCGTCGCCTGCTTCTCGATGGGGTCATTATATACGTCTATAACGTTGTATATCCTAACCTAACGCAACCTAAAATCTGGGATGTAATATTTTACAACATTCCTGGCATGTCGGTCCCTACGTCTCGGTGGGAACATTCTATACGTCTATAACGTTGCATATCCTAACCTAAGGGAACCTAACATCTCGGGTGTAGTATTTTACAACATTCCTGACGCGTCGGCCCCTATTTCTCGGTGGGACCATTATATACGTCTATAGCGTTATATATCCTAGCCTAAGGCGACCTGACATGTCGAATGTAATATTTTACATCCTTCCTGGCGTGTCCGCCCGTAGATCTCGGTGGTAACATTATATACGTCTATAACGTTATGTATTCTAGCCTAAGGCAACCTAACATGCCGAATGTAATATTTTACAACATTCCTGGCGTGTTGTCGCCTGCTTCTCGGTGGGGACATTATATATGTCTATAACGTTGTATATCCTAACCTAACGAAACCTAACATCTGGGATGTAATATTTTACAACATTCCTGGCGTGTCGTCGCCTGCTTCTTGATGGGGACATTAAATACGTCTATAACGTTGTATATCCTAACCTAACGCAACCTAACATCTGGGATGTAATATTTTACAACATTCCTGACGCGTCGGCACCTATTTCTCGGTGGGAACTTTATATACGTCTTTAACGTTATATATCCTAGCCTAATGCGACCTAGCATGTCGAATGTAATATTTTACATCATTCCTGTCGTGTCGACCCGTATTTCTCGGTGGTAACATTATATGCGTCTATAACGTTGTATATCCTAGCCTAAGCAATCTAACACCTCGGATGTAATATATTACAACATTCCTGGCGTGTCGTCGCCTGCTTCTCGATGGGGACATTATATACGTCTATAACGTTGTATATCCTAACCTAACACAACCTAACATCTGGGATTTAATATTTTACATCATTCCTGGCGTGTCGTCGCCTGCTTCTCGATGGGGTCATTATATACGTCTATAACGTTGTATATCCTAACCTAACGCAACCTAAAATCTGGGATGTAATATTTTACAACATTCCTGGCATGTCGGTCCCTACGTCTCGGTGGGAACATTCTATACGTCTATAACGTTGCATATCCTAACCTAAGGGAACCTAACATCTCGGGTGTAGTATTTTACAACATTCCTGACTCGTCGGCCCCTATTTCTCGGTGGGACCATTAGATACATCTATAGCGTTATATATCCTAGCCTAAGGCGACCTGACATCTCGAATGTAATATTTTACATCATTCCTGGCGTGTCCGCCCGTAGATCTCGGTGGTAACATTATATACGTCTATAACGTTATGTATTCTAGCCTAAGGCAACCTAACATGCCGAATGTAATATTTTACAACATTCCTGGCGTGTTGTCGCCTGCTTCTCGGTGGGGACATTATATATGTCTATAACGTTGTATATCCTAACCTAACGAAACCTAACATCTGGGATGTAATATTTTACAACATTCCTGGCATGTCAGTCCCTACGTCTCGCTGGGAACGTTATATACGTCTATAACAACATATATCCAAACTTAAGGGAAACTAACATCTCGGATGTAATATTTTACAACATTCCTGGCGATTCGGCTCCTACTTTTCGGTGGGAACATTATATACGTCTATAACGTTGTATATCCTAACCTAAGGCAACCCAACATCTCGGATGTAATATTTTACATCATTCCTGTCATGTCGGTCCCTACGTCTCGTTGGGAACACTCTATGCGTCTATAGCGTTGTATATACTATCCTAAGGGAACCTAACATCTCAGGTGTAATATTTTACAACATTCCAGGCGTGTTGTCGCCTGCTTCTCGATGGGGACATTATATATGTCTATAACGTTGTATATCCTAGTCCAAGCAATCTAACATCTCGGATGTAATATATTACAACATTCCTGGCGTGTCGTCGCCTGCTTCTCGATGGGGACATTATATACGTCTATAACGTTGTATATCCTAACCTAACGCAACCTAACATCTGGCATTTAATATTTTACATCATTCCTGGCTTGTCGTCGCCTGCTTCTCGATGGGGTCATTATATACGTCTATAACCTTGTATATCCTAACCTAACGCAACCTAACATCTGGGATGTAATATTTTACAACATTCCTGGCATGTCGGTACCAACGTCTCGGTGGGAACATTCTATATGTCTATAACGTTGTATATCCTCACCTAAGGAAACCTAACATCTCGGGTGTAGTATTTTACAACATCCCTGACGCGTCGGCCCCTATTTCTCGGTGGGAACATTGTATACGTCTATAACGATACATATCCTAGCCTAAGGCCACCTAACATGTCGAATGTAATATTTTACAACATTCCTGGCGTGTCGTCGCCTGCTTCTCGATGGGGACATTATATACGTCTTTAACGTTGTATATCCTAACCTAACGCAACCTAATATCTGGGATGTAATATTTTACAACATTCCTGGCTTGTCGGTCCCTACTTCTGGGAGGGAACATTGTATACGTCTAAAACGATATATACCCTATCCTAACGCAACCTAACATCTGGGATGTAATATTTTACAACAGTCCTGGCATGTCGGTCCCTACGTCTCGGTGGGAACATTCTATACGTCTATAACGATATATACCCTAACCTACCGCAACCTAACATCTGGGATGTAATATTTTACAACAGTCCTGGCATGTCGGTCCCTACGTCTCGGTGGGAACATTCTATACGTCTATAACGATATATACCCTAACCTAACGCAACCTAACATCTGGGATGTAATACTTTACAACATTCCTGGCATGTCGGTACCTACGTCTCGGTGGGAACATTCTATATGTCCATAACGTTGTATATCCTAACCTAAGGGAACCTAACATATCGGGTGTAATATTTTACAGCATTCCTGACGCGTCGGCCCCTATTTCTCGGTGGGAACTTTATATACGTCTACAACGTTGTATATCCTAACCTAAGGCAACCTAACATTTCGGATGTAATATTTGATAACATTCCTGGCGTGTCGGCCCGTACATCTCGGTGGGAAAATCATATACGTCTATAGCGATATATATCCTAACCGAAGGCAACCTAACATTCCGAATGTAATATTTTACAACATTCCTGGCGCGTCGGTTCCTATTTTTCGGTGGGAACATTATATACGTCTATAACGTTACATATCCTAACGTAATGCAACATAACATCTCGGATGTAATATTTTACAACATTCCTGGCGTGTTGTCGCCTGCTTCTCGATGGGGACATTATATACGTCTATAACGTTGTATATCCTAACCTAAGGCAACCCAACATCTCGGATGTAATATTTTACATCATTCTTGTCATGTCGGTCCCTACGTCTCGTTGGGAACACTCTATGCGTCTATAGCGTTGTATATACTAACCTAAGGGAACCTAACATCTCAGGTGTAATATTTTACAACATTCCTGGCGTGTTGTCGCCCGCTTCTCGATCGGGACATTATATATGTCTATAACGTTGTATATCCTAGTCTAAGCAATCTAACATCTCGGATGTAATATATTACAACATTCCTGGCGTGTCGTCGCCTGCTTCTCGATGGGGACATTATATACGTCTATAACGTTGTATATCCTAACCTAACGCAACCTAACATCTGGGATTTAATATTTTACATCATTCCTGGCGTGTCGTCGCCTGCTTCTCGATGGGGTCATTATATACGTCTATAACGTTGTATATCCTAACCTAACGCAACCTAAAATCTGGGATGTAATATTTTACAACATTCCTGGCATGTCGGTCCCTACGTCTCGGTGGGAACATTCTATACGTCTATAACGTTGCATATCCTAACCTAAGGGAACCTAACATCTCGGGTGTAGTATTTTACAACATTCCTG
This sequence comes from Xylocopa violacea, assembly GCA_963969225.1. Lineage (NCBI taxonomy): Eukaryota > Metazoa > Arthropoda > Insecta > Hymenoptera > Apidae > Xylocopa > Xylocopa violacea. The sequence goes on along the minus strand of CAXAJV010000247.1, from coordinate 2,814,810 downwards.
ACGCGTCGGCCCCTATTTCTCGGTGGGACCATTATATACGTCTATAGCGTTATATATCCTAGCCTAAGGCGACCTGACATGTCGAATGTAATATTTTACATCCTTCCTGGCGTGTCCGCCCGTAGATCTCGGTGGTAACATTATATACGTCTATATCGTTATGTATTCTAGCCTAAGGCAACCTAACATGCCGAATGTAATATTTTACAACATTCCTGGCGTGTTGTCGCCTGCTTCTCGGTGGGGACATTATATATGTCTATAACGTTGTATATCCTAACCTAACGAAACCTAACATCTGGGATGTAATATTTTACAACATTCCTGGCATGTCAGTCCCTACGTCTCGTTGGGAACGTTATATACGTCTATAACAACATATATCCAAACTTAAGGGAAACTAACATCTCGGATGTAATATTTTACAACATTCCTGGCGATTCGGCTCCTACTTTTCGGTGGGAACATTATATACGTCTATAACGTTGTATATCCTAACCTAAGGCAACCCAACATCTCGGATGTAATATTTTACATCATTCCTGTCATGTCGGTCCCTACGTCTCGTTGGGAACACTCTATGCGTCTATAGCGTTGTATATACTATCCTAAGGGAACCTAACATCTCAGGTGTAATATTTTACAACATTCCAGGCGTGTTGTCGCCTGCTTCTCGATGGGGACATTATATATGTCTATAACGTTGTATATCCTAGTCCAAGCAATCTAACATCTCGGATGTAATATATTACAACATTCCTGGCGTTTCGTCGCCTGCTTCTCGATGGGGACATTATATACGTCTATAACGTTGTATATCCTAACCTAACGCAACCTAACATCTGGCATTTAATATTTTACATCATTCCTGGCTTGTCGTCGCCTGCTTCTCGATGGGGTCATTATATACGTCTATAACCTTGTATATCCTAACCTAACGCAACCTAACATCTGGGATGTAATATTTTACAACATTCCTGGCATGTCGGTACCAACGTCTCGGTGGGAACATTCTATATGTCTATAACGTTGTATATCCTCACCTAAGGAAACCTAACATCTCGGGTGTAGTATTTTACAACATCCCTGACGCGTCGGCCCCTATTTCTCGGTGGGAACATTGTATACGTCTATAACGATACATATCCTAGCCTAAGGCCACCTAACATGTCGAATGTAATATTTTACAACATTCCTGGCGTGTCGTCGCCTGCTTCTCGATGGGGACATTATATACGTCTTTAACGTTGTATATCCTAACCTAACGCAACCTAATATCTGGGATGTAATATTTTACAACATTCCTGGCTTGTCGGTCCCTACTTCTGGGAGGGAACATTGTATACGTCTAAAACGATATATACCCTATCCTAACGCAACCTAACATCTGGGATGTAATATTTTACAACAGTCCTGGCATGTCGGTCCCTACGTCTCGGTGGGAACATTCTATACGTCTATAACGATATATACCCTAACCTACCGCAACCTAACATCTGGGATGTAATATTTTACAACAGTCCTGGCATGTCGGTCCCTACGTCTCGGTGGGAACATTCTATACGTCTATAACGTTGTATATCCTATCCTAAGGAAACCTAACATCTCGGGTGTAGTATTTTACAACATTCCTGACGCGTCGACCCCTATTTCTCGGTGGGACCATTACATACGTCTATAGCGTTTTATATCCTAGCCTAAGGCGACCTAACATGTCGAATGTAATATTTTATATCATTCCTGGCGTGTCGGCCCGTAGTTCTCGGTGATAACATTATATACGTCTATAACGTTATGTATCCTAGCCTAAGGCAACCTAACATGCCGAATGTAATATTTTACAACATTCCTGGTGTGTTGTTGCCTGCTTCTCGATGGGGACATTATATACGTCTATAACCTTGTATATCCTAACCTAAGGCAACCTAACATCTGGGATGTAATATTTTACAACATTCCTGACGCGTCGGCACCTATTTCTCGGTGGGAACTTTATATACGTCTTTAACGTTATATATCCTATCCTAAGGCGACCTAGCATGTAGAATGTAATATTTTACAACATTCCTGGCGTGTCGTCGCCTGCTTCTCGATGGGGACATTATATACGTCTATAACCTTGTATATCCTAACCTAACGCAACCTAACCTCTGGGATGTAATATTTTACAACATTCCTGGCATGTCGGTACCTACGTCTCGGTGGGAACATTCTATATGTCTATAACGTTGTATATCCTCACCTAAGGAAACCTAACATGTCGGGTGTAGTATTTTACAACATCCCTGACGCGTCGGCCCCTATTTCTCGGTGGGAACATTGTATACGTCTATAACGATACATATCCTAGCCTAAGGCCACCTAACATGTCGAATGTAATATTTTACAACATTCCTGGCGTGTCGTCGCCTGCTTCTCGATGGGGACATTATATACGTCTTTAACGTTGTATATCCTAACCTAACGCAACCTAATATCTGGGATGTAATATTTTACAACATTCCTGGCTTGTCGGTCCCTACTTCTGGGTGGGAACATTGTATACGTCTATAACGATATATACCCTATCCTAACGCAACCTAACATCTCGGATGTAATATTTTACAACATTCCTGGCGATTCGGCTCCTACTTTTCGGTGGGAACATTATATACGTCTATAACGTTGTATATCCTAACCTAAGGCAACCCAACATCTCGGATGTAATATTTTACATCATTCCTGTCATGTCGGTCCCTACGTCTCGTTGGGAACACTCTATGCGTCTATAGCGTTGTATATACTATCCTAAGGGAACCTAACATCTCAGGTGTAATATTTTACAACATTCCAGGCGTGTTGTCGCCTGCTTCTCGATGGGGACATTATATATGTCTATAACGTTGTATATCCTAGTCCAAGCAATCTAACATCTCGGATGTAATATATTACAACATTCCTGGCGTTTCGTCGCCTGCTTCTCGATGGGGACATTATATACGTCTATAACGTTGTATATCCTAACCTAACGCAACCTAACATCTGGCATTTAATATTTTACATCATTCCTGGCTTGTCGTCGCCTGCTTCTCGATGGGGTCATTATATACGTCTATAACCTTGTATATCCTAACCTAACGCAACCTAACATCTGGGATGTAATATTTTACAACATTCCTGGCATGTCGGTACCAACGTCTCGGTGGGAACATTCTATATGTCTATAACGTTGTATATCCTCACCTAAGGAAACCTAACATCTCGGGTGTAGTATTTTACAACATCCCTGACGCGTCGGCCCCTATTTCTCGGTGGGAACATTGTATACGTCTATAACGATACATATCCTAGCCTAAGGCCACCTAACATGTCGAATGTAATATTTTACAACATTCCTGGCGTGTCGTCGCCTGCTTCTCGATGGGGACATTATATACGTCTTTAACGTTGTATATCCTAACCTAACGCAACCTAATATCTGGGATGTAATATTTTACAACATTCCTGGCTTGTCGGTCCCTACTTCTGGGAGGGAACATTGTATACGTCTAAAACGATATATACCCTATCCTAACGCAACCTAACATCTGGGATGTAATATTTTACAACAGTCCTGGCATGTCGGTCCCTACGTCTCGGTGGGAACATTCTATACGTCTATAACGATATATACCCTAACCTACCGCAACCTAACATCTGGGATGTAATATTTTACAACAGTCCTGGCATGTCGGTCCCTACGTCTCGGTGGGAACATTCTATACGTCTATAACGTTGTATATCCTATCCTAAGGAAACCTAACATCTCGGGTGTAGTATTTTACAACATTCCTGACGCGTCGACCCCTATTTCTCGGTGGGACCATTACATACGTCTATAGCGTTTTATATCCTAGCCTAAGGCGACCTAACATGTCGAATGTAATATTTTATATCATTCCTGGCGTGTCGGCCCGTAGTTCTCGGTGATAACATTATATACGTCTATAACGTTATGTATCCTAGCCTAAGGCAACCTAACATGCCGAATGTAATATTTTACAACATTCCTGGTGTGTTGTTGCCTGCTTCTCGATGGGGACATTATATACGTCTATAACCTTGTATATCCTAACCTAAGGCAACCTAACATCTGGGATGTAATATTTTACAACATTCCTGACGCGTCGGCACCTATTTCTCGGTGGGAACTTTATATACGTCTTTAACGTTATATATCCTATCCTAAGGCGACCTAGCATGTAGAATGTAATATTTTACAACATTCCTGGCGTGTCGTCGCCTGCTTCTCGATGGGGACATTATATACGTCTATAACCTTGTATATCCTAACCTAACGCAACCTAACCTCTGGGATGTAATATTTTACAACATTCCTGGCATGTCGGTACCTACGTCTCGGTGGGAACATTCTATATGTCTATAACGTTGTATATCCTCACCTAAGGAAACCTAACATGTCGGGTGTAGTATTTTACAACATCCCTGACGCGTCGGCCCCTATTTCTCGGTGGGAACATTGTATACGTCTATAACGATACATATCCTAGCCTAAGGCCACCTAACATGTCGAATGTAATATTTTACAACATTCCTGGCGTGTCGTCGCCTGCTTCTCGATGGGGACATTATATACGTCTTTAACGTTGTATATCCTAACCTAACGCAACCTAATATCTGGGATGTAATATTTTACAACATTCCTGGCTTGTCGGTCCCTACTTCTGGGTGGGAACATTGTATACGTCTATAACGATATATACCCTATCCTAACGCAACCTAACATCTGGGATGTAATATTTTACAACAGTCCTGGCATGTCGGTCCCTACGTCTCGGTGGGAACATTCTATACGTCTATAACGACATATACCCTAACCTAACGCAACCTAACATCTGGGATGTAATACTTTACAACATTCCTGGCATGTCGGTACCTACGTCTCGGTGGGAACATTCTATATGTCCATAACGTTGTATATCCTAACCTAAGGGAACCTAACATATCGGGTGTAATATTTTACAGCATTCCTGACGCGTCGGCCCCTATTTCTCGGTGGGAACTTTATATACGTCTACAACGTTGTATATCCTAACCTAAGGCAACCTAACATTTCGGATGTAATATTTGATAACATTCCTGGCGTGTCGGCCCGTACATCTCGGTGGGAAAATCATATACGTCTATAGCGATATATATCCTAACCGAAGGCAACCTAACATTCCGAATGTAATATTTTACAACATTCCTGGCGCGTCGGTTCCTATTTTTCGGTGGGAACATTATATACGTCTATAACGTTACATATCCTAACGTAATGCAACATAACATCTCGGATGTAATATTTTACAACATTCCTGGCGTGTTGTCGCCTGCTTCTCGATGGGGACATTATATACGTCTATAACGTTGTATATCCTAACCTAACGCAACCTAACATCTGGGAATTAATATTTTACGTCATTCCTGGCGTGTCGTCGCCTGCTTCTCGATGGGGACATTATATACGTCTATAACGTTGTATATCCTAACCTAACGCAACCTAAAATCTGGGATGTAATATTTTACAACATTCCTGGCATGTCGGTCCCTACGTCTCGGTGGGAACATTCTATACGTCTATAACGTTGCATATCCTAACCTAAGGGAACCTAACATCTCGGGTGTAGTGTTTTACAACATTCCTGACGCGTCGGCCCCTATTTCTCGGTGGGACCATTATATACGTCTATAGCGTTATATATCCTAGCCTAAGGCGACCTGACATGTCGAATGTAATATTTTACATCCTTCCTGGCGTGTCCGCCCGTAGATCTCGGTGGTAACATTATATACGTCTATAACGTTATGTATTCTAGCCTAAGGCAACCTAACATGCCGAATGTAATATTTTACAACATTCCTGGCGTGTTGTCGCCTGCTTCTCGGTGGGGACATTATATATGTCTATAACGTTGTATATCCTAACCTAACGAAACCTAACATCTGGGATGTAATATTTTACAACATTCCTGGCATGTCAGTCCCTACGTCTCGCTGGGAACGTTATATACGTCTATAACGACATATATCCAAACTTAAGGGAAACTAACATCTCGGATGTAATATTTTACAACATTCCTGGCGATTCGGCTCCTACTTTTGGGTGGGAACATTATATACGTCTATAACGTTGTATATCCTAACCTAAGGCAACCCAACATCTCGGATGTAATATTTTACATCATTCCTGTCATGTCGGTCCCTACGTCTCGTTGGGAACACTCTATGCGTCTATAGCGTTGTATATACTATCCTAAGGGAACCTAACATCTCAGGTGTAATATTTTACAACATTCCAGGCGTGTTGTCGCCTGCTTCTCGATGGGGACATTATATATGTCTATAACGTTGTATATCCTAGTCCAAGCAATCTAACATCTCGGATGTAATATATTACAACATTCCTGGCGTGTCGTCGCCTGCTTCCCGATGGGGACATTATATACGTCTATAACGTTGTATATCCTAACCTAACGCAACCTAACATCTGGCATTTAATATTTTACATCATTCCTGGCTTGTCGTCGCCTGCTCCTCGATGGGGTCATTATATACGTCTATAACCTTGTATATCCTAACCTAACGCAACCTAACATCTGGGATGTAATATTTTACAACATTCCTGGCATGTCGGTACCAACGTCTCGGTGGGAACATTCTATATGTCTATAACGTTGTATATCCTCACCTAAGGAAACCTAACATCTCGGGTGTAGTGTTCTACAACATCCCTGACACGTCGGCCCCTATTTCTCGGTGGGAACATTGTATACGTCTATAACGATACATATCCTAGCCTAAGGCCACCTAACATGTCGAATGTAATATTTTACAACATTCCTGGCGTGTCGTCGCCTGCTTCTCGATGGGGACATTATATACGTCTTTAACGTTGTATATCCTAACCTAACGCAACCTAATATCTGGGATGTAATATTTTACAACATTCCTGGCTTGTCGGTCCCTACTTCTGGGTGGGAACATTGTATACGTCTATAACGATATATACCCTATCCTAACGCAACCTAACATCTGGGATGTAATATTTTACAACAGTCCTGGCATGTCGGTCCCTACGTCTCGGTGGGAACATTCTATACGTCTATAACGATATATACCCTAACCTAACGCAACCGAACATCTGGGATGTAATACTTTACAACATTCCTGGCATGTCGGTACCTACGTCTCGGTGGGAACATTCTATATGTCCATAACGTTGTATATCCTAACCTAAGGGAACCTAACATATCGGGTGTAATATTTTACAGCATTCCTGACGCGTCGGCCCCTATTTCTCGGTGGGAACTTTATATACGTCTACAACGTTGTATATCCTAACCTAAGGAAACCTAACATTACGGATGTAATATTTGATAACATTCCTGGCGTGTCGGCCCGTACATCTCGGTGGGAAAATCATATACGTCTATAGCGATATATATCCTAACCGAAGGCAACCTAACATTCCGAATGTAATATTTTACAACATTCCTGGCGCGTCGGTTCCTATTTTTCGGTGGGAACATTATATACGTCTATAACGTTACATATCCTAACGTAATGCAACATAACATCTCGGATGTAATATTTTACAACATTCCTGGCGTGTTGTCGCCTGCTTCTCGATGGGGACATTATATACGTCTATAACGTTGTATATCCTAACCTAACGCAACCTAACATCTGGCAATTAATATTTTACGTCATTCCTGGCGTGTCGTCGCCTGCTTCTCGATGGGGACATTATATACGTCTATAACGTTGTATATCCTAACCTAACGCAACCCAAAATATGGGATGTAATATTTTACAACATTCCTGGCATGTCGGTCCCTACTTCTCGGTGGGAACATTCTATACGTATATAACGTTGTATATCCTAACCTAAGGGAACCTAACATCTCGGGTGTAGTATTTTACAACATTCCTGACGCGTCGGCCCCTATTTCTCGGCGGGACCATTATATACGTCTATGGCGTTATATATCCTAGCCTTAGGCGACCTGACATGTCGAATGTAATATTTTGCATCATTCCTGGCGTGTCCGCCCGTAGATCTCGGTGGTAACACGATATACGTCTATAACGTTATGTATTCTAGCCTAAGGCAACCTAACATGCCGAATGTAATATTTTACAACATTCCTGGCGTGCCGTCGCCTGCTTCTCGATGGGGACATTATATACGTCTATAACGTTGTATATCCTAACCTAACGAAACCTAACATCTGGGATGTAATATTTTACAACATTCCTGGCATGTCGGTCCCTACGTCTCGGTGGGAACATTCTATACGTCTATAACGTTGCATATCCTAACCTAAGGGAACCTAACATATCGGGTGTAGTATTTTACAACATTCATGACGCGTCGGCCCCTATTTCTCGGTGGGACCATTAGATACGTCTATAGCGTTATATATCCTAGCCTAAGGCGACCCGACATGTCGAATGTAATATTTTACATCATTCCTGGCGTGTCCGCCCGTAGATCTCGGTGGTAACATTATATACGTCTATAACGTTATGTATCCTAGTCTAAGCAATCTAACATCTCGGATGTAATATATTACAACATTCCTGGCGTGTCGTCGCCTGCTTCTCGATGGGGACATTATATACGTCTATAACGTTGTATATCCTAACCTAACGCAACCTAACATCTGGGATTTAATATTTTACATCATTCCTGGCGTGTCGTCGCCTGCTTCTCGATGGGGTCATTATATACGTCTATAACGTTGTATATCCTAACCTAACGCAACCTAAAATCTGGGATGTAATATTTTACAACATTCCTGGCATGTCGGTCCCTACGTCTCGGTGGGAACATTATATACGTCTATAACGTTGTATATCCTAACCTAAGGGAACCTAACATCTCGGGTTTAGTATTTTACAACATTCATGACGCGTCGGCCCCTATTTCTCGGCGGGACCATTATATACGTCTATGGCGTTATATATCCTAGCCTTAGGCGACCTGGTATGTCGAATGTAATATTTTACATCATTCCTGGCGTGTCCGCCCTTAGATCTCGGTGGTAACACGATATACGTCTATAACGTTATGTATTCTAGGCTAAGGCAACCTAACATGCCGAATGTAATATTTTACAACATTCCTGGCGTGTTGTCTCCTGCTTCTCGGTGGGGACATTATATATGTCTATAACGTTGTATATCCTAACCTAACGAAACCTAACATCTGGGATGTAATATTTTACAACATTCCTGGCATGTCAGTCCCTACGTCTCGCTGGGAACGTTATATACGTCTATAACGACATATATCCAAACTTAAGGGAAACTAACATCTCGTATGTAATATTTTACAACATTCCTGGCGATTCGGCTCCTACTTTTCGGTGGGAACATTATATACGTCTATAACGTTGTATATCCTAACCTAAGGCAACCCAACATCTCGGATGTAATATTTTACATCATTCCTGTCATGTCGGTCCCTACGTCTCGTTGGGAACACTCTATGCGTCTATAGCGTTGTATATACTAACCTAAGGGAACCTAACATCTCAGGTGTAATATTTTACAACATTCCTGGCGTGTTGTCGCCCGCTTCTTGATGGGGACATTATATATGTCTATAACGTTGTATATCCTAGTCTAAGCAATCTAACATCTCGGATGTAATATATTACAACATTCCTGGCGTGTCGTCGCCTGCTTCTCGATGGGGACATTATATACGTCTATAACGTTGTATATCCTAACCTAACGCAACCTAACATCTGGAATTTAATATTTTACATCATTCCTGGCGTGTCGTCGCCTGCTTCTCGATGGGGTCATTATATACGTCTATAACGTTGTATATTCTAACCTAACGCAACCTAAAATCTGGGATGTGATATTTTACAACATTCCTGGCATGTCGGTCCCTACGTCTCGTTGGGAACACTCTATGCGTCTATAGCGTTGTATATACTAACCTAAGGGAACCTAACATCTCAGGTGTAATATTTTACAACATTCCTGGCGTGTTGTCGCCTGCTTCTCGATGGGGACATTATATATGTCTATAACGTTGTATATCCTAGTCAAAGCAATCTAACATCTCGGATGTAATATATTACAACATTCCTGGCGTGTCGTCGCCTGCTTTTCGATGGGGACATTATATACGTCTATAACGTTGTATATCCTAACCTAACGCAACCTAACATCTGGAATTTAATATTTTACATCATTCCTGGCGTGTCGTCGCCTGCTTCTCGATGGGGTCATTATATACGTCTATAACGTTGTATATCCTAACCTAACGCAACCTAAAATCTGGGATGTAATATTTTACAACATTCCTGGCATGTCGGTCCCTACGTCTCGGTGGGAACATTCTATACGTCTATAACGTTGTATATCCTAACCTAAGGGAACCTAACATCTCGGGTGTAGTATTTTACAACATTCCTGACGCGTCGGACCCTATTTCTTGGCGGGACCATTATATACGTCTATGGCGTTATATATCCTAGCCTTAGGCGACCTGGCATGTCGAATGTAATATTTTACATCATTCCTGGCGTGTCCGCCCGTAGATCTCGGTGGTAACACGATATACGTCTATAACGTTATGTATTCTAGCCTAAGGCAACCTAACATGCCGAATGTAATATTTTACAACATTCCTGGCGTGTTGTCGCCTGCTTCTCGGTGGGGACATTATATATGTCTATAACGTTGTATATCCTAACCTAACGAAACCTAACATCTGGGATGTAATATTTTACAACATTCCTGGCATGTCAGTCCCTACGTCTCGCTGGGAACGTTATATACGTCTATAACGACATATATCCAAACTTAAGGGAAACTAACATCTCGTATGTAATATTTTACAACATTCCTGGCGATTCGGCTCCTACTTTTCGGTGGGAACATTATATACGTCTATAACGTTGTATATCCTAACCTAAGGCAACCCAACATCTCGGATGTAATATTTTACATCATTCCTGTCATGTCGGTCCCTACGTCTCGTTGGGAACACTCTATGCGTCTATAGCGTTGTATATACTAACCTAAGGGAACCTAACATCTCAGGTGTAATATTTTACAACATTCCTGGCGTGTTGTCGCCCGCTTCTTGATGGGGACATTATATATGTCTATAACGTTGTATATCCTAGTCTAAGCAATCTAACATCTCGGATGTAATATATTACAACATTCCTGGCGTGTCGTCGCCTGCTTCTCGATGGGGACATTATATACGTCTATAACGTTGTATATCCTAACCTAACGCAACCTAACATCTGGAATTTAATATTTTACATCATTCCTGGCGTGTCGTCGCCTGCTTCTCGATGGGGTCATTATATACGTCTATAACGTTGTATATTCTAACCTAACGCAACCTAAAATCTGGGATGTGATATTTTACAACATTCCTGGCATGTCGGTCCCTACGTCTCGTTGGGAACACTCTATGCGTCTATAGCGTTGTATATACTAACCTAAGGGAACCTAACATCTCAGGTGTAATATTTTACAACATTCCTGGCGTGTTGTCGCCTGCTTCTCGATGGGGACATTATATATGTCTATAACGTTGTATATCCTAGTCAAAGCAATCTAACATCTCGGATGTAATATATTACAACATTCCTGGCGTGTCGTCGCCTGCTTTTCGATGGGGACATTATATACGTCTATAACGTTGTATATCCTAACCTAACGCAACCTAACATCTGGAATTTAATATTTTACATCATTCCTGGCGTGTCGTCGCCTGCTTCTCGATGGGGTCATTATATACGTCTATAACGTTGTATATCCTAACCTAACGCAACCTAAAATCTGGGATGTAATATTTTACAACATTCCTGGCATGTCGGTCCCTACGTCTCGGTGGGAACATTCTATACGTCTATAACGTTGTATATCCTAACCTAAGGGAACCTAACATCTCGGGTGTAGTATTTTACAACATTCCTGACGCGTCGGACCCTATTTCTTGGCGGGACCATTATATACGTCTATGGCGTTATATATCCTAGCCTTAGGCGACCTGGCATGTCGAATGTAATATTTTACATCATTCCTGGCGTGTCCGCCCGTAGATCTCGGTGGTAACACGATATACGTCTATAACGTTATGTATTCTAGCCTAAGGCAACCTAACATGCCGAATGTAATATTTTACAACATTCCTGGCGTGTTGTCGCCTGCTTCTCGGTGGGGACATTATATATGTCTATAACGTTGTATATCCTAACCTAACGAAACCTAACATCTGGGATGTAATATTTTACAACATTCCTGCCATGTCAGTCCCTACGTCTCGCTGGGATCGTTCTATACGTCTATAACGATATATATCCAAACTTAAGGGAAACTAACATCTCGGATGTAATATTTTACAACATTCCTGGCGATTCGGCTCCTACTTTTCGGTGGGAACATTATATACGTCTATAACGTTGTATATCCTAACCTAAGGCAACCCAACATCTCGGATGTAATATTTTACATCATTCCTGTCATGTCGGTCCCTACGTCTCGTTGGGAACACTCTATGCGTCTATAGCGTTGTATATACTAACCTAAGGGAACCTAACATCTCAGGTGTAATATTTTACAACATTCCTGGCGTGTTGTCGCCTGCTTCTCGATGGGGACATTATATATGTCTATAACGTTGTATATCCTAGTCTAAGCAATCTAACATCTCGGATGTAATATATTACAACATTCCTGGCGTGTCGTCGCCTGCTTCTCGATGGGGACATTATATACGTCTATAACGTTGTATATCCTAACCTAACGCAACCTAACATCTGGGATTTAATATTTTACATCATTCCTGGCGTGTCGTCGCCTGCTTCTCGATGGGGTCATTATATACGTCTATAACGTTGTATATCCTAACCTAACGCAACCTAAAATCTGGGATGTAATATTTTACAACATTCCTGGCATGTCGGTCCCTACGTCTCGGTGGGAACATTCTATTCGTCTATAACGTTGTATATCCTAACCTAAGGGAACCTAACATCTCGGGTGTAGTATTTTACAACATTCCTGACGCGTCGGCCCCTATTTCTCCGCGGGACCATTATATACGTCTATGGCGTTATATATCCTAGCCTTAGGCGACCTGGCATGTCGAATGTAATATTTTACATCCTTCCTGGCGTGTCCGCCCGTAGATCTCGGTGGTAACATTATATACGTCTATAACGTTATGTATTCTAGCCTAAGGCAACCTAACATGCCGAATGTAATATTTTACAACATTCCTGGCGTGTTGTCGCCTGCTTCTCGGTGGGGACATTATATATGTCTATAACGTTGTATATCCTAACCTAACGAAACCTAACATCTGGGATGTAATATTTTACAACATTCCTGGCATGTCAGTCCCTACGTCTCGCTGGGAACGTTATATACGTCTATAACGACATATATCCAAACTTAAGGGAAACTAACATCTCGGATGTAATATTTTACAACATTCCTGGCGATTCGGCTCCTACTTTTGGGTGGGAACATTATATACGTCTATAACGTTGTATATCCTAACCTAAGGCAACCCAACATCTCGGATGTAATATTTTACATCATTCCTGTCATGTCGGTCCCTACGTCTCGTTGGGAACACTCTATGCGTCTATAGCGTTGTATATACTATCCTAAGGGAACCTAACATCTCAGGTGTAATATTTTACAACATTCCAGGCGTGTTGTCGCCTGCTTCTCGATGGGGACATTATATATGTCTATAACGTTGTATATCCTAGTCCAAGCAATCTAACATCTCGGATGTAATATATTACAACATTCCTGGCGTGTCGTCGCCTGCTTCCCGATGGGGACATTATATACGTCTATAACGTTGTATATCCTAACCTAACGCAACCTAACATCTGGCATTTAATATTTTACATCATTCCTGGCTTGTCGTCGCCTGCTCCTCGATGGGGTCATTATATACGTCTATAACCTTGTATATCCTAACCTAACGCAACCTAACATCTGGGATGTAATATTTTACAACATTCCTGGCATGTCGGTACCAACGTCTCGGTGGGAACATTCTATATGTCTATAACGTTGTATATCCTCACCTAAGGAAACCTAACATCTCGGGTGTAGTGTTCTACAACATCCCTGACGCGTCGGCCCCTATTTCTCGGTGGGAACATTGTATACGTCTATAACGATACATATCCTAGCCTAAGGCCACCTAACATGTCGAATGTAATATTTTACAACATTCCTGGCGTGTCGTCGCCTGCTTCTCGATGGGGACATTATATACGTCTTTAACGTTGTATATCCTAACCTAACGCAACCTAATATCTGGGATGTAATATTTTACAACATTCCTGGCTTGTCGGTCCCTACTTCTGGGTGGGAACATTGTATACGTCTATAACGATATATACCCTATCCTAACGCAACCTAACATCTGGGATGTAATATTTTACAACAGTCCTGGCATGTCGGTCCCTACGTCTCGGTGGGAACATTCTATACGTCTATAACGATATATACCCTAACCTAACGCAACCGAACATCTGGGATGTAATACTTTACAACATTCCTGGCATGTCGGTACCTACGTCTCGGTGGGAACATTCTATATGTCCATAACGTTGTATATCCTAACCTAAGGGAACCTAACATATCGGGTGTAATATTTTACAGCATTCCTGACGCGTCGGCCCCTATTTCTCGGTGGGAACTTTATATACGTCTACAACGTTGTATATCCTAACCTAAGGAAACCTAACATTTCGGATGTAATATTTGATAACATTCCTGGCGTGTCGGCCCGTACATCTCGGTGGGAAAATCATATACGTCTATAGCGATATATATCCTAACCGAAGGCAACCTAACATTCCGAATGTAATATTTTACAACATTCCTGGCGCGTCGGTTCCTATTTTTCGGTGGGAACATTATATACGTCTATAACGTTACATATCCTAACGTAATGCAACATAACATCTCGGATGTAATATTTTACAACATTCCTGGCGTGTTGTCGCCTGCTTCTCGATGGGGACATTATATACGTCTATAACGTTGTATATCCTAACCTAACGCAACCTAACATCTGGCAATTAATATTTTACGTCATTCCTGGCGTGTCGTCGCCAGCTTCTCGATGGGGACATTATATACGTCTATAACGTTGTATATCCTAACCTAACGCAACCCAAAATATGGGATGTAATATTTTACAACATTCCTGGCATGTCGGTCCCTACTTCTCGGTGGGAACATTCTATACGTATATAACGTTGTATATCCTAACCTAAGGGAACCTAACATCTCGGGTGTAGTATTTTACAACATTCCTGACGCGTCGGCCCCTATTTCTCGGCGGGACCATTATATACGTCTATGGCGTTATATATCCTAGCCTTAGGCGACCTGACATGTCGAATGTAATATTTTGCATCATTCCTGGCGTGTCCGCCCGTAGATCTCGGTGGTAACATTATATACGTCTATAACGTTATGTATCCTAGTCTAAGCAATCTAACATCTCGGATGTAATATATTACAACATTCCTGGCGTGTCGTCGCCTGCTTCTCGATGGGGACATTATATACGTCTATAACGTTGTATATCCTAACCTAACGCAACCTAACATCTGGGATTTAATATTTTACATCATTCCTGGCGTGTCGTCGCCTGCTTCTCGATGGGGTCATTATATACGTCTATAACGTTGTATATCCTAACCTAACGCAACCTAAAATCTGGGATGTAATATTTTACAACATTCCTGGCATGTCGGTCCCTACGTCTCGGTGGGAACATTATATACGTCTATAACGTTGTATATCCTAACCTAAGGGAACCTAACATCTCGGGTTTAGTATTTTACAACATTCATGACGCGTCGGCCCCTATTTCTCGGCGGGACCATTATATACGTCTATGGCGTTATATATCCTAGCCTTAGGCGACCTGGTATGTCGAATGTAATATTTTACATCATTCCTGGCGTGTCCGCCCTTAGATCTCGGTGGTAACACGATATACGTCTATAACGTTATGTATTCTAGGCTAAGGCAACCTAACATGCCGAATGTAATATTTTACAACATTCCTGGCGTGTTGTCTCCTGCTTCTCGGTGGGGACATTATATATGTCTATAACGTTGTATATCCTAACCTAACGAAACCTAACATCTGGGATGTAATATTTTACAACATTCCTGGCATGTCAGTCCCTACGTCTCGCTGGGAACGTTATATACGTCTATAACGACATATATCCAAACTTAAGGGAAACTAACATCTCGTATGTAATATTTTACAACATTCCTGGCGATTCGGCTCCTACTTTTCGGTGGGAACATTATATACGTCTATAACGTTGTATATCCTAACCTAAGGCAACCCAACATCTCGGATGTAATATTTTACATCATTCCTGTCATGTCGGTCCCTACGTCTCGTTGGGAACACTCTATGCGTCTATAGCGTTGTATATACTAACCTAAGGGAACCTAACATCTCAGGTGTAATATTTTACAACATTCCTGGCGTGTTGTCGCCCGCTTCTCGATGGGGACATTATATATGTCTATAACGTTGTATATCCTAGTCTAAGCAATCTAACATCTCGGATGTAATATATTACAACATTCCTGGCGTGTCGTCGCCTGCTTCTCGATGGGGACATTATATACGTCTATAACGTTGTATATCCTAACCTAACGCAACCTAACATCTGGAATTTAATATTTTACATCATTCCTGGCGTGTCGTCGCCTGCTTCTCGATGGGGTCATTATATACGTCTATAACGTTGTATATTCTAACCTAACGCAACCTAAAATCTGGGATGTAATATTTTACAACATTCCTGGCATGTCGGTCCCTACGTCTCGTTGGGAACACTCTATGCGTCTATAGCGTTGTATATACTAACCTAAGGGAACCTAACATCTCAGGTGTAATATTTTACAACATTCCTGGCGTGTTGTCGCCTGCTTCTCGATGGGGACATTATATATGTCTATAACGTTGTATATCCTAGTCAAAGCAATCTAACATCTCGGATGTAATATATTACAACATTCCTGGCGTGTCGTCGCCTGCTTCTCGATGGGGACATTATATACGTCTATAACGTTGTATATCCTAACCTAACGCAACCTAACATCTGGAATTTAATATTTTACATCATTCCTGGCGTGTCGTCGCCTGCTTCTCGATGGGGTCATTATATACGTCTATAACGTTGTATATCCTAACCTAACGCAACCTAAAATCTGGGATGTAATATTTTACAACATTCCTGGCATGTCGGTCCCTACGTCTCGGTGGGAACATTCTATACGTCTATAACGTTGTATATCCTAACCTAAGGGAACCTAACATCTCGGGTGTAGTATTTTACAACATTCCTGACGCGTCGGACCCTATTTCTTGGCGGGACCATTATATACGTCTATGGCGTTATATATCCTAGCCTTAGGCGACCTGGCATGTCGAATGTAATATTTTACATCATTCCTGGCGTGTCCGCCCGTAGATCTCGGTGGTAACACGATATACGTCTATAACGTTATGTATTCTAGCCTAAGGCAACCTAACATGCCGAATGTAATATTTTACAACATTCCTGGCGTGTTGTCGCCTGCTTCTCGGTGGGGACATTATATATGTCTATAACGTTGTATATCCTAACCTAACGAAACCTAACATCTGGGATGTAATATTTTACAACATTCCTGCCATGTCAGTCCCTACGTCTCGCTGGGAACGTTCTATACGTCTATAACGATATATATCCAAACTTAAGGGAAACTAACATCTCGGATGTAATATTTTACAACATTCCTGGCGATTCGGCTCCTACTTTTCGGTGGGAACATTATATACGTCTATAACGTTGTATATCCTAACCTAAGGCAACCCAACATCTCGGATGTAATATTTTACATCATTCCTGTCATGTCGGTCCCTACGTCTCGTTGGGAACACTCTATGCGTCTATAGCGTTGTATATACTAACCTAAGGGAACCTAACATCTCAGGTGTAATATTTTACAACATTCCTGGCGTGTTGTCGCCTGCTTCTCGATGGGGACATTATATATGTCTATAACGTTGTATATCCTAGTCTAAGCAATCTAACATCTCGGATGTAATATATTACAACATTCCTGGCGTGTCGTCGCCTGCTTCTCGATGGGGACATTATATACGTCTATAACGTTGTATATCCTAACCTAACGCAACCTAACATCTGGGATTTAATATTTTACATCATTCCTGGCGTGTCGTCGCCTGCTTCTCGATGGGGTCATTATATACGTCTATAACGTTGTATATCCTAACCTAACGCAACCTAAAATCTGGGATGTAATATTTTACAACATTCCTGGCATGTCGGTCCCTACGTCTCGGTGGGAACATTCTATTCGTCTATAACGTTGTATATCCTAACCTAAGGGAACCTAACATCTCGGGTGTAGTATTTTACAACATTCCTGACGCGTCGGCCCCTATTTCTCCGCGGGACCATTATATACGTCTATGGCGTTATATATCCTAGCCTTAGGCGACCTGGCATGTCGAATGTAATATTTTACATCATTCCTGGCGTGTCCGCCCGTAGATCTCGGTGGTAACACGATATACGTCTATAACGTTATGTATTCTAGCCTAAGGCAACCTAACATGCCGAATGCAATATTTTACAACATTCCTGGCGTGTTGTCGCCTGCTTCTCGGTGGGGACATTATATATGTGTATAACGTTGTATATCCTAACCTAACGGAACCTAACATCTGGGATGTAATATTTTACAACATTCCTGGCATGTCAGTCCCTACGTCTCGCTGGGAACGTTATATACGTCTATAACGACATATATCCAAACTTAAGGGAAACTAACATCTCGGATGTAATATTTTACAACATTCCTGGCGATTCGGCTCCTACTTTTCGGTGGGAACATTATATACGTCTATAACGTTGTATATCCTAACCTAAGGGAACCTAACATCTCGGGTTTAGTATTTTACAACATTCCTGACGCGTCGGCCCCTATTTCTCGGCGGGACCATTATATACGTCTATGGCGTTATATATCCTAGCCTTAGGCGACCTGGCATGTCGAATGTAATATTTTACATCATTCCTGGCGTGTCCGCCCGTAGATCTCGGTGGTAACACGATATACGTCTATAACGTTATGTATTCTAGCCTAAGGCAACCTAACATGCCGAATGTAATATTTTACAACATTCCTGGCGTGTTGTCGCCTGCTTCTCGGTGGGGACATTATATATGTCTATAACGTTGTATATCCTAACCTAACGAAACCTAACATCTGGGATGTAATATTTTACAACATTCCTGGCATGTCAGTCCCTACGTCTCGCTGGGAACGTTATATACGTCTATAACGACATATATCCAAACTTAAGGGAAACTAACATCTCGTATGTAATATTTTACAACATTCCTGGCGATTCGGCTCCTACTTTTCGGTGGGAACATTATATACGTCTATAACGTTGTATATCCTAACCTAAGGCAACCCAACATCTCGGATGTAATATTTTACATCATTCCTGTCATGTCGGTCCCTACGTCTCGTTGGGAACACTCTATGCGTCTATAGCGTTGTATATACTAACCTAAGGGAACCTAACATCTCAGGTGTAATATTTTACAACATTCCTGGCGTGTTGTCGCCCGCTTCTCGATGGGGACATTATATATGTCTATAACGTTGTATATCCTAGTCTAAGCAATCTAACATCTCGGATGTAATATATTACAACATTCCTGGCGTGTCGTCGCCTGCTTCTCGATGGGGACATTATATACGTCTATAACGTTGTATATCCTAACCTAACGCAACCTAACATCTGGAATTTAATATTTTATATCATTCCTGGCGTGTCGTCGCCTGCTTCTCGATGGGGTCATTATATACGTCTATAACGTTGTATATCCTAACCTAACGCAACCTAAAATCTGGGATGTAATATTTTACAACATTCCTGGCATGTCGGTCCCTACGTCTCGGTGGGAACATTCTATACGTCTATAACGTTGTATATCCTAACCTAAGGGAACCTAACATCTCGGGTGTAGTATTTTACAACATTCCTGACGCGTCGGACCCTATTTCTCGGCGGGACCATTATATACGTCTATGGCGTTATATATCCTAGCCTTAGGCGACCTGGCATGTCGAATGTAATATTTTACATCATTCCTGGCGTGTCCGCCCGTAGATCTCGGTGGTAACACGATATACGTCTATAACGTTATGTATTCTAGCCTAAGGCAACCTAACATGCCGAATGTAATATTTTACAACATTCCTGGCGTGTTGTCGCCTGCTTCTCGGTGGGGACATTATATATGTCTATAACGTTGTATATCCTAACCTAATGAAACCTAACATCTGGAATGTAATATTTTACAACATTGCTGGCATGTTAGTCCCTACGTCTCGCTGGGAACGTTATATACGTCTATAACGACATATATCCAAACTTAAGGGAAACTAACATCTCGGATGTAATATTTTACAACATTCCTGGCGATTCGGCTCCTACTTTTCGGTGGGAACATTATATACGTCTATAACGTTGTATATCCAAACCTAAGGGAACCTAACATCTCGGGTGTAGTATTTTACAACATTCCTGACGCGTCGGCCCCTATTTCTCGGCGGGACCATTATATACGTCTATGGCGTTATATATCCTAGCCTTAGGCGACCTGGCATGTCGAATGTAATATTTTACATCATTCCTGGCGTGTCCGCCCGTAGATCTCGGTGGTAACATTATATACGTCTATAACGTTATGTATTCTAGCCTAAGGCAACCTAACATGCCGAATGTAATATTTTACAACATTCCTGGCGTGTTGTCGCCTGCTTCTCGGTGGGGACATTATATATGTCTATAACGTTGTATATCCTAACCTAACGAAACCTAACATCTGGGATGTAATATTTTACAACATTCCTGGCGTGTCGTCGCCTGCTTCTTGATGGGGACATTATATACGTCTATAACGTTGTATATCCTAACCTAACGCAACCTAACATCTGGGATGTAATATTTTACAACATTCCTGACGCGTCGGCACGTATTTCTCGGTGGGAACTTTATATACGTCTTTAACGTTATATATCCTAGCCTAATGCGACCTAGCATGTCGAATGTAATATTTTACATCATTCCTGTCGTGTCGACCCGTATTTCTCGGTGGTAACATTATATGCGTCTATAACGTTGCATATCGTAGCCTAAGGCGACCTGACATGTCGAATGTAATATTTTGCAACGTTCCTGGCGTGTCGTCGCCTGCTTCTCGATGGGGACATTATATACGTCTATAGCGTTGTATATCCTAACCTAATGCAACCTAACATCTAGGATGTAATATTTTACAACATTCCTGGCATGTCAGTCCCTACGTCTCGCTGGGAACGTTATATACGTCTATAACGACATATATCCAAACTTAAGGGAAACTAACATCTCGGATGTAATATTTTACAACATTCCTGGCGATTCGGCTCCTACTTTTCGGTGGGAACATTATATACGTCTATAACGTTGTATATCCTAACCTAAGGCAACCCAACATCTCGGATGTAATATTTTACATCATTCCTGGCATGTCGGTCCCTACGTCTCGTTGGGAACACTCTATGCGTCTATAGCGTTGTATATACTAACCTAAGGGAACCTAACATCCCAGGTGTAATATTTTACAACATTCCTGGCGTGTTGTCGCCCGCTTCTCGATGGGGACATTATATATGTCTATAACGTTGTATATCCTAGTCTAAGCAATCTAACATCTCGGATGTAATATATTACAACATTCCTGGCGTGTCGTCGCCTGCTTCTCGATGGGGACATTATATACGTCTATAACGTTGTATATCCTAACCTAACGCAACCTAACATCTGGGATTTAATATTTTACATCATTCCTGGCGTGTCGTCGCCTGCTTCTCGGTGGGGACATTATATATGTCTATAACGTTGTATATCCTAACCTAACGAAACCTAACATCTGGGATGTAATATTTTACAACATTGCTGGCATGTCAGTCCCTACGTCTCGCTGGGAACGTTATATACGTCTATAACGACATATATCCAAACTTAAGGGAAACTAACATCTCGGATGTAATATTTTACAACATTCCTGGCGATTCGGCTCCTACTTTTCGGTGGGAACATTATATACGTCTATAACGTTGTATATCCTAACCTAAGGGAACCTAACATCTCGGGTGTAGTATTTTACAACATTCCTGACGCGTCGGCCCCTATTTCTCGGCGGGACCATTATATACGTCTATGGCGTTATATATCCTAGCCTTAGGCGACCTGGCATGTCGAATGTAATATTTTACATCATTCCTGGCGTGTCCGCCCGTAGATCTCGGTGGTAACATTATATACGTCTATAACGTTATGTATTCTAGCCTAAGGCAACCTAACATGCCGAATGTAATATTTTACAACATTCCTGGCGTGTTGTCGCCTGCTTCTCGGTGGGGACATTATATATGTCTATAACGTTGTATATCCTAACCTAACGAAACCTAACATCTGGGATGTAATATTTTACAACATTCCTGGCGTGTCGTCGCCTGCTTCTTGATGGGGACATTATATACGTCTATAACGTTGTATATCCTAACCTAACGCAACCTAACATCTGGGATGTAATATTTTACAACATTCCTGACGCGTCGGCACCTATTTCTCCGTGGGAACTTTATATACGTCTTTAACGTTATATATCCTAGCCTAATGCGACCTAGCATGTCGAATGTAATATTTTACATCATTCCTGTCGTGTCGACCCGTATTTCTCGGTGGTAACATTATATGCGTCTATAACATTGTATATCCTAGCCTAAGCAATCTAACACCTCGGATGTAATATATTACAACATTCCTGGCGTGTCGTCGCCTGCTTCTCGATGGGGACATTATATACGTCTATAACGTTGTATATCCTAACCTAACACAACCTAAAATCTGGGATGTAATATTTTACAACATTCCTGGCATGTCGGTCCCTACGTCTCGGTGGGAACATTCTATACGTCTATAACGTTGCATATCCTAACCTAAGGGAACCTAAAATCTGGGATGTAATATTTTACAACATTCCTGGCATGTCGGTCCCTACGTCTCGGTGGGAACATTCTATACGTCTATAACGTTGCATATCCTAACCTAAGGGAACCTAACATCTCGGGTGTAGTATTTTACAACATTCCTGACGCGTCGGCCCCTATTTCTCGGTGGGACCATTAGATACGTCTATAGCGTTATATATCCTAGCCTAAGGCGACCTGACATCTCGAATGTAATATTTTACATCATTCCTGGCGTGTCCGCCCGTAGATCTCGGTGGTAACATTATATACGTCTATAACGTTATGTATTCTAGCCTAAGGCAACCTAACATGCCGAATGTAATATTTTACAACATTCCTGGCGTGTTGTCGCCTGCTTCTCGGTGGGGACATTATATATGTCTATAACGTTGTATATCCTAACCTAACGAAACCTAACATCTGGGATGTAATATTTTACAACATTCCTGGCATGTCAGTCCTTATGTCTCGCTGGGAACGTTATATACGTCTATAACGACATATATCCAAACTTAAGGGAAACTAACATCTCGGATGTAATATTTTACAACATTCCTGGCGATTCGGCTCCTACTTTTCGGTGGGAACATTATATACGTCTATAACGTTGTATATCCTAACCTAAGGCAACCCAACATTTCGGATGTAATATTTTACATTATTCCTGTCATGTCGGTCCCTACGTCTCGTTGGGAACACTCTATGCGTCTATAGCGTTGTATATACTATCCTAAGGGAACCTAACATCTCAGGTGTAATATTTTACAACATTCCTGGCGTGTTGTCGCCTGCTTCTCGATGGGGACATTATAAACGTCTATAACGTTGTATATCCTAGTCTAAGCAATCTAACATCTCGGATGTAATATATTACAACATTCCTGGCGTGTCGTCGCCTGCTTCTCGATGGGGACATTATATACGTCTATAACGTTGTATATCCTAACCTAACGCAACCTAACATCTGGCATTTAATATTTTACATCATTCCTGGCTTGTCGTCGCCTGCTTCTCGATGGGGTCATTATATACGTCTATAACCTTGTATATCCTAACCTAACGCAACCTAACATCTGGGATGTAATATTTTACAACATTCCTGGCATGTCGGTACCAACGTCTCGGTGGGAACATTCTATATGTCTATAACGTTGTATATCCTCACCTAAGGAAACCTAACATCTCGGGTGTAGTATTTTACAACATCCCTGACGCGTCGGCCCCTATTTCTCGGTGGGAACATTGTATACGTCTATAACGATACATATCCTAGCCTAAGGCCACCTAACATGTCGAATGTAATATTTTACAACATTCCTGGCGTGTCGTCGCCTGCTTCTCGATGGGGACATTATATACGTCTTTAACGTTGTATATCCTAACCTAACGCAACCTAATATCTGGGATGTAATATTTTACAACATTCCTGGCTTGTCGGTCCCTACTTCTGGGAGGGAACATTGTATACGTCTAAAACGATATATACCCTATCCTAACGCAACCTAACATCTGGGATGTAATATTTTACAACAGTCCTGGCATGTCGGTCCCTACGTCTCGGTGGGAACATTCTATACGTCTATAACGATATATACCCTAACCTACCGCAACCTAACATCTGGGATGTAATATTTTACAACAGTCCTGGCATGTCGGTCCCTACGTCTCGGTGGGAACATTCTATACGTCTATAACGTTGTATATCCTATCCTAAGGAAACCTAACATCTCGGGTGTAGTATTTTACAACATTCCTGACGCGTCGACCCCTATTTCTCGGTGGGACCATTACATACGTCTATAGCGTTTTATATCCTAGCCTAAGGCGACCTAACATCTGGGATGTAATATTTTACAACATTCCTGACGCGTCGGCACCTATTTCTCGGTGGGAACTTTATATACGTCTTTAACGTTATATATCCTATCCTAAGGCGACCTATCATGTCGAATGTAATATTTTACAACATTCCTGGCGTGTCGTCGCCTGCTTCTCGATGGGGACATTATATACGTCTATAACCTTGTATATCCTAACCTAACGCAACCTAACATCTGGGATGTAATATTTTACAACATTCCTGGCATGTCGGTACCTACGTCTCGGTGGGAACATTCTATATGTCTATAACGTTGTATATCCTCACCTAAGGAAACCTAACATCTCGGGTGTAGTATTTTACAACATCCCTGACGCGTCGGCCCCTATTTCTCGGTGGGAACATTGTATACGTCTATAACGATACATATCCTAGCCTAAGGCCACCTAACATGTCGAATGTAATATTTTACAACATTCCTGGCGTGTCGTCGCCTGCTTCTCGATGGGGACATTATATACGTCTTTAACGTTGTATATCCTAACCTAACGCAACCTAATATCTGGGATGTAATATTTTACAACATTCCTGGCTTGTCGGTACCAACGTCTCGGTGGGAACATACTATATGTCTATAACGTTGTATATCCTCACCTAAGGAAACCTAACATCTCGGGTGTAGTATTTTACAACATCCCTGACACGTCGGCCCCTATTTCTCGGTGGGAACATTGTATACGTCTATAACGATACATATCCTAGCCTAAGGCCACCTAACATGTCGAATGTAATATTTTACAACATTCCTGACGCGTCGGCCCCTATTTTTCGGTGGGAACATTATATACGTCTATAACGTTATATATCCTAGTCTAAGGCAACCTAACATGTCGAATGTAATATTTTACAACATTCCTGTCGTGTCGTCGCCTACTTCTGGATAGGGACATTATATACATCTATAACTTTGTATATCCTAACCTAAAGCAACCTCACATCTCGGATGTAATATTTTGCAACATTCCTGGCGCGTCGGCTCCTATTTTTCGGTGGGAACATTATATACGTCTATAACGTTATATATCCTAACGTAAGGCAACATAACATCTCGGATGTAATATTTTACAAAATTCCTGGCGTGTGGTCGCCTGCTTCTCGATGGGGACATTATATACGTCCATAACGTTGTATATCCTAACCTAACGCAACCTAACATCTGGGATTTAATATTTTACATCATTCCTGGCGTGTCGTCGCCTACTTCTCGATGGGGACATTATATACGTCTATAACCTTGTATATCCTAACCTAACGCAACCTAACATCTGGGATGTAATATTTTACAACATTCCTGGCATGTCGGTACCAACGTCTCGGTGGGAACATTCTATATGTCTATAACGTTGTATATCCTCACCTAAGGAAACCTAACATCTCGGGTGTAGTATTTTACAACATCCCTGACGCGTCGGCCCCTATTTCTCGGTGGGAACATTGTATACGTCTATAACGATACATATCCTAGCCTAAGGCCACCTAACATGTCGAATGTAATATTTTACAACATTCCTGGCGTGTCGTCGCCTGCTTCTCGATGGGGACATTATATACGTCTTTAACGTTGTATATCCTAACCTAACGCAACCTAATATCTGGGATGTAATATTTTACAACATTCCTGGCTTGTCGGTCCCTACTTCTGGGTGGGAACATTGTATACGTCTAAAACGATATATACCCTATCCTAACGCAACCTAACATCTGGGATGTAATATTTTACAACAGTC
Source organism: Xylocopa violacea (assembly GCA_963969225.1). Taxonomy (NCBI): domain Eukaryota; kingdom Metazoa; phylum Arthropoda; class Insecta; order Hymenoptera; family Apidae; genus Xylocopa; species Xylocopa violacea. The sequence goes on along the minus strand of CAXAJV010000247.1, from coordinate 2,788,017 downwards.
CTGGCATGTCGGTCCCTACGTCTCGGTGGGAACATTCTATACGTCTATAACGATATATACCCTAACCTAACGCAACCTAACATCTGGGATGTAATATTTTACAACAGTCCTGGCATGTCGGTCCCTACGTCTCGGTGGGAACATTCTATACGTCTATAACGTTTTATATCCTATCCTAAGGAAACCTAACATCTTGGGTGTAGTATTTTACAACATTCCTGACGCGTCGGCCCCTATTTCTCGGTGGGACCATTATATACGTCTATAGCGTTTTATATCCTAGCCTAAGGCGACCTAACATGTCGAATGTAATATTTTATATCATTCCTGGCGTGTCGGCCCGTAGTTCTCGGTGATAACATTATATACGTCTATAACGTTATGTATCCTAGCCTAAGGCAACCTAACATGCCGAATGTAATATTTTACAACATTCCTGGCGTGTTGTCGCCTGCTTCTCGATGGGGACATTATATACGTCTATAACCTTGTATATCCTAACCTAACGCAACCTAACATCTGGGATGTAATATTTTACAACATTCCTGGCATGTCGGTACCAACGTCTCGGTGGGAACATACTATATGTCTATAACGTTGTATATCCTCACCTAAGGAAACCTAACATCTCGGGTGTAGTATTTTCAAACATCCCTGACGCGTCGGCCCCTATTTCTCGGTGGGAACATTGTATACGTCTATAACGATACATATCCTAGCCTAAGGCCACCTAACATGTCGAATGTAATATTTTACAACATTCCTGGCGTGTCGTCGCCTGCTTCTCGATGGGGACATTATATACGTCTTTAACGTTGTATATCCTAACCTAACGCAACCTAATATCTGGGATGTAATATTTTACAACATTGCTTGCATGTCGGTGCCTACGTCTCGGTGGGAATATTATATACGTCTATAACGTTATATATCCTAGCCTAAGGCCACCTAACATGTCGAATGTAATATTTTACAACATTCCTGACGCGTCGGCCCCTATTTTTCGGTGGGAACATTATATACGTCTATAACGTTATATATCCTAGTCTAAGGCAACCTAACATGTCGAATGTAATATTTTACAACATTCCTGGCGTGTCGTCGCCTACTTCTCGATGGGGACATTATATACGTCTGTAACGTTGTATATCCTAACCTAAGGCAACCTAACATCTGCGATGTAATATATTATAACATTCCTGGCATGTCGTCGCCTGCTTCTCGATGGGCACATTATATACGTCCATAACGTTGTATATTCTAACCTAACGCAACCTAACCTGTCGAATGTTATATTTTACATCATTCCTGTCGTGTCGGCCCGTAGTTCTCGGTGGTAACATTATATGCGTCTATAACGATATATCCTAGCCTAAGGAAACCTAACATATCAAATGTAATATTTTACAACACTCCTGTCGTGTCGTCGCCTACTTCTGGATAGGGACATTATATACATCTATAACTTTGTATATCCTAACCTAAAGCAACCTCACATCTCGGATGTAATATTTTGCAACATTCCTGGCGCGTCGGCTCCTATTTTTCGGTGGGAACATTATATACGTCTATAACGTTAGATATCCTAACGTAAGGCAACATAACATCTCGGATGTAATATTTTACAAAATTCCTGGCGTGTGGTCGCCTGCTTCTCGATGGGGACATTATATACGTCCATAACGTTGTATATCCTAACCTAACGCAACCTAACATCTGGGATTTAATATTTTACATCATTCCTGGCGTGTCGTCGCCTACTTCTCGATGGGGACATTATATACGTCTATAACCTTGTATATCCTAACCTAACGCAACCTAACATCTGGGATGTAATATTTTACAACATTCCTGGCATGTCGGTACCAACGTCTCGGTGGGAACATTCTATATGTCTATAACGTTGTATATCCTCACCTAAGGAAACCTAACATCTCGGGTGTAGTATTTTACAACATCCCTGACGCGTCGGCCCCTATTTCTCGGTGGGAACATTGTATACGTCTATAACGATACATATCCTAGCCTAAGGCCACCTAACATGTCGAATGTAATATTTTACAACATTCCTGGCGTGTCGTCGCCTGCTTCTCGATGGGGACATTATATACGTCTTTAACGTTGTATATCCTAACCTAACGCAACCTAATATCTGGGATGTAATATTTTACAACATTCCTGGCTTGTCGGTCCCTACTTCTGGGTGGGAACATTGTATACGTCTAAAACGATATATACCCTATCCTAACGCAACCTAACATCTGGGATATAATATTTTACAACAGTCCTGGCATGTCGGTCCCTACGTCTCGGTGGGAACATTCTATACGTCTATAACGATATATACCCTAACCTAACGCAACCTAACATCTGGGATGTAATATTTTACAACAGTCCTGGTATGTCGGTCCCTACGTCTCGGTGGGAACATTCTATACGTCTATAACGTTGTATATCCTATCCTAAGGAAACCTAACATCTTGGGTGTAGTATTTTACAACATTCCTGACGCGTCGGCCCCTATTTCTCGGTGGGACCATTATATACGTCTATAGCGTTTTATATCCTAGCCTAAGGCGACCTAACATGTCGAATGTAATATTTTATATCATTCCTGGCGTGTCGGCCCGTAGTTCTCGGTGATAACATTATATACGTCTATAACGTTATGTATCCTAGCCTAAGGCAACCTAACATGCCGAATGTAATATTTTACAACATTCCTGGCGTGTTGTCGCCTGCTTCTCGATGGGGACATTATATACGTCTATAACCTTGTATATCCTAACCTAAGGCAACCTAACATCTGGGATGTAATATTTTACAACATTCCTGACGCGTCGGCACCTATTTCTCGGTGGAAACTTTATATACGTCTTTAACGTTATATATCCTATCCTAAGGCGACCTAGCATGTCGAATGTAATATTTTACAACATTCCTGGCGTGTCGTCGCCTGCTTCTCGATGGGGACATTATATACGTCTATAACCTTGTATATCCTAACCTAACGCAACCTAACATCTGGGATGTAATATTTTACAACATTCCTGGCATGTCGGTACCTACCTCTCGGTGGGAACATTCTATATGTCTGTAACGTTGTATATCCTCACCTAAGGAAACCTAACATCTCGGGTGTAGTATTTTACAACATCCCTGACGCGTCGGCCCCTATTTCTCGGTGGGAACATTGTATACGTCTATAACGATACATATCCTAGCCTAAGGCCACCTAACATGTCGAATGTAATATTTTACAACATTCCTGGCGTGTCGTCGCCTGCTTCTCGATGGGGACATTATATACGTCTTTAACGTTGTATATCCTAACCTAACGCAACCTAATATCTGGGATGTAATATTTTACAACATTCCTGGCTTGTCGGTCCCTACTTCTGGGTGGGAACATTGTATACGTCTATAACGATATATACCCTATCCTAACGCAACCTAACATCTGGGATGTAATATTTTACAACAGTCCTGGCATGTCGGTCCCTACGTCTCGGTGGGAACATTCTATACGTCTATAACGATATATACCCTAACCTAACGCAACCTAACATCTGGGATGTAATATTTTACAACAGTCCTGGCATGTCGGTCCCTACGTCTCGGTGGGAACATTCTATACGTCTATAACGTTGTATATCCTATCCTAAGGAAACCTAACATCTCGGGTCTAGTATTTTACAACATTCCTGACGCGTCGGCCCCTATTTCTCGGTGGGTCCATTATATACGGCTATAGCGTTTTATATCCTAGCCTAAGGCGACCTAACATGTCGAATGTAATATTTTATATCATTCCTGGCGTGTCGGCCCGTAGTTCTCGGTGATAACATTATATACGTCTATAACGTTACGTATCCTAGCCTAAGGCAACTTAACATGCCGAATGTAATATTTTACAACATTCCTGGCGTGTTGTCGCCTGCTTCTCGATGGGGACATTATATACGTCTATAACCTTGTATATCCTAACCTAACGCAACCTAACATCTGGGATGTAATATTTTACAACATTCCTGGCATGTCGGTACCTACCTCTCGGTGGGAACATTCTATATGTCTATAACGTTGTATATCCTCACCTAAGGAAACCTAACATCTCGGGTGTAGTATTTTACAACATCCCTGACGCGTCGGCCCCTATTTCTCGGTGGGAACATTGTATACGTCTATAACGATACATATCCTAGCCTAAGGCCACCTATCATGTCGAATGTAATATTTTACAACATTCCTGGCGTGTCGTCGCCTGCTTCTCGATGGGGACATTATATACGTCTTTAACGTTGTATATCCTAACCTAACGCAACCTAATATCTGGGATGTAATATTTTACAACATTCCTGGCTTGTCGGTCCCTACTTCTGGGTGGGAACATTGTATACGTCTATAACGATATATACCCTATCCTAACGCAACCTAACATCTGGGATGTAATATTTTACAACAGTCCTGGCATGTCGGTCCCTACGTCTCGGTGGGAACATTCTATACGTCTATAACGATATATACCCTAACCTAACGCAACCTAACATCTGGGATGTAATATTTTACAACAGTCCTGGCATGTCGGTCCCTACGTCTCGGTGGGAACATTCTATACGTCTATAACGTTGTATATCCTATCCTAAGGAAACCTAAAATCTCGGGTCTAGTATTTTACAACATTCCTGACGCGTCGGCCCCTATTTCTCGGTGGGACCATTATATACGGCTATAGCGTTTTATATCCTAGCCTAAGGCGACCTAACATGTCGAATGTAATATTTTATATCATTCCTGGCGTGTCGGCCCGTAGTTCTCGGTGATAACATTATATACGTCTATAACGTTACGTATCCTAGCCTAAGGCAACTTAACATGCCGAATGTAATATTTTACAACATTCCTGGCGTGTTGTCGCCTGCTTCTCGATGGGGACATTATATACGTCTATAACCTTGTATATCCTAACCTAAGGCAACCTAACATCTGGGATGTAATATTTTACAACATTCCTGACGCGTCGGCACCTATTTCTCGGTGGGAACTTTATATACGTCTTTAACGTTATATATCCTATCCTAAGGCAACCTAACATCTGCAATGTAATATATTACAACATTCCTGGCATGTCGTCGCCTGCTTCTCGATGGGCACATTAAATACGTCCATAACGTTGTATATTCTAACCTAACGCAACCTAACCTGTCGAATGTTATATTTTACATCATTCCTGTCGTGTCGGCCCGTAGTTCTCGGTGGTAACATTATATGCGTCTATAACGGTATATCCTAGCCTAAGGAAACCTAACATATCAAATGTAATATTTTACAACACTCCTGTCGTGTCGTCGCCTACTTCTGGATAGGGACATTATATACATCTATAACTTTGTATATCCTACCCTAAAGCAACCTCACATCTCGGATGTAATATTTTGCAACATTCCTGGCGCGTCGGCTCCTATTTTTCGGTGGGAGCATTATATACGTCTATAACGTTATATATCCTAACGTAAGGCAACATAACATCTCGGATGTAATATTTTACAAAATTCCTGGCGTGTGGTCGCCTGCTTCTCGATGGGGACATTATATACGTCCATAACGTTGTATATCCTCACCTAAGGAAACCTAACATCTCGGGTGTAGTATTTTACAACATCCCTGACGCGTCGGCCCCTATTTCTCGGTGGGAAGATTGTATACGTCTATAACGATACATATCCTAGCCTAAGGCCACCTAACATGTCGAATGTAATATTTTACAACATTCCTGGCGTGTCGTCGCCTGCTTCTCAATGGGGACATTATATACGTCTTTAACGTTGTATATCCTAACCTAACGCAACCTAATATCTGGGATGTAATATTTTACAACATTCCTGGCTTGTCGGTCCCTACTTCTGGGTGGGAACATTGTATACGTCTATAACGATATATACCCTATCCTAACGCAACCTAACATCTGGGATGTAATATTTTACAACAGTCCTGGCATGTCGGTCCCTACGTCTCGGTGGGAACATTCTATACGTCTATAACGATATATACCCTAACCTAACGCAACCTAACATCTGGGATGTAATATTTTACAACAGTCCTGGCATGTCGGTCCCTACGTCTCGGTGGGAACATTCTATACGTCTATAACGTTGTATATCCTATCCTAAGGAAACCTAACATCTCGGGTCTAGTATTTTACAACATTCCTGACGCGTCGGCCCCTATTTCTCGGTGGGACCATTATATACGGCTATAGCGTTTTATATCCTAGCCTAAGGCGACCTAACATGTCGAATGTAATATTTTATATCATTCCTGGCGTGTCGGCCCGTAGTTCTCGGTGATAACATTATATACGTCTATAACGTTACGTATCCTAGCCTAAGGCAACTTAACATGCCGAATGTAATATTTTACAACATTCCTGGCGTGTCGTCGCCTACTTCTCGATGGGGACATTATATACATCTATAACATTGTATATTCTAACCTAAGGCAACCTAACATCTCGGATGTAATATTTTACAACATTCCTGGCATATCGGTCCCTACTTCTCGGTGGAAACATTGTATACGTCTATAACGATATATATCCTAGTCTAAGGCAACCTAACATCTCGGATGTAATATTTTACAACATTCTGGCGTGTCGTCGCCTGCTTCTCGATGGGGACATTATATACGTCTATAACGTTGTTTATCCTAACCTAACGCAACCTAACATTTGGGATGTAATATTTTACAACATTCCTGGCATGTCGGTCCCTACTTCTCGGTGGAAACATTGTACACGTTTATAACGATATATATCCTAGCCTAAGGCAACCTAACTTCTCGGATGTAATATTTTACAACATTCCTGGCGTGTGCGCGCGTACTTCTCGGTGGGAACATTATATACGTCTATAACGTAATATATCCTAGCCTAAGGCGACCTAACATGTCGAATGTAATATTTTACATCATTCCTGACGTGTCGGCCCGTAGTTCTCGGTGGTAACATTATATACTTCTATAACGTTATATATCCTAACCTAAAGCAACCTAACATCTCGTATGTAATATTTTACAACATTCCTGGCATGTCGGTCCCTACATCTCGGTGGGATCATTCTATGCGTCTATAACGTTGTATATCCTAACATAAGGGAACCTAACATCTCGGGTGTAATACTTTATAACATTCCTAACGCGTCGGCTCCTAATTTTCGGTGGGAACATTGTATACGTCTATAACGATATATGTCCTAGCCTAAGGCAACCTAATATCTCGGATGTGATTTTTTTACAGCATTCCTGGCATGTCGTCGCCTGCTTCTCGATGGGGACATTATATACATCTATAACGTTGTATATCGTAACCTAAGGCAACCTAACATCTCGGATGTAATATTTTACATTCTTGGCATGTCGGTCCCTACGTCTCGGTGGGAACATTGTGTACGTCTATAACGTTATATATCCTAGCCTAAGGCGACCTAATATATCGAATGTAATATTTTACATCATTCCTGGCGTGTCTTCGCCTGCTTCTCAATGGGAACATTATATACGTCTATAACGTTGTATATCCTAACCTAACGCAACCTAACATCTTGGATGCAATATTCCTGGCGTGTCGTCACCTACTTCTGGATGGGGACATTATATACGTCTATAACGTTATGTATCCTATCGTAAGGCAACACAACATCTCGGATGTAATATTTTACAACATTCCTGGCGTGTCGTCGCCTGCTTCTCGATGGGGACATTATACACGTCTATAACGTTGTATATCCTAACCTAACGCCACCTAACATTTGGGATGTAATATTTTACAACATTCCTGGCATGTCGGTACCTACGTCTCGGTGGGAACATTCTATATGTCTATAACGTTGTATATCCTCACCCAAGGAAACCTAACATCTCGGGTGTAGTATTTTACAACATCCCTGACGCGTCGGCCCCTATTTCTCGGTGGGAACATTGTATACGTCTATAACGATACATATCCTAGCCTAAGGCCACCTAACATGTCGAATGTAATATTTTACAACATTCCTGGCGTGTCGTCGCCTGCTTCTCGATGGGGACATTATATACGTCTTTAACGTTGTATATCCTAACCTAACGCAACCTAATATCTGGGATGTAATATTTTACAACATTCCTGGCTTGTCGGTCCCTACTTCTGGGTGGGAACATTGTATACGTCTAAAACGATATATACCCTATCCTAACGCAACCTAACATCTGGAATGTAATATTTTACAACAGTCCTGGCATGTCGGTCCCTACGTCTCGGTGGGAACATTCTATACGTCTATAACGATATATACCCTAACCTAACGCAACCTAACATCTGGGATGTAATATTTTACAACAGTCCTGGCATGTCGGTCCCTACGTCTCGGTGGGAACATTCTATACGTCTATAACGTTTTATATCCTATCCTAAGGAAACCTAACATCTTGGGTGTAGTATTTTACAACATTCCTGACGCGTCGGCCCCTATTTCTCGGTGGGACCATTATATACGTCTATAGCGTTTTATATCCTAGCCTAAGGCGACCTAACATGTCGAATGTAATATTTTATATCATTCCTGGCGTGTCGGCCCGTAGTTCTCGGTGATAACATTATATACGTCTATAACGTTATGTATCCTAGCCTAAGGCAACCTAACATGCCGAATGTAATATTTTACAACATTCCTGGCGTGTTGTCGCCTGCTTCTCGATGGGGACATTATATACGTCTATAACCTTGTATATCCTAACCTAACGCAACCTAACATCTGGGATGTAATATTTTACAACATTCCTGGCATGTCGGTACCAACGTCTCGGTGGGAACATACTATATGTCTATAACGTTGTATATCCTCACCTAAGGAAACCTAACATCTCGGGTGTAGTATTTTCAAACATCCCTGACGCGTCGGCCCCTATTTCTCGGTGGGAACATTGTATACGTCTATAACGATACATATCCTAGCCTAAGGCCACCTAACATGTCGAATGTAATATTTTACAACATTCCTGGCGTGTCGTCGCCTGCTTCTCGATGGGGACATTATATACGTCTTTAACGTTGTATATCCTAACCTAACGCAACCTAATATCTGGGATGTAATATTTTACAACATTGCTTGCATGTCGGTGCCTACGTCTCGGTGGGAATATTATATACGTCTATAACGTTATATATCCTAGCCTAAGGCCACCTAACATGTCAAATGTAATATTTTACAACATTCCTGACGCGTCGGCCCCTATTTTTCGGTGGGAACATTATATACGTCTATAACGTTATATATCCTAGTCTAAGGCAACCTAACATGTCGAATGTAATATTTTACAACATTCCTGGCGTGTCGTCGCCTACTTCTCGATGGGGACATTATATACGTCTGTAACGTTGTATATCCTAACCTAAGGCAACCTAACATCTGCGATGTAATATATTATAACATTCCTGGCATGTCGTCGCCTGCTTCTCGATGGGCACATTATATACGTCCATAACGTTGTATATTCTAACCTAACGCAACCTAACCTGTCGAATGTTATATTTTACATCATTCCTGTCGTGTCGGCCCGTAGTTCTCGGTGGTAACATTATATGCGTCTATAACGATATATCCTAGCCTAAGGAAACCTAACATATCAAATGTAATATTTTACAACACTCCTGTCGTGTCGTCGCCTACTTCTGGATAGGGACATTATATACATCTATAACTTTGTATATCCTAACCTAAAGCAACCTCACATCTCGGATGTAATATTTTGCAACATTCCTGGCGCGTCGGCTCCTATTTTTCGGTGGGAACATTATATACGTCTATAACGTTAGATATCCTAACGTAAGGCAACATAACATCTCGGATGTAATATTTTACAAAATTCCTGGCGTGTGGTCGCCTGCTTCTCGATGGGGACATTATATACGTCCATAACGTTGTATATCCTAACCTAACGCAACCTAACATCTGGGATTTAATATTTTACATCATTCCTGGCGTGTCGTCGCCTACTTCTCGATGGGGACATTATATACGTCTATAACCTTGTATATCCTAACCTAACGCAACCTAACATCTGGGATGTAATATTTTACAACATTCCTGGCATGTCGGTACCAACGTCTCGGTGGGAACATTCTATATGTCTATAACGTTGTATATCCTCACCTAAGGAAACCTAACATCTCGGGTGTAGTATTTTACAACATCCCTGACGCGTCGGCCCCTATTTCTCGGTGGGAACATTGTATACGTCTATAACGATACATATCCTAGCCTAAGGCCACCTAACATGTCGAATGTAATATTTTACAACATTCCTGGCGTGTCGTCGCCTGCTTCTCGATGGGGACATTATATACGTCTTTAACGTTGTATATCCTAACCTAACGCAACCTAATATCTGGGATGTAATATTTTACAACATTCCTGGCTTGTCGGTCCCTACTTCTGGGTGGGAACATTGTATACGTCTAAAACGATATATACCCTATCCTAACGCAACCTAACATCTGGGATATAATATTTTACAACAGTCCTGGCATGTCGGTCCCTACGTCTCGGTGGGAACATTCTATACGTCTATAACGATATATACCCTAACCTAACGCAACCTAACATCTGGGATGTAATATTTTACAACAGTCCTGGTATGTCGGTCCCTACGTCTCGGTGGGAACATTCTATACGTCTATAACGTTGTATATCCTATCCTAAGGAAACCTAACATCTTGGGTGTAGTATTTTACAACATTCCTGACGCGTCGGCCCCTATTTCTCGGTGGGACCATTATATACGTCTATAGCGTTTTATATCCTAGCCTAAGGCGACCTAACATGTCGAATGTAATATTTTATATCATTCCTGGCGTGTCGGCCCGTAGTTCTCGGTGATAACATTATATACGTCTATAACGTTATGTATCCTAGCCTAAGGCAACCTAACATGCCGAATGTAATATTTTACAACATTCCTGGCGTGTTGTCGCCTGCTTCTCGATGGGGACATTATATACGTCTATAACCTTGTATATCCTAACCTAAGGCAACCTAACATCTGGGATGTAATATTTTACAACATTCCTGACGCGTCGGCACCTATTTCTCGGTGGAAACTTTATATACGTCTTTAACGTTATATATCCTATCCTAAGGCGACCTAGCATGTCGAATGTAATATTTTACAACATTCCTGGCGTGTCGTCGCCTGCTTCTCGATGGGGACATTATATACGTCTATAACCTTGTATATCCTAACCTAACGCAACCTAACATCTGGGATGTAATATTTTACAACATTCCTGGCATGTCGGTACCTACCTCTCGGTGGGAACATTCTATATGTCTGTAACGTTGTATATCCTCACCTAAGGAAACCTAACATCTCGGGTGTAGTATTTTACAACATCCCTGACGCGTCGGCCCCTATTTCTCGGTGGGAACATTGTATACGTCTATAACGATACATATCCTAGCCTAAGGCCACCTAACATGTCGAATGTAATATTTTACAACATTCCTGGCGTGTCGTCGCCTGCTTCTCGATGGGGACATTATATACGTCTTTAACGTTGTATATCCTAACCTAACGCAACCTAATATCTGGGATGTAATATTTTACAACATTCCTGGCTTGTCGGTCCCTACTTCTGGGTGGGAACATTGTATACGTCTATAACGATATATACCCTATCCTAACGCAACCTAACATCTGGGATGTAATATTTTACAACAGTCCTGGCATGTCGGTCCCTACGTCTCGGTGGGAACATTCTATACGTCTATAACGATATATACCCTAACCTAACGCAACCTAACATCTGGGATGTAATATTTTACAACAGTCCTGGCATGTCGGTCCCTACGTCTCGGTGGGAACATTCTATACGTCTATAACGTTGTATATCCTATCCTAAGGAAACCTAACATCTCGGGTCTAGTATTTTACAACATTCCTGACGCGTCGGCCCCTATTTCTCGGTGGGTCCATTATATACGGCTATAGCGTTTTATATCCTAGCCTAAGGCGACCTAACATGTCGAATGTAATATTTTATATCATTCCTGGCGTGTCGGCCCGTAGTTCTCGGTGATAACATTATATACGTCTATAACGTTACGTATCCTAGCCTAAGGCAACTTAACATGCCGAATGTAATATTTTACAACATTCCTGGCGTGTTGTCGCCTGCTTCTCGATGGGGACATTATATACGTCTATAACCTTGTATATCCTAACCTAAGGCAACCTAACATCTGGGATGTAATATTTTACAACATTCCTGACGCGTCGGCACCTATTTCTCGGTGGGAACTTTATATACGTCTTTAACGTTATATATCCTATCCTAAGGCAACCTAGCATCTGCGATGTAATATATTACAACATTCCTGGCATGCCGTCGCCTGCTTCTCGATGGGCACATTATATACGTCCATAACGTTGTATATTCTAACCTAACGCAACCTAACCTGTCGAATGTTATATTTTACATCATTCCTGTCGTCTCGGCCCGTAGTTCTCGGTGGTAACATTATATGCGTCTATAACGGTATATCCTAGCCTAAGGAAACCTAACATATCAAATGTAATATTTTACAACACTCCTGTCGTGTCGTCGCCTACTTCTGGATAGGGACATTATATACATCTATAACTTTGTATATCCTAACCTAAAGCAACCTCACATCTCGGATGTAATATTTTGCAACATTCCTGGCGCGTCGGCTCCTATTTTTCGGTGGGAGCATTACATACGTCTATAACGTTATATATCCTAACGTAAGGCAACATAACATCTCGGATGTAATATTTTACAAAATTCCTGGCCTGTGGTCGCCTGCTACTCGATGGGGACATTATATACGTCCATAACGTTGTATATCCTAACCTAACGCAACCTAACATCTGGGGTTTAATATTTTACATCATTCCTGGCGTGTCGTCGCCTGCTTCTCGATGGGGACATTATATACGTCTATAACCTTGTATATCCTAACCTAACGCAACCTAACATCTGGGATGTAATATTTTACAACATTCCTGGCATGTCGGTACCTACCTCTCGGTGGGAACATTCTATATGTCTATAACGTTGTATATCCTCACCTAAGGAAACCTAACATCTCGGGTGTAGTATTTTACAACATCCCTGACGCGTCGGCCCCTATTTCTCGGTGGGAACATTGTATACGTCTATAACGATACATATCCTAGCCTAAGGCCACCTATCATGTCGAATGTAATATTTTACAACATTCCTGGCGTGTCGTCGCCTGCTTCTCGATGGGGACATTATATACGTCTTTAACGTTGTATATCCTAACCTAACGCAACCTAATATCTGGGATGTAATATTTTACAACATTCCTGGCTTGTCGGTCCCTACTTCTGGGTGGGAACATTGTATACGTCTATAACGATATATACCCTATCCTAACGCAACCTAACATCTGGGATGTAATATTTTACAACAGTCCTGGCATGTCGGTCCCTACGTCTCGGTGGGAACATTCTATACGTCTATAACGATATATACCCTAACCTAACGCAACCTAACATCTGGGATGTAATATTTTACAACAGTCCTGGCATGTCGGTCCCTACGTCTCGGTGGGAACATTCTATACGTCTATAACGTTGTATATCCTATCCTAAGGAAACCTAAAATCTCGGGTCTAGTATTTTACAACATTCCTGACGCGTCGGCCCCTATTTCTCGGTGGGACCATTATATACGGCTATAGCGTTTTATATCCTAGCCTAAGGCGACCTAACATGTCGAATGTAATATTTTATATCATTCCTGGCGTGTCGGCCCGTAGTTCTCGGTGATAACATTATATACGTCTATAACGTTACGTATCCTAGCCTAAGGCAACTTAACATGCCGAATGTAATATTTTACAACATTCCTGGCGTGTTGTCGCCTGCTTCTCGATGGGGACATTATATACGTCTATAACCTTGTATATCCTAACCTAAGGCAACCTAACATCTGGGATGTAATATTTTACAACATTCCTGACGCGTCGGCACCTATTTCTCGGTGGGAACTTTATATACGTCTTTAACGTTATATATCCTATCCTAAGGCAACCTAACATCTGCAATGTAATATATTACAACATTCCTGGCATGTCGTCGCCTGCTTCTCGATGGGCACATTAAATACGTCCATAACGTTGTATATTCTAACCTAACGCAACCTAACCTGTCGAATGTTATATTTTACATCATTCCTGTCGTGTCGGCCCGTAGTTCTCGGTGGTAACATTATATGCGTCTATAACGGTATATCCTAGCCTAAGGAAACCTAACATATCAAATGTAATATTTTACAACACTCCTGTCGTGTCGTCGCCTACTTCTGGATAGGGACATTATATACATCTATAACTTTGTATATCCTACCCTAAAGCAACCTCACATCTCGGATGTAATATTTTGCAACATTCCTGGCGCGTCGGCTCCTATTTTTCGGTGGGAGCATTATATACGTCTATAACGTTATATATCCTAACGTAAGGCAACATAACATCTCGGATGTAATATTTTACAAAATTCCTGGCGTGTGGTCGCCTGCTTCTCGATGGGGACATTATATACGTCCATAACGTTGTATATCCTCACCTAAGGAAACCTAACATCTCGGGTGTAGTATTTTACAACATCCCTGACGCGTCGGCCCCTATTTCTCGGTGGGAAGATTGTATACGTCTATAACGATACATATCCTAGCCTAAGGCCACCTAACATGTCGAATGTAATATTTTACAACATTCCTGGCGTGTCGTCGCCTGCTTCTCAATGGGGACATTATATACGTCTTTAACGTTGTATATCCTAACCTAACGCAACCTAATATCTGGGATGTAATATTTTACAACATTCCTGGCTTGTCGGTCCCTACTTCTGGGTGGGAACATTGTATACGTCTATAACGATATATACCCTATCCTAACGCAACCTAACATCTGGGATGTAATATTTTACAACAGTCCTGGCATGTCGGTCCCTACGTCTCGGTGGGAACATTCTATACGTCTATAACGATATATACCCTAACCTAACGCAACCTAACATCTGGGATGTAATATTTTACAACAGTCCTGGCATGTCGGTCCCTACGTCTCGGTGGGAACATTCTATACGTCTATAACGTTGTATATCCTATCCTAAGGAAACCTAACATCTCGGGTCTAGTATTTTACAACATTCCTGACGCGTCGGCCCCTATTTCTCGGTGGGACCATTATATACGGCTATAGCGTTTTATATCCTAGCCTAAGGCGACCTAACATGTCGAATGTA
Source organism: Xylocopa violacea (assembly GCA_963969225.1). Classification (NCBI taxonomy): domain Eukaryota; kingdom Metazoa; phylum Arthropoda; class Insecta; order Hymenoptera; family Apidae; genus Xylocopa; species Xylocopa violacea. Next base: position 2,772,687 of record CAXAJV010000247.1, on the reverse strand, counting down.
ATATTTTATATCATTCCTGGCGTGTCGGCCCGTAGTTCTCGGTGATAACATTATATACGTCTATAACGTTACGTATCCTAGCCTAAGGCAACTTAACATGCCGAATGTAATATTTTACAACATTCCTGGCGTGTCGTCGCCTACTTCTCGATGGGGACATTATATACATCTATAACATTGTATATTCTAACCTAAGGCAACCTAACATCTCGGATGTAATATTTTACAACATTCCTGGCATATCGGTCCCTACTTCTCGGTGGAAACATTGTATACGTCTATAACGATATATATCCTAGTCTAAGGCAACCTAACATCTCGGATGTAATATTTTACAACATTCTGGCGTGTCGTCGCCTGCTTCTCGATGGGGACATTATATACGTCTATAACGTTGTTTATCCTAACCTAACGCAACCTAACATTTGGGATGTAATATTTTACAACATTCCTGGCATGTCGGTCCCTACTTCTCGGTGGAAACATTGTACACGTTTATAACGATATATATCCTAGCCTAAGGCAACCTAACTTCTCGGATGTAATATTTTACAACATTCCTGGCGTGTGCGCGCGTACTTCTCGGTGGGAACATTATATACGTCTATAACGTAATATATCCTAGCCTAAGGCGACCTAACATGTCGAATGTAATATTTTACATCATTCCTGACGTGTCGGCCCGTAGTTCTCGGTGGTAACATTATATACTTCTATAACGTTATATATCCTAACCTAAAGCAACCTAACATCTCGTATGTAATATTTTACAACATTCCTGGCATGTCGGTCCCTACATCTCGGTGGGATCATTCTATGCGTCTATAACGTTGTATATCCTAACATAAGGGAACCTAACATCTCGGGTGTAATACTTTATAACATTCCTAACGCGTCGGCTCCTAATTTTCGGTGGGAACATTGTATACGTCTATAACGATATATGTCCTAGCCTAAGGCAACCTAATATCTCGGATGTGATTTTTTTACAGCATTCCTGGCATGTCGTCGCCTGCTTCTCGATGGGGACATTATATACATCTATAACGTTGTATATCGTAACCTAAGGCAACCTAACATCTCGGATGTAATATTTTACAACATTCCTGGCGTGTCGTCGCCTGCTTCTCGATGGGGACATTATACACGTCTATAACGTTGTATATCCTAACCTAACGCCACCTAACATTTGGGATGTAATATTTTACAACATTCCTGGCATGTCGGTACCTACGTCTCGGTGGGAACATTCTATATGTCTATAACGTTGTATATCCTCACCCAAGGAAACCTAACATCTCGGGTGTAGTATTTTACAACATCCCTGACGCGTCGGCCCCTATTTCTTGGTGGGAACATTGTATACGTCTATAACGATATATATCCTAGTCTAAGCAATCTAACATCTGCGATGTAATATATTACAACATTCCTGGCATGTCGTCGCCTGCTTCTCGATGGGCACACTATATACGTCCATAACGTTGTATATCCTAACCTAATGGAAACTAACATCTGGGATGTCATATTTTACAAAATTCCTGGCACGTCGGTCCCTACTTCTCGGTTTGAACATTCTATACGTCTATAACGTTGTATATCCTAACCTAAGGGAAACTAACATCTCGGGTGTAATATTTTACAACATTCTTGACGCGTCGGCCCCTATTTTTCGGTGGGAACATTATATACGTCTATAACGTTGTGTATACTAACCTAAGGCAACCTAACATCTCGGATGTAATATTTTATAACATTCCTGGCGTGTGGTCGCCTGCTTCTCGATGGTAACATTATATACGTCTATAACGGTGTATATCCTAACCTAACGCAACCTAACATCTCGGATGTAATATTTTACACCATTCCTGGCATGTCGGTCCCTACATCTCGGTGGAAACATACTATACGTCTAGAACGATGTATATCCTAACCTAAGGGAACCTAACATCTCGGGTTTAATATTTTACAACATTCCTGACGCGTCGGCCCCTATTTTTCGGTGGGAACATTATATACGTCTATAACGTTATATATCCTAGTCTAAGGCAACCTAACATGGCGAATGTAATATTTTACAACATTCCTGGCGTGTCGTCGCCTACTTCTCGATGGGGACATTATATACATCTATAACCTTATATATCCCAACCTAAGGCAGCCTAACATCTCGGATGTAATATTTTACAACACTCCTGGCATGTCGGTCCCTACTTCTCGGGGGAAACATTGTATACGTCTATAACGATATATATCCTAACCTAGGGCAACCTAACATCTCGGATGTAATAGTTGACAACATTCCTGGCGTGTCCGCCCGCACTTCTCGGTGGGAACATTATATACGTCTATAACGTTGTATATCCTAGCCTAAGGCCACCTAACATGTCGAATGTAATATTTTACAACATTCCTGGCGTGTCGTCTCCTGCTTCTCGATGGGGACATAATATACGTCTATAACGTTGTATATCCTAACCTAACGCAACCTAACACCTCGGATGTAATATTTTACATTCTTGGCATGTCGGTCCCTACGTCTCGGTGGGAACATTGTATACGTCTATAACGTTATATATCCAAGGCCATCGTATAGCCTAGCCCGTTCGTGTAGCCCTGTACGTCTTTGTGGGAACATTATATACGTCTATAACGTTATATATTCTAACGTAAGGCAGCCTAACATCTCGGATGTAGTATTTTACAACATTCCTGGCGAGTCTGACCCTGCTTCTCGGTGGGAACATTATATACGTCTATAACGTAATATAAACTAACCTATCCCATCTAGCCCCTCGCTGGTAATGTTTTACAGAATACCGCTCGTGTCGGTCCGTACCTCTCCGTAGGAACGTTATATACGTCTATAGCGTTATATATCCTCTCCTAAGGCAACATCACACTTCGGATGTGGTGTTTTACAACATTCCTGGCGGGTCGGCCCCTACTTCTCGGTGGGAACATTATATACGTCTATAACATAATATAACCTAACCTAACCCGTCTAGGCCCTCGCTGGTAATGTCTTACAGAATCCCGTTCGTGTCCGCCCGTACATATCGATGGGGACATTATATTCGACTATAACCTTATATAACCCAACCTAAGGCAACCTAACATCTCGGATGTAGTATTTTACAACATTCCTGGCGGGTCGGACCCTGCTTCTCGGTGGGAACATTATATACGTCTGTAACGTAATATAAACTAACCTATCCCATCTAGCCCCTCCCTGGTAATGTTTTACAGAATCCCGGTCGTGTCGGCCCGTACCTCTGAGTGGGAACGTTATATACGTCTATCGCGTTATATATCCTCACCTAAGGCAACCTCATACCTCGGATGTGGTATTTTACAACATTCCTGGCGGGTCGGCCCCTACTTTTCGGTGGGAACATTATATACGTCTATAACGTACAATAAACTAACCTAACCCATCTAGCCCCTCGCTGGTAATGTTTTGTAGAATCCCGTTCGTGTAGCTCTGTACGTCTATGTGGGAACATTATATACGTCTATAACGTTATATATTCTAACGTAATGCAGCCTAACATCTCGGATGTAGTATTTTACAACATTCCTGGCGGGTCTGACCCTGCTTCTCGGTGGGAACATTATATACGTCTGTAACGTAATATAAACTAACCTATCCCATCTAGCCCCTCCCTGGTAATGTTTTACAGGATCCCGGTCGTGTCGGCCCGTACCTCTACGTGGGAACGTTATATACGTCTATAGCGTTATATATCCTAACCTAAGGCAACCTAACACCTCGGATGTAGTATGATACAACATTCCTGGCTGGTCTGCCCCTACTTCTCGGTGGGAACATTATATACGTCTATAACGTAATATAACCTATCCCAACCCATCTAGCTCCCCGCTGGGAATGTTTTGTAGAATCCCGTTCGTGTAGCCCTGTACGTCTTTGTGGGGAAATTATATACGTCTATAACGTTATATATTCTAACGTAAGGCAGCCTAACATCTCGGATGTAGTATTTTACAACATTCCTGGCGGGTCGGACCCTGCGTCTCGGTGGGAACATTATATACGTCTATAACGTAATATAAACTAACCTAACCGATCTAGCCCCTCCCTGGTAATGTTTTACAGAATCCCGGTCGTGTCGGCCCGTACCTCTGAGTGGGAACGTTATATACGTCTATCGCGTTATATATCCTCACCTAAGGCAGCCTAACATCTCGGATGTAATATTTTACAACACTCCTGGCATGTCGGTCCCTACTTCTCGGGGGAAACATTGTATACGTCTATAACGATATATATCCTAACCTAGGGCAACCTAACATCTCGGATGTAATAGTTGACAACATTCCTGACGTGTCCGCCCGCACTTCTCGGTGGGAACATTATATACGTCTATAACGTTGTATATCCTAGCCTAAGGCCACCTAACATGTCGAATGTAATATTTTACAACATTCCTGGCGTGTCGTCTCCTGCTTCTCGATGGGGACATAATATACGTCTATAACGTTGTATATCCTAACCTAACGCAACCTAACACCTCGGATGTAATATTTTACATTCTTGGCATGTCGGTCCCTACGTCTCGGTGGGAACATTGTATACGTCTATAACGTTATATATCCAAGGCCATCGTATAGCCTAGCCCGTTCGTGTAGCCCTGTACGTCTTTGTGGGAACATTATATACGTCTATAACGTTATATATTCTAACGTAAGGCAGCCTAACATCTCGGATGTAGTATTTTACAACATTCCTGGCGAGTCTGACCCTGCTTCTCGGTGGGAACATTATATACGTCTATAACGTAATATAAACTAACCTATCCCATCTAGCCCCTCGCTGGTAATGTTTTACAGAATACCGCTCGTGTCGGCCCGTACCTCTCCGTAGGAACGTTATATACGTCTATAGCGTTATATATCCTCTCCTAAGGCAAACTCACACTTCGGATGTGGTGTTTTCCAACATTCCTGGCGGGTCGGCCCCTACTTCTCGGTGGGAACATTATATACGTCTATAACATAATATAACCTAACCTAACCCGTCTAGGCCCTCGCTGGTAATGTCTTACAGAATCCCGTTCGTGTCCGCCCGTACATATCGATGGGGACATTATATTCGACTATAACCTTATATAACCCAACCTAAGGCAACCTAACATCTCGGATGTAGTATTTTACAACATTCCTGGCGGGTCGGACCCTGCTTCTCGGTGGGAACATTATATACGTCTGTAACGTAATATAAACTAACCTATCCCATCTAGCCCCTCCCTGGTAATGTTTTACAGAATCCCGGTCGTGTCGGCCCGTACCTCTGAGTGGGAACGTTATATACGTCTATCGCGTTATATATCCTCACCTAAGGCAACCTCATACCTCGGATGTGGTATTTTACAACATTCCTGGCGGGTCGGCCCCTACTTTTCGGTGGGAACATTATATACGTCTATAACGTACAATAAACTAACCTAACCCATCTAGCCCCTCGCTGGTAATGTTTTGTAGAATCCCGTTCGTGTAGCTCTGTACGTCTATGTGGGAACATTATATACGTCTATAACGTTATATATTCTAACGTAATGCAGCCTAACATCTCGGATGTAGTATTTTACAACATTCCTGGCGGGTCTGACCCTGCTTCTCGGTGGGAACATTATATACGTCTGTAACGTAATATAAACTAACCTATCCCATCTAGCCCCTCCCTGGTAATGTTTTACAGGATCCCGGTCGTGTCGGCCCGTACCTCTACGTGGGAACGTTATATACGTCTATAGCGTTATATATCCTAACCTAAGGCAACCTAACACCTCGGATGTAGTATGATACAACATTCCTGGCTGGTCTGCCCCTACTTCTCAGTGGGAACATTATATACGTCTATAACCTAATATAACCTAACCTAACCCATCTAGCCCCTCGCTGGGAATGTTTTGTAGAATCCCGTTCGTGTAGCCATGTACGTCTTTGTGGGAACATTATATACGTCTATAACGTTATATATTCTAACGTAAGGCAACCTCACACCTCGGATGTGGTATTTTACAACATTCCTGGCGGGACGGCCCCTACTTCTCGGTGGGAACATTATATACGTCTATAACGTAATATAAACTAACCTAACCCATCTAGCCCCTCGCTCGTAATGTCTTACAGAATCCCGTTCGTTTCCGCGCGTACATCTCGATGGGGACATTATATACGTCTATAACCTTATATAACCCTACCTAAGACAACCTAACATCTCGGATGTAGTATTTTACAACATTCCTGGCGGGTCGGCCCCTATTTCTCGGTGGGAACATTATATACGTCTATAACGTTAATATAACCTAACCTAACCCATCTAGCCCCTCGCTGGAAATGTTTTACAGAATCCCGGTCGTGTCGGCCCCTATTTCTCGGTGGGAACATTATATACGTCTGTAACGTTATATATTCTAGCCTAAGGCAATCTAACATCTCGGATGTAGTATCTTAAAACAGTCCTGGCGGGTCGGCCCCTACTTCTCGGTGGGAACATTATATACTTTTGTAACGTAATATAACCTAACCTAACCCATCTAGACCCTCGCTGGTAATGCTTTACAGAATCCCAGTCATGTCGGCCCAGACCTGTCCGTGGGATCATTATATACGTCTATAGCGTTATATATCCTTACCTAAGGCAATCTAGCACCTCGGATGTAGTATGATACAACATTCCTGGCTGGTCTGCCCCTACTTCTCAGTGGGAAGGTTATATTCGTCTATAACGTAATATAACCTAACCTAACCCATCTAGCCCCACGCTGGTAATGTTTTACAGAATCAAGGTCGTGTCGGCCCGTACCACTCCGTGGAAACATTATATACGTCCATAACGTTATATATCCTTACATAAGGCAACCTAGCACCTCGGATGTAGTATGATACAACATTCCTGCCAGGTCGGCCCCTACTTCTCGGTGGGAACATTATATACATCTATAACGTAATATAACCTAACTTAACCCATCTAGCCCCTCGCTGGTAATGCTTTACAGAATCCCAGTCATGTCGGCCCAGACATGTCCGTGGGATCATTATATACGTCTATAGCGTTATATATCCTATCCTAAGGCAACCTAACACCTCGGATGTAGTATTTTACGACACTCCTGGCGGGTCGGCCCCTACTTCTCTGTGGGAAGGTTATATACGTCTATAACGTAATATAAACTAACCTAACCCATCTAGCCCCACGCTGGTAATGTTTCACAGAATCCCGGTCGTGTCGGACCGTACCTCTCCGTGGGAACACTATACACGTCTATAACGTTAAATATCCTAACCTAAGGCAACCTAACACCTCGGATGTAGTATTTTACAACATTCCTGGCAGTTCGGCCCCTACTTCTCGGTGGGAACATTATATACGGCTATGACGTAATATAACCTAACCTAACCCATCTAGCCCCTCGCTGGGAATGTTTCGTAGAATCCCGTTCGTGTAGCCCCGTACTTCTCCGTGGGAACAGTATACACGTCTATAACGTTATATATCCTAACCTAAGGCAACCTCACACCTCGGGTGTAGTATTTTACAACATTCCTGGCGGGCCGGCACCTACTTCACGGTGGGAACATTATATACGGCTATGACGTAATATAACCTAACCTAACCCATCTAGCCCATCGCTGGGAATGTTTCGTAGAATCCCGTTCGTCTGGCCCCGTACGTCTCGGTGGGAACATTATATACGTCTATAACGTTATACATCCTAACCTGAGGCAGCCTAACATCTCGGATGTAGTATTTTACAACATTCCTGGCGGGTCGGCCCCTACTTCTCGGTGGGAACATTATATACGTCTATAACGTAGTATAACCTAACCTAATCCATCTAGCCCCTCGCTGGTAATGTTTCACAGAATCCCGGTCGTGTCGGCCCGTACCTCTCCGTGGGAACACTATACACGTCTATAACGTTATATATCCTAACCCAAGGCAACATCACACCTCGGCTGTAGTATTTTACAACATTCCTGGCGGGCCGGCCCCTCCTTCTTGGTGGGAACATTATATACGTCTATAACGTAATATAACTTAAACCTAACCCATCTAGCACCTCGCTGGTAATGCTTTACAGGATCCCGATCATGTCGTCCCAGAACTATCCGTGGGAACATTATATACGTCTATACCGTTAAATATCCTAACCTAAGGCAACCTAACACATCGGATGTAGTATTTTACAACATTCCTGACTGGTCGGCCCCTATTTCTCGGTTGGAACATTATATACGTCTATCAGGTAATATAACCTAACCTAACACATCTAGCCCCTCGCTGGGCATGATCTACAGAATCCCGGTCGTGTTGGTCTGTACTTCTCCGTGGGAACATTATATACGTCTATAACGTTACATATCCTAACCTAAGGCAACTTAACGTCTCGGATGTAGTACTATACAACATTCCTGGCGGGCCGGCACCTACTTCACGGTGGGAACATTATATACGGCTATGACGTAATATAACCTAACCTATCCCATCTAGCCCCTCGCTGGGAATGTTTCGTAGAATCCCGTTCGTGTAGCCCCGTACGTCTCGGTGGGAACATTATATACGTCTATAACGTTATACATCCTAACCTAAGGCAGCCTAACATCTCGGATTTAGTATTTTACAACATTCCTGGCTGGTCGGCCCCTATTTCTCGGTGGGAACGTTATATACGTGTATGACGTAACATAACCTATCCTAACCCTTCTAGCACCTCGCTGGTAATGTTTTACAGAATCTCGGTCGTGTCGGACCGTACCTCTCCGTGCGGTCATCATATACGTCTATAGCGTTATATATCCTATCCTAAGGCAACCCAACGCCTCGGATGTAGTATTTTACGACATTCCTGGCAGGTCGGCCCCTACTTCTCGGTGGGAACATTATATATGTCTATAACGTAATATAACCTATCCCAACCCATATAGCCCCCCGCTGGGAATGTTTTGTAGAATCCCGTTCGTCTAGCCGTGTACGTCTTTGTGGGAACATTATATACGTCTATAACGTTATATATTCTAACGTAAGGCAACCTCACACCTCGGATGTGGTATTTTACAACATTCCTGGCGGGACGGCCCCTACTTCTCGGTGGGAACATTATATACGTCTATAACGTAATATAACTTAACCTAACCCATCTAGGCCCTCGCTTGTAATGTCTTACAGAATCCCGTTCGTGTCCGCCCGTACATCTCGATGGGGACATTATATACGTCTATAACCTTATATAACCCAACCTAAGGCAACCTAACATCTCGGATGTAGTATTTTACAACATTCCTGGCGGGTCGGACCCTGCTTCTCGGTGGGAACATTATATACGTCTGTAACGTAATATAAACTAACCTAACCCATCTAGCCCCACGCTGGTAATGTTTCACAGAATCCCGGTCGCGTCCGCCCGTACATCTCGATGGGGACATTATATACGCCTATAACCTTATATAACCCAACCTAAGGCAACCTAACATCTCGAACGTATTATTTCACAACATTCCCTGCGGGTCGGCCCCTACTTCTCGGTGGGAACATTATATACGTCTATAACCTTATATAAACCAACCTAAGGCAACCTAACATCTCGGATGTAGTATTTTACAACATTCCTGGCGGGTCGGCCCCTATTTCTCGGTGGGAACATTATATACGTCTATAACTTTAATATAACCTAACCTAACCGATCTAGCCCCTCGCTGGAAATGTTTTACAGAATCCCGGTCGTGTCGACCCGTACCTCTGCGTGGGAACGCTATATACGTCTATAGCGTTATATATCCTAACCTAGGGCAACCTAACACCTCAGATGTAGTATGATACAACATTACTGGCTGGTCTGCCCCTACATCTCAGTGGGAACATTATATACGTCTATAATCTAATATAACCTAACCTAACCCATTTAGCCCCCCGCTGGGAATGTTTTGTAGAATCCCGTTCGTGTAGCCCCGTAAGTCTTTGTGGGAACACTATATACGTCTATAACGTTACACATTCTAACCTAAGGCAGCCTCTCATCTCGGATGTAGTATTTTACAACATTCCTGGCGGGTCGGCCACTACTTCTCGGTGGGAACATTATATACGCCTATAACGTAATATAACCCAACCTAAGGCAACCTAACATCTCGGATGTAGTATTTTACAACATTCCTGGCGGGTCGGCCCCTATTTCTCTTTCGGAACATTATATACGTCTATAACCTAATATAACCTAACCTAACCCATTTAGCCCCCCGCTGGGAATGTTTTGTAGAATCCCGTTCGTGTAGCCCCGTACGTCTTTGTGGGAACATTATATACGTCTATAACGTTATACATTCTAACCTAAGGCAGCCTAACATTTCGGATGTAGTATTTTACAACATTCCTGGCGGGTCGGCCACTACTTTTCGGTGGGAACGTTATATATGTCTATAACGTAATATAACCTATCCCAACCCATCTAGCCCCCCGCTGGGAATGTTTTGTAGAATCCCGTTGGTCTAGCCATGTACGTCTTTGTGGGAACATTATATACGTCTATAACGTAATATAACCTAACCTAACCCATCTAGGCCTTCGCTGGTAATGTTTTGTAGAATCCCGTTCGTGTAACCCTGTACGTCTTTGTGGGAAGATTATATACGTCTATAACGTTATATATTCTAACGTAAGGCAGCCTAACATCTCGGGTGTAGTATTTTACAACATTCCTGGCGGGTCGGCCCCTACGTCTTGGTGAGAACATTATATACGTCTATAACGTAATATAACCTAACCTAACCTATCTAGCCCCTCGCTAGTAATGTTTTACAGGATCCCGTTCGTGTCCGAACGTACATCTCGGTGGGGACATTATGTACGTGCTATAACCTTATATAACCCAACCTAAGGCAACCTAACACCTCGGATGTAGTATGTTACAACATTCCTGTCAGGTCGGCCCCTACTTCTCGGTGGGAACATTATATACGTCTATAACGTAATATAACATAACCTAACCCATCTAGCCCCTCGCTGGTAATGTCTTACAGAATCCCGTTCGCGTCCGCCCGTACATCTCGATGGGGACATTATATACGACTATAACCTTATATAACCCAAGCTAAGGCAACCTAACATCTCGAATGTAGTATTTTACAACATTCCTTGCGGGTCAGCCCCTATTTCTCGTTGGGAACATTATATACGTCTATAACGTAATATAAACTAACCTAACCCATCTAGCCCATCGCTGGGAATGTTTTGTAGAATCCCGTTCGTGTAGCCCTGTACGTCTTTGTGGGAACATTATATACGTCTATAACGTTATATATTCTAACGTAAGGCAGCCTAACATCTCGGATGTAGTATTTTACAACATTCCTGGCGAGTCTGACCCTGCTTCTCGGTGGGAACATTATATACGTCTATAACGTAATATAAACTAACCTAACCCATCTAGCCCCTCGCTGGTAATGTTTTACAGAATACCGCTCATGTCGGCCCGTACCTCTCCGTAGGAACGTTATATACGTCTATAGCGTTATATATCCTCTCCTAAGGCAACCTCACACTTCGGATGTGGTGTTTTACAACATTCCTGGCGGGTCGGCCCCTACTTCTCGGTGGGAACATTATATACGTCTATAACGTAATATAACCTAACCTAACCCGTCTAGGCCCTCGCTGGTAATGTGTTACAGAATCCCGTTCATGTCCGCCCGTACATATCGATGGGGACATTATATACGTCTATAACCTTATATAACCCAACCGAAGGCAACCTAACACCTCGGATGTGGTATTTTACAACATTCCTGGCGGGACGACCCCTACTTCTCGGTGGGAACATTATATACGTCTATAACGTAATATAACCTAACCTAACCCATCTAGGCCCTCGCTGGTAATGTCTTACAGAATCCCGTTCGTGTCCGCCCGTACATATCGATGGGGACATTATATTCGTCTATAACCTTATATAACCCAACCTAAGGCAACCTAACATCTCGGATGTAGTATTTTACAACATTCCTGGCGGGTCGGACCCTGCTTCTCGGTGGGAACATTATATACGTCTGTAACGTAATATAAACTAACCTATCCCATCTAGCCCCTCCCTGCTAATGTTTTACAGAATCCCGGTCGTGTCGGCCCGTACCTCTGAGTGGGAACGTTATATACGTCTATCGCGTTATATATCCTCACCTAAGGCAACCTCATACCTCGGATGTGGTATTTTACAACATTCCTGGCGGGTCGGCCCCTACTTTTCGGTGGGAACATTATATACGTCTATAACGTAATATAAACTAACCTAACCCATCTAGCCAGTCGCTGGTAATGTTTTACAGAATCCCGGTCGTGTCGGCCCGTTCATCTCCAAGGGAACATTATATACGTCTATAACGTTATATATCCTAACCCAAGGCAACCTCACACCTCGGATGTAGTATTTTACAACATTCCTGGCGGGTCGACCCCTACTGCTCTTTGGGAACATTATATACGTCTATAACGTAATATAACCTAACCTAACCCATCTAGCCCCTCGCTGGTAATGTTTCACAGAATCCCGGTCGAGTCGGCCCGTACCACTCCGTGGGAACATTATATACGTCTATAACGTTATATATCCTAACCTAAGGCAACCTAACACCTCGGATGTAGTATGTTACAACATTCCTGGCAGGTCGGCCCCTACTTCTCGGTGGGAACATTATATACGTCTATAACGTAATATAAACTAACCTAACCCATCTAGCCCCTCGCTGGGAATGTTTTGTAGAATCCCGTTCGTGTAGCGTTGTACGTCTTTGTGGGAACATTATATACGTCTATAACGTTAAATATTCTAACGTAAGGCAGCCTAACATCTTGGATGTAGTATTTTACAACATTCCTGGCGGGTCGGACCCTGCTTATCGGTGGGAACATTATATACGTCTATAACGTAATATAAACTAACCTAACCCATCTAGCCCCTCGCTGGGAATGTTTTGTAGAATCCCGTTCGTGTAGCGTTCTACGTCTTTGTGGGAACATTATACACGTCTATAACGTTATATATTCTAACGTAAGGCAGCCTAACATCTCGGATGTAGTATTTTACCACATTCCTGGCGGGTCTGACCCTGCTTCTCGGTGGGAACATTATATACGTCTATAACGTAATATAAACTAACCTATCCCATCTAGCCCCACGCTGGTAATGTTTTACAGAATCCCGGTCGAGTCGGCCCGTACCACTCCGTGGGAACATTATATACGTCTATAACGTTATATATCCTAACCTAAGGCAACCTAACACCTCGGATGTAGTATGTTACAACATTCCTGGCAGGTCGGCCCCTACTTCTCGGTGGGAACATTATATACGTCTATAACGTAATATAAACTAACCTAACCCATCTAGCCCATCGCTGGGAATGTTTTGTAGAATCCCGTTCGTGTAGCCCTGTACGTCTTTGTGGGAACATTATATACGTCTATAACGTTATATATTCTAACGTAAGGCAGCCTAACATCTCGGATGTAGTATTTTACAACATTCCTGGCGAGTCTGACCCTGCTTCTCGGTGGGAACATTATATACGTCTATAACGTAATATAAACTAACCTATCCCATCTAGCACCTCGCTGGTAATGTTTTACAGAATACAGCTCGTGTCGGCCCGTACCTCTCCGTAGGAACGTTATATACGTCTATAGCGTTATATATCCTCTCCTAAGGCAACCTCACACTTCGGATGTGGTATTTTACAACATTCCTGGCGGGACGGCCCCTACTTCTCGGTGGGAACATTATATACGTCTATAACGTAATATAACCTAACCTAACCCATCTAGGCCCTCGCTGGTAATGTCTTACAGAATCCCGTTCGTGTCCGCCCGTACATATCGATGGGGACATTATATTCGCCTATAACCTTATATAACCCAACCTAAGGCAACCTAACATCTCGGATGTAGTATTTTACAACATTCCTGGCGGGTCGGACCCTGCTTCTCGGTGGGAACATTATATACGTCTGTAACGTAATATAAACTAACCTATCCCATCTAGCCCCTCCCTGGTAATGTTTTACAGAATCCCGGTCGTGTCGGCCCGTACCTCTGAGTGGGAACGTTATATACGTCTATCGCGTTATATATCCTCACCTAAGGCAACCTCATACCTCGGATGTGGTATTTTACAACATTCCTGGCGGGTCGGCCCCTACTTTTCGGTGGGAACATTATATACGTCTATAACGTACAATAAACTAACCTAACCCATCTAGCCCCTCGCTGGTAATGTTTTGTAGAATCCCGTTCGTGTAGCCCTGTACGTCTATGTGGGAACATTATATACGTCTATAACGTTATATATTCTAACGTAATGCAGCCTAACATCTCGGATGTAGTATTTTACAACATTCCTGGCGGGTCTGACCCTGCTTCTCGGTGGGAACATTATATACGTCTGTAACGTAATATAAACTAACCTATCCCATCTAGCCCCTCCCTGGTAATGTTTTACAGGATCCCGGTCGTGTCGGCCCGTACCTCTACGTGGGAACGTTATATACGTCTATAGCGTTATATATCCTAACCTAAGGCAACCTAACACCTCGGATGTAGTATGATACAACATTCCTGGCTGGTCTGCCCCTACTTCTCGGTGGGAACATTATATACGTCTATAACGTAATATAACCTATCCCAACCCATCTAGCCCCCCGCTGGGAATGTTTTGTAGAATCCCGTTCGTGTAGCCCTGTACGTCTTTGTGGGGAAATTATATACGTCTATAACGTTATATATTCTAACGTAAGGCAGCCTAACATCTCGGATGTAGTATTTTACAACATTCCTGGCGGGTCGGACCCTGCGTCTCGGTGGGAACATTATATACGTCTATAACGTAATATAAACTAACCTAACCCATCTAGCCCCTCCCTGGTAATGTTTTACAGAATCCCGGTCGTGTCGGCCCGTACCTCTGAGTGGGAACGTTATATACGTCTATCGCGTTATATATCCTCACCTAAGGCAACCTCATACCTCGGATGTGATATTTTACAACATTCCTGGCGGGTCGGCCCCTACTTCTCGATGGGATCATTATATACGTCTATAACGTAATATAACCTAACCTAACCCATCTAGCCCCTCGCTGGTAATGTCTTACAGAATCCCGTTCGTGTCCGCCCGTACATCTCGATGGGGACATTATATACGACTATAGCCTTATATAACCCAACCTAAGGCAACCTAACACCTCGAATGTAGTATTTTACAACATTCCTGGCGGGTCGGCCCCTATTTCTCGGTGCGAACATTATATACGTCTATAACGTTAATATAACCTAACCTAACCCATCTAGCCTGTGGCTGGTAATGTTTTACAGAATCCCGGCCGTGTCGGACCGTACCTCTCCGTGGGAACGTTATATACGTCTATCTCGTTATATATCCTCACCTAAGGCAACCTCATACCTCGGATGTGGTATTTTACAACATTCCTGGCGGGTCGGCCCCTACTTTTCGGTGGGAACATTATATACGTCTATAACGTAATATAACCTATCCCAACCCATATAGCCCCCCGCTGGGAATGTTTTGTAGAATCCCGTTCGTGTAGCCATGTACGTCTTTGTGGGAACATTATATACGTCTATAACGTTATATATTCTAACGTAAGGCAGCCTAACATCTCGGATGTAGTATTTTACAACATTCCTGGCGAGTCTGACCCTGCTTCTCGGTGGGAACATTATATACGTCTATAACGTAATATAAACTAACCTATCCCATCTAGCCCCTCGCTGGTAATGTTTTACAGAATACCGCTCGTGTCGGCCCGTACCTCTCCGTAGGAACGTTATATACGTCTATAGCGTTATATATCCTCTCCTAAGGCAACCTCACACTTCGGATGTGGTGTTTTACAACATTCCTCGCGGGTCGGCCCCTACTTCTCGGTGGGAACATTATATACGTCTATAACATAATATAACCTAACCTAACCCGTCTAGGCCCTGGCTGGTAATGTCTTACAGAATCCCGTTCGTGTCCGCCCGTACATATCGATGGGGACATTATATACGTCTATAACCTTATATAACCCAACCGAAGGCAACCTAACACCTCGGATGTGATATTTTACAACATTCCTGGCGGGACGGCCCCTACTTCTCGGTGGGAACATTATATACGTCTATAACGTAATATAACCTAACCTAACCCATCTAGGCCCTCGCTGGTAATGTCTTACAGAATCCCGTTCGTGTCCGCCCGTACATATCGATGGGGCATTATATTCGTCTATAACCTTATATAACCCAACCTAAGGCAACCTAACATCTCGGATGTAGTATTTTACAACATTCCTGGCGGGTCGGACCCTGCTTCTCGGTGGGAACATTATATACGTCTGTAACGTAATATAAACTAACCTATCCCATCTAGCCCCTCCCTGGTAATGTTTTACAGAATCCCGGTCGTGTCGGCCCGTACCTCTGAGTGGGAACGTTATATACGTCTATCGCGTTATATATCCTCACCTAAGGCAACCTCATACCTCGGATGTGATATTTTACAACATTCCTGGCGGGTCGGCCCCTACTTCTCGATGGGATCATTATATACGTCTATAACGTAATATAACCTAACCTAACCCATCTAGCCCCTCGCTGGTAATGTCTTACAGAATCCCGTTCGTGTCCGCCCGTACATCTCGATGGGGACATTATATACGACTATAGCCTTATATAACCCAACCTAAGGCAACCTAACACCTCGAATGTAGTATTTTACAACATTCCTGGCGGGTCGGCACCTATTTCTCGGTGCGAACATTATATACGTCTATAACGTTAATATAACCTAACCTAACCCATCTAGCCTGTGGCTGGTAATGTTTTACAGAATCCCGGCCGTGTCGGACCGTACCTCTCCGTGGGAACGTTATATACGTCTATCTCGTTATATATCCTCACCTAAGGCAACCTCATACCTCGGATGTGGTATTTTACAACATTCCTGGCGGGTCGGCCCCTACTTTTCGGTGGGAACATTATATACGTCTATAACGTAATATAACCTATCCCAACCCATATAGCCCCCCGCTGGGAATGTTTTGTAGAATCCCGTTCGTGTAGCCATGTACGTCTTTGTGGGAACATTATATACGTCTATAACGTTATATATTCTAACGTAAGGCAGCCTAACATCTCGGATGTAGTATTTTACAACATTCCTGGCGAGTCTGACCCTGCTTCTCGGTGGGAACATTATATACGTCTATAACGTAATATAAACTAACCTATCCCATCTAGCCCCTCGCTGGTAATGTTTTACAGAATACCGCTCGTGTCGGCCCGTACCTCTCCGTAGGAACGTTATATACGTCTATAGCGTTATATATCCTCTCCTAAGGCAACCTCACACTTCGGATGTGGTGTTTTACAACATTCCTCGCGGGTCGGCCCCTACTTCTCGGTGGGAACATTATATACGTCTATAACATAATATAACCTAACCTAACCCGTCTAGGCCCTGGCTGGTAATGTCTTACAGAATCCCGTTCGTGTCCGCCCGTACATATCGATGGGGACATTATATACGTCTATAACCTTATATAACCCAACCGAAGGCAACCTAACACCTCGGATGTGGTATTTTACAACATTCCTGGCGGGACGGCCCCTACTTCTCGGTGGGAACATTATATACGTCTATAACGTAATATAACCTAACCTAACCCATCTAGGCCCTCGCTGGTAATGTCTTACAGAATCCCGTTCGTGTCCGCCCGTACATATCGATGGGGCATTATATTCGTCTATAACCTTATATAACCCAACCTAAGGCAACCTAACATCTCGGATGTAGTATTTTACAACATTCCTGGCGAGTCTGACCCTGCTTCTCGGTGGGAACATTATATACGTCTATAACGTAATATAAACTAACCTATCCCATCTAGCCCCTCCCTGGTAATGTTTTACAGAATACCGCTCGTGTCGGCCCGTACCTCTCCGTAGGAACGTTATATACGTCTATAGCGTTATATATCCTCTCCTAAGGCAACCTCACACTTCGGATGTGGTATTTTACAACATTCCTGGCGGGACGGCCCCTACTTCTCGGTGGGAACATTATATACGTCTATAACGTAATATAACCTAACCTAACCCATCTAGGCCCTCGCTGGTAATGTCTTACAGAATCCCGTTCGTGTCCGCCCGTACATATCGATGGGGACATTATATTCGTCTATAACCTTATATAACCCAACCTAAGGCAACCTAACATCTCGGATGTAGTATTTTACAACATTCCTGGCGGGTCGGACCCTGCTTCTCGGTGGGAACATTATATACGTCTGTAACGTAATATAAACTAACCTATCCCATCTATCCCCTCCCTGGTAATGTTTTACAGAATCCCGGTCGTGTCGGCCCGTACCTCTGAGTGGGAACGTTATATACGTCTATCGCGTTATATATCCTCACCTAAGGCAACCTCATACCTCGGATGTGGTATTTTACAACATTCCTGGCGGGTCGGCCCCTACTTTTCGGTGGGAACATTATATACGTCTATAACGTACAATAAACTAACCTAACCCATCTAGCCCCTCGCTGGGAATGTTTTGTAGAATCCCGTTCGTGTAGCGTTCTACGTCTTTGTGGGAACATTATACACGTCTATAACGTTATATATTCTAACGTAAGGCAGCCTAACATCTCGGATGTAGTATTTTACCACATTCCTGGCGGGTCTGACCCTGCTTCTCGGTGGGAACATTATATACGTCTATAACGTAATATAAACTAACCTATCCCATCTAGCCCCTCGCTGGTAATGTTTTACAGAATCCCGGTCGAGTCGGCCCGTACCACTCCGTGGGAACATTATATACGTCTATAACGTTATATATCCTAACCTAAGGCAACCTAACACCTCGGATGTAGTATGTTACAACATTCCTGGCAGGTCGGCCCCTACTTCTCGGTGGGAACATTATATACGTCTATAACGTAATATAAACTAACCTAACCCATCTAGCCCCTCGCTGGGAATGTTTTGTAGAATCCCGTTCGTGTAGCGTTGTACGTCTTTGTGGGAACATTATATTCGTCTATAACCTTATATAACCCAACCTAAGGCAACCTAACATCTCGGATGTAGTATTTTACAACATTCCTGGCGGGTCGGACCCTGCTTCTCGGTGGGAACATTATATACGTCTGTAACGTAATATAAACTAACCTATCCCATGTAGCCCCTCGCTGGTAATGTTTTACAGAATCCCGGTCGTGTCGGCCCGTACCTCTCCGTGGGAACGTTATGTACGTCTATAGCGTTATATATCCTCTCCTAAGGCAACCTCACACCTCGGATGTTGTATTTTACAACACTCCTGGCGGGTCGGCCCCTACTTCTCGGTGGGAACATTATATATGTCTATAACGTAATATAACCTAACCTAACCCATCTAGCGCCTCGCTGGTAATGTCTTACAGAATCCCGTTCGTGTCCGCCCGTACATCTCGACGGGGACATTATATACGTCTATAACCTTATATAACCCAACCTAAGGCAACCTAACATCTCGAATGTAGTATTTTACAACATTCCTGGCGGGTCGGCCCCTACTTCTCGGTGGGAACATTATATACGTCTATAACCTTATATAACCCTACCTAAGGCAACCTAACATCTCGGATGTAGTATTTTACAACATTCCTTGCGGGTCGGCCCCTATTTCTCGTTGGGAACATTATATACGTCTATAACGTAATATAAACTAACCTAACCCATCTAGCCCATCGCTGGGAATGTTTTGTAGAATCCCGTTCGTGTAGCCCCGGAAGTCTTTGTGGGAACATTATATACGTCTATAACGTTACACATTCTAACCTAAGGCAGCCTAACATCTCGGACGTAGTATTTTACAACATTCCTGGCGGATCGGCCACTACGTCTCGGTGGGAACATTATATACGTCTATAACGTAATATAACCTATCCCAACCCATATAGCCCCCCGCTGGGAATGTTTTGTAGAATCCCGTTCGTGTAGCCATGTACGTCTTTGTGGGAACATTATATACGTCTATAACGTTATATATTCTAACGTAAGGCAGCCTAACATCTCGGATGTAGTATTTTACAACATTCCTGGCGAGTCTGACCCTGCTTCTCGGTGGGAACATTATATACGTCTATAACGTAATATAAACTAACCTATCCCATCTAGCCCCTCGCTGGTAATGTTTTACAGAATACCGCTCGTGTCGGCCCGTACCTCTCCGTAGGAACGTTATATACGTCTATAGCGTTATATATCCTCTCCTAAGGCAACCTCACACTTCGGATGTGGTGTTTTACAACATTCCTCGCGGGTCGGCCCCTACTTCTCGGTGGGAACATTATATACGTCTATAACATAATATAACCTAACCTAACCCGTCTAGGCCCTGGCTGGTAATGTCTTACAGAATCCCGTTCGTGTCCGCCCGTACATATCGATGGGGACATTATATACGTCTATAACCTTATATAACCCAACCGAAGGCAACCTAACACCTCGGATGTGGTATTTTACAACATTCCTGGCGGGACGGCCCCTACTTCTCGGTGGGAACATTATATACGTCTATAACGTAATATAACCTAACCTAACCCATCTAGGCCCTCGCTGGTAATGTCTTACAGAATCCCGTTCGTGTCCGCCCGTACATATCGATGGGGCATTATATTCGTCTATAACCTTATATAACCCAACCTAAGGCAACCTAACATCTCGGATGTAGTATTTTACAACATTCCTGGCGGGTCGGACCCTGCTTCTCGGTGGGAACATTATATACGTCTGTAACGTAATATAAACTAACCTATCCCATCTAGCCCCTCCCTGGTAATGTTTTACAGAATCCCGGTCGTGTCGGCCCGTACCTCTGAGTGGGAACGTTATATACGTCTATCGCGTTATATATCCTCACCTAAGGCAACCTCATACCTCGGATGTGGTATTTTACAACATTCCTGGCGGGTCGGCCCCTACTTTTCGGTGGGAACATTATATACGTCTATAACGTACAATAAACTAACCTAACCCATCTAGCCCCTCGCTGGGAATGTTTTGTAGAATCCCGTTCGTGTAGCGTTCTACGTCTTTGTGGGAACATTATATACGTCTATAACGTTATATATTCTAACGTAAGGCAGCCTAACATCTTGGATGTAGTATTTTACCACATTCCTGGCGGGTCTGACCCTGCTTATCGGTGGGAACATTATATACGTCTATAACGTAATATAAACTAACCTAACCCATCTAGCCCCTCGCTGGGAATGTTTTGTAGAATCCCGTTCGTGTAGCGTTCTACGTCTTTGTGGGAACATTATATACGTCTATAACGTTATATATTCTAACGTAAGGCAGCCTAACATCTCGGATGTAGTATTTTACCACATTCCTGGCGGGTTTGACCCTGCTTCTCGGTGGGAACATTATATACGTCTATAACGTAATATAAACTAACCTATCCCATCTAGCCCCTCGCTGGTAATGTTTTACAGAATCCCGGTCGTGTCGGCCCGTACCTCTCCGTGGGAACGTTATGTACGTCTATAGCGTTATATATCCTCTCCTAAGGCAACCTCACACCTCGGATGTTGTGTTTTACAACACTCCTGGCGGGTCGGCCCCTACTTCTCGGTGGGAACATTATATATGTCTATAACGTAATATAACCTAACCTAACCCATCTAGCGCCTCGCTGGTAATGTCTTACAGAATCCCGTTCGTGTCCGCCCGTACATCTCGACGGGGACATTATATACGTCTATAACCTTATATAACCCAACCTAAGGCAACCTAACATCTCGAATGTAGTATTTTACAACATTCCTGGCGGGTCGGCCCCTACTTCTCGGTGGGAACATTATATACGTCTATAACGTTAATATAACCTAACCTAACCCATCTAGGCCCTCGCTGGTAATGTCTTACAGAATCCCGTTCGTGTCCGCCCGTACATATCGATGGGGACATTATATTCGTCTATAACCTTATATAACCCAACCTAAGGCAACCTAACATCTCGGATGTAGTATTTCTCAACATTCCTGGCGGGTCGGACCCTGCTTCTCGGTGGGAACATTATATACGTCTGTAACGTAATATAAACTAACCTATCCCATCTAGCCCCTCCCTGGTAATGTTTTACAGAATCCCGGTCGTGTCGGCCCGTACCTCTGAGTGGGAACGTTATATACGTCTATCGCGTTATATATCCTCACCTAAGGCAACCTCATACCTCGGATGTGGTATTTTACAACATTCCAGGCGGGTCGGCCCCTACTTTTCGGTGGGAACATTATATACGTCTATAACGTACAATAAACTAACCTAACCCATCTAGCCCCTCGCTGGTAATGTTTTGTAGAATCCCGTTCGTGTAGCCCTGTACGTCTATGTGGGAACATTATATACGTCTATAACGTTATATATTCTAACGTAATGCAGCCTAACATTTCGGATGTAGTATTTTACAACATTCCTGGCGGGTCTGACCCTGCTTCTCGGTGGGAACATTATATACGTCTGTAACGTAATATAAACTAACCTATCCCATCTAGCCCCTCCCTGGTAATGTTTTACAGGATCCCGGTCGTGTCGGCCCGTACCTCTACGTGGGAACGTTATATACGTCTATAGCGTTATATATCCTAACCTAAGGCAACCTAACACCTCGGATGTAGTATGATACAACATTCCTGGCTGGTCTGCCCCTACTTCTCGGTGGGAACATTATATACGTCTATAACGTAATATAACCTATCCCAACCCATCTAGCCCCCCGCTGGGAATGTTTTGTAGAATCCCGTTCGTGTAGCCCTGTACGTCTTTGTGGGGAAATTATATACGTCTATAACGTTATATATTCTAACGTAAGGCAGCCTAACATCTCGGATGTAGTATTTTACAACATTCCTGGCGGGTCGGACCCTGCGTCTCGGTGGGAACATTATATACGTCTATAACGTAATATAAACTAACCTAACCCATCTAGCCCCTCCCTGGTAATGTTTTACAGAATCCCGGTCGTGTCGGCCCGTACCTCTGAGTGGGAACGTTATATACGTCTATCGCGTTATATATCCTCACCTAAGGCAACCTCATACCTCGGATGTGATATTTTACAACATTCCTGGCGGGTCGGCCCCTACTTTTCGGTGGGAACATTATATACGTCTATAACGTAATATAACATAACCTACCCCATCTAGCCCCTCGCTGGGAATGTTTTGTGGAATCCCGTTCGTGTAGCCCCGGAAGTCTTTGTGGGAACATTATATACGTCTATAACGTTACACATTCTAACCTAAGGCAGCCTAACATCTCGGACGTAGTATTTTACAACATTCCTGGCGGATCGGCCACTACGTCTCGGTGGGAACATTATATACGTCTATAACGTAATATAACCTATCCCAACCCATATAGCCCCCCGCTGGGAATGTTTTGTAGAATCCCGTTCGTGTAGCCATGTACGTCTTTGTGGGAACATTATATACGTCTATAACGTTATATATTCTAACGTAAGGCAGCCTAACATCTCGGATGTAGTATTTTACAACATTCCTGGCGAGTCTGACCCTGCTTCTCGGTGGGAACATTATATACGTCTATAACGTAATATAAACTAACCTATCCCATCTAGCCCCTCGCTGGTAATGTTTTACAGAATACCGCTCGTGTCGGCCCGTACCTCTCCGTAGGAACGTTATATACGTCTATAGCGTTATATATCCTCTCCTAAGGCAACCTCACACTTCGGATGTGGTGTTTTACAACATTCCTCGCGGGTCGGCCCCTACTTCTCGGTGGGAACATTATATACGTCTATAACATAATATAACCTAACCTAACCCGTCTAGGCCCTCGCTGGTAATGTCTTACAGAATCCCGTTCGTGTCCGCCCGTACATATCGATGGGGACATTATATACGTCTATAACCTTATGTAACTCAACCGAAGGCAACCTAACACCTCGGATGTGGTATTTTACAACATTCCTGGCGGGACGGCCCCTACTTCTCGGTGGGAACATTATATACGTCTATAACGTAATATAACCTAACCTAACCCATCTAGGCCCTCGCTGGTAATGTCTTACAGAATCCCGTTCGTGTCCGCCCGTACATATCGATGGGGCATTATATTCGTCTATAACCTTATATAACCCAACCTAAGGCAACCTTACATCTCGGATGTAGTATTTTACAACATTCCTGGCGGGTCGGACCCTGCTTCTCGGTGGGAACATTATATACGTCTGTAACGTAATATAAACTAACCTATCCCATCTAGCCCCTCCCTGGTAATGTTTTACAGAATCCCGGTCGTGTCGGCCCGTACCTCTGAGTGGGAACGTTATATACGTCTATCGCGTTATATATCCTCACCTAAGGCAACCTCATACCTCGGATGTGGTATTTTACAACATTCCTGGCGGGTCGGCCCCTACTTTTCGGTGGGCACATTATATACGTCTATAACGTAATATAAACTAACCTAACCCATCTAGCCCCTCGCTGGGAATGTTTTGTAGAATCCCGTTCGTGTAGCGTTGTACGTCTTTGTGGGAACATTATATACGTCTATAACGTTATATATTCTAACGTAAGGCAGCCTAACATCTTGGATGTAGTATTTTACAACATTCCTGGCGGGTCGGACCCTGCTTATCGGTGGGAACATTATATACGTCTATAACGTAATATAAACTAACCTAACCCATCTAGCCCCTCGCTGGGAATGTTTTGTAGAATCCCGTTCGTGTAGCGTTCTACGTCTTTGTGGGAACATTATATACGTCTATAACGTTATATATTCTAACGTAAGGCAGCCTAACATCTCGGATGTAGTATTTTACCACATTCCTGGCGGGTTTGACCCTGCTTCTCGGTGGGAACATTATATACGTCTATAACGTAATATAAACTAACCTATCCCATCTAGCCCCTCGCTGGTAATGTTTTACAGAATCCCGGTCGAGTCGGCCCGTACCACTCCGTGGGAACATTATATACGTCTATAACGTTATATATCCTAACCTAAGGCAACCTAACACCTCGGATGTAGTATGTTACAACATTCCTGGCAGGTCGGCCCCTACTTCTCGGTGGGAACATTATATACGTCTATAACGTAATATAAACTAACCTAACCCATCTAGCACCTCGCTGGGAATGTTTTGTAGAATCCCGTTCGTGTAGCGTTGTACGTCCTTGTGGGAACATTATATACGTCTATAACGTTGTATATTCTAACGTAAGGCAGCCTAACATCTCGGATGTAGTATTTTACAACATTCCTGGCGGGTCTGACCCTGCTTCTCGGTGGGAACATTATACACGTCTATAACGTAATATAAACTAACCTATCCCATCTAGCCCCTCGCTGGTAATGTTTTACAGAATCCCGGTCGTGTCGGCCCGTACCTCTCCGTGGGAACGTTATGTACGTCTATAGCGTTATATATCCTCTCCTAAGGCAACCTCACACCTCGGATGTTGTGTTTTACAACACTCCTGGCGGGTCGGCCCCTACTTCTCGGTGGGAACATTATATATGTCTATAACGTAATATAACCTAACCTAACCCATCTAGCGCCTCGCTGGAAATGTTTTACAGAATCCCGGTCCTGTCGGCCCGTACCTCTCCGTGGGAACGTTATATACGTCTATAGCGTTATATATCCTAACCTAAGGCAACCTAACACCTCGGATGTAGTATGATACAACATTCCTGGGTGGTCTGCCCCTACTTCTCAGTGGGAACATTATATACGTCTATAACCTAATATAACCTAACCTAACCCATCTAGCCCCTCGCTAGGAATGTTTTGTAGAATCCCGTTCGTGTAGCCATGTACGTCTCTGTGGGAACATTATATACGTCTATAACGTTATATATTCTAACGTAAGGCAACCTCACACCTCGGATGTGGTATTTTACAACATTCCTGGCGGGACGGCCCCTACTTCGCGCTGCGAACATTATATACGTCTATAACGTAATAAAAGCTAATCTAACCCATCTAGGCCCTCGCTGGGAATGTTTTGTAGAATCCCGTTCGTGTAGCCCCGTACGTCTTTGTGGGAACATTATATACGTCTATAACGTTATACATTCTAACCTAAGGCAGCCTAACATCTCGGATATAGTATTTTAAACATTTCTGGCGGGTCGGCCACTACTTCTCGGTGGGAACATTATATACGTCTATAACGTAATATAAGCTAATCTAACCCATCTAGCCCCTCGCTGGGAATGTTTTGTAGAATCCCGTTCGTGTAGCGTTGTACGTCTTTGTTGGAACATTATATACGTCTATAACGTTATATATTCTAACGTAAGGCAACCTCACACCTCGGATGTGGTATTTTACAACATTCCTGGCGGGACGGCCCCTACTTCGCGCTGGGAACATTATATACGTCTATAACGTAATAAAAGCTAATCTAACCCATCTAGCCCCCCGCTGGGAGTGTTTCGTAGAATCCCGTTCGTGTAGCCCTGTACGTCTTTGTGGGAACATTATATACGTCTTTAACGTTATATATTCTAACGTAAGGCAGCCTAACATCTCGGATGTAGTATTTTACAACATTCCTGGCGGGTCGGACCCTGCTTCTCCGTGGGAACATAATATACGTCTATAACGTAATATAAACTAACCTAACCCATCTAGCCCCTCGCTGGTAATGTCTTACAGAATCCCGTTCGCGTCCGCCCGTACATCTCGATGGGGACATTATATACGACTATAACCTTATATAACCCAACCTAAGCCAACCTAACATCTCGAATGTAGTATTTTACAACATTCCTTGCGGGTCGGCCCCTATTTCTCGGTGGGAACATTATATACGTCTATAACGTAATATAAATTAACCTAACCCATCTAGCCCATCGCTGGGAATGTTTTGTAGAATCCCGTTCGTGTAGCCCTGTACGTGTTTGTGGGAACATTATATACGTCTATAACGTTATATATTCTAACGTAAGGCAGCCTAACATCTCAGATGTAGTTTTTTACGACATTCCTGGCGAGTCTGACACTGTTTCTCGGTGGGAACATTATATACGTCTATAACGTAATATGAACTAACCTATCCCATCTCGCCCCTCGCTGGTAATGTTTTACAGAATCCGGCTCGTGTCGGCCCGTACCTCTCCGTAGGAACGTTATATACGTCTATAGCGTTATACATCCTCTCCTAAGGCAACCTCACACCTCGGATGTGGTGTTTTACAACATTCCTGGCGGGTCGGCCCCTACTTCTCGGTGGGAACATTATATACGTCTATAACCTTATATAACCCAACCTAAGGCAACCTACCATCTCGGATGTAGTATTTTACAACATTCCTGGCGGGTCGGCCCCTATTTCTCGGTGGGAACATTATATACGTCTATAACTTTAATATAACCTAACCTAACCCATCTAGCCCCTCGCTGGAAATGTTTTACAGAATCCCGGTCGTGTCGACCCGTACCTCTGCGTGGGAACGCTATATATGTATATAGCGTTATATGTCCTAACCTAAGGCAACCTAACACCTCAGATGTAGTATGATACAACATTTCTGGCTGGTCTGCCCCTACTTCTCAGTGGGAACATTTATACGTCTATAATCTAATATAACCTAACCTAACCCATTTAGCCCCCCGCTGGGAATGTTTTGTAGAATCCCGTTCGTGTAGCCCCGTAAGTCTTTGTGGGAACATTATATACGTCTATAACGTTACACATTCTAACCTAAGGCAGCCTAACATCTCGGATGTAGTATTTTACAACATTCCTGGTGGGTCGGCCCCTACTTCTCGGTGGGAACATTATATACGTCTATAACGTAATATAACCTAACCTAACCCATCTAGCCCATCGCTGGGAATGTTTCGTAGAATCCCGTTCGTCTGGCCCCGTACGTCTCGGTGGGAACATTATATACGTCTATAACGTTATACATCCTAACCTGAGGCAGCCTAACATCTCGGATGTAGTATTTTACAACATTCCTGGCGGGTCGGCCCCTACTTCTCGGTGGGAACATTATATACGTCTATAACGTAGTATAACCTAACCTAATCCATCTAGCCCCTCGCTGGTAATGTTTCACAGAATCCCGGTCGTGTCGGCCCGTACCTCTCCGTGGGAACACTATACACGTCTATAACGTTATATATCCTAACCCAAGGCAACATCACACCTCGGCTGTAGTATTTTACAACATTCTTGGCGGGCCGGCCCCTCCTTCTTGGTGGGAACATTATATACGTCTATAACGTAATATAACTTAAACCTAACCCATCTAGCACCTCGCTGGTAATGCTTTACAGAATCCCGATCATGTCGTCCCAGAACTATCCGTGGGAACATTATATACGTCTATACCGTTAAATATCCTAACCTAAGGCAACCTAACACATCGGATGTAGTATTTTACAACATTCCTGACTGGTCGGCCCCTATTTCTCGGTTGGAACATTATATACGTCTATCAGGTAATATAACCTAACCTAACACATCTAGCGCCTCGCTGGGCATGATCTACAGAATCCCGGTCGTGTTGGTCTGTACTTCTCCGTGGGAACATTATATACGTCTATAACGTTACATATCCTAACCTAAGGCAACTTAACGTCTCGGATGTAGTACTATACAACATTCCTGGCGGGCCGGCACCTACTACACGGTGGGAACATTATATACGGCTATGACGTAATATAACCTAACCTATCCCATCTAGCCCCTCGCTGGGAATGTTTCGTAGAATCCCGTTCGTGTAGCCCCGTACGTCTCGGTGGGAACATTATATACGTCTATAACGTTATACATCCTAACCTAAGGCAGCCTAACATCTCGGATTTAGTATTTTACAACATTCCTGGCTGGTCGGCCCCTATTTCTCGGTGGGAACGTTATATACGTGTATGACGTAACATAACCTATCCTAACCCTTCTAGCACCTCGCTGGTAATGTTTTACAGAATCTCGGTCGTGTCGGACCGTACCTCTCCGTGCGGTCATTATATACGTCTATAGCGTTATATATCCTATCCTATGGCAACCCAACGCCTCGGATGTAGTATTTTACGACATTCTTGGCAGGTCGGCCCCTACTTCTCGGTGGGAACATTATATATGTCTATAACGTAATATAACCTATCCCAACCCATATAGCCCCCCGCTGGGAATGTTTTGTAGAATCCCGTTCGTCTAGCCGTGTACGTCTTTGTGGGAACATTATATACGTCTATAACGTTATATATTCTAACGTAAGGCAACCTCACACCTCGGATGTGGTATTTTGCAACATTCCTGGCGGGTCGGCCCCTACTTCTCGGTGGGAACATTATATACGTCTATAACGTAATACAACCTAACCTAACCCATCTAGCCCCTCGCTGGTAATGTCTTACAGAACCCCGGTCGCGTCCGCCCGTACATCTCGATGGGGACATTATATACGACTATAACCTTATATAACCCAACCTAAGGCAATCTAACATCTCGAACGTAGTATTTCACAACATTCCTGGCGGGTCGGCCCCTACTTCTCGGTGGGAACATTATATACGTCTATAACCTTATATAAACCAACCTAAGGCAACCTAACATCTCGGATGTAGTATTTTACAACATTCCTGGCGGGTCGGCCCCTATTTCTCGGTGGGAACATTATATACGTCTATAACTTTAATATAACCTAACCTAACCGATCTAGCCCCTCGCTGGAAATGTTTTACAGAATCCCGGTCGTGTCGACCCGTACCTCTGCGTGGGAACGCTATATACGTCTATAGCGTTATATATCCTAACCTAAGGCAACCTAACACCTCAGATGTAGTATGATACAACATTTCTGGCTGGTCTGCCCCTACATCTCAGTGGGAACATTATATACGTCTATAATCTAATATAACCTAACCTAACCCATTTAGCCCCCCGCTGGGAATGTTTTGTAGAATCCCGTTCGTCTAGCCGTGTACGTCTTTGTGGGAACATTATATACGTCTATAACGTTATATATTCTAACGTAAGGCAGCCTAACATCTCGGGTGTAGTATTTTACAACATTCCTGGCGGGTCGGCCACTACTTCTCGGTGGGAACGTTATATATGTCTATAACGTAATATAACCTATCCCAACCCATCTAGCCCCCCGGTGGGAATGTTTTGTAGAATCCCGTTGGTCTAGCCATGTACGTCTTTGTGGGAACATTATATACGTCTATAACGTAATATAACCTAACCTAACCCATCTAGGCCTTCGCTGGTAATGTTTTGTAGAATCCCGTTCGTGTAACCCTGTACGTCTTTGTGGGAACATTATATACGTCTATAACGTTATATATTCTAACGTAAGGCAGCCTAACATCTCGGGTGTAGTATTTTACAACATTCCTGGCGGGTCGGCCCCTACGTCTTGGTGAGAACATTATATACGTCTATAACGTAATATAACCTAACCTAACCTATCTAGCCCCTCGCTGGTAATGTTTTACAGGATCCCGTTCGTGTCCGAACGTAAATCTCGGTGGGGACATTATGTACGTGCTATAACCTTATATAACCCAACCTAAGGCAACCTAACTCCTCGGATGTAGTATGTTACAACATTCCTGTCAGGTCGGCCCCTACTTCTCGGTGGGAACATTATATACGTCTATAACGTAATATAACCTAACCTAACCCATCTAGGCCCTCGCTTGTAATGTCTTACAGAATGCCGTTCGTGTCCGCCCGTACATCTCGATGGGGACATTATATACGTCTATAACCTTATATAACCCAACCTAAGGCAACCTAACATCTCGGATGTAGTATTTTACAACATTCCTGGCGGGTCGGACCCTGCTTCTCGGTGGGAACATTATATACGTCTGTAACGTAATATAAACTAACCTAACCCATCTAGCCCCACGCTGGTAATGTTTCACAGAATCCCGGTCGTGTCGGACCGTACCTCTCCGTGGGAACACTATGCACGTCTATAACGTTATATATCCTAACCTAATTCATCCTCACACCTCGGATGTAGTATTTTACAACATTCCTGGCGGCCCGGCACCTACTTCACAGTGGGAACATTATATACGGCTATGACGTAATATAACCTAACCTAACCCATCTAGCCCATCGCTGGGAATGTTTCGTAGAATCCCGTTCGTCTGGCCCCGTACGTCTCGGTGGGAACATTATATACGTCTATAACGTTATACATCCTAACCTGAGGCAGCCTAACATCTCGGATGTAGTATTTTACAACATTCCTGGCGGGTCGGCCCCTACTTCTCGGTGGGAACATTATATACGTCTATAACGTAATATAACCTAACCTAATCCATCTAGCCCCTCGCTGGTAATGTTTCACAGAATCCCGGTCGTGTCGGCCCGTACCTCTCCGTGGGAACACTATACACGTATATAACGTTATATATCCTAACCCAAGGCAACATAACACCTCGGCTGTAGTATTTTACAACATTCCTGGCGGGCCGGCCCCTCCTTCTCGGTGGGAACATTATATACGTCTATAACGTAATATAACTTAAACCTAACCCATCTAGCCCCTCGCTGGTGATGCTTTACAGAATCCCGGTCATGTCGGCCCAGAACTGTCCGTGGGAACATTATACACGTCTATAACGTTATATATCCTAACCTAAGGCAACCTAACACCTCGGATGTAGTATTTTACAACACTCCTGGCGGGTCGGCCCCTACTTCTTGGTGGGAAAAGTATGTACGTCGTTAACGTAATATATCCTAGCTTAACCCATCTAGCCACTCGCTGGTAATGCTTTACAGAATCCCAGTCATGTCGGCCCAGACCTCTTCGTGGGATCATTATCTACGTCTATACCGTTATATATCTTAACCTAAGGCAACCTGATATTTCGGATGTAGTATTTTACGACATTCCTGGCGGGTCGGCCACTACTTCTCGGTGGGAACATTATATACGTCTATAACGTAATATAACCCAACCTAAGGCAACCTAACATCTCGGATGTAGTATTTTACAACATTCCTGGCGGGTCGGCCCCTATTTCTCGGTCGGAACATTATATACGTCTATAACCTAATATAACCTAACCTAACCCATTTAGCCCCCCGCTGGGAATGTTTTGTAGAATCCCGTTCGTGTAGCCCCGTACGTCTTTGTGGGAACATTATATACGTCTATAACGTTATACATTCTAACCTAAGGCAGCCTAACATCTCGGATGTAGTATTTTACAACATTCCTTGCGGGTCGGCCCCTATTTCTCGGTGGGAACATTATATACGTCTATAACGTAATATAAACTAACCTAACCCATCTAGCCCATCGCTGGGAATGTTTTGTAGAATCCCGTTCGTGTAGCCCTGTACGTGTTTGTGGGAACATTATATACGTCTATAACGTTATATATTCTAACGTAAGGCAGCCTAACATCTCAGATGTAGTATTTTACGACATTCCTGGCGAGTCTGACACTGTTTCTCGGTGGGAACATTATATACGTCTATAACGTAATATAAACTAACCTATCCCATCTCGCCCCTCGCTGGTAATGTTTTACAGAATCCCGCTCGTGTCGGCCC
Source organism: Xylocopa violacea (assembly GCA_963969225.1). Lineage (NCBI taxonomy): Eukaryota > Metazoa > Arthropoda > Insecta > Hymenoptera > Apidae > Xylocopa > Xylocopa violacea. The sequence goes on along the minus strand of CAXAJV010000247.1, from coordinate 2,740,032 downwards.
GTACCTCTCCGTAGGAACGTTATATACGTCTATAGCGTTATACATCCTCTCCTAAGGCAACCTCACACCTCGGATGTGGTGTTTTACAACATTCCTGGCGGGTCGGCCCCTACTTCTCGGTGGGAACATTATATACGTCTATAACCTTATATAACCCAACCTAAGGCAACCTACCATCTCGGATGTAGTATTTTACAACATTCCTGGCGGGTCGGCCCCTATTTCTCGGTGGGAACATTATATACGTCTATAACTTTAATATAACCTAACCTAACCGATCTAGCCCCTCGCTGGAAATGTTTTACAGAATCCCGGTCGTGTCGACCCGTACCTCTGCGTGGGAACGCTATATACGTATATAGCGTTATATATCCTAACCTAAGGCAACCTAACACCTCGGATGTAGTATTTTACAACATTTCTGGCGGGCCGGCCCCTCCTTCTCGGTGGGAACATTATATACGTCTATAACGTAATATAACTTAAACCTAACCCATCTAGCCCCTCGCTGGTAATGCTTTACAGAATCCCAGTCATGTCGGCCCAGACCTGTCCGTGGGATCATTGTATACGTCTATAGCGTTATATATCCTATCCTAAGGCAATCTACTATCTCGGATGTAGTATTTTACAACATTCCTGGTGGGTCGGCCCCTACTTCTCGGTGGGAACATTATATACGTCTATAACGTAATATAACCTAACCCAACCCATCTAGCCCCCCGCTGGGAGTGTTTCGTAGAATCCTGTTCGTGTAGCCCTGTACGTCTTTGTGGGAACATTATATACGTCTTTAACGTTATATATTCTAACGTAAGGCAGCCTAACATCTCGGATGTAGTTTTTACAACATTCCTGGCGGGTCGGACCCTGCTTCTCCGTGGGAACATAATATACGTCTATAACGTAATATAAACTAACCTAACCCATCTAGCCCCTCGCTGGTAATGTCCTACAGAATCCCGTTCGTGTCCGCGCGTACATCTCGATGGGGACATTATATACGTCTATAACCTTATATAACCCTACCTAAGACAACCTAACATCTCGGATGTAGTATTTTACAACATTCCTGGCGGGTCGGCCCCTATTTCTCGGTGGGAACATTATATACGGCTATGACGTAATATAACCTAACCTAACCCATCTAGCCCATCGCTGGGAATGTTTCGTAGAATCCCGTTCGTCTGGCCCCGTACGTCTCGGTGGGAACATTATATACGTCTATAACGTTATACATCCTAACTTAAGGCAACCTAACACATCGGATGTAGTATTTTACAACATTCCTGACTGGTCGGCCCCTATTTCTCGGTTGGAACATTATATACGTCTATCAGGTAATATAACCTAACCTAACACATCTAGCCCCTCGCTGGGCATGATCTACAGAATCCCGGTCGTGTTGGTCTGTACTTCTCCGTGGGAACATTATATACGTCTATAACGTTACATATCCTAACCTAAGGCAACTTAACGTCTCGGATGTAGTACTATACAACATTCCTGGCGGGCCGGCACCTACTTCACGGTGGGAACATTATATACGGCTATGACGTAATATAACCTAACCTATCCCATCTAGCCCCTCGCTGGGAATGTTTCGTAGAATCCCGTTAGTGTAGCCCCGTACGTCTCGGTGGGAACATTATATACGTCTATAACGTTATACATCCTAACCTAAGGCAGCCTAACATCTCGGATTTAGTATTTTACAACATTCCTGGCTGGTCGGCCCCTACTTCTCGGTGGGAACATTATATATGTCTATAACGTAATATAACCTATCCCAACCCATATAGCCCCCCGCTGGGAATGTTTTGTAGAATCCCGTTCGTCTAGCCGTGTACGTCTTTGTGGGAACATTATATACGTCTATAACGTTATATATTCTAACGTAAGGCAACCTCACACCTCGGATGTGGTATTTTACAACATTCCTAGCGGGACGGCCCCTACTTCTCGGTGGGAACATTATATACGTCTATAACGTAATATAACTTAACCTAACCCATCTAGGCCCTCGCTTGTAATGTCTTACAGAATCCCGTTCGTGTCCGCCCGTACATCTCGATGGGGACATTATATACGTCTATAACCTTATATAACCCAACCTAAGGCAACCTAACATCTCGGATGTAGTATTTTACAACATTCCTGGCGGGTCGGACCCTGCTTCTCGGTGGGAACATTATATACGTCTGTAACGTAATATAAACTAACCTAACCCATCTAGCCCCACGCTGGTAATGTTTCACAGAATCCCGGTCGTGTCGGACCGTACCTCTCCGTGGGAACACTATGCACGTCTATAACGTTATATATCCTAACCTAATTCATCCTCACACCTCGGATGTAGTATTTTACAACATTCCTGGCAGCCCGGCACCTACATCACGGGGGGAACATTATATACGGCTATGACGTAATATAACCTAACAAAACCCATCTAGCCCCTCGCTGGGAATGTTTCGTAGAATCCCGTTCGTGTAGCCCCGTACTTCTCCGTAGGAACATTATATACGTCTATAACGTTATACATCCTAACCTAAGACAGCCTAACATCTCGGATGTAGCATTTTACAACATTCCTGGCGGGCCGGCCCCTACTTCTCGGTGGGAACATTATATACGTCTATAACGTAATATAACCTAACCTAATACATCTAGCCCCTCGCTGGTAATGTTTTACAGAATTCCGGTCGTATCGGTCCGTACCTCTCCATGGGAATGTTATATACGTCTATAGCGTTATATATCCTCACCTAAGGCAACCTCACACCTCGGATGTGGTATTTTGCAACATTCCTGGCGGGTCGGCCCCTACTTCTCGGTGGGAACATTATATACGTCTATAACGTAATACAACCTAACCTAACCCATCTAGCCCCTCGCTGGTAATGTCTTACAGAACCCCGGTCGCGTCCGCCCGTACATCTCGATGGGGACATTATATACGACTATAACCTTATATAACCCAACCTAAGGCAACCTAACATCTCGAACGTAGTATTTCACAACATTCCTGGCGGGTCGGCCCCTACTTCTCGGTGGGAACATTATATACGTCTATAACCTTATATAAACCAACCTAAGGCAACCTAACATCTCGGATGTAGTATTTTACAACATTCCTGGCGGGTCGGACCCTGATTCTCCGTGGGAACATAATATACGTCTATAACGTAATATAAACTAACCTAACCCATCTAGCCCCTCGCTGGTAATGTCTTACAGAATCCCGGTCGTGTCGACCCGTACCTCTGCGTGGGAACGCTATATACGTCTATAGCGTTATATATCCTAACCTAAGGCAACCTAACACCTCAGATGTAGTATGATACAACATTTCTGGCTGGTCTGCCCCTACATCTCAGTGGGAACATTATATACGTCTATAATCTAATATAACCTAACCTAACCCATTTAGCCACCCGCTGGAAATGTTTTGTAGAATCCCGTTCGTGTAGCCCCGCAAGTCTTTGTGGGAACACTATATACGTCTATAACATTACACATTCTAACCTAAGGTAGCCTCTCATCTCGGATGTAGTATTTTACAACATTCCTGGCGGGTCGGCCACTACTTCTCGATGGGAACATTATATATGTCTATAACGTAATATAACCTATCCCAACCCATCTAGCCCCTCGCTGGGAATGTTTTGTAGAATCCCGTTCGTGTAGCCCCGTACGTCTCGGTGGGAACATTATATACGTCTATAACGTTATACATCCTAACCTAAGGCAGCCTAAGATCTCGGATGTAGTATTTTACAACATTCCTGGCGGGTTGGCCCCTACTTCTCGGTGGGAACATTATATACGTCTATAACGTAATATAACCTAACCTAATCCATCTAGCCCCTCGCTGGTAATGTTTCACAGAATCCCGGTCGTGTCGGCCCGTACCTCTCCGTGGGAACACTATACACGTCTATAACGTTATATATCCTAACCCAAGGCAACATCACACCTCGGCTGTAGTATTCTACAACATTCCTGGCTGGCCGGCGCCTCCTTCTCGGTGGGAACATTATATACGTCTATAAAGTAATATAACCTAGCTTAACCCATCTAGCCCCACGCTGGTAATGCTTTACAGACTCCCAGTCATGTCGGCCCAGACCTGTCCGTGGGATCATTATCTACGTCTATAGCGTTATATATCCTAACCTAAGGCAACCTGATATTTCGGATGTAGTATTTTACGACAGTCCTGGCGGGTCGGCCACTACTTCTCGGTGGGAACATTATATATGTCTATAACGTAATATAACCTATCCCAACCCATCTAGCCCCCCGCTGGAAATGTTTTGTAGAATCCCGTTCGTCTAGCCGTGTACGTCTTTGTGGGAACATTATATACGTCTATAACGTTATATATTCTAACGTAAGGCAACCTCACACCTCGGATGTGGTATTTTACAACATTCCTGGCTGGTCTGCTCCTACTTCTCGGTGGGAACATTACATACGTCTATGACGTAACATAACCTAACCTACCCCATCTAGCCCCTCGCTGGTAATGTTTTGTAGAATCCCGTTCGTGTAACCCTGTACGTCTTTGTGGGAACATTATATACGTCTATAACGTTATATATTCTAACGTAAGGCAGCCTAACATCTCGGGTGTAGTATTTTACAACATTCCTGGCGGGTCGGCCCCTACGTCTTGGTGAGAACATTATATACGTCTATAACGTAATATAACCTAACCTAACCTATCTAGCCCCTCGCTGGTAATGTTTTACAGGATCCCGTTCGTGTCCGAACGTAAATCTCGGTGGGGACATTATGTACGTGCTATAACCTTATATAACCCAACCTAAGGCAACCTAACTCCTCGGATGTAGTATGTTACAACATTCCTGTCAGGTCGGCCCCTACTTCTCGGTGGGAACATTATATACGTCTATAACGTAATATAACCTAACCTAACCCATCTAGGCCCTCGGTTGTAATGTCTTACAGAATGCCGTTCGTGTCCGCCCGTACATCTCGATGGGGACATTATATACGTCTATAACCTTATATAACCCAACCTAAGGCAACCTAACATCTCGGATGTAGTATTTTACAACATTCCTGGCGGGTCGGACCCTGCTTCTCGGTGGGAACATTATATACGTCTGTATCGTAATATAAACTAACCTAACCCATCTAGCCCCACGCTGGTAATGTTTCACAGAATCCCGGTCGTGTCGGACCGTACCTCTCCGTGGGAACACTATGCACGTCTATAACGTTATATATCCTAACCTAATTCATCCTCACACCTCGGATGTAGTATTTTACAACATTCCTGGCGGCCCGGCACCTACTTCACAGTGGGAACATTATATACGGCTATGACGTAATATAACCTAACCTAACCCATCTAGCCCATCGCTGGGAATGTTTCGTAGAATCCCGTTCGTCTGGCCCCGTACGTCTCGGTGGGAACATTATATACGTCTATAACGTTATACATCCTAACCTGAGGCAGCCTAACATCTCGGATGTAGTATTTTACAACATTCCTGGCGGGTCGGCCCCTACTTCTCGGTGGGAACATTATATACGTCTATAACGTAATATAACCTAACCTAATCCATCTAGCCCCTCGCTGGTAATGTTTCACAGAATCCCGGTCGTGTCGGCCCGTACCTCTCCGTGGGAACACTATACACGTATATAACGTTATATATCCTAACCCAAGGCAACATAACACCTCGGCTGTAGTATTTTACAACATTCCTGGCGGGCCGGCCCCTCCTTCTCGGTGGGAACATTATATACGTCTATAACGTAATACAACCTAACCTAACCCATCTAGCCCCTCGCTGGTAATGTCTTACAGAACCCCGGTCGCGTCCGCCCGTACATCTCGATGGGGACATTATATACGACTATAACCTTATATAACCCAACCTAAGGCAACCTAACATCTCGAACGTAGTATTTCACAACATTCCTGGCGGGTCGGCCCCTACTTCTCGGTGGGAACATTATATACGTCTATAACCTTATATAAACCAACCTAAGGCAACCTAACATCTCGGATGTAGTATTTTACAACATTCCTGGCGGGTCGGACCCTGATTCTCCGTGGGAACATAATATACGTCTATAACGTAATATAAACTAACCTAACCCATCTAGCCCCTCGCTGGTAATGTCTTACAGAATCCCGGTCGTGTCGACCCGTACCTCTGCGTGGGAACGCTATATACGTCTATAGCGTTATATATCCTAACCTAAGGCAACCTAACACCTCAGATGTAGTATGATACAACATTTCTGGCTGGTCTGCCCCTACATCTCAGTGGGAACATTATATACGTCTATAATCTAATATAACCTAACCTAACCCATTTAGCCACCCGCTGGAAATGTTTTGTAGAATCCCGTTCGTGTAGCCCCGCAAGTCTTTGTGGGAACACTATATACGTCTATAACATTACACATTCTAACCTAAGGTAGCCTCTCATCTCGGATGTAGTATTTTACAACATTCCTGGCGGGTCGGCCACTACTTCTCGGTGGGAACATTATATACGTCTATAACGTAATATAACCCAACCTAAGGCAACCTAACATCTCGGATGTAGTATTTTACAACATTCCTGGCGGGTCGGCCCCTATTCCTCGGTCGGAACATTATATACGTCTATAACCTAATATAACCTAACCTAACCCATTTAGCCCCCCGCTGGGAATGTTTTGTAGAATCCCGTTCGTGTAGCCCCGTACGTCTTTGTGGGAACATTATATACGTCTATAACGTTATACATTCTAACCTAAGGCAGCCTAACATCTCGGATGTAGTATTTTACAACATTCCTGGCGGGTCGGCCACTACTTCTCGATGGGAACATTATATATGTCTATAACGTAATATAACCTATCCCAACCCATCTAGCCCCTCGCTGGGAATGTTTTGTAGAATCCCGTTCGTGTAGCCCCGTACGTCTCGGTGGGAACATTATATACGTCTATAACGTTATACATCCTAACCTAAGGCAGCCTAAGATCTCGGATGTAGTATTTTACAACATTCCTGGCGGGTTGGCCCCTACTTCTCGGTGGGAACATTATATACGTCTATAACGTAATATAACCTAACCTAATCCATCTAGCCCCTCGCTGGTAATGTTTCACAGAATCCCGGTCGTGTCGGCCCGTACCTCTCCGTGGGAACACTATACACGTCTATAACGTTATATATCCTAACCCAAGGCAACATCACACCTCGGCTGTAGTATTCTACAACATTCCTGGCTGGCCGGCGCCTCCTTCTCGGTGGGAACATTATATACGTCTATAAAGTAATATAACCTAGCTTAACCCATCTAGCCCCACGCTGGTAATGCTTTACAGACTCCCAGTCATGTCGGCCCAGACCTGTCCGTGGGATCATTATCTACGTCTATAGCGTTATATATCCTAACCTAAGGCAACCTGATATTTCGGATGTAGTATTTTACGACAGTCCTGGCGGGTCGGCCACTACTTCTCGGTGGGAACATTATATATGTCTATAACGTAATATAACCTATCCCAACCCATCTAGCCCCCCGCTGGAAATGTTTTGTAGAATCCCGTTCGTCTAGCCGTGTACGTCTTTGTGGGAACATTATATACGTCTATAACGTTATATATTCTAACGTAAGGCAACCTCACACCTCGGATGTGGTATTTTACAACATTCCTGGCTGGTCTGCTCCTACTTCTCGGTGGGAACATTACATACGTCTATGACGTAACATAACCTAACCTACCCCATCTAGCCCCTCGCTGGTAATGTTTTGTAGAATCCCGTTCGTGTAACCCTGTACGTCTTTGTGGGAACATTATATACGTCTATAACGTTATATATTCTAACGTAAGGCAGCCTAACATCTCGGGTGTAGTATTTTACAACATTCCTGGCGGGTCGGCCCCTACGTCTTGGTGAGAACATTATATACGTCTATAACGTAATATAACCTAACCTAACCTATCTAGCCCCTCGCTGGTAATGTTTTACAGGATCCCGTTCGTGTCCGAACGTAAATCTCGGTGGGGACATTATGTACATGCTATAACCTTATATAACCCAACCTAAGGCAACCTAACTCCTCGGATGTAGTATGTTACAACATTCCTGTCAGGTCGGCCCCTACTTCTCGGTGGGAACATTATATACGTCTATAACGTAATATAACCTAACCTAACCCATCTAGGCCCTCGCTTGTAATGTCTTACAGAATGCCGTTCGTGTCCGCCCGTACATCTCGATGGGGACATTATATACGTCTATAACCTTATATAACCCAACCTAAGGCAACCTAACATCTCGGATGTAGTATTTTACAACATTCCTGGCGGGTCGGACCCTGCTTCTCGGTGGGAACATTATATACGTCTGTAACGTAATATAAACTAACCTAACCCATCTAGCCCCACGCTGGTAATGTTTCACAGAATCCCGGTCGTGTCGGACCGTACCTCTCCGTGGGAACACTATGCACGTCTATAACGTTATATATCCTAACCTAATTCATCCTCACACCTCGGATGTAGTATTTTACAACATTCCTGGCGGCCCGGCACCTACTTCACAGTGGGAACATTATATACGGCTATGACGTAATATAACCTAACCTAACCCATCTAGCCCATCGCTGGGAATGTTTCGTAGAATCCCGTTCGTCTGGCCCCGTACGTCTCGGTGGGAACATTATATACGTCTATAACGTTATACATCCTAACCTGAGGCAGCCTAACATCTCGGATGTAGTATTTTACAACATTCCTGGCGGGTCGGCCCCTACTTCTCGGTGGGAACATTATATACGTCTATAACGTAATATAACCTAACCTAATCCATCTAGCCCCTCGCTGGTAATGTTTCACAGAATCCCGGTCGTGTCGGCCCGTACCTCTCCGTGGGAACACTATACACGTATATAACGTTATATATCCTAACCCAAGGCAACATAACACCTCGGCTGTAGTATTTTACAACATTCCTGGCGGGCCGGCCCCTCCTTCTCGGTGGGAACATTATATACGTCTATAACGTAATATAACTTAAACCTAACCCATCTAGCCCCTCGCTGGTGATGCTTTACAGAATCCCGGTCATGTCGGCCCAGAACTGTCCGTGGGAACATTATACACGTCTATAACGTTATATATCCTAACCTAAGGCAACCTAACACCTCGGATGTAGTATTTTACAACACTCCTGGCGGGTCGGCCCCTACTTCTTGGTGGGAAAAGTATGTACGTCGTTAACGTAATATATCCTAGCTTAACCCATCTAGCCACTCGCTGGTAATGCTTTACAGAATCCCAGTCATGTCGGCCCAGACCTCTTCGTGGGATCATTATCTACGTCTATACCGTTATATATCTTAACCTAAGGCAACCTGATATTTCGGATGTAGTATTTTACGACATTCCTGGCGGGTCGGCCACTACTTCTCGGTGGGAACATTATATACGTCTATAACGTAATATAACCCAACCTAAGGCAACCTAACATCTCGGATGTAGTATTTTACAACATTCCTGGCGGGTCGGCCCCTATTTCTCGGTCGGAACATTATATACGTCTATAACCTAATATAACCTAACCTAACCCATTTAGCCCCCCGCTGGGAATGTTTCGTAGAATCCCGTTCGTCTGGCCCCGTACGTCTCGGTGGGAACATTATATACGTCTATAACGTTATACATCCTAACCTGAGGCAGCCTAACATCTCGGATGTAGTATTTTACAACATTCCTGGCGGGTCGGCCCCTACTTCTCGGTGGGAACATTATATACGTCTATAACGTAGTATAACCTAACCTAATCCATCTAGCCCCTCGCTGGTAATGTTTCACAGAATCCCGGTCGTGTCGGCCCGTACCTCTCCGTGGGAACACTATACACGTCTATAACGTTATATATCCTAACCCAAGGCAACATCACACCTCGGCTGTAGTATTTTACAACATTCTTGGCGGGCCGGCCCCTCCTTCTTGGTGGGAACATTATATACGTCTATAACGTAATATAACTTAAACCTAACCCATCTAGCACCTCGCTGGTAATGCTTTACAGAATCCCGATCATGTCGTCCCAGAACTATCCGTGGGAACATTATATACGTCTATACCGTTAAATATCCTAACCTAAGGCAACCTAACACATCGGATGTAGTATTTTACAACATTCCTGACTGGTCGGCCCCTATTTCTCGGTTGGAACATTATATACGTCTATCAGGTAATATAACCTAACCTAACACATCTAGCGCCTCGCTGGGCATGATCTACAGAATCCCGGTCGTGTTGGTCTGTACTTCTCCGTGGGAACATTATATACGTCTATAACGTTACATATCCTAACCTAAGGCAACTTAACGTCTCGGATGTAGTACTATACAACATTCCTGGCGGGCCGGCACCTACTTCACGGTGGGAACATTATATACGGCTATGACGTAATATAACCTAACCTATCCCATCTAGCCCCTCGCTGGGAATGTTTCGTAGAATCCCGTTCGTGTAGCCCCGTACGTCTCGGTGGGAACATTATATACGTCTATAACGTTATACATCCTAACCTAAGGCAGCCTAACATCTCGGATTTAGTATTTTACAACATTCCTGGCTGGTCGGCCCCTATTTCTCGGTGGGAACGTTATATACGTGTATGACGTAACATAACCTATCCTAACCCTTCTAGCACCTCGCTGGTAATGTTTTACAGAATCTCGGTCGTGTCGGACCGTACCTCTCCGTGCGGTCATTATATACGTCTATAGCGTTATATATCCTATCCTAAGGCAACCCAACGCCTCGGATGTAGTATTTTACGACATTCTTGGCAGGTCGGCCCCTACTTCTCGGTGGGAACATTATATATGTCTATAACGTAATATAACCTATCCCAACCCATATAGCCCCCCGCTGGGAATGTTTTGTAGAATCCCGTTCGTCTAGCCGTGTACGTCTTTGTGGGAACATTATATACGTCTATAACGTTATATATTCTAACGTAAGGCAACCTCACACCTCGGATGTGGTATTTTGCAACATTCCTGGCGGGTCGGCCCCTACTTCTCGGTGGGAACATTATATACGTCTATAACGTAATACAACCTAACCTAACCCATCTAGCCCCTCGCTGGTAATGTCTTACAGAACCCCGGTCGCGTCCGCCCGTACATCTCGATGGGGACATTATATACGACTATAACCTTATATAACCCAACCTAAGGCAATCTAACATCTCGAACGTAGTATTTCACAACATTCCTGGCGGGTCGGCCCCTACTTCTCGGTGGGAACATTATATACGTCTATAACCTTATATAAACCAACCTAAGGCAACCTAACATCTCGGATGTAGTATTTTACAACATTCCTGGCGGGTCGGCCCCTATTTCTCGGTGGGAACATTATATACGTCTATAACTTTAATATAACCTAACCTAACCGATCTAGCCCCTCGCTGGAAATGTTTTACAGAATCCCGGTCGTGTCGACCCGTACCTCTGCGTGGGAACGCTATATACGTCTATAGCGTTATATATCCTAACCTAAGGCAACCTAACACCTCAGATGTAGTATGATACAACATTTCTGGCTGGTCTGCCCCTACATCTCAGTGGGAACATTATATACGTCTATAATCTAATATAACCTAACCTAACCCATTTAGCCCCCCGCTGGGAATGTTTTGTAGAATCCCGTTCGTCTAGCCGTGTACGTCTTTGTGGGAACATTATATACGTCTATAACGTTATATATTCTAACGTAAGGCAGCCTAACATCTCGGGTGTAGTATTTTACAACATTCCTGGCGGGTCGGCCACTACTTCTCGGTGGGAACGTTATATATGTCTATAACGTAATATAACCTATCCCAACCCATCTAGCCCCCCGGTGGGAATGTTTTGTAGAATCCCGTTGGTCTAGCCATGTACGTCTTTGTGGGAACATTATATACGTCTATAACGTAATATAACCTAACCTAACCCATCTAGGCCTTCGCTGGTAATGTTTTGTAGAATCCCGTTCGTGTAACCCTGTACGTCTTTGTGGGAACATTATATACGTCTATAACGTTATATATTCTAACGTAAGGCAGCCTAACATCTCGGGTGTAGTATTTTACAACATTCCTGGCGGGTCGGCCCCTACGTCTTGGTGAGAACATTATATACGTCTATAACGTAATATAACCTAACCTAACCTATCTAGCCCCTCGCTGGTAATGTTTTACAGGATCCCGTTCGTGTCCGAACGTAAATCTCGGTGGGGACATTATGTACGTGCTATAACCTTATATAACCCAACCTAAGGCAACCTAACTCCTCGGATGTAGTATGTTACAACATTCCTGTCAGGTCGGCCCCTACTTCTCGGTGGGAACATTATATACGTCTATAACGTAATATAACCTAACCTAACCCATCTAGGCCCTCGCTTGTAATGTCTTACAGAATGCCGTTCGTGTCCGCCCGTACATCTCGATGGGGACATTATATACGTCTATAACCTTATATAACCCAACCTAAGGCAACCTAACATCTCGGATGTAGTATTTTACAACATTCCTGGCGGGTCGGACCCTGCTTCTCGGTGGGAACATTATATACGTCTGTAACGTAATATAAACTAACCTAACCCATCTAGCCCCACGCTGGTAATGTTTCACAGAATCCCGGTCGTGTCGGACCGTACCTCTCCGTGGGAACACTATGCACGTCTATAACGTTATATATCCTAACCTAATTCATCCTCACACCTCGGATGTAGTATTTTACAACATTCCTGGCGGCCCGGCACCTACTTCACAGTGGGAACATTATATACGGCTATGACGTAATATAACCTAACCTAACCCATCTAGCCCATCGCTGGGAATGTTTCGTAGAATCCCGTTCGTCTGGCCCCGTACGTCTCGGTGGGAACATTATATACGTCTATAACGTTATACATCCTAACCTGAGGCAGCCTAACATCTCGGATGTAGTATTTTACAACATTCCTGGCGGGTCGGCCCCTACTTCTCGGTGGGAACATTATATACGTCTATAACGTAATATAACCTAACCTAATCCATCTAGCCCCTCGCTGGTAATGTTTCACAGAATCCCGGTCGTGTCGGCCCGTACCTCTCCGTGGGAACACTATACACGTATATAACGTTATATATCCTAACCCAAGGCAACATAACACCTCGGCTGTAGTATTTTACAACATTCCTGGCGGGCCGGCCCCTCCTTCTCGGTGGGAACATTATATACGTCTATAACGTAATATAACTTAAACCTAACCCATCTAGCCCCTCGCTGGTGATGCTTTACAGAATCCCGGTCATGTCGGCCCAGAACTGTCCGTAGGAACATTATACACGTCTATAACGTTATATATCCTAACCTAAGGCAACCTAACACCTCGGATGTAGTATTTTACAACACTCCTGGCGGGTCGGCCCCTACTTCTTGGTGGGAAAAGTATGTACGTCGTTAACGTAATATATCCTAGCTTAACCCATCTAGCCACTCGCTGGTAATGCTTTACAGAATCCCAGTCATGTCGGCCCAGACCTCTTCGTGGGATCATTATCTACGTCTATACCGTTATATATCTTAACCTAAGGCAACCTGATATTTCGGATGTAGTATTTTACGACATTCCTGGCGGGTCGGCCACTACTTCTCGGTGGGAACATTATATACGTCTATAACGTAATATAACCCAACCTAAGGCAACCTAACATCTCGGATGTAGTATTTTACAACATTCCTGGCGGGTCGGCCCCTATTTCTCGGTCGGAACATTATATACGTCTATAACCTAATATAACCTAACCTAACCCATTTAGCCCCCCGCTGGGAATGTTTTGTAGAATCCCGTTCGTGTAGCCCCGTACGTCTTTGTGGGTACATTATATACGTCTATAACGTTATACATTCTAACCTAAGGCAGCCTAACATCTCGGATGTAGTATTTTACAACATTCCTTGCGGGTCGGCCCCTATTTCTCGGTGGGAACATTATATACGTCTATAACGTAATATAAACTAACCTAACCCATCTAGCCCATCGCTGGGAATGTTTTGTAGAATCCCGTTCGTGTAGCCCTGTACGTGTTTGTGGGAACATTATATACGTCTATAACGTTATATATTCTAACGTAAGGCAGCCTAACATCTCAGATGTAGTATTTTACGACATTCCTGGCGAGTCTGACACTGTTTCTCGGTGGGAACATTATATACGTCTATAACGTAATATAAACTAACCTATCCCATCTCGCCCCTCGCTGGTAATGTTTTACAGAATCCCGCTCGTGTCGGCCCGTACCTCTCCGTAGGAACGTTATATACGTCTATAGCGTTATACATCCTCTCCTAAGGCAACCTCACACCTCGGATGTGGTGTTTTACAACATTCCTGGCGGGTCGGCCCCTACTTCTCGGTGGGAACATTATATACGTCTATAACCTTATATAACCCAACCTAAGGCAACCTACCATCTCGGATGTAGTATTTTACAACATTCCTGGCGGGTCGGCCCCTATTTCTCGGTGGGAACATTATATACGTCTATAACTTTAATATAACCTAACCTAACCGATCTAGCCCCTCGCTGGAAATGTTTTACAGAATCCCGGTCGTGTCGACCCGTACCTCTGCGTGGGAACGCTATATACGTATATAGCGTTATATATCCTAACCTAAGGCAACCTAACACCTCGGATGTAGTATTTTACAACATTTCTGGCGGGCCGGCCCCTCCTTCTCGGTGGGAACATTATATACGTCTATAACGTAATATAACTTAAACCTAACCCATCTAGCCCCTCGCTGGTAATGCTTTACAGAATCCCAGTCATGTCGGCCCAGACCTGTCCGTGGGATCATTGTATACGTCTATAGCGTTATATATCCTATCCTAAGGCAATCTACTATCTCGGATGTAGTATTTTACAACATTCCTGGTGGGTCGGCCCCTACTTCTCGGTGGGAACATTATATACGTCTATAACGTAATATAACCTAACCCAACCCATCTAGCCCCCCGCTGGGAGTGTTTCGTAGAATCCTGTTCGTGTAGCCCTGTACGTCTTTGTGGGAACATTATATACGTCTTTAACGTTATATATTCTAACGTAAGGCAGCCTAACATCTCGGATGTAGTTTTTACAACATTCCTGGCGGGTCGGACCCTGCTTCTCCGTGGGAACATAATATACGTCTATAACGTAATATAAACTAACCTAACCCATCTAGCCCCTCGCTGGTAATGTCCTACAGAATCCCGTTCGTGTCCGCGCGTACATCTCGATGGGGACATTATATACGTCTATAACCTTATATAACCCTACCTAAGACAACCTAACATCTCGGATGTAGTATTTTACAACATTCCTGGCGGGTCGGCCCCTATTTCTCGGTGGGAACATTATATACGGCTATGACGTAATATAACCTAACCTAACCCATCTAGCCCATCGCTGGGAATGTTTCGTAGAATCCCGTTCGTCTGGCCCCGTACGTCTCGGTGGGAACATTATATACGTCTATAACGTTATACATCCTAACCTAAGGCAACCTAACACATCGGATGTAGTATTTTACAACATTCCTGACTGGTCGGCCCCTATTTCTCGGTTGGAACATTATATACGTCTATCAGGTAATATAACCTAACCTAACACATCTAGCCCCTCGCTGGGCATGATCTACAGAATCCCGGTCGTGTTGGTCTGTACTTCTCCGTGGGAACATTATATACGTCTATAACGTTACATATCCTAACCTAAGGCAACTTAACGTCTCGGATGTAGTACTATACAACATTCCTGGCGGGCCGGCACCTACTTCACGGTGGGAACATTATATACGGCTATGACGTAATATAACCTAACCTATCCCATCTAGCCCCTCGCTGGGAATGTTTCGTAGAATCCCGTTAGTGTAGCCCCGTACGTCTCGGTGGGAACATTATATACGTCTATAACGTTATACATCCTAACCTAAGGCAGCCTAACATCTCGGATTTAGTATTTTACAACATTCCTGGCTGGTCGGCCCCTACTTCTCGGTGGGAACATTATATATGTCTATAACGTAATATAACCTATCCCAACCCATATAGCCCCCCGCTGGGAATGTTTTGTAGAATCCCGTTCGTCTAGCCGTGTACGTCTTTGTGGGAACATTATATACGTCTATAACGTTATATATTCTAACGTAAGGCAACCTCACACCTCGGATGTGGTATTTTACAACATTCCTAGCGGGACGGCCCCTACTTCTCGGTGGGAACATTATATACGTCTATAACGTAATATAACTTAACCTAACCCATCTAGGCCCTCGCTTGTAATGTCTTACAGAATCCCGTTCGTGTCCGCCCGTACATCTCGATGGGGACATTATATACGTCTATAACCTTATATAACCCAACCTAAGGCAACCTAACATCTCGGATGTAGTATTTTACAACATTCCTGGCGGGTCGGACCCTGCTTCTCGGTGGGAACATTATATACGTCTGTAACGTAATATAAACTAACCTAACCCATCTAGCCCCACGCTGGTAATGTTTCACAGAATCCCGGTCGTGTCGGACCGTACCTCTCCGTGGGAACACTATGCACGTCTATAACGTTATATATCCTAACCTAATTCATCCTCACACCTCGGATGTAGTATTTTACAACATTCCTGGCAGCCCGGCACCTACATCACGGGGGGAACATTATATACGGCTATGACGTAATATAACCTAACAAAACCCATCTAGCCCCTCGCTGGGAATGTTTCGTAGAATCCCGTTCGTGTAGCCCCGTACTTCTCCGTAGGAACATTATATACGTCTATAACGTTATACATCCTAACCTAAGGCAGCCTAACATCTCGGATGTAGCATTTTACAACATTCCTGGCGGGCCGGCCCCTACTTCTCGGTGGGAACATTATATACGTCTATAACGTAATATAACCTAACCTAATACATCTAGCCCCTCGCTGGTAATGTTTTACAGAATTCCGGTCGTATCGGTCCGTACCTCTCCATGGGAATGTTATATACGTCTATAGCGTTATATATCCTCACCTAAGGCAACCTCACACCTCGGATGTGGTATTTTGCAACATTCCTGGCGGGTCGGCCCCTACTTCTCGGTGGGAACATTATATACGTCTATAACGTAATACAACCTAACCTAACCCATCTAGCCCCTCGCTGGTAATGTCTTACAGAACCCCGGTCGCGTCCGCCCGTACATCTCGATGGGGACATTATATACGACTATAACCTTATATAACCCAACCTAAGGCAACCTAGCATCTCGAACGTAGTATTTCACAACATTCCTGGCGGGTCGGCCCCTACTTCTCGGTGGGAACATTATATACGTCTATAACCTTATATAAACCAACCTAAGGCAACCTAACATCTCGGATGTAGTATTTTACAACATTCCTGGCGGGTCGGACCCTGATTCTCCGTGGGAACATAATATACGTCTATAACGTAATATAAACTAACCTAACCCATCTAGCCCCTCGCTGGTAATGTCTTACAGAATCCCGGTCGTGTCGACCCGTACCTCTGCGTGGGAACGCTATATACGTCTATAGCGTTATATATCCTAACCTAAGGCAACCTAACACCTCAGATGTAGTATGATACAACATTTCTGGCTGGTCTGCCCCTACATCTCAGTGGGAACATTATATACGTCTATAATCTAATATAACCTAACCTAACCCATTTAGCCACCCGCTGGAAATGTTTTGTAGAATCCCGTTCGTGTAGCCCCGCAAGTCTTTGTGGGAACACTATATACGTCTATAACATTACACATTCTAACCTAAGGTAGCCTCTCATCTCGGATGTAGTATTTTACAACATTCCTGGCGGGTCGGCCACTACTTCTCGGTGGGAACATTATATACGTCTATAACGTAATATAACCCAACCTAAGGCAACCTAACATCTCGGATGTAGTATTTTACAACATTCCTGGCGGGTCGGCCCCTATTCCTCGGTCGGAACATTATATACGTCTATAACCTAATATAACCTAACCTAACCCATTTAGCCCCCCGCTGGGAATGTTTTGTAGAATCCCGTTCGTGTAGCCCCGTACGTCTTTGTGGGAACATTATATACGTCTATAACGTTATACATTCTAACCTAAGGCAGCCTAACATCTCGGATGTAGTATTTTACAACATTCCTGGCGGGTCGGCCACTACTTCTCGATGGGAACATTATATATGTCTATAACGTAATATAACCTATCCCAACCCATCTAGCCCCTCGCTGGGAATGTTTTGTAGAATCCCGTTCGTGTAGCCCCGTACGTCTCGGTGGGAACATTATATACGTCTATAACGTTATACATCCTAACCTAAGGCAGCCTAAGATCTCGGATGTAGTATTTTACAACATTCCTGGCGGGTTGGCCCCTACTTCTCGGTGGGAACATTATATACGTCTATAACGTAATATAACCTAACCTAATCCATCTAGCCCCTCGCTGGTAATGTTTCACAGAATCCCGGTCGTGTCGGCCCGTACCTCTCCGTGGGAACACTATACACGTCTATAACGTTATATATCCTAACCCAAGGCAACATCACACCTCGGCTGTAGTATTCTACAACATTCCTGGCTGGCCGGCGCCTCCTTCTCGGTGGGAACATTATATACGTCTATAAAGTAATATAACCTAGCTTAACCCATCTAGCCCCACGCTGGTAATGCTTTACAGACTCCCAGTCATGTCGGCCCAGACCTGTCCGTGGGATCATTATCTACGTCTATAGCGTTATATATCCTAACCTAAGGCAACCTGATATTTCGGATGTAGTATTTTACGACAGTCCTGGCGGGTCGGCCACTACTTCTCGGTGGGAACATTATATATGTCTATAACGTAATATAACCTATCCCAACCCATCTAGCCCCCCGCTGGAAATGTTTTGTAGAATCCCGTTCGTCTAGCCGTGTACGTCTTTGTGGGAACATTATATACGTCTATAACGTTATATATTCTAACGTAAGGCAACCTCACACCTCGGATGTGGTATTTTACAACATTCCTGGCTGGTCTGCTCCTACTTCTCGGTGGGAACATTACATACGTCTATGACGTAACATAACCTAACCTACCCCATCTAGCCCCTCGCTGGTAATGTTTTGTAGAATCCCGTTCGTGTAACCCTGTACGTCTTTGTGGGAACATTATATACGTCTATAACGTTATATATTCTAACGTAAGGCAGCCTAACATCTCGGGTGTAGTATTTTACAACATTCCTGGCGGGTCGGCCCCTACGTCTTGGTGAGAACATTATATACGTCTATAACGTAATATAACCTAACCTAACCTATCTAGCCCCTCGCTGGTAATGTTTTACAGGATCCCGTTCGTGTCCGAACGTAAATCTCGGTGGGGACATTATGTACGTGCTATAACCTTATATAACCCAACCTAAGGCAACCTAACTCCTCGGATGTAGTATTTTACAACACTCCTGGCGGGTCGGCCCCTACTTCTTGGTGGGAAAAGTATGTACGTCGTTAACGTAATATATCCTAGCTTAACCCATCTAGCCACTCGCTGGTAATGCTTTACAGAATCCCAGTCATGTCGGCCCAGACCTCTTCGTGGGATCATTATCTACGTCTATACCGTTATATATCTTAACCTAAGGCAACCTGATATTTCGGATGTAGTATTTTACGACATTCCTGGCGGGTCGGCCACTACTTCTCGGTGGGAACATTATATACGTCTATAACGTAATATAACCCAACCTAAGGCAACCTAACATCTCGGATGTAGTATTTTACAACATTCCTGGCGGGTCGGCCCCTATTTCTCGGTCGGAACATTATATACGTCTATAACCTAATATAACCTGACCTAACCCATTTAGCCCCCCGCTGGGAATGTTTTGTAGAATCCCGTTCGTGTAGCCCCGTACGTCTTTGTGGGAACATTATATACGTCTATAACGTTATACATTCTAACCTAAGGCAGCCTAACATCTCGGATGTAGTATTTTACAACATTCCTTGCGGGTCGGCCCCTATTTCTCGGTGGGAACATTATATACGTCTATAACGTAATATAAACTAACCTAACCCATCTAGCCCATCGCTGGGAATGTTTTGTAGAATCCCGTTCGTGTAGCCCTGTACGTGTTTGTGGGAACATTATATACGTCTATAACGTTATATATTCTAACGTAAGGCAGCCTAACATCTCAGATGTAGTATTTTACGACATTCCTGGCGAGTCTGACACTGTTTCTCGGTGGGAACATTATATACGTCTATAACGTAATATAAACTAACCTATCCCATCTCGCCCCTCGCTGGTAATGTTTTACAGAATCCCGCTCGTGTCGGCCCGTACCTCTCCGTAGGAACGTTATATACGTCTATAGCGTTATACATCCTCTCCTAAGGCAACCTCACACCTCGGATGTGGTGTTTTACAACATTCCTGGCGGGTCGGCCCCTACTTCTCGGTGGGAACATTATATACGTCTATAACCTTATATAACCCAACCTAAGGCAACCTACCATCTCGGATGTAGTATTTTACAACATTCCTGGCGGGTCGGCCCCTATTTCTCGGTGGGAACATTATATACGTCTATAACTTTAATATAACCTAACCTAACCGATCTAGCCCCTCGCTGGAAATGTTTTACAGAATCCCGGTCGTGTCGACCCGTACCTCTGCGTGGGAACGCTATATACGTATATAGCGTTATATATCCTAACCTAAGGCAACCTAACACCTCGGATGTAGTATTTTACAACATTTCTGGCGGGCCGGCCCCTCCTTCTCGGTGGGAACATTATATACGTCTATAACGTAATATAACTTAAACCTAACCCATCTAGCCCCTCGCTGGTAATGCTTTACAGAATCCCAGTCATGTCGGCCCAGACCTGTCCGTGGGATCATTGTATACGTCTATAGCGTTATATATCCTATCCTAAGGCAATCTACTATCTCGGATGTAGTATTTTACAACATTCCTGGTGGGTCGGCCCCTACTTCTCGGTGGGAACATTATATACGTCTATAACGTAATATAACCTAACCCAACCCATCTAGCCCCCCGCTGGGAGTGTTTCGTAGAATCCTGTTCGTGTAGCCCTGTACGTCTTTGTGGGAACATTATATACGTCTTTAACGTTATATATTCTAACGTAAGGCAGCCTAACATCTCGGATGTAGTTTTTACAACATTCCTGGCGGGTCGGACCCTGCTTCTCCGTGGGAACATAATATACGTCTATAACGTAATATAAACTAACCTAACCCATCTAGCCCCTCGCTGGTAATGTCCTACAGAATCCCGTTCGTGTCCGCGCGTACATCTCGATGGGGACATTATATACGTCTATAACCTTATATAACCCTACCTAAGACAACCTAACATCTCGGATGTAGTATTTTACAACATTCCTGGCGGGTCGGCCCCTATTTCTCGGTGGGAACATTATATACGGCTATGACGTAATATAACCTAACCTAACCCATCTAGCCCATCGCTGGGAATGTTTCGTAGAATCCCGTTCGTCTGGCCCCGTACGTCTCGGTGGGAACATTATATACGTCTATAACGTTATACATCCTAACCTAAGGCAACCTAACACATCGGATGTAGTATTTTACAACATTCCTGACTGGTCGGCCCCTATTTCTCGGTTGGAACATTATATACGTCTATCAGGTAATATAACCTAACCTAACACATCTAGCCCCTCGCTGGGCATGATCTACAGAATCCCGGTCGTGTTGGTCTGTACTTCTCCGTGGGAACATTATATACGTCTATAACGTTACATATCCTAACCTAAGGCAACTTAACGTCTCGGATGTAGTACTATACAACATTCCTGGCGGGCCGGCACCTACTTCACGGTGGGAACATTATATACGGCTATGACGTAATATAACCTAACCTATCCCATCTAGCCCCTCGCTGGGAATGTTTCGTAGAATCCCGTTAGTGTAGCACCGTACGTCTCGGTGGGAACATTATATACGTCTATAACGTTATACATCCTAACCTAAGGCAGCCTAACATCTCGGATTTAGTATTTTACAACATTCCTGGCTGGTCGGCCCCTACTTCTCGGTGGGAACATTATATATGTCTATAACGTAATATAACCTATCCCAACCCATATAGCCCCCCGCTGGGAATGTTTTGTAGAATCCCGTTCGTCTAGCCGTGTACGTCTTTGTGGGAACATTATATACGTCTATAACGTTATATATTCTAACGTAAGGCAACCTCACACCTCGGATGTGGTATTTTACAACATTCCTAGCGGGACGGCCCCTACTTCTCGGTGGGAACATTATATACGTCTATAACGTAATATAACTTAACCTAACCCATCTAGGCCCTCGCTTGTAATGTCTTACAGAATCCCGTTCGTGTCCGCCCGTACATCTCGATGGGGACATTATATACGTCTATAACCTTATATAACCCAACCTAAGGCAACCTAACATCTCGGATGTAGTATTTTACAACATTCCTGGCGGGTCGGACCCTGCTTCTCGGTGGGAACATTATATACGTCTGTAACGTAATATAAACTAACCTAACCCATCTAGCCCCACGCTGGTAATGTTTCACAGAATCCCGGTCGTGTCGGACCGTACCTCTCCGTGGGAACACTATGCACGTCTATAACGTTATATATCCTAACCTAATTCATCCTCACACCTCGGATGTAGTATTTTACAACATTCCTGGCAGCCCGGCACCTACATCACGGGGGGAACATTATATACGGCTATGACGTAATATAACCTAACAAAACCCATCTAGCCCCTCGCTGGGAATGTTTCGTAGAATCCCGTTCGTGTAGCCCCGTACTTCTCCGTAGGAACATTATATACGTCTATAACGTTATACATCCTAACCTAAGGCAGCCTAACATCTCGGATGTAGCATTTTACAACATTCCTGGCGGGCCGGCCCCTACTTCTCGGTGGGAACATTATATACGTCTATAACGTAATATAACCTAACCTAATACATCTAGCCCCTCGCTGGTAATGTTTTACAGAATTCCGGTCGTATCGGTCCGTACCTCTCCATGGGAATGTTATATACGTCTATAGCGTTATATATCCTCACCTAAGGCAACCTCACACCTCGGATGTGGTATTTTGCAACATTCCTGGCGGGTCGGCCCCTACTTCTCGGTGGGAACATTATATACGTCTATAACGTAATACAACCTAACCTAACCCATCTAGCCCCTCGCTGGTAATGTCTTACAGAACCCCGGTCGCGTCCGCCCGTACATCTCGATGGGGACATTATATACGACTATAACCTTATATAACCCAACCTAAGGCAACCTAACATCTCGAACGTAGTATTTCACAACATTCCTGGCGGGTCGGCCCCTACTTCTCGGTGGGAACATTATATACGTCTATAACCTTATATAAACCAACCTAAGGCAACCTAACATCTCGGATGTAGTATTTTACAACATTCCTGGCGGGTCGGACCCTGATTCTCCGTGGGAACATAATATACGTCTATAACGTAATATAAACTAACCTAACCCATCTAGCCCCTCGCTGGTAATGTCTTACAGAATCCCGGTCGTGTCGACCCGTACCTCTGCGTGGAAACGCTATATACGTCTATAGCGTTATATATCCTAACCTAAGGCAACCTAACACCTCAGATGTAGTATGATACAACATTTCTGGCTGGTCTGCCCCTACATCTCAGTGGGAACATTATATACGTCTATAATCTAATATAACCTAACCTAACCCATTTAGCCACCCGCTGGGAATGTTTTGTAGAATCCCGTTCGTGTAGCCCCGCAAGTCTTTGTGGGAACACTATATACGTCTATAACATTACACATTCTAACCTAAGGTAGCCTCTCATCTCGGATGTAGTATTTTACAACATTCCTGGCGGGTCGGCCACTACTTCTCGGTGGGAACATTATATACGTCTATAACGTAATATAACCCAACCTAAGGCAACCTAACATCTCGGATGTAGTATTTTACAACATTCCTGGCGGGTCGGCCCCTATTCCTCGGTCGGAACATTATATACGTCTATAACCTAATATAACCTAACCTAACCCATTTAGCCCCCCGCTGGGAATGTTTTGTAGAATCCCGTTCGTGTAGCCCCGTACGTCTTTGTGGGAACATTATATACGTCTATAACGTTATACATTCTAACCTAAGGCAGCCTAACATCTCGGATGTAGTATTTTACAACATTCCTGGCGGGTCGGCCACTACTTCTCGATGGGAACATTATATATGTCTATAACGTAATATAACCTATCCCAACCCATCTAGCCCCTCGCTGGGAATGTTTTGTAGAATCCCGTTCGTGTAGCCCCGTACGTCTCGGTGGGAACATTATATACGTCTATAACGTTATACATCCTAACCTAAGGCAGCCTAAGATCTCGGATGTAGTATTTTACAACATTCCTGGCGGGTTGGCCCCTACTTCTCGGTGGGGACATTATATACGTCTATAACGTAATATAACCTAACCTAATCCATCTAGCCCCTCGCTGGTAATGTTTCACAGAATCCCGGTCGTGTCGGCCCGTACCTCTCCGTGGGAACACTATACACGTCTATAACGTTATATATCCTAACCCAAGGCAACATCACACCTCGGCTGTAGTATTCTACAACATTCCTGGCTGGCCGGCGCCTCCTTCTCGGTGGGAACATTATATACGTCTATAAAGTAATATAACCTAGCTTAACCCATCTAGCCCCACGCTGGTAATGCTTTACAGACTCCCAGTCATGTCGGCCCAGACCTGTCCGTGGGATCATTATCTACGTCTATAGCGTTATATATCCTAACCTAAGGCAACCTGATATTTCGGATGTAGTATTTTACGACAGTCCTGGCGGGTCGGCCACTACTTCTCGGTGGGAACATTATATATGTCTATAACGTAATATAACCTATCCCAACCCATCTAGCCCCCCGCTGGAAATGTTTTGTAGAATCCCGTTCGTCTAGCCGTGTACGTCTTTGTGGGAACATTATATACGTCTATAACGTTATATATTCTAACGTAAGGCAACCTCACACCTCGGATGTGGTATTTTACAACATTCCTGGCTGGTCTGCTCCTACTTCTCGGTGGGAACATTACATACGTCTATGACGTAACATAACCTAACCTACCCCATCTAGCCCCTCGCTGGGAATGTTTTGTAGAATCCCGTTCGTGTAGCCCTGTACGTCTATGTGGGAACATTATATACGTCTATAACTTTATATATTCTAACGTAAGGCAGCCTAACATCTCGGATGTAGTATTTTACAACATTCCTGGCGGGTCCGACCCTGCTTCTCGGTGGGAACATTATATACGTCTATAACGTAATATAAACTAACCTAACCTATCGAGCCCCTCGCTGGTAATGTTTTACAGAATTCCGGTCGTGTCGGTCCGTACCTCCCCATGGGAACGTTATATACGTCTATAGCGTTATATATCCTAACCTAAGGCAACCTCACTCCTCGGGTGTGGTATTTTGCAACATTCCTGGCGGGTCGGCCCCTACTTCTCGGTGGGAACATTATATACGTCTATAACGTAATACAACCTAACCTAACCCATCTAGCCCCTCGCTGGTAATGTCCTACAGAACCCCGTTCGCGTCCGCCCGTGCATCTCGATGGGGACATTATATACGACTATAACCTTATATAACCCAACCTAAGGCAACCTAACATCTCGGATGTAGTATTTTACAACATTCCTGGCGGGTCGGACCCTGCTTCTCGGTGGGAACATTATATACGTCTATAACATTATATAAACCAACCTAAGGCAACCTAACATCTCGGATGTAGTATTTTACAACATTCCTGGCGGGTCGGCCCCTATTTCTCGGTGGGAACATTATATACGTCTGTAACTTTAATATAACCTATCCTAACCGATCTAGCCCCTCGCTGGAAATGTTTTACAGAATCCCGGTCGTGTCGACCCGTACCTCTGCGTGGGAACGCTATATACGTCTATAGCGTTATATATCCTAACCCAAGGCAACCTAGCACCTCAGATGTAGTATGATACAACATTTCTGGCTGGTCTGCCCCTACTTCTCAGTGGGAACATTATATACGTCTATAATCTAATATAACCTAACCTAACCCATTTAGCCCCCCCCCCTGGGAATGTTTTGTAGAATCCCGTTCGTGTAGCCCCGTAAGTCTTTGTGGGAACACTATATACGTCTATAACGTTACACATTCTAACCTAAGGCAGCCTCTCATCTCGGATGTAGTACTTTACAACATTCCTGGCGGGTCGGCCACTACTTCTCGGTGGGAACATTATATACGTCTATAACGTAATATAACCTAACCTAACCCATTTAGCACCCCGCTGGGAATGTTTTGTAGAATCCCGTTCGTGTAGCCCCGTACGTCTTTGTGGGAACATTATATACGTCTATAACGTTATATATTCTAACGTAAGGCAACCTCACACCTCGGATGTGGTTTTTACAACATTCCTGTCGGGACGTCCCCTACTTCTCGGTGGGAACATTATATACGTCTATAACGTAATATAACATAACCTAACCCATCTAGGCCTTCGCTGGTAATGTTTTGTAGAATCCCGTTCGTGTAGCCCTGTACGTCTTTGTGGGAACATTATATACGTCTATAACGTTATATATCCTAACCTAAGGCAACCTAACACCTCGGATGTAGTATGTTACAACATTCCTGGCAGGTCGGCCCCAACTTCTCGGTGGGAACATTATATACGTCTATAGCGTAATATAAGCTAACCTAACCCATCTAGCCCCCTCGCTGGTAATGTTTTACAGAATCCCGGTCATGTAGCATCGTAAATCTCGGTGGGAACATTATATACGTCTATAACGTTATATATCCTAACCTAAGGCAACATAACACCTCGGATGTAGTATGCCACAACATTCGTGTCAGGTCGGCCCCTACTTCTCGGTGGGAAAATTATATACGTCTACAACGTAATATAAACTAACCTAAGCTATCTAGCCCCTCGCTGGTAATGTTTCACAGAATCCCGGTCGTGTGGGCCCGTACCACTCCGTGGGAACATTATATACGTCTATAACGTTATATATCCTAACCTAAGGCAACCTAACACCTCGGATGTAGTATGTTACAACATTCCTGGCTGGTCGGCCCCTGCTTCTCGGTGGGAACATTATATACGTCTAGAACGTAATATAACCTAACCTAACACATCTAGCCCCCCGCTGTGAACGTTTTGTAGAATCCCGTTAGTGTAGCCCCGTACGTCTCGGTGCGAACATTATATACGTCTATAGCGTTATATATCCGAACCTACGGCAACCTCACACCTCGGGTGTAGTATTTTACAACATTCCTGGCGGGCGGAAATTACTTCTCGGTGGGAACATTATATACGCCTATAACGTAATATAACCTAACCTAACCTATCTAGCCCCTCGCTGGTAATGTTTTGTAGAAGCCCATTCGTGTAGCCCTGTACGTCTTTGTGGGAACATTATATACGACTATAACGTTATATATCCTAACCTAAGGCAACCTAACACCTCGGATGTAGTATGTTACAACATTCCTGGCAAGTCGGCCCCAACTTCTCGGTGGGAACATTATATACGTCTATAGCGTAATATAAACTAACCTAACCCATCTAGCCCCCTCGCTGGTAATGTTTTACAGAATCCCGGTCATGTAGCATCGTACATCTCGGTGGGAACATTATATACGTCTATAACGTTATATATCCTAACCTAAGGCAACATAACACCTCGGATGTAGTATGCCACAACATTCCTGGCGGGTCGGCCCCTATTTCTCGGTGGGAACATTATATACGTCTATAACTTTAATATAACCTAACGTAACCCATCTAGCCCCTCGCTGGAAATGTTTTACAGAATCCCGGTCGTGTCGTCCCGTACCTCTGCGTAGGAACGCTATATACGTCTATAGCGTTATATATCCTAACCTAAGGCAACCTAACACCTCAGATGTAGTATGATACAACATTTCTGGCTGGTCTGCCCCTACTTCTCAGTGGGAACATTATATACGTCTATAATCTAATATAACCTAACCTAACCCATTTAGCCCCCCGCTGGGAATGTTTTGTAGTATCCCGTTCGTGTAGCCCCGTAAGTCTTTGTGGGAACACTATATACGTCTATAACGTTACACATTCTAACCTAAGGCAGCCTAAGATCTCGGATGTAGTATTTTACAACATTCCTGGCGTGTCGGCCACTACTTCTCGGTGGGAACATTATATACGTCTATAACCTAATATAACCTAACCTAACCCATTTAGCCCCCCGCTGGGAATGTTTTGTAGAATCCCGTTCGTGTAGCCCCGTACGTCTTTGTGGGAACATTATATACGTCTATAACGTTATATATTCTAACGTAAGGCAACCTCACACCTCGGATGTGGTTTTTACAACATTCCTGGCGGGACGTCCCCTACTTCTCGGTGGGAACATTATATACGTCTATAACGTAATATAACATAACCTAACCCATCTAGGCCTTCGCTGGTAATGTTTTGTAGAATCCCGTTCGTGTAGCCCTGTACGTCTTTGTGGGAACATTATATACGTCTATAACGTTATATATCCTAACCTAAGGCAACCTAACACCTCGGATGTAGTATGTTACAACATTCCTGGCAGGTCGGCCCCAACTTCTCGGTGGGAACATTATATACGTCTATAGCGTAATATAAGCTAACCTAACCCATCTAGCCCCCTCGCTGGTAATGTTTTACAGAATCCCGGTCATGTAGCATCGTAAATCTCGGTGGGAACATTATATACGTCTATAACGTTATATATCCTAACCTAAGGCAACATAACACCTCGGATGTAGTATGCCACAACATTCCTGTCAGGTCGGCCCCTACTTCTCGGTGGGAAAATTATATACGTCTACAACGTAATATAAACTAACCTAAGCTATCTAGCCCCTCGCTGGTAATGTTTCACAGAATCCCGGTCATGTGGGCCCGTACCACTCCGTGGGAACGTTATATACGTCTATAACGTTATATATCCTAACCTAAGGCAACCTAACACCTCGGATGTAGTATGTTACAACATTCCTGGCTGGTCGGCCCCTGCTTCTCGGTGGGAACATTATATACGTCTAGAACGTAATATAACCTAACCTAACACATCTAGCCCCCCGCTGTGAACGTTTTGTAGAATCCCGTTAGTGTAGCCCCGTACGTCTCGGTGCGAACATTATATACGTCTATAGCGTTATATATCCGAACCTACGGCAACCTCACACCTCGGGTGTAGTATTTTACAACATTCCTGGCGGGCGGAAACTACTTCTCGGTGGGAACATTATATACGTCTATAACGTAATATAACCTAACCTAACCTGTCTAGCCCCTCGCTGGTAATGTTTTGTAGAAGCCCGTTCGTGTAGCCCTGTACGTCTTTGTGGGAACATTATATACGACTATAACGTTATATATCCTAACCTAAGGCAACCTAACACCTCGGATGTAGTATGTTACAACATTCCTGGCAGGTCTGCCCCAACTTCTCGGTGGGAACATTATATACGTCTATAACGTAATATAAACTAACCTAACCCATCTAGCCCCCTCGCTGGTAATGTTTTACAGAATCCCGGTCGTGCAACACAGTACATCTCGGTGGGAACATTATATACGTCTATAACGTTATATATCCTAACCTAAGGCAACCAAACACCTCGGATGTAGTATGTTACAACATTCCTGTCAGGTCGGCCCCTACTTCTCGGTGGGAACATTATATACGTCTACAACATAATATAAACTAACCTAAGCCATCTAGCCCCTCGCTGGTAATGTTTCACAGAATCCCAGTCATATCGGCCCAGACCTGTCCGTGGGATCATTATCTACGTCTATAGCGTTATATATCCTAACCTAAGGCAACCTGATATTTCGGATGTAGTATTTTACGACAGTCCTGGCGGGTCGGCCACTACTTCTCGGTGGGAACATTATATATGTCTATAACGTAATATAACCTATCCCAACCCATCTAGCCCCCCGCTGGGAATGTTTTGTAGAATCCCGTTCGTCTAGCCCTGTACGTCTATGTGGGAACATTATATACGTCTATAACGTAATATAAACTAACCTAACCAATCTAGCCCCTCGCTGGTAATGTTTTACAGAATTCCGGTCGTGTCGGTTCTTACCTCTCCATGGGAACGTTATATACGCCTATAGCGTTATATATCCTCACCTAAGGCAACCTCACTCCTCGGATGTGGTATTTTGCAACATTCCTGGCGGGTCGGCCCCTACTTCTCGGTGGGAACATTATATACGTCTATAACGTAATACAACCTAACCTAACCCATCTAGCCCCTCGCTGGTAATGTCTTACAGAACCCCGTTCGCGTCCGCCCGTGCATCTCGATGGGGACATTATATACGACTATAACCTTATATGACACAACCTAAGGCAACCTAACATCTCGAATGTAGTATTTCACAACATTCCTGGCGGGTCGGCCCCTACTTCTCGGTGGGAACATTATATACGTCTATAACCTTATATAACCCAACCTAAGGCAACCTAACATCTCGGATGTAGTATTTTACAACATTCCTGGCGGGTCGGCCCCTATTTCTCGGTGGGAACATTATATACGTCTATAACTTTAATATAACCTAACCAAACCCATCTAGCCCCTCGCTGGAAATGTTTTACAGAATCCCGGTCTTGTCGTCCCGTACCTCTGCGTGGGAACGCTATATACGTCTATAGCGTTATATATCCTAACCTAAGGCAACCTAACACCTGAGATGTAGTATGATACAACATTTCTGGCTGGTCTGCCCCTACTTCTCAGTGGGAACATTATATACGTCTATAATCTAATATAACCTAACCTAACCCATTTAGCCCCCCGCTGGGAATGTTTTGTAGAATCCCGTTCGTGTAGCCCCGTAAGTCTTTGTGGGAACATTATATACGTCTATAACGTAACACATTCTAACCTAAGGCAGCCTAACATCTCGGATGTAGTATTTTACAACATTTCTGGCGGGCCGGCCCCTCCTTCTCGGTGGGAACATTATATACGTCTATAACGTAATATAACTTAAACCTAACCCATCTAGCCCCTCGCTGGTAATGCTTTACAGAATCCCAGTCATGTCGGCCCAGACCTGACCGTGGGATCATTGTATACGTCTATAGCGTTATATATCCTATCCTAAGGCAATCTAACATCTCGGATGTAGTATTTTACAACATTCCTGGCGGGTCGGCCCCTACTTCTCGGTGGGAACATTATATACGTCTATAACGTAGTATAACCTAACCTAATCCATCTAGCCCCTCGCTGGTAATGTTTCACAGAATCCCGGTCGTGTCGGCCCGTACCTCTCCGTGGGAACACTATACACGTCTATAACGTTATATATCCTAACCCAAGGCAACATCACACCTCGGCTGTAGTATTTTACAACATTCCTGGCGGGCCGGCCCCTCCTTCTTGGTGGGAACATTATATACGTCTATAACGTAATATAACTTAAACCTAACCCATCTAGCACCTCGCTGGTAATGCTTTACAGAATCCCGATCATGTCGTCCCAGAACTATCCGTGGGAACATTATATACGTCTATACCGTTAAATATCCTAACCTAAGGCAACCTAACACATCGGATGTAGTATTTTACAACATTCCTGACTGGTCGGCCCCTATTTCTCGGTTGGAACATTATATACGTCTATCAGGTAATATAACCTAACCTAACACATCTAGCCCCTCGCTGGGCATGATCTACAGAATCCCGGTCGTGTTGGTCTGTACTTCTCCGTGGGAACATTATATACGTCTATAACGTTACATATCCTAACCTAAGGCAACTTAACGTCTCGGATGTAGTACTATACAACATTCCTGGCGGGCCGGCACCTACTTCACGGTGGGAACATTATATACGGCTATGACGTAATATAACCTAACCTATCCCATCTAGCCCCTCGCTGGGAATGTTTCGTAGAATCCCGTTCGTGTAGCCCCGTACGTCTCGGTGGGAACATTATATACGTCTATAACGTTATACATCCTAACCTAAGGCAGCCTAACATCTCGGATTTAGTATTTTACAACATTCCTGGCTGGTCGGCCCCTATTTCTCGGTGGGAACGTTATATACGTGTATGACGTAACATAACCTATCCTAACCCTTCTAGCACCTCGCTGGTAATGTTTTACAGAATCTCGGTCGTGTCGGACCGTACCTCTCCGTGCGGTCATTATATACGTCTATAGCGTTATATATCCTATCCTAAGGCAACCCAACGTCTCGGATGTAGTATTTTACGACATTCTTGGCAGGTCGGCCCCTACTTCTCGGTGGGAACATTATATATGTCTATAACGTAATATAACCTATCCCAACCCATATAGCCCCCCGCTGGGAATGTTTTGTAGAATCCCGTTCGTCTAGCCGTGTACGTCTTTGTGGGAACATTATATACGTCTATAACGTTATATATTCTAACGTAAGGCAACCTCACACCTCGGATGTGGTATTTTACAACATTCCTGGCGGGACGGCCCCTACTTCTCGGTGGGAACATTATATACGTCTATAACGTAATATAACTTAACCTAACCCATCTAGGCCCTCGCTTGTAATGTCTTACAGAATCCCGTTCGTGTCCGCCCGTACATCTCGATG
The DNA here is from genome assembly GCA_963969225.1 of Xylocopa violacea. NCBI lineage: Eukaryota > Metazoa > Arthropoda > Insecta > Hymenoptera > Apidae > Xylocopa > Xylocopa violacea. The sequence continues at coordinate 2,707,227 of CAXAJV010000247.1, read as the reverse complement.
GGGACATTATATACGTCTATAACCTTATATAACCCAACCTAAGGCAACCTAACATCTCGGATGTAGTATTTTACAACATTCCTGGCGGGTCGGACCCTGCTTCTCGGTGGGAACATTATATACGTCTGTAACGTAATATAAACTAACCTAACCCATCTAGCCCCACGCTGGTAATGTTTCACAGAATCCCGGTCGTGTCGGACCGTACCTCTCCGTGGGAACACTATGCACGTCTATAACGTTATATATCCTAACCTAATTCATCCTCACACCTCGGATGTAGTATTTTACAACATTCCTGGCGGCCCGGCACCTACATCACGGTGGGAACATTATATACGGCTATGACGTAATATAACCTAACAAAACCCATCTAGCCCCTCGCTGGGAATGTTTCGTAGAATCCCGTTCGTGTAGCCCCGTACTTCTCCGTAGGAACATTATATACGTCTATAACGTTGTACATCCTAACCTAAGGCAGCCTAACATCTCGGATGTAGCATTTTACAACATTCCTGGCGGGCCGGCCCCTACTTCTCGGTGGGAACATTATATACGTCTATAACGTAATATAACCTAACCGAATACATCTAGCCCCTCGCTGGTAATGTTTTACAGAATTCCGGTCGTATCGGTCCGTACCTCTCCATGGGAATGTTATATACGTCTATAGCGTTATATATCCTCACCTAAGGCAACCTCACACCTCGGATGTGGTATTTTGCAACATTCCTGGCGGGTCGGCCCCTACTTCTCGGTGGGAACATTATATACGTCTATAACGTAATATAACCTAACCTAACCCATCTAGCCCCTCGCTGGAGATGTTTTACAGAATCCCGGCCGTGTCGGAACGTACCTCTACGTGGAGACATTGGATACGTCTATAACGTTATATATCCTAACCTAAGGCAACCTCACTCCTCGGATGTAGTATTTTACAACATTCCTGTCGGGCCGGCCGCTACTTCTCGGTGGGAAGGTTATTTACGTCTATAACGTAATATAACCTAACCTAACCCATCTAGCCCCTCGCTGGGAATTTTTTACAGAATCCCGTTCGTGTAGCCCCGTACCTCTTCGTGGGAACATTATATACGTCTATAACGTTATATATCCTAACCTAAGGCAACCTCACACCTCGGATGTAGTATTTTACAACATTCCTGGCGGGCCGGCCCCAACTTCTCGGTGGGAACATTATATACGTCTATAACGTAATATAACCTAACCTAACCCATCTAGCTCCTGGCTGGTAATGTTTTACAGAATCCCGGTCGTGACGGTCCGTACCTCTTCGTGGGAAAATTATATACGTCTATAACGTTATATATCCTAACCTAAGGCAACATAACACCTCGGATGTAGTATGCCACAACATTCCTGTCAGGTCGGCCCCTACTTCTCGGTGGGAAAATTATATACGTCTACAACGTAATATAAACTAACCTAAGCTATCTAGCCCCTCGCTGGTAATGTTTCACAGAATCCCGGTCGTGTGGGCCCGTACCACTCCGTGGGAACGTTATATACGTCTATAACGTTATATATCCTAACCTAAGGCAACCTAACACCTCGGATGTAGTATGTTACAACATTCCTGGCTGGTCGGCCCCTGCTTCTCGGTGGGAACATTATATACGTCTAGAACGTAATATAACCTAACCTAACACATCTAGCCCCCCGCTGTGAACGTTTTGTAGAATCCCGTTAGTGTAGCCCCGTACGTCTCGGTGCGAACATTATATACGTCTATAGCGTTATATATCCGAACCTACGGCAAACTCACACCTCGGGTGTAGTATTTTACAACATTCCTGGCGGGCGGAAACTACTTCTCGGTGGGAACATTATATACGTCTATAACGTAATATAACCTAACCTAACCTATCTAGCCCCTCGCTGGTAATGTTTTGTAGAAGCCCGTTCGTGTAGCCCTGTACGTCTTTGTGGGAACATTATATACGACTATAACGTTATATATCCTAACCTAAGGCAACCTAACACCTCGGATGTAGTATGTTACAACATTCCTGGCAGGTCTGCCCCAACTTCTCGGTGGGAACATTATATACGTCTATAACGTAATATAAACTAACCTAACCCATCTAGCCCCCTCGCTGGTAATGTTTTACAGAATCCCGGTCGTGCAACACAGTACATCTCGGTGGGAACATTATATACGTCTATAACGTTATATATCCTAACCTAAGGCAACCAAACACCTCGGATGTAGTATGTTACAACATTCCTGTCAGGTCGGCCCCTACTTCTCGGTGGGAACATTATATACGTCTACAACATAATATAAACTAACCTAAGCCATCTAGCCCCTCGCTGGTAATGTTTCACAGAATCCCAGTCATATCGGCCCAGACCTGTCCGTGGGATCATTATCTACGTCTATAGCGTTATATATCCTAACCTAAGGCAACCTGATATTTCGGATGTAGTATTTTACGACAGTCCTGGCGGGTCGGCCACTACTTCTCGGTGGGAACATTATATATGTCTATAACGTAATATAACCTATCCCAACCCATCTAGCCCCCCGCTGGGAATGTTTTGTAGAATCCCGTTCGTCTAGCCCTGTACGTCTATGTGGGAACATTATATACGTCTATAACGTAATATAAACTAACCTAACCAATCTAGCCCCTCGCTGGTAATGTTTTACAGAATTCCGGTCGTGTCGGTTCTTACCTCTCCATGGGAACGTTATATACGCCTATAGCGTTATATATCCTCACCTAAGGCAACCTCACTCCTCGGATGTGGTATTTTGCAACATTCCTGGCGGGTCGGCCCCTACTTCTCGGTGGGAACATTATATACGTCTATAACGTAATACAACCTAACCTAACCCATCTAGCCCCTCGCTGGTAATGTCTTACAGAACCCCGTTCGCGTCCGCCCGTGCATCTCGATGGGGACATTATATACGACTATAACCTTATATGACACAACCTAAGGCAACCTAACATCTCGAATGTAGTATTTCACAACATTCCTGGCGGGTCGGCCCGTACTTCTCGGTGGGAACATTATATACGTCTATAACCTTATATAACCCAACCTAAGGCAACCTAACATCTCGGATGTAGTATTTTACAACATTCCTGGCGGGTCGGCCCCTATTTCTCGGTGGGAACATTATATACGTCTATAACTTTAATATAACCTAACCAAACCCATCTAGCCCCTCGCTGGAAATGTTTTACAGAATCCCGGTCGTGTCGTCCCGTACCTCTGCGTGGGAACGCTATATACGTCTATAGCGTTATATATCCTAACCTAAGGCAACCTAACACCTGAGATGTAGTATGATACAACATTTCTGGCTGGTCTGCCCCTACTTCTCAGTGGGAACATTATATACGTCTATAATCTAATATAACCTAACCTAACCCATCTAGCCCCCCGCTGGGAGTGTTTCGTAGAATCCCGTTCGTGTAGCCCTGTACGTCTTTGTGGGAACATTATATACGTCTTTAACGTTATATATTCTAACGTAAGGCAGCCTAACATCTCGGATGTAGTATTTTACAACATTCCTGGCGGGTCGGACCGTGCTTCTCCGTGGGAACATAATATACGTCTATAACGTAATATAAACTAACCTAACCCATCTAGCCCCTCGCTGGTAATGTCTTACAGAATCCCGTTCGCGTCCGCCCGTACATCTCGATGGGGACATTATATACGACTATAACCTTATATAACCCAACCTAAGGCAACCTAACATCTCGAATGTAGTATTTTACAACATTCCTTGCGGGTCGGCCCCTATTTCTCGGTGGGAACATTATATACGTCTATAACGTAATATAAATTAACCTAACCCATCTAGCCCATCGCTGGGAATGTTTTGTAGAATCCCGTTCGTGTAGCCCTGTACGTGTTTGTGGGAACATTATATACGTCTATAACGTTATATATTCTAACGTAAGGCAGCCTAACATCTCAGATGTAGTATTTTACGACATTCCTGGCGAGTCTGACACTGTTTCTCGGTGGGAACATTATATACGTCTATAACGTAATATGAACTAACCTATCCCATCTCGCCCCTCGCTGGTAATGTTTTACAGAATCCCGCTCGTGTCGGCCCGTACCTCTCCGTAGGAACGTTATATACGTCTATAGCGTTATACATCCTCTCCTAAGGCAACCTCACACCTCGGATGTGGTGTTTTACAACATTCCTGGCGGGTCGGCCCCTACTTCTCGGTGGGAACATTATATACGTCTATAACCTTATATAACCCAACCTAAGGCAACCTACCGTCTCGGATGTAGTATTTTACAACATTCCTGGCGGGTCGGCCCCTATTTCTCGGTGGGAACATTATATACGTCTATAACTTTAATATAACCTAACCTAACCCATCTAGCCCCTCGCTGGAAATGTTTTACAGAATCCCGGTCGTGTCGACCCGTACCTCTGCGTGGGAACGCTATATACGTATATAGCGTTATATGTCCTAACCTAAGGCAACCTAACACCTCAGATGTAGTATGATACAACATTTCTGGCTGGTCTGCCCCTACTTCTCAGTGGGAACATTATATACGTCTATAATCTAATATAACCTAACCTAACCCATTTAGCCCCCCGCTGGGAATGTTTTGTAGAATCCCGTTCGTGTAGCCCCGTAAGTCTTTGTGGGAACATTATATACGTCTATAACGTAACACATTCTAACCTAAGGCAGCCTAACATCTCGGATGTAGTATTTTACAACATTTCTGGCGGGCCGGCCCCTCCTTCTCGGTGGGAACATTATATACGTCTATAACGTAATATAACTTAAACCTAACCCATCTAGCCCCTCGCTGGTAATGCTTTACAGAATCCCAGTCATGTCGGCCCAGACCTGTCCGTGGGATCATTGTATACGTCTATAGCGTTATATATCCTATCCTAAGGCAATCTAACATCTCGGATGTAGTATTTTACAACATTCCTGGCGGGTCGGCCCCTACTTCTCGGTGGGAACATTATATACGTCTATAACGTAGTATAACCTAACCTAATCCATCTAGCCCCTCGCTGGTAATGTTTCACAGAATCCCGGTCGTGTCGGCCCAGACCTGTCCGTGGGATCATTATCTACGTCTATAGCGTTATATATCCTAACCTAAGGCAACCTGATATTTCGGATGTAGTATTTTACAACATTCCTGGCGGGCCGGCCCCTCCTTCTTGGTGGGAACATTATATACGTCTATAACGTAATATAACTTAAACCTAACCCATCTAGCACCTCGCTGGTAATGCTTTACAGAATCCCGATCATGTCGTCCCAGAACTATCCGTGGGAACATTATATACGTCTATACCGTTAAATATCCTAACCTAAGGCAACCTAACACATCGGATGTAGTATTTTACAACATTCCTGACTGGTCGGCCCCTATTTCTCGGTTGGAACATTATATACGTCTATCAGGTAATATAACCTAACCTAACACATCTAGCCCCTCGCTGGGCATGATCTACAGAATCCCGGTCGTGTTGGTCTGTACTTCTCCGTGGGAACATTATATACGTCTATAACGTTACATATCCTAACCTAAGGCAACTTAACGTCTCGGATGTAGTACTATACAACATTCCTGGCGGGCCGGCACCTACTTCACGGTGGGAACATTATATACGGCTATGACGTAATATAACCTAACCTATCCCATCTAGCCCCTCGCTGGGAATGTTTCGTAGAATCCCGTTCGTGTAGCCCCGTACGTCTCGGTGGGAACATTATATACGTCTATAACGTTATACATCCTAACCTAAGGCAGCCTAACATCTCGGATTTAGTATTTTACAACATTCCTGGCTGGTCGGCCCCTATTTCTCGGTGGGAACGTTATATACGTGTATGACGTAACATAACCTATCCTAACCCTTCTAGCACCTCGCTGGTAATGTTTTACAGAATCTCGGTCGTGTCGGACCGTACCTCTCCGTGCGGTCATTATATACGTCTATAGCGTTATATATCCTATCCTAAGGCAACCCAACGCCTCGGATGTAGTATTTTACGACATTCTTGGCAGGTCGGCCCCTACTTCTCGGTGGGAACATTATATATGTCTATAACGTAATATAACCTATCCCAACCCATATAGCCCCCCGCTGGGAATGTTTTGTAGAATCCCGTTCGTCTAGCCGTGTACGTCTTTGTGGGAACATTATATACGTCTATAACGTTATATATTCTAACGTAAGGCAACCTCACACCTCGGATGTGGTATTTTACAACATTCCTGGCGGGACGGCCCCTACTTCTCGGTGGGAACATTATATACGTCTATAACGTAATATAACTTAACCTAACCCATCTAGGCCCTCGCTTGTAATGTCTTACAGAATCCCGTTCGTGTCCGCCCGTACATCTCGATGGGGACATTATATACGTCTATAACCTTATATAACCCAACCTAAGGCAACCTAACATCTCGGATGTAGTATTTTACAACATTCCTGGCGGGTCGGACCCTGCTTCTCGGTGGGAACATTATATACGTCTGTAACGTAATATAAACTAACCTAACCCATCTAGCCCCACGCTGGTAATGTTTCACAGAATCCCGGTCGTGTCGGACCGTACCTCTCCGTGGGAACACTATGCACGTCTATAACGTTATATATCCTAACCTAATTCATCCTCACACCTCGGATGTAGTATTTTACAACATTCCTGGCGGCCCGGCACCTACATCACGGTGGGAACATTATATACGGCTATGACGTAATATAACCTAACAAAACCCATCTAGCCCCTCGCTGGGAATGTTTCGTAGAATCCCGTTCGTGTAGCCCCGTACTTCTCCGTAGGAACATTATATACGTCTATAACGTTATACATCCTAACCTAAGGCAGCCTAACATCTCGGATGTAGCATTTTACAACATTCCTGGCGGGCCGGCCCCTACTTCTCGGTGGGAACATTATATACGTCTATAACGTAATATAACCTAACCGAATACATCTAGCCCCTCGCTGGTAATGTTTTACAGAATTCCGGTCGTATCGGTCCGTACCTCTCCATGGGAATGTTATATACGTCTATAGCGTTATATATCCTCACCTAAGGCAACCTCACACCTCGGATGTGGTATTTTGCAACATTCCTGGCGGGTCGGCCCCTACTTCTCGGTGGGAACATTATATACGTCTATAACGTAATACAACCTAACCTAACCCATCTAGCCCCTCGCTGGTAATGTCTTACAGAACCCCGGTCGCGTCCGCCCGTACATCTCGATGGGGACATTATATACGACTATAACCTTATATAACCCAACCTAAGGCAACCTAACATCTCGAACGTAGTATTTCACAACATTCCTGGCGGGTCGGCCCCTACTTCTCGGTGGGAACATTATATACGTCTATAACCTTATATAAACCAACCTAAGGCAACCTAACATCTCGGATGTAGTATTTTACAACATTCCTGGCGGGTCGGCCCCTATTTCTCGGTGGGAACATTATATACGTCTATAACTTTAATATAACCTAACCTAACCGATCTAGCCCCTCGCTGGAAATGTTTTACAGAATCCCGGTCGTGTCGACCCGTACCTCTGCGTGGGAACGCTATATACGTCTATAGCGTTATATATCCTAACCTAAGGCAACCTAACACCTCAGATGTAGTATGATACAACATTTCTGGCTGGTCTGCCCCTACATCTCAGTGGGAACATTATATACGTCTATAATCTAATATAACCTAACCTAACCCATTTAGCCCCCCGCTGGGAATGTTTTGTAGAATCCCGTTCGTGTAGCCCCGTAAGTCTTTGTCGGAACACTATATACGTCTATAACGTTACACATTCTAACCTAAGGCAGCCTCTCATCTCGGATGTAGTATTTTACAACATTCCTGGCGGGTCGGCCACTACTTCTCGGTGGGAACATTATATACGTCTATAACGTAATATAACCCAACCTAAGGCATCCTAACATCTCGGATGTAGTATTTTACAACATTCCTGGCGGGTCGGCCCCTATTTCTCGGTCGGAACATTATATACGTCTATAACCTAATATAACCTAACCTAACCCATATAGCCCCCCGCTGGGAATGTTTTGTAGAATCCCGTTCGTCTAGCCGTGTACGTCTTCGTGGGAACATTATATACGTCTATAACGTTATATATTCTAACGTAAGGCAGCCTAACATCTCGGATGTAGTATTTTACAACATTCCTGGCGGGTCGGACCCTGCTTCTCCGTGGGAACATAATATACGTCTATAACGTAATATAAACTAACCTAACCCATCTAGCCCCTCGCTGGTAATGTTTCACAGAATCCCGTTCGTGTCGGCCCGTACCTCTCCGTGGGAATACTATACACGTATATAACGTTATATATCCTAACCCAAGGCAACATAACACCTCGGCTGTAGTATTTTACAACATTCCTGGCGGGCCGGCCCCTCCTTCTCGGTGGGAACATTATATACGTCTATAACGTAATATTACTTAAACCTAACCCATCTAGCCCCTCGCTGGTGATGCTTTACAGAATCCCGGTCATGTCGGCCCAGAACTGTCCGTGGGAACATTATACACGTCTATAACGTTATATATCCTAACCTAAGGCAACCTAACACCTCGGATGTAGTATTTTACAACATTCCTGGCTGGCCGGCGCCTCCTTCTCGGTGGGAACATTATATACGTCTATAAAGTAATATAACCTAGCTTAACCCATCTAGCCCCACGCTGGTAATGCTTTACAGAATCCCAGTCATGTCGGCCCAGACCTGTCCGTGGGATCATTATCTACGTCTATAGCGTTATATATCCTAACCTAAGGCAACCTGATATTTCGGATGTAGTATTTTACGACAGTCCTGGCGGGTCGGCCACTACTTCTCGGTGGGAACATTATATATGTCTATAACGTAATATGACCTATCCCAACCCATCTAGCCCCCCGCTGGAAATGTTTTGTAGAATCCCGTTCGTCTAGCCGTGTACGTCTTTGTGGGAACATTATATACGTCTATAACGTTATATATTCTAACGTAAGGCAACCTCACACCTCGGATGTGGTATTTTACAACATTCCTGGCTGGTCTGCTCCTACTTCTCGGTGGGAACATTACATACGTCTATGACGTAACATAACCTAACCTAACCTATCGAGCCCCTCGCTGGTAATGTTTTACAGAATTCCGGTCGTGTCGGTCCGTACCTCCCCATGGGAACGTTATATACGTCTATAGCGTTATATATCCTAACCTAAGGCAACCTCACACCTCGGGTGTGGTATTTTACAACATTCCTGGCGGGTCCGACCCTGCTTCTCGGTGGGAACATTATATACGTCTATAACGTAATATAAACTAACCTAACCTATCGAGCCCCTCGCTGGTAATGTTTTACAGAATTCCGGTCGTGTCGGTCCGTACCTCCCCATGGGAACGTTATATACGTCTATAGCGTTATATATCCTAACCTAAGGCAACCTCACACCTCGGGTGTGGTATTTTGCAACATTCCTGGCGGGTCGGCCCCTACTTCTCGGTGGGAACATTATATACGTCTATAACGTAATACAACCTAACCTAACCCATCTAGCCCCTCGCTGGTAATGTCCTACAGAACCCCGTTCGCGTCCGCCCGTGCATCTCGATGGGGACATTATATACGACTATAACCTTATATAACCCAACCTAAGGCAACCTAACATCTCGGATGTAGTATTTTACAACATTCCTGGCGGGTCGGACCCTGCTTCTCGGTGGGAACATTATATACGTCTATAACGTAATATAACCTAACCTAATCCATCTAGCCCCTCGCTGGAAATGTTTCACAGAATCCCGGTCGTGTCGGCCCGTACCTCTCCGGGGGAACACTATACACGTCTATAACGTTATATATCCTAACCCAAGGCAACATCACACCTCGGCTGTAGTATTTTACAACATTCCTGGGGGGCCGGCGCCTCCTTCTCGGTGGGAACATTATATACGTCTATAAAGTAATATAACCTAGCTTAACCCATCTAGCCCCCCGCTGGGAATGTTTTGTAGAATCCCGTTCGTCTAGCCGTGTACGTCTTTGTGGGAACATTATATACGTCTATAACGTTATATATTCTAACGTAAGGCAACCTCACACCTCGGATGTGGTATTTTACAACATTCCTGGCTGGTCTGCTACTACTTCTCGGTGGGAACATTACATACGTCTATGACGTAACATAACCTAACTTACCCCATCTAGCCCCTCGCTGGGAATGTTTTGTAGAATCCCGTTCGTGTAGCCCTGTACGTCTATGTGGGAACATTATATACGTCTATAACGTTATATATTCTAACGTAAGGCAGCCTAACATCTCGGATGTAGTATTTTACAACATTCCTGGCGGGTCCGACCCTGCTTCTCGGTGGGAACATTATATACGTCTATAACGTAATATAAACTAACCTAACCCATCTAGCCCTTCGCTGGTAATGTCTTACAGAACCCCGTTCGCGTCCGCCCGTGCATCTCGATGGGGACATTATATACGACTATAACCTTATATAACCCAACCTAAGGCAACCTAACATCTCGAATGTAGTATTTCACAACATTCCTGGCGGGTCGGCCCCTACTTCTCGGTGGGAACATTATATACGTCTATAACCTTATATAACCCAACCTAAGGCAACCTAACATCTCGGATGTAGTATTTTACAACATTCCTGGCGGGTCGGCCCCTATTTCTCGGTGGGAACATTATATACGTCTATAACTTTAATATAACCTAACCTAACCCATCTAGCCCCCTCGCTGGTAATGTTTTACAGAATCCCGGTCATGTAGCATCGTACATCTCGGTGGGAACATTATATACGTCTATAACGTTATATATCCTAACCTAAGGCAACATAACACCTCGGATGTAGTATGCCACAACATTCCTGTCAGGTCGGCCCCTACTTCTCGGTGGGAAAACTATATACGTCTACAACGTAATATAAACTAACCTAAGCTATCTAGCCCCTCGCTGGTAATGTTTCACAGAATCCCGGTCGTGTGGGCCCGTACCACTCCGTGGGAACATTATATACGTCTATAACGTTATATATCCTAACCTAAGGCAACCTAACACCTCGGATGTAGTATGTTACAACATTCCTGGCTGGTCGGCCCCTGCTTCTCGGTGGGAACATTATATACGTCTAGAACGTAATATAACCTAACCTAACACATCTAGCCCCCCGCTGTGAACGTTTTGTAGAATCCCGTTAGTGTAGCCCCGTACGTCTCGGTGCGAACATTATATACGTCTATAGCGTTATATATCCGAACCTACGGCAACCTCACACCTCGGGTGTAGTATTTTACAACATTCCTGGCGGGCGGAAACTACTTCTCGGTGGGAACATTATATACGTCTATAACGTAATATAACCTAACCTAACCTATCTAGCCCCTCGCTGGTAATGTTTTGTAGAAGCCCGTTCGTGTAGCCCTGTACGTCTTTGTGGGAACATTATATACGACTATAACGTTATATATCCTAACCTAAGGCAACCTAACACCTCGGATGTAGTATGTTACAACATTCCTGGCAGGTCTGCCCCAACTTCTCGGTGGGAACATTATATACGTCTATAACGTAATATAAACTAACCTAACCCATCTAGCCCCCTCGCTGGTAATGTTTTACAGAATCCCGGTCGTGCAACACAGTACATCTCGGTGGGAACATTATATACGTCTATAACGTTATATATCCTAACCTAAGGCAACCAAACACCTCGGATGTAGTATGTTACAACATTCCTGTCAGGTCGGCCCCTACTTCTCGGTGGGAACATTATATACGTCTACAACGTAATATAAACAAACCTAAGCCATCTAGCCCCTCGCTGGTAAAGTTTCACAGAATCCCGGTCGTGTCAGCCCGTACCACTCTGCGGGAACATTATATACGTCTATAACGTTATATATCCTAACCTAAGGCAACTTAACACCTCGGATGTAGTATGTTACAACATTCCTGGCAGGTCAGCCCCTACTTCTCGATGGGAACATTATATACGTCTACAACATAATATAAACTAACCTAAGCCATCTAGCCCCTCGCTGGTAATGTTTCACAGAATCCCAGTCATATCGGCCCAGACCTGTCCGTGGGATCATTATCTACGTCTATAGCGTTATATATCCTAACCTAAGGCAACCTGATATTTCGGATGTAGTATTTTACGACAGTCCTGGCGGGTCGGCCACTACTTCTCGGTGGGAACATTATATATGTCTATAACGTAATATAACCTATCCCAACCCATCTAGCCCCCCGCTGGGAATGTTTTGTAGAATCCCGTTCGTCTAGCCCTGTACGTCTATGTGGGAACATTATATACGTCTATAACGTTATATATTCTAACGTAAGGCAACCTAACATCTCGGATGTAGTATTTTACAACATTCCTGGCGGGTCCGACCCTGCTTCTCGGTGGGAACATTATATACGTCTATAACGTAATATAAACTAACCTAACCAATCTAGCCCCTCGCTGGTAATGTTTTACAGAATTCCGGTCGTGTCGGTTCTTACCTCTCCATGGGAACGTTATATACGCCTATAGCGTTATATATCCTCACCTAAGGCAACCTCACTCCTCGGATGTGGTATTTTGCAACATGCCTGGCGGGTCGGCCCCTACTTCTCGGTGGGAACATTATATACGTCTATAACCTTATATAACCCAACCTAAGGCAACCTAACATCTCGGATGTAGTATTTTACAACATTCCTGGCGGGTCGGCCCCTATTTCTCGGTGGGAACATTATACACGTCTATAACTTTAATATAACCTAACCTAACCCATCTAGCCCCTCGCTGGAAATGTTTTACAGAATCCCGGTCGTGTCGTCCCGTACCTCTGCGTGGGAACGCTATATACGTCTATAGCGTTATATATCCTAACCTAAGGCAATCTAACACCTCAGATGTAGTGTGATACAACATTTCTGGCTGGTCTGCCCCTACTTCTCAGTGGGAACATTATATACGTCTATAATCTAATATAACCTAACCTAACCCATTTAGCCCCCCGCTGGGAATGTTTTGTAGTATCCCGCTCGTGTAGCCCCGTAAGTCTTTGTGGGAACACTATATACGTCTATAACGTTACACATTCTAACCTAAGGCAGCCTAACATCTCGGATGTAGTATTTTACAACATTCCTGGCGGGTCGGCCACTACTTCTCGGTGGGAACATTATATATGTCTATAACGTAATATAACCTATCCCAACCCATCTAGCCCCCCGCTGGGAATGTTTTGTAGAATCACGTTGGTCTAGCCATGTACGTCTTTGTGGGAACATTATATACGTCTATAACGTTATATATTCTAACGTAAGGCAACCTCACACCTCGGATGTGGTTTTTACAACATTCCTGGCGGGACGTCCCCTACTTCTCGGTGGGAACATTATATACGTCTATAACGTAATATAAACTAACCTAACCCATCTAGCCCCCTCGCTGGTAATGTTTTACAGAATCCCGGTCATGTAGCATCGTACATCTCGGTGGGAACATTATATACGTCTATAACGTTATATATCCTAACCTAAGGCAACATAACACCTCGGATGTAGTATGCCACAACATTCCTGTCAGGTCGGCCCCTACTTCTCGGTGGGAAAATTATATACGTCTACAACGTAATATAAACTAACCTAAGCTATCTATCCCCTCGCTGGTAATGTTTCACAGAATCCCGGTCGTGTGGGCCCGTACCACTCCGTGGGAACATTATATACGTCTATAACGTTATATATCCTAACCTAAGGCAACCTAACACCTCGGATGTAGTATGTTACAACATTCCTGGCTGGTCGGCCCCTGCTTCTCGGTGGGAACATTATATACGTCTAGAACGTAATATTACCTAACCTAACACATCTAGCCCCCCGCTGTGAACGTTTTGTAGAATCCCGTTAGTGTAGCCCCGTACGTCTCGGTGCGAACATTATATACGTCTATAGCGTTATATATCCGAACCTACGGCAACCTCACACCTCGGGTGTAGTATTTTACAACATTCCTGGCGGGCGGAAACTACTTCTCGGTGGGAACATTATATACGTCTATAACGTAATATAACCTAACCTAACCTATCTAGCCCCTCGCTGGTAATGTTTTGTAGAAGCCCGTTCGTGTAGCCCTGTACGTCTTTGTGGGAACATTATATACGACTATAACGTTATATATCCTAACCTAAGGCAACCTAACACCTCGGATGTAGTATGTTACAACATTCCTGGCAGGTCTGCCCCAACAACTCGGTGGGAACACTATATACGTCTATAACGTAATATAATCTAACCCAACCCATCTAGCCCCCCGCTGGGAATGTTTTGTAGAATCCCGTTCGTGTAGCCCTGTACGTCTTTGTGCGAACATTATATACGTCTACAACGTTACATATTCTAACATAAGGCAGCCTAACATCTCGGGTGTAGTATGTTACAACATTCCTGGCAGGTCGGCCCCTACTTCTCGGTGTGAACATTATATACGTCTATAACGTGATATAACCTAACCTAACCCATCTAGCTCCTCGCTGCGAATGTTTTGCAGACTCCCGTTCGTGTAGTCCCGTACGTCTCGGTGGGAACATTATATACGTCTATAACGTTATATATCCTAACCTAAGGTAACCAAACACCTCGGGTGTAGTATTATACAACATTCCTGGCGGGTCGGCCCATACTTCTCGGTTCGAACATTATATACGTCTATAAAGTAATATAACCTTACCTAACCCATCTAGCCCCTCGCTGGTAATGTTTTACAGAATTCCGGTCGTGTCGGCCCGTACAACTCCGTGGGAAGATTATATACGTCTATAACGTTATATATCCCAACCTAAGGCAATCTAACATCTCGGATGTAGTATTTTACAACATTCCTGGCGGGTCGGCCCCTACTTCTCGGTGGGAACATTATATACGTCTATAACGTAATATAACCTAACCCAACCCATCTAGCCCCCCGCTGGGAGTGTTTCGTAGAATCCCGTTCGTGTAGCCCTGTACGTCTTTGTGGGAACATTATATACGTCTTTAACGTTATATATTCTAACGTAAGGCAGCCTAACATCTCGGATGTAGTATTTTACAACATTCCTGGCGGGTCGGACCCTCCTTCTCCGTGGGAACATAATATACGTCTATAACGTAATATAACCTAACCTAACCCATCTAGCCCCTCGCTGGTACTGTCTTACAGAATCCCGTTCGTGTCCGCGCGTACATCTCGATGGGGACAGTATATACGTCTATAACCTTATATAACCCAACCTAAGGCAACCTTACATCTCGAATGTAGTATTTTACAACATTCCTGACGGGTCGGGCCATACTTCTTGGTTCGAACATTATATACGTCTATAACGAAATATAACCTAACCTAACCCAGCTAGCCCCTAGCTGGGAATGTTTTGCAGACTCCCGTTCGTGTAGTCCCGTACGTCTCGGTGGGAGCATTATATACGTCTATAAGGTTATGTATCCTAACCAAAGGCAATCTAACATCTCGTATATAGAATGTTAAAACATTCCTGGCGGGTCGGCCCCTACTTCTCGGTGGGAACATTATATACGTCTATAACGTAATATAACCTAACCTAACCCATCTAGCCCCTCGCTGGTAATGCTTTACAGAATCCCGGTCATGTCGGCCCAGAACTATCCGTGCGAACATTATATACGTCTATACCGTTATATATCCTAACCTAAGGCAACCTAACACATCGGATGTAGTATTTTAGATCATTCCTGACTGGTCGGCCCCTATTTCTCGGTTGGAACATTATATACGTCTATCAGGTAATATAACCTAACCTAACACATCTAGCCCCTCGCTGGGCATGATCTACAGAATCCCGGTCGTGTTGGTCTGTACCTTTCCGTGGGAACATTATATACGTCTATAACGTTACATATCCTAACCTAAGGCAACCTAACGTCTCGGATGTAGTACTATACAACATTCCTGGCGGGCCGGCACCTACTTCACGGTGGGAACATTTTATACGGCTATGACGTAGTATAACCTATCCTATCCCATCTAGCCCCTCGCTGGGAATGTTTCGTAGAATCCCGTTCGTGTAGCCCCGTACGTCTCGGTGGGAACATTATATACGTCTATAACGTTATACATCCTAACCTAAGGCAGCCTAACATCTCGGATGTAGTATTTTACAACATTCCTGGCGGGCCGGCCCCTACTTCTCGGTGGGAACATTATATACGTCTATAACGGTATATATCCTAACCTAAGGCAACCTAACACCTCGGATGTAGTATTTTACAACATTCCTGGCGGGTCGGCCCCTACTTCTCGGTGGGAACATTATATACGTCCATAACGTAATATAACCTAACCTAATCCATCTATCCCCTGGCTGGTAATGTTTCACAGAATCCCGATCGTGTCGGCCCGTACCTCTCCGTGGGAACACTATACACGTCTATGACGTTATATATCCTAACCCAAGGCAACATCACACCTCGGCTGTAGTATTTTACAACATTCCTGACTGGTCGGCCCCTATTTCTCGGTTGGAACATTATATACGTCTATCAGGTAATATAACCTAACCTAACACATCTAGCCCCTCGCTGGGCATGATCTACAGAATCCCGGTCGTGTTGGTCTGTACCTCTCCGTGGGAACATTATATACGTCTTTAACGTTACATATCCTAACCTAAGGCAACTTACCGTCTCGGATGTAGTACTATACAACATTCCTGGCGGGCCGGCACCTACTTCACGGTGGGAACATTATATATGGCTATGACGTAATATAACCTAACCTAACCCATCTAGCCCCTCGCTGGGAATGTTTCGTAGAATCCCGTTCGTGTAGCCCCGTACTTCTCCGTAGGAACATTATATACGTCTATAACGTTATACATCCTAACCTAAGGCAGCCTAACATCTCGGATGTAGTATTTTACAACATTCCTGGCGGGTCGGCCCCTACTTCTCGGTGGGAACATTATATACGTCCATAACGTAATATAACCTAACCTAATCCATCTAGCCCCTGGCTGGTAATGTTTCACAGAATCCCGGTCGTGTCGGCCCGTACCTCTCCGTGGGAACACTATACACGTCTATAACGTTATATATCCTAACCCAAGGCAACATCACACCTCGGCTGTAGTATTTTACAACATTCCTGGCGGGCCGGCCCCTCCTTCTCGGTGGGAACATTATATACGTCTATAACGTAATATAACTTAAACCTAACCCATCTAGCCCCTCGCTGGTAATGCTTTACAGAATCCCGGTCATGTCGGCCCAGAACTATCCGTGGGAACATTATGTACGTCTATACCGTCATATATCCTAACCTAAGGCAACCTAACACATCGGATGTAGTATTTTACAACATTCCTGACTGGTCGGCACCTATTTCTCGGTTGGAACATTATATACGTCAATCAGGTAATATAACCTAACCTAACACATCTAGCCCCTCGCTGGGCATGATCTACAGAATCCCGGTCGTGTTGGTCTGTACCTCTCCGTGGGAACATTATATACATCTTTAACGTTACATATCCTAACCTAAGGCAACTTAACGTCTCGGATGTAGTACTATACAACATTCCTGGCGGGCCGGCACCTACTTCACGGTGGGAACATTATATACGGCTATGACGTAATATAACCTAACCTATCCCATCTAGCCCCTCGCTGGGAATGTTTCGTAGAATCCCGTTCGTGTAGCCCCGTACGTCTCGGTGGGAACATTATATACGTCTATCAGGTAATATAACCTAACCTAACACATCTAGCCCCTCGCTGGGCATGATCTACAGAATCCCGGTCGTGTTGGTCTGTACCTCTCCGTGGGAACATTATATACGTCTTTAACGTTACATATCCTAACCTAAGGCAACTTAACGTCTCGGATGTAGTATTTTACAACATTCCTGGCGAGCCGGCACCTATTTCACGGTGGGAACATTATATACGGCTATGACGTAATATAACCTAACCTAACCCATCTAGCCCCTCGCTGGGAATGTTTCGTAGAATCCCGTTCGTGTAGCCCAATACTTATCCGTAGGAACATTATATACGTCTATAACGTTATACATCCTAACCTAAGGCAGCCTAACATCTCGGATGTAGTATTTTACAACATTCCTGGCGGGTCGGCCCCTACTTCTCGGTGGGAACATTATATACGTCCATAACGTAATATAACCTAACCTAACCCATCTAGCCCCTCGCTGGTAATGCTTTACAGAATCCCGGTCATGTCGGCCCAGAACTATCCGTGGGAACATTATATACGTCTATACCGTTATATATCCTAACCTAAGGCAACCTAACACATCGGATGTAGTATTTTACAACATTCCTGACTGGTCGGCCCCTACTTCTCGGTTGGAACATTATATACGTCTATCAGGTAATATAACCTAACCTAACACATCTAGCCCCTCGCTGGGCATGATCTACAGAATCCCGGTCGTGTTGGTCTGTACCTCTCCGTGGGAACATTATATACGTCTTTAACGTTACATATCCTAACCTAAGGCAACTTAACGTCTCGGATGTAGTACTATACAACATTCCTGGCGGGCCGGCACCTACTTCACGGTGGGAACATTATATATGGCTATGACGTAATATAACCTAACCTAACCCATCTAGCCCCTCGCTGGGAATGTTTCGTAGAATCCCGTTCGTGTAGCCCCGTACGTCTCGGTGGGAACATTATATACGTCTATATCGTTATACATCCTAACCTAAGGCAGCCTAACATCTCGGATTTAGTATTTTACAACATTCCTGGCTGGTGGGAACCTATTTCTCGGTGGGAACGTTATATACGTGTATGACGTAACATAACCTATCCTAACCCTTCTAGCACCTCGCTGGTAATGTTTTACAGAATCCGGGGCGTGTCGGACCGTACCCCTCCGTGGAGACATTAGATGCGCCTATAACGGTATATATCCTAACCTAAGGCAACCTGACACCTCGGATGTAGTGTTTTACAACATTCCTGGTAGGTCGGCCCCTACTTCTCGGTGGGAACATTATATACGTCTATAACGTAATATAACCTAACTTAACCCATCTAGCCCCTCGCTGGTAATGCTTTACAGAATCCCAGTCATGTCGGCCCAGGCCTGTCCGTGGGGTCATTATATACGTCTATAGCGTTATATATCCTATCCTAAGGCAACCTAACGTCTCGGATGTAGTATTTTACAACATTCCTGGTGGGCCGGCACCTACTTCACGGTGGGAACATTATATATGGCTATGACGTAATATAACCTAACCTATCCCATCTAGCCCCTCGCGGGTAATGTTTCACAGAATCCCGGTCGTGTCGGACCGTACCTCTCCGTGGGAACACTATGCACGTCTATAACGTTATATATCCTAACCTAAGGCAACCTCACACCTCGGATGTAGTATTTTACAACATTACTGGCGGCCCGGCACCTACTTCACGGTGGGAACATTATATACGGCTATGACGTAATATAACCTAACCTAACCCATCTAGCCCCTCGCTGGGAATGTTTCGTAGAATCCCGTTCGTGTAGCCCCGTACTTCTCCGTGGGAACAGTATACACGTCTATAACGTTATATATCCTAACCTAGGGCAACCTCACACCTCGGATGTAGTATTTTACAACATTCCTGGCGCGCCGGCACCTACTTCACGGTGGGAACATTATATACGTCTATAACGTAATATAACCTAACCTAACCCATCTAGCCCCTCGCTGGGAATGTTTCGTAGTATCCCGTTCGTGTAGCCCCGTACGTCTCGGTGGGCACATTATATACGTCTATAACGTTATACATCCCAACCTAAGGCAGCCTAACATCTCGGATGTAGTATTTTACAACATTCCTGGCGGGTCGGCCACTATTTCTCGGTGGGAACGTTATATACGTCTATAACGTAATATAACCTAACCTAACCCATCTAGCCCCTCGATGGTAATGTTTTACAGAATCCCGGTCGTGTCGGACCGTACCTCTCCGTGGGAACATTATAGACGTCTATAGCGTTATATGTCCTAACCTAAGGCAGCCTAACATTTCGGATGTAGTATATTACAACATTCCTGGCGGGTCGGCCACTATTTCTCGGTGGGAACGTTATATACGTCTATAACGTAATATAACCTAACCTAACCCATCTAGCCCCACGATGGTAATGTTTTACAGAATTCCGGTCGTGTCGGACCGTACCTCTCCGTGGGAAGATTATAAACGTCTATAGCGTTATATATCCTAACCTAAGGCAACCTCACACCTCGGATGTAGTTTTTTACAACATACATGGCGGGTCGGCCCCTACTTCTCGATGGGAACGTTATATACGTCTATAACGTAATATAACCTAACCTAACCCATCTAGCCCTTCGCTGGTAATGTTTTACAGAATCCCGGTCCTGTCGGCCCGTACCTCTCCGTGGGAACATTATATACGTCTATAACGTTATATATCCTAACCTAAGGCAACCTCATTCCTAGGATGTAATATTTTACAACATTCCTGTCGGGCCGGCCGCTACTTCTCGGTGGGAACTTTATTTACGTCTATAACGTAATATAACCTAACCTAACCCATCTAGGCCCTCGCTGGTAATGTTTTACAGAATTCCGGCCGTGTCGGACCGTACCTATACGTGGAGACATTGGATACGTCTACAACGTTATATATCCTAACCTAAGGCAACCTCACTCCTCGGATGTAGTATTTTACAACATTCCTGACGGGCCGGCCGCTACTTCTCGGTGGGAACATTATTTATGTCTATAACGTAATATAACCTAATCTAACCCATCTAGCCCCTCGCTGGTAATGTTTTACAGAATCCCGGTCGTGTCGGTCCGTGCCTCTCCGTGGGAACATTATATACGTCTATAACGTAATATAACCCAACGTAACCCATCTAGCCCCTCGCTGGTAATGTTTTACTGAATCCCGGCCGTGTGGGACCGTACCTCTACGTGGAGACATTAGATTCGTCTATAACGTTATATATCCTAACCTAAGGCAACCTGATATTTCGAATGTAGTATTTTACAACATTCCTGGCGGGTCGGCCACTATTTCTCGGTGGGAACGTTATATACGTCTATAACGTAATATAACCTAATCTAACCCATCTAGCCCCTCGCTGGTAATGTTTTACAGAATCCGGGTCGTGTCGGTCCGTGCCTCTCCGTGGGAACATTATATACGTCTATAACGTAATATAACCTAACCGAAACCATCTAGCCCCTGGCTGGTAATGTTTTACAGAATCCGAGTCGTGTCGTTCCGTGCCTCTCCGTGGGAACATTATATACGTCTATAACGTTATATATCCTAACCTAAAGCAACCTATCATCTCGGATGTAGTATTTTACAACATACCTGGCGGGTCGGCCCTTACTTCTCGGTTGGAACATTATATAGGTCTATAACGTAATATAACCTATCCTAACCCATCTAGCCCCTGGCTGGTAATGTTTTACAGAATCTCGGTCGTGACGGCCCGTACCTCTTCGTGGGAAGATTATATACGTTTATAACGTTATATATCCTAACCTATGGCAACCTAACATCATGGATGTAGTATTTTACAACATACCTGGCGGGCCGGCCCCTAATTCTCGGTGGGAACATTATATACGTCTATAACGTAATATAACCTAACCTAACCCACCTAGCCCCTCGCCGGTAATGTTTTACTGAATCCCGGCCGTGTCGGACCGTACCTCTACGTGGAGACATTAGATTCGTCTATAACGTTATATATCCTAACCTAAGGCAGCCTAACATTTCGGATGTGGTATATTACAACATTCCTGGCGGATCGGCCACTATTTCTCGGTGGCAACGTTATATACGTCTATAACGTAATATAACCTAACCTAACCCATCTAGCCCCTCGATGGTAATGTTTTACAGAATTCCGGTCGTGTCGGACCGTACCTCTCCGTGGGAAGATTATAAGCGTCTATAGCGTTATATATCCTAACCTAAGGCAACCTCACACCTCGGATGTAGTTTTTTACAACATACCTGGCGAGTCGGCCCTTACTTCTCGGTTGGAATATTATATAGGTCTATAACGTAATATAACCTAACCTAACCCATCTAGCCCCTGGCTGGTAATGTTTTACAGAATCCTGGTCGTGACGGCCCGTACCTCTTCGTGGGAACCGTATATACGTCTATAACGTTATATATCTTAACCTAAGGCAACCTCACACTTCGGATGCAGTATTTTACAACATTCCTGGCGGGCCGGCCCCTAATTCTCGGTGGGAACATTATATACGTCTATAACGTAATATAACCTAACCTAACCCATCTAGCCCCTCGATCGTAATCTTTTACAGAATCCCGGTCGCGTCGGCCCGTACCTCTCCGTGGGAACATTGTATACGTCTTTAACGTTATATATCCTAACCTAAGGCAACCTCGCACCTCGGATGTAGTATTTTTCAATATTCCTGGCCGGTCGGCCCCTACTTCTCGGTTGGAACATTATATAGGTCTATAACGTAATATAACCTAACCTAACCCATCTAGCCCCTGACTGGTAATGTTTTACAGAATCCCGGTCGTGAAGGCCCGTACCTCTTCGCGGGAACATTATATACGTCTGTAACGTTATATATCCTAATCTAAGGCAACCTCAAACCTGGGATGTAGTATTTTACAACATACATGGCGAGTCGGCCCCTACTTCTCGATGGGAACGTTATATACGTCTATAACGTAATATAACCTAACCTAACCCATCTAGCCCCTCGCTGGTAATGTTTTACAGAATCCCGGTCGTGTCGGCCCGTACCTCTCCGTGGGAACATTATATACGTCTATAACTTTATATATCCTAACCTAAGGCAACCTCACTCCTAGGATGTAATATTTTACAACATTCCTGGCGGGTCGGCCCTTACTTCTCGGTTGGAACATTATATAGGTCTATAACGTAATATAACCTATCCTAACCCTTCTAGCCCCTGGCTGGTAAAGTTTTACAGAATCTCGGTCGTGACGGCCCGTACCTCTTCGTGGGAACATTATATACGTCTATAACGTTATATATCCTAACCTAAGGCAACCTAACATCTCGGATGTAGTATTTTACAACATACCTGGCGGGCCGGCCCCTTATTCTCGGTGGGAACATTATATACGTCTATAACGTAATATAACCTAACCTAACCCATCTAGCCCCTCGCTGGTAATGTTTTACAGAATCCCGGTCGTGTCGGCCCGTACCTCTTCGTGGGAACATTGTATACGTCTTTAACGTTATATTTCCTAACCTAAGGCAACCTCGCACCTCGGATGTAGTATTTTACAACATTCCTGGCGGGTCGGCCCTTACTTCTCGGTTGGAACATTATATAGGTCTATAACGTAATATAACCTATCCTAACCCTTCTAGCCCCTGGCTGGTAAAGTTTTACAGAATCTCGGTCGTGACGGCCCGTACCTCTTCGTGGGAACATTATATACGTCTATAACGTTATATATCCTAACCTAAGGCAACCTAACATCTCGGATGTAGTATTTTACAACATACCTGGCGGGCCGGCCCCTTATTCTCGGTGGGAACATTATATACGTCTATAACGTAATATAACCTAACCTAACCCATCTAGCCCCTCGCTGGTAATGTTTTACTGAATCCCGGCCGTGTCGGACCGTACCTCTACGTGCAGACATTAGATTCGTCTCTAACGTTATATATCCTAAACTAAGGCAACCTCAAACCTGGGATGTAGTATTTTACAACATACATGGCGAGTCAGCTCCTACTTCTCGATGGGAACGTTATATACGTCTATAACGTAATATAACCTAACCTAACCCATCTAGCCCTTCGCTGGTAATGTTTTACAGAATACCGGTCGTGACGGCCCGTACCTCTTCGTGGGAACATTATATGCGTCTATAAAGTTATATGTCCTTACGTAAGGCAACCTCACACCTCGGATGTAGTATTTTGTAACATTCCTGGCGGGTCGGCCCCTAACTCTCGGTTGGAACATTATATAGGTCTATAACGTAATATAACCTAACCTAACCCATCTAGCCCCTCGCTGGTAATGTTTTACAGAATCCCGGTCGTGTCGGCCCGTACCTCTTCGTGGGAACATTGTAT
The DNA here is from genome assembly GCA_963969225.1 of Xylocopa violacea. Classification (NCBI taxonomy): domain Eukaryota; kingdom Metazoa; phylum Arthropoda; class Insecta; order Hymenoptera; family Apidae; genus Xylocopa; species Xylocopa violacea. The sequence goes on along the minus strand of CAXAJV010000247.1, from coordinate 2,683,009 downwards.
ACGTCTTTAACGTTATATTTCCTAACCTAAGGCAACCTCGCACCTCGGATGTAGTATTTTTCAATATTCCTGGCCGGTCGGCCCCTACTTCTCGGTTGGAACATTATATAGGTCTATAACGTAATATAACCTAACCTAACCCATCTAGCCCCTGGCTGGTAATGTTTTACAGAATCCCGGTCGTGAAGGCCCCTACCTCTTCGTGGGAACATTATATACGTCTATAACGTTATATATCCTAACCTAAGGCAACCTCACACCTCGGATGTAGTATTGTACAACATTCCTGGCGGGTCGGCCCCTAATTCTCGGTGGGAACATTATATACGTCTATAACGTAATATAACCTAATCTAACCCATCTAGCCCCTCGCTGGTAATGTTTTACTGAATCCCGGCCGTGTCGACCGTACCTCTACGTGGAGACATTAGATTCGTCTATAAGGTTATATATCCTAACCTAAGGCAACCTCAAACCTGGGATGTAGTATTTTACAACATAAATGGCGAGTCGGCCCCTACTTCTCGATGGGAACGTTATATACGTCTATAACGTAATATTACCTAACCTAACCCATCTAGCCCCTCGCTGGTAATGGTTTACTGAATCACGGCCGTGTCGGACCGTACCTCTACGTGGAGACATTAGATTCGTCTATAACGTTATATATCCTAGCCTAAGGCAACCTGATATTTCGGATGTAGTATTTTACAACACTCCTGGCGGGTCGGCCACTATTTCTCGGTGGGAACATTATATACGTCTACAACGCAATATAACCTAACCTAAACCATCTAGCCCCTGGCTGGTAATGTTTTACAGAATACCGGTCGTGTCGGCCCGTACCTCTTCGTGGGAACATTATATACGTGTATAACGTTATATATCCTAACCTAAGGCAACCTAACATCTCAGATGTAGTATTTTACAACATACCTGGCGGGCCGGCCCCTAATACTCGGTGGGAACATTATATACGTCTATAACGTAATATAACCTAACCTAACCCATCTAGCCCCTCGCTGGTAATGTTTTACTGAATCCCGGACGTGTCGGACCGGACCTCTACGTGGAGACATTAGATTCGTCTATAACGTTATATATCCTAACCTAAGGCAACCTGATATTTCGGATGTAGTATCTTACAACACTCCTGGCGGGTCGGCCACTATTTCTCGGTGGGAACATTATATAGGTCCATAACGTAATATAAACTATCCTAACCCTTCTAGCCCCTGGCTGGTAATGTTTTACAGAATCTCGGTCGTGACGGCCCGTACCTCTTCGTGGGAACATTATATACGTCTATAACGTTATATATCCTAACCTAAGGCAACCTAACATCTCAGATGTAGTATTTTACAACATACCTGGCGGGCCGGCCCCTAATTCTCGGTGGGAACATTATATACGTCTATAACGTAATATAACCTAACCTAACCCATCTAGCCCATCGCTGGTAATGTTTTACTGAATCCCGGCCGTGTCGGACCGTACCTCTACGTGGAGACATTAGATTCGTCTAGAACGTTATATATCCTAACCTAAGGCAACCTCAAACCTGGGATGTAGTATTTTACAACATACATGGCGAGTCGGCCCCTACTTCTCGATGGGAACGTTATATACGTCTATAACGTAATATAACCTAACCTAACCCATCTAGCCCCTCGCTGGTAATGTTTTACAGAATCCCGGTCGTGTCGCTCCGTGCCTCTCCGTGGGAACATTATATTCGTCTATAACGTTATATATCCTAACCTAAGGCAACCTGATATTTCGGATGTAGTATCTTACAACACTCCTGGCGGGTCGGCCACTATTTCTCGGTGGGAACATTATATAGGTCCATAACGTAATATAAACTATCCTAACCCTTCTAGCCCCTGGCTGGTAATGTTTTACAGAATCTCGGTCGTGACGGCCCGTACCTCTTCGTGGGAACATTATATACGTCTATAACGTTATATATCCTAACCTAAGGCAACCTAACATCTCAGATGTAGTATTTTACAACATACCTGGCGGGCCGGCCCCTAATTCTCGGTGGGAACATTATATACGTCTATAACGTAATATAACCTAACCTAACCCATCTAGCCCATCGCTGGTAATGTTTTACTGAATCCCGGCCGTGTCGGACCGTACCTCTACGTGGAGACATTAGATTCGTCTAGAACGTTATATATCCTAACCTAAGGCAACCTCAAACCTGGGATGTAGTATTTTACAACATACATGGCGAGTCGGCCCCTACTTCTCGATGGGAACGTTATATACGTCTATAACGTAATATAACCTAACCTAACCCATCTAGCCCCTCGCTGGTAATGTTTTACAGAATCCCGGTCGTGTCGCTCCGTGCCTCTCCGTGGGAACATTATATACGTTTATAACGTTATATATCCTAACCTAAAGCAACCTAACATCTCGGATGTAGTATTTTACAACATACCTGGCGGTTCGGCCCCTACTTCTCGGTTGGAACATTATATAGGTCTATAACGTAATATGACCTAACCTAACCCATTTAGCCCCTGGCTGGTAATGTTTTACAGAATCCCGGTCGTGACGGCACGTACCTCTTCGTGGGAACATTATATACGTCTATAACATTATATATCCTAACCTAAGACAACCTCACACCTCGAATGTAGTATTTTACAACATTCCTGGCGGGCCGGCACCTACTTCTCGGTGGGAACATTATATACGTCTATAACGTAATATAACCTAACCTAAACCATCTAGCCCCTGGCTGGTAATGTTTTACAGAATACCGGTCGTGACGGCCCGTACCTCTTCGTGGGAACATTATATGCGTCTATAAAGTTATATGTCCTAACGTAAGGCAACCTCACACCTCGGATGTAGTATTTTGTAACATTCCTGGCGGGTCGGCCCCTAACTCTCGGTTGGAACATTATATAGGTCTATAACGTAATATAATCTAATCTAATCCATCTAGCCCCTGATTGGTAATGTTTTACAGAATTCCGGTCGTGACGGCCCGTACCTCTTCGTGGGAACATTATATACGTCTATAACGTTATATATACTAACCTAAGGCAACCTTACACCTCGGATGTAGTATTGTACAACATTCCTGGCGGGTCCGCCCTTACTTCTCGGTTGGAACATTATATAGGTCTATAACGTAATATAACCTATCCTAACCCATCTAGCCCCTGGCTGGTAATGTTTTACAGAATCTCGGTCAAGGCGGCCCGTACCTCTTCGTGGGAACATTATATACGTCTATAACGTTATATATCCTAACCTAAGGCAACCTAACATCTCGGATGTAGTATTTTACAACATACCTGGCGGGCCGGCCCCTTATTCTCGGTGGGCACATTATATTCGTCTATAACGTAATATAACCTAACCTAACCCATCTAGCCCCTCGCTGGTAATGTTTTACTGAATCCCGGCCGTGTCGGACCGTACCTCTATGTGGAGACATTAGATTCGTCTATAACGTTATATATTCTAACCTAAGGCAACCTCAAACCTGGGATGTAGTATTTTACATCATACATGGCGAGTCGGCTCCTACTTCTCGATGGGAACGTTATATACGTCTATAACGTAATATAACCTAACCTAACCCATCTAGCCCCTCGCTGGTAATGTTTTACTGTATCCCGGCCGTGTCGGACCGTACCTCTACGTGGAGACATTAGATTCGTCTATAACGTTATATATCCTAACCTAAAGCAACCTCACTCCTAGGATGTAATATTTTACAACATTCCTGGCGGGTCGGCCCTTACTTCTCGGTTGGAACATTATATAGGTCCATAACGTAATATAACCTATCCTAACCCTTCTAGCCCCTGGCTGGTAATGTTTTACAGAATCTCGGTCGTGACGGCCCGTACCTCTTCGTGGGAACATTATATACGTCTATAACGTTATATATCCTAACCTAAGGCAACCTAACATCTCAGATGTAGTATTTTACAACGTACCTGGCGGGCCGGACCCTAATTCTCGGTGGGAACATTATATACGTCTATAACGTAATATAACCTAACCTAACCCATCTAGCCCCTCGCTGGTAATGTTTTACTGAATCCCGGCCGTGTCGGACCGTACCTCTACGTGGAGACATTAGATTCGTCTATAACGTTATATATCCTAACCTAAGGCAACCTCAAACCTGGGATGTAGTATTTTACAACATACATGGCGAGTCGGCCCCTAACTCCCGGTTGGAACATTATATAGGTCTATAACGTAATATAACCTAATCTAACCCATCTAGCCCCTGGCTGGTAATGTTTTACAGAATTCCGGTCGTGACGGCCCGTACCTCTTCGTGGGAACATTATATACGTCTATAACGTTATATATACTAACCTAAGGCAACCTTACACCTCGGATGTAGTATTGTACAACATTCCTGGCGGGTCGGCCCTTACTTCTCGGTTGGAACATTATATAGGTCTATAACGTAATATAACCTATTCTAACCCATCTAGCCCCTGGCTGGTAATGTTTTACAGAATCTCGGTCGTGGCGGCCCGTACCTCTTCGTGGGAACATTATATACGTCTATAACGTTATATATCCTAACCTAAGGCAACCTCAAACCTGGGATGTAGTATTTTACAACATACATGGCGAGTCGGCCCCTACTTCTCGATGGGAACGTTATATACGTCTATAACGTAATATAACCTAACCTAACGCATCTAGCCCCTCGCTGGTAATGTTTTACAGAATCCCGGTCGTGTCGGCCCGTACCTCTCCGTGGGAACATTATATACGTCTATAACGTTATATATCCTAACCTAAGGCAACCTCACTCCTAGGATGTAATATTTTACAACATTCCTGGCGGGTCGGCCCTTACTTCTCGGTTGGAACATTATATAGGTCTATAACGTAATATAACCTATCCTAACCCTTCTAGCCCCTGGCTGGTAATGTTTTACAGAATCTCGGCCGTGACGGCCCGTACCTCTTCGTGGGAACATTATATACGTCTATAACGTTATATATCCTAACCTAAGGCAACCTAACATCTCGGATGTAGTATTTTACAACATACCTGGCGGGCCGGCCCCTTATTCTCGGTGGGAACATTATATACGTCTATAACGTAATACAACCTAACCTAACCCATCTAGCCCCTCGCTGGTAATGTTTTACTGAATCCCGGCCGTGTCGGACCGTACCTCTACGTGGAGACATTAGATTCGTCTAGAACGTTATATATCCTAACCTAAGGCAACCTCAAACCTGGGATGTAGTATTTTACAACATACATGGCGAGTCGGCCCCTACTTCTCGATGGGAACGTTATATACGTCTATAACGTAATATAACCTAACCTAACCCATCTAGCCCCTCGCTGGTAATGTTTTACAGAATCCCGGTCGTGTCGCTCCGTGCCTCTCCGTGGGAACATTATATACGTTTATAACGTTATATATCCTAACCTAAAGCAACCTAACATCTCGGATGTAGTATTTTACAACATACCTGGCGGTTCGGCCCCTACTTCTCGGTTGGAACATTATATAGGTCTATAACGTAATATGACCTAACCTAACCCATCTAGCCCCTGGCTGGTAATGTTTTACAGAATCCCGGTCGTGACGGCACGTACCTCTTCGTGGGAACATTATATACGTCTATAACATTATATATCCTAACCTAAGACAACCTCACACCTCGAATGTAGTATTTTACAACATTCCTGGCGGGCCGGCACCTACTTCTCGGTGGGAACATTATATACGTCTATAACGTAATATAACCTAACCTAAACCATCTAGCCCCTGGCTGGTAATGTTTTACAGAATACCGGTCGTGACGGCCCGTACCTCTTCGTGGGAACATTATATGCGTCTATAAAGTTATATGTCCTAACGTAAGGCAACCTCACACCTCGGATGTAGTATTTTGTAACATTCCTGGCGGGTCGGCCCCTAACTCTCGGTTGGAACATTATATAGGTCTATAACGTAATATAATCTAATCTAACCCATCTAGCCCCTGATTGGTAATGTTTTACAGAATTCCGGTCGTGACGGCCCGTACCTCTTCGTGGGAACATTATATACGTCTATAACGTTATATATACTAACCTAAGGCAACCTTACACCTCGGATGTAGTATTGTACAACATTCCTGGCGGGTCCGCCCTTACTTCTCGGTTGGAACATTATATAGGTCTATAACGTAATATAACCTATCCTAACCCATCTAGCCCCTGGCTGGTAATGTTTTACAGAATCTCGGTCGTGGCGGCCCGTACCTCTTCGTGGGAACATTATATACGTCTATAACGTTATATATCCTAACCTAAGGCAACCTAACATCTCAGATGTAGTATTTTACAACATACCTGGCGGGCCGGACCCTAATTCTCGGTGGGAACATTATATACGTCTATAACGTAATATAACCTAACCTAACCCATCTAGCCCCTCGCTGGTAATGTTTTACTGAATCCCGGCCGTGTCGGACCGTACCTCTACGTGGAGACATTAGATTCGTCTATAACGTTATATATCCTAACCTAAGGCAACCTCAAACCTGGGATGTAGTATTTTACAACATACATGGCGAGTCGGCCCCTAACTCCCGGTTGGAACATTATATAGGTCTATAACGTAATATAACCTAATCTAACCCATCTAGCCCCTGGCTGGTAATGTTTTACAGAATTCCGGTCGTGACGGCCCGTACCTCTTCGTGGGAACATTATATACGTCTATAACGTTATATATACTAACCTAAGGCAACCTTACACCTCGGATGTAGTATTGTACAACATTCCTGGCGGGTCGGCCCTTACTTCTCGGTTGGAACATTATATAGGTCTATAACGTAATATAACCTATTCTAACCCATCTAGCCCCTGGCTGGTAATGTTTTACAGAATCTCGGTCGTGGCGGCCCGTACCTCTTCGTGGGAACATTATATACGTCTATAACGTTATATATCCTAACCTAAGGCAACCTCAAACCTGGGATGTAGTATTTTACAACATACATGGCGAGTCGGCCCCTACTTCTCGATGGGAACGTTATATACGTCTATAACGTAATATAACCTAACCTAACGCATCTAGCCCCTCGCTGGTAATGTTTTACAGAATCCCGGTCGTGTCGGCCCGTACCTCTCCGTGGGAACATTATATACGTCTATAACGTTATATATCCTAACCTAAGGCAACCTCACTCCTAGGATGTAATATTTTACAACATTCCTGGCGGGTCGGCCCTTACTTCTCGGTTGGAACATTATATAGGTCTATAACGTAATATAACCTATCCTAACCCTTCTAGCCCCTGGCTGGTAATGTTTTACAGAATCTCGGCCGTGACGGCCCGTACCTCTTCGTGGGAACATTATATACGTCTATAACGTTATATATCCTAACCTAAGGCAACCTAACATCTCGGATGTAGTATTTTACAACATACCTGGCGGGCCGGCCCCTTATTCTCGGTGGGAACATTATATACGTCTATAACGTAATACAACCTAACCTAACCCATCTAGCCCCTCGCTGGTAATGTTTTACTGTATCCCGGCCGTGTCGGACCGTACCTCTACGTGGAGACATTAGATTCGTCTATAACGTTATATATCCTAACCTAAAGCAACCTCGCTCCTAGGATGTAATATTTTACAACATTCCTGGCGGGTCGGCCCTTACTTCTCGGTTGGAACATTATATAGGTCCATAACGTAATATAACCTATCCTAACCCTTCTAGCCCCTGGCTGGTAATGTTTTACAGAATCTCTGTCGTGACGGCCCGTACCTCTTCGTGGTAACATTATATACGTCTATAACGTTATATATCCTAACCTAAGGCAACCTAACATCTCAGATGTAGTATTTTACAACATACCTGGCGGGCCGGCCCCTAATTCTCGGTGGGAACATTATATACGTCTATAACGTAATATAACCTAACCTAACCCATCTAGCCCCTCGCTGGTAATGTTTTACAGAATCCCGGTCGTGTCGCTCCGTGCCTCTCCGTGGGAACATTATATACGTTTATAACGTTATATATCCTAACCTAAAGCAACCTAACATCTCGGATGTAGTATTTTACAACATACCTGGCGGTTCGGCCCCTACTTCTCGGTTGGAACATTATATAGGTCTATAACGTAATATGACCTAACCTAACCCATCTAGCCCCTGGCTGGTAATGTTTTACAGAATCCCGGTCGTGACGGCACGTACCTCTTCGTGGGAACATTATATACGTCTATAACATTATATATCCTAACCTAAGGCAACCTCACACCTCGAATGTAGTATTTTACAACATTCCTGGCGGGCCGGCCCCTACTTCTCGGTGGGAACATTATATACGTCTATAACGTAATATAACCTAACCTAAACCATCTAGCCCCTGGCTGGTAATGTTTTACAGAATACCGGTCGTGACGGCCCGTACCTCTTCGTGGGAACATTATATGCGTCTATAAAGTTATATGTCCTAACGTAAGGCAACCTCACACCTCGGATGTAGTATTTTGTAACATTCCTGGCGGGTCGGCCCCTAACTCTCGGTTGGAACATTATATAGGCCTATAACGTAATATAATCTAATCTAACCCATCTAGCCCCTGGCTGGTAATGTTTTACAGAATTCCGGTCGTGACGGCCCGTACCTCTTCGTGGGAACATTATATGCGTCTATAAAGTTATATGTCCTAACGTAAGGCAACCTCACACCTCGGATGTAGTATTTTGTAACATTCCTGGCGGGTCGGCCCCTAACTCTCGGTTGGAACATTATATAGGTCTATAACGTAATATAATCTAATCTAACCCATCTAGCCCCTGGCTGGTAATGTTTTACAGAATTCCGGTCGTGACGGCCCGTACCTCTTCGTGGGTACATTATATGCGTCTATAAAGTTATATGTCCTAACGTAAGGCAACCTCACACCTCGGATGTAGTATTTTGTAACATTTCTGGCGGGTCGGCCCCTAACTCCCGGTTGGAACATTATATAGGTCTATAACGTAATATAACCTAATCTAACCCATCTAGCCCCTGGCTGGTAATGTTTTACAGAATTCCGGTCGTGACGGCCCGTACCTCTTCGTGGGAACATTATATGCGTCTATAAAGTTATATGTCCTAACGTAAGGCAACCTCACACCTCGGATGCAGTATTTTGTAACATTCCTGGCGGGTCGGCCCCTAACTCCCGGTTGGAACATTATATAGGTCTATAACGTAATATAACCTAATCTAACCCATCTATCCCCTGGCTGGTAATGTTTTACAGAATTCCGGTCGTGACGGCCCGTACCTCTTCGTGGGAACATTATATACGTCTATAACGTTATATATACTAACCTAAGGCAACCTTACACCTCGGATGTAGTATTGTACAACATTCCTGGCGGGTCGGCCCTTACTTCTCGGTTGGAACATTATATAGGTCTATAACGTAATATAACCTATTCTAACCCATCTAGCACCTGGCTGGTAATGTTTTACAGAATCTCGGTCGTGGCGGCCCGTACCTCTTCGTGGGAACATTATATACGTCTATAACGTTATATATCCTAACCTAAGGCAACCTCAAACCTGGGATGTAGTATTTTACAACATACATGGCGAGTCGGCCCCTACTTCTCGATGGGAACGTTATATACGTCTATAACGTAATATAACCTAACCTAACGCATCTAGCCCCTCGCTGGTAATGTTTTACAGAATCCCGGTCGTGTCGGCCCGTACCTCTCCGTGGGAACATTATATACGTCTATAACGTTATATATCCTAACCTAAGGCAACCTCACTCCTAGGATGTAATATTTTACAACATTCCTGGCGGGTCGGCCCTTACTTCTCGGTTGGAACATTATATAGGTCTATAACGTAATATAACCTATCCTAACCCTTCTAGCCCCTGGCTGGTAATGTTTTACAGAATCTCGGCCGTGACGGCCCGTACCTCTTCGTGGGAACATTATATACGTCTATAACGTTATATATCCTAACCTAAGGCAACCTAACATCTCGGATGTAGTATTTTACAACATACCTGGCGGGCCGGCCCCTTATTCTCGGTGGGAACATTATATACGTCTATAACGTAATATAACCTAACCTAACCCATCTAGCCCCTCGCTGGTAATGTTTTACTGTATCCCGGCCGTGTCGGACCGTACCTCTACGTGGAGACATTAGATTCGTCTATAACGTTATATATCCTAACCTAAAGCAACCTCGCTCCTAGGATGTAATATTTTACAACATTCCTGGCGGGTCGGCCCTTACTTCTCGGTTGGAACATTATATAGGTCCATAACGTAATATAACCTATCCTAACCCTTCTAGCCCCTGGCTGGTAATGTTTTACAGAATCTCGGTCGTGACGGCCCGTACCTCTTCGTGGGAACATTATATACGTCTATAACGTTATATATCCTAACCTAAGGCAACCTAACATCTCAGATGTAGTATTTTACAACATACCTGGCGGGCCGGCCCCTAATTCTCGGTGGGAACATTATATACGTCTATAACGTAATATAACCTAACCTAACCCATCTAGCCCCTCGCTGGTAATGTTTTACTGAATCCCGGCCGTGTCGGACCGTACCTCTACGTGGAGACATTATATTCGTCTATAACGTTATATACCCTAACCTAAGGCAACCTCAAACCTGGGATGTAGTATTTTACAACATACATGGCGAGTCGGCCCCTACTTCTCGATGGGAACGTTATATACGTCTATAACGTAATATAACCTAACCTAACCCATCTAGCCCCTCGCTGGTAATGTTTTACAGAATCCCGGTCGTGTCGCTCCGTGCCTCTCCGTGGGAACATTATATACGTTTATAACGTTATATATCCTAACCTAAAGCAACCTAACATCTCGGATGTAGTATTTTACAACATACCTGGCGGTTCGGCCCCTACTTCTCGGTTGGAACATTATATAGGTCTATAACGTAATATGACCTAACCTAACCCATCTAGCCCCTGGCTGGTAATGTTTTACAGAATCCCGGTCGTGACGGCACGTACCTCTTCGTGGGAACATTATATACGTCTATAACATTATATATCCTAACCTACGGCAACCTCACACCTCGAATGTAGTATTTTACAACATTCCTGGCGGGCCGGCCCCTACTTCTCGGTGGGAACAATATATACGTCTATAACGTAATATAACCTAACCTAACCCATCTAGCCCCTGGCTGGTAATGTTTTACAGAATTCCGGTCGTGACGGCCCGTACCTCTTCGTGGGAACATTATATGCGTCTATAAAGTTATATGTCCTAACGTAAGGCAACCTCACACCTCAGATGTAGTATTTTGTAACATTCCTGGCGGGTCGGCCCCTAACTCTCGGTTGGAACATTATATAGGTCTATAACGTAATATAATCTAATCTAACCCATCTAGCCCCTGGCTGGTAATGTTTTACAGAATTCCGGTCGTGACGGCCCGTACCTCTTCGTGGGTACATTGTATGCGTCTATAAAGTTATATGTCCTAACGTAAGGCAACCTCACACCTCGGATGTAGTATTTTGTAACATTCCTGGCGGGTCGGCCCCTAACTCCCGGTTGGAACATTATATAGGTCTATAACGTAATATAACCTAATCTAACCCATCTAGCCCCTGGCTGGTAATGTTTTACAGAATTCCGGTCGTGACGGCCCGTACCTCTTCGTGGGAACATTATATACGTCTATAACGTTATATATACTAACCTAAGGCATCCTTACACCTCGGATGTAGTATTGTACAACATTCCTGGCGGGTCGGCCCTTACTTCTCGGTTGGAACATTATATAGGTCTATAACGTAATATAACCTATCCTAACCCATCTAGCCCCTGGCTGGTAATGTTTTACAGAATCTCGTTCGTGGCGGCCCGTACCTCTTCGTGGGAACATTATATACGTCTATAACGTTATATATCCTAACCTAAGGCAACCTCAAACCTGGGATGTAGTATTTTACAACATACATGGCGAGTCGGGCCCTTATTCTCGGTGGGAACATTATATACGTCTATAACGTAATATAACCTAACCTAACCCATCTAGCCCCTCGCTGGTAATGTTTTACTGAATCCCGGCCCTGTCGGACCGTACCTCTACGTGGAGACATTAGATTCGTCTATAACGTTATATATTCTAACCTAAGGCAACCTCAAACCTGGGATGTAGTATTTTACAACATACATGGCGAGTCGGGCCCTACTTCTCGATGGGAACGTTATATACGTCTATAACGTAATATAACCTAACCTAACCCATCTAGCCCCTCGCTGGTAATGTTTTACAGAATCCCGGTCGTGTCGGCCCGTACCTCTCCGTGGGAACATTATATACGTCTATAACGTTATATATCCTAACCTAAGGCAACCTCACTCCTAGGATGTAATATTTTACAACATTCCTGGCGGGTCGGCCCTTACTTCTCGGTTGGAACATTATATAGGTCTATAACGTAATATAACCTATCCTAACCCTTCTAGCCCCTGGCTGGTAATGTTTTACAGAATCTCGGCCGTGACGGCCCGTACCTCTTCGTGGGAACATTATATACGTCTATAACGTTATATATCCTAACCTAAGGCAACCTAACATCTCGGATGTAGTATTTTACAACATACCTGGCGGGCCGGCCCCTTATTCTCGGTGGGAATATTATATACGTCTATAACGTAATATAACCTAACCTAACCCATCTAGCCCCTCGCTGGTAATGTTTTACTGAATCCCGGCCCTGTCGGACCGTACCTCTACGTGGAGACATTAGATTCGTCTATAACGTTATATATTCAAACCTAAGGCAACCTCAAACCTGGGATGTAGTATTTTACATCATACATGGCGAGTCGGCTCCTACTTCTCGATGGGAACGTTATATACGTCTATAACGTAATATAACCTAACCTAACCCATCTAGCCCCTCGCTGGTAATGTTTTACTGTATCCCGGCCGTGTCGGACCGTACCTCTACGTGGAGACATTAGATTCGTCTATAACGTTATATACCCTAACCTAAGGCAACCTCAAACCTGGGATGTAGTATTTTACAACATACATGGCGAGTCGGCCCCTACTTCTCGATGGGAACGTTATATTCGTCTATAACGTAATATAACCTAACCTAACCCATCTAGCCCCTCGCTGGTAATGTTTTACAGAATCCCGGTCGTGTCGCTCCGTGCCTCTCCGTGGGAACATTATATACGTTTATAACGTTATATATCCTAACCTAAAGCAACCTAACATCTCGGATGCAGTATTTTACAACATACCTGGCGGTTCGGCCCCTACTTCTCGGTTGGAACATTATATAGGTCTATAACGTAATATGACCTAACCTAACCCATCTAGCCCCTGGCTGGTAATGTTTTACAGAATCCCGGTCGTGACGGCACGTACCTCTTCGTGGGAACATTATATACGTCTATAACATTATATATCCTAACCTAAGGCAACCTCACACCTCGAATGTAGTATTTTACAACATTCCTGGCGGGCCGGCCCCTACTTCTCGGTGGGAACATTATATACGTCTATAACGTAATATAACCTAACCTAAACCATCTAGCCCCTGGCTGGTAATGTTTTACAGAATACCGGTCGTGACGGCCCGTACCTCTTCGTGGGAACATTATATGCGTCTATAAAGTTATATGTCCTAACGTAAGGCAACCTCACACCTCGGATGTAGTATTTTGTAACATTCCTGGCGGGTCGGCCCCTAACTCTCGGTTGGAACATTATATAGGCCTATAACGTAATATAATCTAATCTAACCCATCTAGCCCCTGGCTGGTAATGTTTTACAGAATTCCGGTCGTGACGGCCCGTACCTCTTCGTGGGAACATTATATGCGTCTATAAAGTTATATGTCCTAACGTAAGGCAACCTCACACCTCGGATGTAGTATTTTGTAACATTCCTGGCGGGTCTGCCCCTAACTCTCGGTTGGAACATTATATAGGTCTATAACGTAATATAACCTAATCTAACCCATCTAGCCCCTGGCTGGTAATGTTTTACAGAATTCCGGTCGTGACGGCCCGTACCTCTTCGTGGGAACATTATATACGTCTATAACGTTATATATACTAACCTAAGGCAACCTTACACCTCGGATGTAGTATTGTACAACATTCCTGGCGGGTCGGCCCTTACTTCTCGGTTGGAACATTATATAGGTCTATAACGTAATATAACCTATCATAACCCATCTAGCCCCTGGCTGGTAATGTTTTACAGAATCTCGGTCGTGGCGGCCCGTACCTCTTCGTGGGAACATTATATACGTCTATAACGTTATATATCCTAACCTAAGGCAACCTCAAACCTGGGATGTAGTATTTAACAACATACATGGCGAGTCGGCCCCTACTTCTCGATGGGAACGTTATATACGTCTATAACGTAACATAACCTAACCTAACCCATATAGCCCCTCGCTGGTAATGTTTTACAGAATCCCGGTCGTGGCGGCCCGTACCTCTTCGTGGGAACATTATATACGTCTATAACGTTATATATACTAACCTAAGGCAACCTAACATCTCGGATGTAGTATTTTACAACATACCTGGCGGGCCGGCCCCTTATTCTCGGTGGGAACATTATACTCGTCTATAACGTAATATAACCTAACCTAACCCATCTAGCCCCTCGCTGGTAATGTTTTACTGAATCCCGGCCCTGTCGGACCGTACCTCTACGTGGAGACATTAGATTCGTCTATAACGTTATATATTCTAACCTAAGGCAACCTCAAACCTGGGATGTAGTATTTTACATCATACATGGCGAGTCGGCTCCTACTTCTCGATGGGAACGTTATATACGTCTATAACGTAATATAACCTAACCTAACCCATCTAGCCCCTCGCTGGTAATGTTTTACTGTATCCCGGCCGTGTCGGACCGTACCTCTACGTGGAGACATTAGATTCGTCTATAACGTTATATACCCTAACCTAAGGCAACCTCAAACCTGGGATGTAGTATTTTACAACATACATGGCGAGTCGGCCCCTACTTCTCGATGGGAACGTTATATTCGTCTATAACGTAATATAACCTAACCTAACCCATCTAGCCCCTCGCTGGTAATGTTTTACAGAATCCCGGTCGTGTCGCTCCGTGCCTCTCCGTGGGAACATTATATACGTTTATAACGTTATATATCCTAACCTAAAGCAACCTAACATCTCGGATGCAGTATTTTACAACATACCTGGCGGTTCGGCCCCTACTTCTCGGTTGGAACATTATATAGGTCTATAACGTAATATGACCTAACCTAACCCATCTAGCCCCTGGCTGGTAATGTTTTACAGAATCCCGGTCGTGACGGCACGTACCTCTTCGTGGGAACATTATATACGTCTATAACATTATATATCCTAACCTAAGGCAACCTCACACCTCGAATGTAGTATTTTACAACATTCCTGGCGGGCCGGCCCCTACTTCTCGGTGGGAACATTATATACGTCTATAACGTAATATAACCTAACCTAAACCATCTAGCCCCTGGCTGGTAATGTTTTACAGAATACCGGTCGTGACGGCCCGTACCTCTTCGTGGGAACATTATATGCGTCTATAAAGTTATATGTCCTAACGTAAGGCAACCTCACACCTCGGATGTAGTATTTTGTAACATTCCTGGCGGGTCGGCCCCTAACTCTCGGTTGGAACATTATATAGGCCTATAACGTAATATAATCTAATCTAACCCATCTAGCCCCTGGCTGGTAATGTTTTACAGAATTCCGGTCGTGACGGCCCGTACCTCTTCGTGGGAACATTATATGCGTCTATAAAGTTATATGTCCTAACGTAAGGCAACCTCACACCTCGGATGTAGTATTTTGTAACATTCCTGGCGGGTCTGCCCCTAACTCTCGGTTGGAACATTATATAGGTCTATAACGTAATATAACCTAATCTAACCCATCTAGCCCCTGGCTGGTAATGTTTTACAGAATTCCGGTCGTGACGGCCCGTACCTCTTCGTGGGAACATTATATACGTCTATAACGTTATATATACTAACCTAAGGCAACCTTACACCTCGGATGTAGTATTGTACAACATTCCTGGCGGGTCGGCCCTTACTTCTCGGTTGGAACATTATATAGGTCTATAACGTAATATAACCTATCCTAACCCATCTAGCCCCTGGCTGGTAATGTTTTACAGAATCTCGGTCGTGGCGGCCCGTACCTCTTCGTGGGAACATTATATACGTCTATAACGTTATATATCCTAACCTAAGGCAACCTCAAACCTGGGATGTAGTATTTTACAACATACATGGCGAGTCGGCCCCTACTTCTCGATGGGAACGTTATATACGTCTATAACGTAATATAACCTAACCTAACCCATCTAGCCCCTCGCTGGTAATGTTTTACAGAATCCCGGTCGTGGCGGCCCGTACCTCTTCGTGGGAACATTATATACGTCTATAACGTTATATATACTAACCTAAGGCAACCTTACACCTCGGATGTAGTATTGTACAACATTCCTGGCGGGTCGGCCCTTACTTCTCGGTTGGAACATTATATAGGTCTATAACGTAATATAACCTATCCTAACCCTTCTAGCCCCTGGCTGGTAATGTTTTACAGAATCTCGGTCGTGACGGCCCGTACCTCTACGTGGAGACATTAGATTCGTCTATAACGTTATATATTCTAACCTAAGGCAACCTCAAACCTGGGATGTAGTATTTTACATCATACATGGCGAGTCGGCTCCTACTTCTCGATGGGAACGTTATATACGTCTATAACGTAATATAACCTAACCTAACCCATCTAGCCCCTCGCTGGTAATGTTTTACTGTATCCCGGCCGTGTCGGACCGTACCTCTACGTGGAGACATTAGATTCGTCTATAACGTTATATACCCTAACCTAAGGCAACCTCAAACCTGGGATGTAGTATTTTACAACATACATGGCGAGTCGGCCCCTACTTCTCGATGGGAACGTTATATTCGTCTATAACGTAATATAACCTAACCTAACCCATCTAGCCCCTCGCTGGTAATGTTTTACAGAATCCCGGTCGTGTCGCTCCGTGCCTCTCCGTGGGAACATTATATACGTTTATAACGTTATATATCCTAACCTAAAGCAACCTAACATCTCGGATGCAGTATTTTACAACATACCTGGCGGTTCGGCCCCTACTTCTCGGTTGGAACATTATATAGGTCTATAACGTAATATGACCTAACCTAACCCATCTAGCCCCTGGCTGGTAATGTTTTACAGAATCCCGGTCGTGACGGCACGTACCTCTTCGTGGGAACATTATATACGTCTATAACATTATATATCCTAACCTAAGGCAACCTCACACCTCGAATGTAGTATTTTACAACATTCCTGGCGGGCCGGCCCCTACTTCTCGGTGGGAACATTATATACGTCTATAACGTAATATAACCTAACCTAAACCATCTAGCCCCTGGCTGGTAATGTTTTACAGAATACCGGTCGTGACGGCCCGTACCTCTTCGTGGGAACATTATATGCGTCTATAAAGTTATATGTCCTAACGTAAGGCAACCTCACACCTCGGATGTAGTATTTTGTAACATTCCTGGCGGGTCGGCCCCTAACTCTCGGTTGGAACATTATATAGGCCTATAACGTAATATAATCTAATCTAACCCATCTAGCCCCTGGCTGGTAATGTTTTACAGAATTCCGGTCGTGACGGCCCGTACCTCTTCGTGGGAACATTATATGCGTCTATAAAGTTATATGTCCTAACGTAAGGCAACCTCACACCTCGGATGTAGTATTTTGTAACATTCCTGGCGGGTCTGCCCCTAACTCTCGGTTGGAACATTATATAGGTCTATAACGTAATATAACCTAATCTAACCCATCTAGCCCCTGGCTGGTAATGTTTTACAGAATTCCGGTCGTGACGGCCCGTACCTCTTCGTGGGAACATTATATACGTCTATAACGTTATATATACTAACCTAAGGCAACCTTACACCTCGGATGTAGTATTGTACAACATTCCTGGCGGGTCGGCCCTTACTTCTCGGTTGGAACATTATATAGGTCTATAACGTAATATAACCTATCCTAACCCATCTAGCCCCTGGCTGGTAATGTTTTACAGAATCTCGGTCGTGGCGGCCCGTACCTCTTCGTGGGAACATTATATACGTCTATAACGTTATATATCCTAACCTAAGGCAACCTCAAACCTGGGATGTAGTATTTTACAACATACATGGCGAGTCGGCCCCTACTTCTCGATGGGAACGTTATATACGTCTATAACGTAATATAACCTAACCTAACCCATCTAGCCCCTCGCTGGTAATGTTTTACAGAATCCCGGTCGTGGCGGCCCGTACCTCTTCGTGGGAACATTATATACGTCTATAACGTTATATATACTAACCTAAGGCAACCTTACACCTCGGATGTAGTATTGTACAACATTCCTGGCGGGTCGGCCCTTACTTCTCGGTTGGAACATTATATAGGTCTATAACGTAATATAACCTATCCTAACCCTTCTAGCCCCTGGCTGGTAATGTTTTACAGAATCTCGGTCGTGACGGCCCGTACCTCTTCGTGGGAACATTATATACGTCTATAACGTTATATATCCTAACCTAAGGCAACCTAACATCTCGGATGTAGTATTTTACAACATACCTGGCGGGCCGGCCCCTTATTCTCGGTGGGAACATTATACTCGTCTATAACGTAATATAACCTAACCTAACCCATCTAGCCCCTCGCTGGTAATTTTTTACTGAATCCCGGCCCTGTCGGACCGTACCTCTACGTGGAGACATTAGATTCGTCTATAACGTTATATATTCTAACCTAAGGCAACCTCAAACCTGGGATGTAGTATTTTACATCATACATGGCGAGTCGGCTCCTACTTCTCGATGGGAACGTTATATACGTCTATAACGTAATATAACCTAACCTAACCCATCTAGCCCCTCGCTGGTAATGTTTTACTGTATCCCGGCCGTGTCGGACCGTACCTCTACGTGGAGACATTAGATTCGTCTATAACGTTATATATCCTAACCTAAAGCAACATCACTCCTAGGATGTAATATTTTACAACATTCCTGGCGGGTCGGCCCTTACTTCTCGGTTGGAACATTATATAGGTCCATAACGTAATATAACCTATCCTAACCCTTCTAGCCCCTGGCTGGTAATGTTTTACAGAATCTCGGTCGTGACGGCCCGTACCTCTTCGTGGGAACATTATATACGTCTATAACGTTTTATATCCTAACCTAAGGCAACCTAACATCTCAGATGTAGTATTTTACAACATACCTGGCGGGCCGGCCCCTAGTTCTCGGTGGGAACATTATATACGTCTATAACGTAATATAACCTAACCTAACCCATCTAGCCCCTCGCTGGTAATGTTTTACTGAATCCCGGTCGTGACGGCCCGTACCTCTTCGTGGGAACATTATATACGTCTATAACGTTATATATCCTAACCTAAGGCAACCTAACATCTCGGATGTAGTATTTTACAACATACCTGGCGGGCCAGCCCCTTATTCTCGGTGGGAACATTATATTGGTCTATAACGTAATATAACCTAACCTAACCCATCTAGCCCCTCGCTGGTAATGTTTTACTGAATCCCGGCCGTGTCGGACCGTACCTCTACGTGGAGACATTAGATTCGTCTATAACGTTATATATCCTAACCTAAGGCAACCCCAAACCTGGGATGTAGTATTTTACAACATACATGGCGAGTCGGCCCCTACTTCTCGGTTGGAACATTATATAGGTCTATAACGTAATATGACCTAACCTAACCCATCTAGCCCCTGGGTGGTAATGTTTTACAGAATCCCGGTCGTGACGGCACGTACCTCTTCGTGGGAACATTGTATACGTCTATAACGTTATATATCCTAACCTAAGGCAACCTCACACCTCGAATGTAGTATTTTACAACATTCCTGGCGGGCCGGCCCCTACTTCTCGGTGGGAACATTATATACGTCTATAACGTAATATAACCTAACCTAAACCATCTAGCCCCTGGCTGGTAATGTTTTACAGAATACCGGTCGTGACGGCCCGTACCTCTTCGTGGGAACATTATATGCGTCTATAAAGTTATATGTCCTAACGTAAGGCAACCTCACACCTCGGATGTAGTATTGTACAACATTCCTGGCGGGTCGGCCCCTAATTCTCGGTGGGAACATTATATACGTCTATAACGTAATATAACCTAATCCAACCCATCTAGCCCCTCGCTGGTAATGTTTTACTGAATCCCGGCCGTGTCGACCGTACCTCTACGTGGAGACATTAGATTCGTCTATAAGGTTATATATCCTAACCTAAGGCAACCTCAAACCTGGGATGTAGTATTTTACAACATAAATGGCGAGTCGGCCCCTACTTCTCGATGGGAACGTTATATACGTCTATAACGTAATATTACCTAACCTAACCCATCTAGCCCCTCGCTGGTAATGTTTTACTGAATCCCGGCCGTGTCGGACCGTACCTCTACGTGGAGACATTAGATTCGTCTATAACGTTATATATCCTAACCTAAGGCAACCTGATATTTCGGATGTAGTATTTTACAACACTCCTGGCGGGTCGGCCACTATTTCTCGGTGGGAACATTATATACGTCTATAACGTAATATAACCTGACCTAAACCATCTCGCCCCTGGCTGGTAATGTTTTACAGAATACCGGTCGTGTCGGCCCGTACCTCTTCGTGGGAACATTATATACGTATATAACGTTATATATCCTAACCTAAGGCAACCTAACATCTCAGATGTAGTATTTTACAACATACCTGGCGGGCCGGCCCCTAATACTCGGTGGGAACATTATATACGTCTATAACGTAATATAACCTAACCTAACCCATCTAGCCCCTCGCTGGTAATGTTTTACTGAATCCCGGACGTGTCGGACCGTACCTCTACGTGGAGACATTAGATTCGTCTATAACGTTATATATCCTAACCTAAGGCAACCTGATATTTCGGATGTAGTATTTTACAACACTCCTGTCGGGTCGGCCACTATTTCTCGGTGGGAACATTATATACGTCTATAACGTAATATAACCTAACCTAAACCATCTAGCCCCTGGCTGGTAATGTTTTACAGAATACCGGTCGTGTCGGACCGTACCTCTTCGTGGGAACATTATATACGTCTATAACGTTATATATCCTAACCTAAGGCAACCTAACATATCACATGTAGTATTTTACAACATACCTGGCGGGCCGGCCCCTAATACTCGGTGGGAACATTATATACGTCTATAACGTAATATAACCTAACCTAACCCATCTAGCCCCTCGCTGGTAATGTTTTACTGAATCCCGGACGTGTCGGACCGTACCTCTACGTGGAGACATTAGATTCGTCTATAACGTTATATATCCTAACCTAAGGCAACCTCAAACCTGGGATGTAGTATTTTACAACATACATGGCCAGTCGGCTCCTACTTCTCGATGGGAACGTTATATACGTCTATAACGTAATATAACCTAACCTAACCCATCTAGCCCTTCGCTGGTAATGTTTTACAGAATACCGGTCGTGACGGCCCGTACCTCTTCGTGGGAACATTATATGCGTCTATAAAGTTATATGTCCTAACGTAAGGCAACCTCACACCTCGGATGTAGTATTTTGTAACATCCCTGGCGGGTCGGCCCCTAACTCTCGGTTGGAACATTATATAGGTCTATAACGTAATATAACCTAACCTAACCCATCTAGCCCCTCGCTGGTAATGTTTTACAGAATCCAGGTCGTGTCGGCCCGTACCTCTCCGTGGGAACATTATATACGTCTATAACGTTATATATCCTAACCTAAGGCAACCTCACTCCTAGGATGTAATAGTTTACAACATTCCTGGCGGGTCGGCCCTTACTTCTCGGTTGGAACATTATATAGGTCCATAACGTAATATAACCTATCCTAACCCTTCTAGCCCCTGGCTGGTAATGTTTTACAGAATCTCGGTCGTGACGGCCCGTACCTCTTCGTGGGAACATTATATACGTCTATAACGTTATATATCCTAACCTAAAGCAACCTAACATCTCGGATGTAGTATTTTACAACATACCTGGCGGTTCGGCCCCTACTTCTCGGTTGGAACATTATATAGGTCTATAACGTAATATGACCTAACCTAACCCATCTAGCCCCTGGCTGGTAATGTTTTACAGAATCCCGGTCGTGACGGCAACGTACCTCTTCGTGGGAACATTATATACGTCTATAACATTATATATCCTAACCTAAGACAACCTCACACCTCGAATGTAGTATTTTACAACATTCCTGGCGGGCCGGCACCTACTTCTCGGTGGGAACATTATATACGTCTATAACGTAATATAACCTAACCTAAACCATCTAGCCCCTGGCTGGTAATGTTTTACAGAATACCGGTCGTGACGGCCCGTACCTCTTCGTGGGAACATTATATGCGTCTATAAAGTTATATGTCCTAACGTAAGGCAACCTCACACCTCGGATGTAGTATTTTGTAACATTCCTGGCGGGTCGGCCCCTAACTCTCGGTTGGAACATTATATAGGTCTATAACGTAATATAATCTAATCTAACCCATCTAGCCCCTGATTGGTAATGTTTTACAGAATTCCGGTCGTGACGGCCCGTACCTCTTCGTGGGAACATTATATACGTCTATAACGTTATATATACTAACCTAAGGCAACCTTACACCTCGGATGTAGTATTGTACAACATTCCTGGCGGGTCCGCCCTTACTTCTCGGTTGGAACATTATATAGGTCTATAACGTAATATAACCTATCCTAACCCATCTAGCCCCTGGCTGGTAATGTTTTACAGAATCTCGGTCGTGGCGGCCCGTACCTCTTCGTGGGAACATTATATACGTCTATAACGTTATATATCCTAACCTAAGGCAACCTCAAACCTGGGATGTAGTATTTTACAACATACATGGCGAGTCGGCCCCTACTTCTCGATGGGAACATTATATACGTCTATAACGTAATATAACCTAACCTAACCCATCTAGCCCCTCGCTGGTAATGTTTTACAGAATCCCGGTCGTGTCGGCCCGTACCTCTCCGTGGAAACATTATATACGTCTATAACGTTATATATCCTAACCTAAGGCAACCTCACTCCTAGGATGTAATATTTTACAACATTCCTGGCGGGCCGGCCCCTACTTCTCGGTGGGAACATTATATACGTCTATAACGTAATATAACCTAACCTAAACCATCTAGCCCCTGGCTGGTAATGTTTTACAGAATACCGGTCGTGACGGCCCGTACCTCTTCGTGGGAACATTATATGCGTCTATAAAGTTATATGTCCTAACGTAAGGCAACCTCACACCTCGGATGTAGTATTTTGTAACATTCCTGGCGGGTCGGCCCCTAACTCTCGGTTGGAACATTATATAGGTCTATAACGTAATATAACCTAATCTAACCCATCTAGCCCCTGGCTGGTAATGTTTTACAGAATTCCGGTCGTGACGGCCCGTACCTCTTCGTGGGAACATTATATACGTCTATAACGTTATATATACTAACCTAAGGCAACCTTACACCTCGGATATAGTATTGTACAACATTCCTGGCGGGTCGGCCCTTACTTCTCGGTTGGAACATTATATAGGTCTATAACGTAATATAACCTATCCTAACCCATCTAGCCCCTGGCTGGTAATGTTTTACAGAATCTCGGTCGTGGCGGCCCGTACCTCTTCGTGGGAACATTATATACGTCTATAACGTTATATATCCTAACCTAAGGCAACCTAACATCTCGGATGTAGTATTTTACAACATACCTGGCGGGCCGGCCCCTTATTCTCGGTGGGCACATTATATTCGTCTATAACGTAATATAACCTAACCTAACTCATCTAGCCCCTCGCTGGTAATGTTTTACTGAATCCCGGCCGTGTCGGACCGTACCTCTACGTGGAGACATTAGATTCGTCTATAACGTTATATATTCTAACCTAAGGCAACCTCAAACCTGGGATGTAGTATTTTACATCATACATGGCGAGTCGGCTCCTACTTCTCGATGGGAACGTTATATACGTCTATAACGTAATATAACCTAACCTAACCCATCTAGCCCCTCGCTGGTAATGTTTTACTGTATCCCGGCCGTGTCGGACCGTACCTCTACGTGGAGACATTAGATTCGTCTATAACGTTATATATCCTAACCTAAAGCAACCTCACTCCTAGGATGTAATATTTTACAACATTCCTGGCGGGTCGGCCCTTACTTCTCGGTTGGAACATTATATAGGTCCATAACGTAATATAACCTATCCTAACCCTTCGAGCCCCTGGCTGGTAATGTTTTACAGAATCTCGGTCGTGACGGCCCGTACCTCTTCGTGGGAACATTATATACGTCTATAACGTTATATATCCTAACCTAAGGCAACCTAACATCTCAGATGTAGTATTTTACAACATACCTGGCGGGCCGGACCCTAATTCTCGGTGGGAACATTATATACGTCTATAACGTAATATAACCTAACCTAACCCATCTAGCCCCTCGCTGGTAATGTTTTACTGAATCCCGGCCGTGTCGGACCGTACCTCTACGTGGAGACATTAGATTCGTCTATAACGTTATATATCCTAACCTAAGGCAACCTCAAACCTGGGATGTAGTATTTTACAACATACATGGCGAGTCGGCCCCTACTTCTCGATGGGAACGTTATATACGTCTATAACGTAATATAACCTAACCTAACCCATCTAGCCCCTCGCTGGTAATGTTTTACAGAATCCCGGTCGTGTCGCTCCGTGCCTCTCCGTGGGAACATTATATACGTTTATAGTGTTATATATCCTAACGTAAAGCAACATAACATCTCGGATGTAGTATTTTACAACATACCTGGCGGTTCGGCCCCTACTTCTCGGTTGGAACATTATATACGTCTATAACGTAATATGACCTAACCTAACCCATCTAGCCCCTGGCTGGTAATGTTTTACAGAATCCCGGTCGTGACGGCACGTACCTCTTCGTGGGAACATTATATACGTCTATAACATTATATATCCTAACCTAAGGCAACCTCACACCTCGAATGTAGTATTTTACAACATTCCTGGCGGGCCGGCCCCTACTTCTCGGTGGGAACATTATATACGTCTATAACGTAATATAACCTAACCTAAACCATCGAGCCCCTGGCTGGTAATGTTTTACAGAATACCGGTCGTGACGGCCCGTACCTCTTCGTGGGAACATTATATGCGTGTATAAAGTTATATGTCCTAACGTAAGGCAACCTCACACCTCGGATGTAGTATTTTGTAACATTCCTGGCGGGTCGGCCCCTAACTCTCGGTTGGAACATTATATAGGTCTATAACGTAATATAATCTAATCTAACCCATCTAGCCCCTGGCTGGTAATGTTTTACAGAATTCCGGTCGTGACGGCCCGTACATCTTCGTGGGTACATTATATGCGTCTATAAAGTTATATGCCCTAACCTAAGGCAACCTTACACCTCGGATGTAGTATTGTACAACATTCCTGGCGGGTCGGCCCTTACTTCTCGGTTGGAACATTATATAGGTCTATAACGTAATATAACCTATTCTAACCCATCTAGCCCCTGGCTGGTAATGTTTTACAGAATCTCGGTCGTGGCGGCCCGTACCTCTTCGTGGGAACATTATATACGTCTATAACGTTATATATCCTAACCTAAGGCAACCTCAAACCTGGGATGTAGTATTTTACAACATACATGGCGAGTCGGCCCCTACTTCTCGATGGGAACGTTATATACGTCTATAACGTAATATAACCTAACCTAACCCATCTAGCCCCTCGCTGGTAATGTTTTACAGAATCCCGGTCGTGTCGGCCCGTACCTCTCCGTGGGAACATTATATACGTCTATAACGTTATATATCCTAACCTAAGGCAACCTCACTCCTAGGATGTAATATTTTACAACATTCCTGGCGGGTCGGCCCTTACTTCTCGGTTGGAACATTATATAGGTCTATAACGTAATATAACCTATCCTAACCCTTCTAGCCCCTGGCTGGTAATGTTTTACAGAATCTCGGTCGTGACGGCCCGTACCTCTTCGTGGGAACATTATATACGTCTATAACGTTATATATCCTAACCTAAGGCAACCTAACATCTCGGATGTAGTATTTTACAACATACCTGGCGGGCCGGCCCCTTATTCTCGGTGGGAACATTATATACGTCTATAACGTAATATAACCTAACCTAACCCATCTAGCCCCTCGCTGGTAATGTTTTACTGTATCCCGGCCGTTTCGGACCGTACCTCTACGTGGAGACATTAGATTCGTCTATAACGTTATATATCCTAACCTAAAGCAACCTCGCTCCTAGGATGTAATATTTTACAACATTCCTGGCGGGTCGGCCCTTACTTCTCGGTTGGAACATTATATAGGTCCATAACGTAATATAACCTATCCTAACCCTTCTAGCCCCTGGCTGGTAATGTTTTACAGAATCTCGGTCGTGACGGCCCGTACCTCTTCGTGGGAACATTATATACGTCTATAACATTATATATCCTAACCTAAGGCAACCTAACATCTCAGATGTAGTATTTTACAACATACCTGGCGGGCCGGCCCCTAATTCTCGGTGGGAACATTATATACGTCTATAACGTAATATAACCTAACCTAACCCATCTAGCCCCTCGCTGGTAATGTTTTACTGAATCCCGGCCGTGTCGGACCGTACCTCTACGTGGAGACATTAGATTCGTCTATAACGTTATATACCCTAACCTAAGGCAACCTCAAACCTGGGATGTAGTATTTTACAACATACATGGCGAGTCGGCCCCTACTTCTCGATGGGAACGTTATATACGTCTACAACGTAATATAACCTAACCTAACCCATCTAGCCCCTCGCTGGTAATGTTTTACAGAATCCCGGTCGTGTCGCTCCGTGCCTCTCCGTGGGAACATTATATACGTTTATAACGTTATATATCCTAACCTAAAGCAACCTAACATCTCGGATGTAGTATTTTACAACATACCTGGCGGTTCGGCCCCTACTTCTCGGTTGGAACATTATATAGGTCTATAACGTAATATGACCTAACCTAACCCATCTAGCCCCTGGCTGGTAATGTTTTACAGAATCCCGGTCGTGACGGCACGTACCTCTTCGTGGGAACATTATATACGTCTATAACATTATATATCCTAACCTAAGGCAACCTCACACCTCGAATGTAGTATTTTACAACATTCCTGGCGGGCCGGCCCCTACTTCTCGGTGGGAACATTATATACGTCTATAACGTAATATAACCTAACCTAAACCATCTAGCCCCTGGCTGGTAATGTTTTACAGAATACCGGTCGTGACGGCCCGTACCTCTTCGTGGGAACATTATATGCGTCTATAAAGTTATATGTCCTAACGTAAGGCAACCTCACACCTCGGATGTAGTATTTTGTAACATTCCTGGCGGGTCGGCCCCTAACTCTCGGTTGGAACATTATATAGGCCTATAACGTAATATAATCTAATCTAACCCATCTAGCCCCTGGCTGGTAATGTTTTACAGAATTCCGGTCGTGACGGCCCGTACCTCTTCGTGGGAACATTATATGCGTCTATAAAGTTATATGTCCTAACGTAAGGCAACCTCACACCTCGGATGTAGTATTTTGTAACATTCCTGGCGGGTCTGCCCCTAACTCTCGGTTGGAACATTATATAGGTCTATAACGTAATATAACCTAATCTAACCCATCTAGCCCCTGGCTGGTAATGTTTTACAGAATTCCGGTCGTGACGGCCCGTACCTCTTCGTGGGAACATTATATACGTCTATAACGTTATATATACTAACCTAAGGCAACCTTACACCTCGGATGTAGTATTGTACAACATTCCTGGCGGGTCGGCCCTTACTTCTCGGTTGGAACATTATATAGGTCTATAACGTAATATAACCTATCCTAACCCATCTAGCCCCTGGCTGGTAATGTTTTACAGAATCTCGGTCGTGGCGGCCCGTACCTCTTCGTGGGAACATTATATACGTCTATAACGTTATATATCCTAACCTAAGGCAACCTCAAACCTGGGATGTAGTATTTTGCAACATACATGGCGAGTCGGCCCCTACTTCTCGATGGGAACGTTATATACGTCTATAACGTAACATAACCTAACCTAACCCATATAGCCCCTCGCTGGTAATGTTTTACAGAATCCCGGTCGTGGCGGCCCGTACCTCTTCGTGGGAACATTATATACGTCTATAACGTTATATATACTAACCTAAGGCAACCTTACACCTCGGATGTAGTATTGTACAACATTCCTGGCGGGTCGGCCCTTACTTCTCGGTTGGAACATTATATAGGTCTATAACGTAATATAACCTATCCTAACCCTTCTAGCCCCTGGCTGGTAATGTTTTACAGAATCTCGGTCGTGACGGCCCGTACCTCTTCGTGGGAACATTATATACGTCTATAACGTTATATATCCTAACCTAAGGCAACCTAACATCTCGGATGTAGTATTTTACAACATACCTGGCGGGCCGGCCCCTTATTCTCGGTGGGAACATTATACTCGTCTATAACGTAATATAACCTAACCTAACCCATCTAGCCCCTCGCTGGTAATTTTTTACTGAATCCCGGCCCTGTCGGACCGTACCTCTACGTGGAGACATTAGATTCGTCTATAACGTTATATATTCTAACCTAAGGCAACCTCAAACCTGGGATGTAGTATTTTACATCATACATGGCGAGTCGGCTCCTACTTCTCGATGGGAACGTTATATACGTCTATAACGTAATATAACCTAACCTAACCCATCTAGCCCCTCGCTGGTAATGTTTTACTGTATCCCGGCCGTGTCGGACCGTACCTCTACGTGGAGACATTAGATTCGTCTATAACGTTATATATCCTAACCTAAAGCAACCTCACTCCTAGGATGTAATATTTTACAACATTCCTGGCGGGTCGGCCCTTACTTCTCGGTTGGAACATTATATAGGTCCATAACGTAATATAACCTATCCTAACCCTTCTAGCCCCTGGCTGGTAATGTTTTACAGAATCTCGGTCGTGACGGCCCGTACCTCTTCGTGGGAACATTATATACGTCTATAACGTTTTATATCCTAACCTAAGGCAACCTAACATCTCAGATGTAGTATTTTACAACATACCTGGCGGGCCGGCCCCTAGTTCTCGGTGGGAACATTATATACGTCTATAACGTAATATAACCTAACCTAACCCATCTAGCCCCTCGCTGGTAATGTTTTACTGAATCCCGGTCGTGACGGCCCGTACCTCTTCGTGGGAACATTATATACGTCTATAACGTTATATATCCTAACCTAAGGCAACCTAACATCTCGGATGTAGTATTTTACAACATACCTGGCGGGCCAGCCCCTTATTCTCGGTGGGAACATTATATTGGTCTATAACGTAATATAACCTAACCTAACCCATCTAGCCCCTCGCTGGTAATGTTTTACTGAATCCCGGCCGTGTCGGACCGTACCTCTACGTGGAGACATTAGATTCGTCTATAACGTTATATATCCTAACCTAAGGCAACCCCAAACCTGGGATGTAGTATTTTACAACATACATGGCGAGTCGGCCCCTACTTCTCGGTTGGAACATTATATAGGTCTATAACGTAATATGACCTAACCTAACCCATCTAGCCCCTGGCTGGTAATGTTTTACAGAATCCCGGTCGTGACGGCACGTACCTCTTCGTGGGAACATTGTATACGTCTATAACGTTATATATCCTAACCTAAGGCAACCTCACACCTCGAATGTAGTATTTTACAACATTCCTGGCGGGCCGGCCCCTACTTCTCGGTGGGAACATTATATACGTCTATAACGTAATATAACCTAACCTAAACCATCTAGCCCCTGGCTGGTAATGTTTTACAGAATACCGGTCGTGACGGCCCGTACCTCTTCGTGGGAACATTATATGCGTCTATAAAGTTATATGTCCTAACGTAAGGCAACCTCACACCTCGGATGTAGTATTTTGTAACATCCCTGGCGGGTCGGCCCCTAACTCTCGGTTGGAACATTATATAGGTCTATAACGTAATATAACCTAACCTAACCCATCTAGCCCCTCGCTGGTAATGTTTTACAGAATCCAGGTCGTGTCGGCCCGTACCTCTCCGTGGGAACATTATATACGTCTATAACGTTATATATCCTAACCTAAGGCAACCTCACTCCTAGGATGTAATAGTTTACAACATTCCTGGCGGGTCGGCCCTTACTTCTCGGTTGGAACATTATATAGGTCCATAACGTAATATAACCTATCCTAACCCTTCTAGCCCCTGGCTGGTAATGTTTTACAGAATCTCGGTCGTGACGGCCCGTACCTCTTCGTGGGAACATTATATACGTCTATAACGTTATATATCCTAACCTAAAGCAACCTAACATCTCGGATGTAGTATTTTACAACATACCTGGCGGTTCGGCCCCTACTTCTCGGTTGGAACATTATATAGGTCTATAACGTAATATGACCTAACCTAACCCATCTAGCCCCTGGCTGGTAATGTTTTACAGAATCCCGGTCGTGACGGCACGTACCTCTTCGTGGGAACATTATATACGTCTATAACATTATATATCCTAACCTAAGACAACCTCACACCTCGAATGTAGTATTTTACAACATTCCTGGCGGGCCGGCACCTACTTCTCGGTGGGAACATTATATACGTCTATAACGTAATATAACCTAACCTAAACCATCTAGCCCCTGGCTGGTAATGTTTTACAGAATACCGGTCGTGACGGCCCGTACCTCTTCGTGGGAACATTATATGCGTCTATAAAGTTATATGTCCTAACGTAAGGCAACCTCACACCTCGGATGTAGTATTTTGTAACATTCCTGGCGGGTCGGCCCCTAACTCTCGGTTGGAACATTATATAGGTCTATAACGTAATATAATCTAATCTAACCCATCTAGCCCCTGATTGGTAATGTTTTACAGAATTCCGGTCGTGACGGCCCGTACCTCTTCGTGGGAACATTATATACGTCTATAACGTTATATATACTAACCTAAGGCAACCTTACACCTCGGATGTAGTATTGTACAACATTCCTGGCGGGTCCGCCCTTACTTCTCGGTTGGAACATTATATAGGTCTATAACGTAATATAACCTATCCTAACCCATCTAGCCCCTGGCTGGTAATGTTTTACAGAATCTCGGTCGTGGCGGCCCGTACCTCTTCGTGGGAACATTATATACGTCTATAACGTTATATATCCTAACCTAAGGCAACCTCAAACCTGGGATGTAGTATTTTACAACATACATGGCGAGTCGGCCCCTACTTCTCGATGGGAACGTTATATACGTCTATAACGTAATATAACCTAACCTAACCCATCTAGCCCCTCGCTGGTAATGTTTTACAGAATCCCGGTCGTGTCGGCCCGTACCTCTCCGTGGAAACATTATATACGTCTATAACGTTATATATCCTAACCTAAGGCAACCTCACTCCTAGGATGTAATATTTTACAACATTCCTGGCGGGCCGGCCCCTACTTCTCGGTGGGAACATTATATACGTCTATAACGTAATATAACCTAACCTAAACCATCTAGCCCCTGGCTGGTAATGTTTTACAGAATACCGGTCGTGACGGCCCGTACCTCTTCGTGGGAACATTATATGCGTCTATAAAGTTATATGTCCTAACGTAAGGCAACCTCACACCTCGGATGTAGTATTTTGTAACATTCCTGGCGGGTCGGCCCCTAACTCTCGGTTGGAACATTATATAGGTCTATAACGTAATATAACCTAATCTAACCCATCTAGCCCCTGGCTGGTAATGTTTTACAGAATTCCGGTCGTGACGGCCCGTACCTCTTCGTGGGAACATTATATACGTCTATAACGTTATATATACTAACCTAAGGCAACCTTACACCTCGGATATAGTATTGTACAACATTCCTGGCGGGTCGGCCCTTACTTCTCGGTTGGAACATTATATTCGTCTATAACGTAATATAACCTAACCTAACTCATCTAGCCCCTCGCTGGTAATGTTTTACTGAATCCCGGCCGTGTCGGACCGTACCTCTATGTGGAGACATTAGATTCGTCTATAACGTTATATATTCTAACCTAAGGCAACCTCAAACCTGGGATGTAGCATTTTACATCATACATGGCGAGTCGGCTCCTACTTCTCGATGGGAACGTTATATACGTCTATAACGTAATATAACCTAACCTAACCCATCTAGCCCCTCGCTGGTAATGTTTTACTGTATCCCGGCCGTGTCGGACCGTACCTCTACGTGGAGACATTAGATTCGTCTATAACGTTATATATCCTAACCTAAAGCAACCTCACTCCTAGGATGTAATATTTTACAACATTCCTGGCGGGTCGGCCCTTACTTCTCGGTTGGAACATTATATAGGTCCATAACGTAATATAACCTATCCTAACCCTTCGAGCCCCTGGCTGGTAATGTTTTACAGAATCTCGGTCGTGACGGCCCGTACCTCTTCGTGGGAACATTATATACGTCTATAACGTTATATATCCTAACCTAAGGCAACCTAACATCTCAGATGTAGTATTTTACAACATACCTGGCGGGCCGGACCCTAATTCTCGGTGGGAACATTATATACGTCTATAACGTAATATAACCTAACCTAACCCATCTAGCCCCTCGCTGGTAATGTTTTACTGAATCCCGGCCGTGTCGGACCGTACCTCTACGTGGAGACATTAGATTCGTCTATAACGTTATATATCCTAACCTAAGGCAACCTCAAACCTGGGATGTAGTATTTTACAACATACATGGCGAGTCGGCCCCTACTTCTCGATGGGAACGTTATATACGTCTATAACGTAATATAACCTAACCTAACCCATCTAGCCCCTCGCTGGTAATGTTTTACAGAATCCCGGTCGTGTCGCTCCGTGCCTCTCCGTGGGAACATTATATACGTTTATAACGTTATATATCCTAACCTAAAGCAAACTAACATCTCGGATGTAGTATTTTACAACATACCTGGCGGTTCGGCCCCTACTTCTCGGTTGGAACATTATATAGGTCTATAACGTAATATGACCTAACCTAACCCATCTAGCCCCTGGCTGGTAATGTTTTACAGAATCCCGGTCGTGACGGCACGTACCTCTTCGTGGGAACATTATATACGTCTATAACATTATATATCCTAACCTAAGGCAACCTCACACCTCGAATGTAGTATTTTACAACATTCCTGGCGGGCCGGCCCCTACTTCTCGGTGGGAACATTATATACGTCTATAACGTAATATAACCTAACCTAAACCATCTAGCCCCTGGCTGGTAATGTTTTACAGAATACCGGTCGTGACGGCCCGTACCTCTTCGTGGGAACATTATATGCGTCTATAAAGTTATATGTCCTAACGTAAGGCAACCTCACACCTCGGATGTAGTATTTTGTAACATTCCTGGCGGGTCGGCCCCTAACTCTCGGTTGGAACATTATATAGGCCTATAACGTAATATAATCTAATCTAACCCATCTAGCCCCTGGCTGGTAATGTTTTACAGAATTCCGGTCGTGACGGCCCGTACCTCTTCGTGGGAACATTATATGCGTCTATAAAGTTATATGTCCTAACGTAAGGCAACCTCACACCTCGGATGTAGTATTTTGTAACATTCCTGGCGGGTCTGCCCCTAACTCTCGGTTGGAACATTATATAGGTCTATAACGTAATATAACCTAATCTAACCCATCTAGCCCCTGGCTGGTAATGTTTTACAGAATTCCGGTCGTGACGGCCCGTACCTCTTCGTGGGAACATTATATACGTCTATAACGTTATATATACTAACCTAAGGCAACCTTACACCTCGGATGTAGTAATGTACAACATTCCTGGCGGGTCGGCCCTTACTTCTCGGTTGGAACATTATATAGGTCTATAACGTAATATAACCTATCCTAACCCATCTAGCCCCTGGCTGGTAATGTTTTACAGAATCTCGGTCGTGGCGGCCCGTACCTCTTCGTGGGAACATTATATACGTCTATAACGTTATATATCCTAACCTAAGGCAACCTCAAACCTGGGATGTAGTATTTTGCAACATACATGGCGAGTCGGCCCCTACTTCTCGATGGGAACGTTATATACGTCTATAACGTAACATAACCTAACCTAACCCATATAGCCCCTCGCTGGTAATGTTTTACAGAATCCCGGTCGTGGCGGCCCGTACCTCTTCGTGGGAACATTATATACGTCTATAACGTTATATATACTAACCTAAGGCAACCTTACACCTCGGATGTAGTATTGTACAACATTCCTGGCGGGTCGGCCCTTACTTCTCGGTTGGAACATTATATAGGTCTATAACGTAATATAACCTATCCTAACCCTTCTAGCCCCTGGCTGGTAATGTTTTACAGAATCTCGGTCGTGACGGCCCGTACCTCTTCGTGGGAACATTATATACGTCTATAACGTTATATATCCTAACCTAAGGCAACCTAACATCTCGGATGTAGTATTTTACAACATACCTGGCGGGCCGGCCCCTTATTCTCGGTGGGAACATTATACTCGTCTATAACGTAATATAACCTAACCTAACCCATCTAGCCCCTCGCTGGTAATGTTTTACTGAATCCCGGCCCTGTCGGACCGTACCTCTACGTGGAGACATTAGATTCGTCTATAACGTTACATATTCTAACCTAAGGCAACCTCAAACCTGGGATGTAGTATTTTACATCATACATGGCGAGTCGGCTCCTACTTCTCGATGGGAAGGTTATATACGTCTATAACGTAATATAACCTAACCTCACCCATCTAGCCCCTCGCTGGTAATGTTTTACTGTATCCCGGCCGTGTCGGACCGTACCTCTACGTGGAAACATTAGATTCGTCTATAACGTTATATACCCTAACCTAAGGCAACCTCAAACCTGGGATGTAGTATTTTACAACATACATGGCGAGTCGGCCCCTACTTCTCGATGGGAACGTTATATACGTCTATAACGTAATATAACCTAACCTAACCCATCTAGCCCC
Source organism: Xylocopa violacea (assembly GCA_963969225.1). NCBI lineage: Eukaryota > Metazoa > Arthropoda > Insecta > Hymenoptera > Apidae > Xylocopa > Xylocopa violacea. The sequence goes on along the minus strand of CAXAJV010000247.1, from coordinate 2,647,704 downwards.
TCGCTGGTAATGTTTTACAGAATCCCGGTCGTGTCGCTCCGTGCCTCTCCGTGGGAACATTATATACGTTTATAACGTTATATATCCTAACCTAAAGCAACCTCACACCTCGAATGTAGTATTTTACAACATTCCTGGCGGGCCGGCCCCTACTTCTCGGTGGGAACATTATATACGTCTATAACGTAATATAACCTAACCTAAACCATCTAGCCCCTGGCTGGTAATGTTTTACAGAATACCGGTCGTGACGGCCCGTACCTCTTCGTGGGAACATTATATGCGTCTATAAAGTTATATGTCCTAACGTAAGGCAACCTCACACCTCGGATGTAGTATTTTGTAACATTCCTGGCGGGTCGGCCCCTAACTCTCGGTTGGAACATTATATAGGCCTATAACGTAATATAATCTAATCTAACCCATCTAGCCCCTGGCTGGTAATGTTTTACAGAATTCCGGTCGTGACGGCCCGTACCTCTTCGTGGGAACATTATATGCGTCTATAAAGTTATATGTCCTAACGTAAGGCAACCTCACACCTCGGATGTAGTATTTTGTAACATTCCTGGCGGGTCTGCCCCTAACTCTCGGTTGGAACATTATATAGGTCTATAACGTAATATAACCTATCCTAACCCATCTAGCCCCTGGCTGGTAATGTTTTACAGAATCTCGGTCGTGGCGGCCCGTACCTCTTCGTGGGAACATTATATACGTCTATAACATTATATATCCTAACCTAAGGCAACCTAACATCTCAGAAGTAGTATTTTACAACATAACTGGCGGGCCGGCCCCTAATTCTCGGTGGGAACATTATATACGTCTATAACGTAATATAACCTAACCTAACCCATCTAGCCCCTCGCTGGTAATGTTTTACTGAATCCCGGCCGTGTCGGACCGTACCTCTACGTGGAGACATTAGATTCGTCTATAACGTTATATACCCTAACCTAAGGCAACCTCAAACCTGGGATGTAGTATTTTACAACATACATGGCGAGTCGGCCCCTACTTCTCGATGGGAACGTTATATACGTCTATAACGTAATATAACCTAACCTAACCCATCTAGCCCCTCGCTGGTAATGTTTTACAGAATCCCGGTCGTGTCGCTCCGTGCCTCTCCGTGGGAACATTATATACGTTTATAACGTTATATATCCTAACCTAAAGCAACCTAACATCTCGGATGTAGTATTTTACAACATACCTGGCGGTTCGGCCCCTACTTCTCGGTTGGAACATTATATAGGTCTATAATGTAATATGACCTAACCTAACCCATCTAGCCCCTGGCTGGTAATGTTTTACAGAATCCCGGTCGTGACGGCACGTACCTCTTCGTGGGAACATTATATACGTCTATAACATTATATATCCTAACCTAAGGCAACCTCACACCTCGAATGTAGTATTTTACAACATTCCTGGCGGGCCGGCCCCTACTTCTCGGTGGGAACATTATATACGTCTATAACGTAATATAACCTAACCTAAACCATCTAGCCCCTGGCTGGTAATGTTTTACAGAATACCGGTCGTGACGGCCCGTACCTCTTCGTGGGAACATTATATGCGTCTATAAAGTTATATGTCCTAACGTAAGGCAACCTCACACCTCGGATGTAGTATTTTGTAACATTCCTGGCGGGTCTGCCCCTAACTCTCGGTTGGAACATTATATAGGTCTATAACGTAATATAACCTAATCTAACCCATCTAGCCCCTGGCTGGTAATGTTTTACAGAATTCCGGTCGTGACGGCCCGTACCTCTTCGTGGGAACATTATATACGTCTATAACGTTATATATACTAACCTAAGGCAACCTTACACCTCGGATGTAGTATTGTACAACATTCCTGGCGGGTCGGCCCTTACTTCTCGGTTGGAACATTATATAGGTCTATAACGTAATATAACCTATCCTAACCCATCTAGCCCCTGGCTGGTAATGTTTTACAGAATCTCGGTCGTGGCGGCCCGTACCTCTTCGTGGGAACATTATATACGTCTATAACGTTATATATCCTAACCTAAGGCAACCTCAAACCTGGGATGTAGTATTTTACAACATACATGGCGAGTCGGCCCCTACTTCTCGATGGGAACGTTATATACGTCTATAACGTAACATAACCTAACCTAACCCATATAGCCCCTCGCTGGTAATGTTTTACAGAATCCCGGTCGTGGCGGCCCGTACCTCTTCGTGGGAACATTATATACGTCTATAACGTTATATATACTAACCTAAGGCAACCTTACACCTCGGATGTAGTATTGTACAACATTCCTGGCGGGTCGGCCCTTACTTCTCGGTTGGAACATTATATAGGTCTATAACGTAATATAACCTATCCTAACCCTTCTAGCCCCTGGCTGGTAATGTTTTACAGAATCTCGGTCGTGACGGCCCGTACCTCTTCGTGGGAACATTATATACGTCTATAACGTTATATATCCTAACCTAAGGCAACCTAACATCTCGGATGTAGTATTTTACAACATACCTGGCGGGCCGGCCCCTTATTCTCGGTGGGAACATTATACTCGTCTATAACGTAATATAACCTAACCTAACCCATCTAGCCCCTCGCTGGTAATGTTTTACTGAATCCCGGCCCTGTCGGACCGTACCTCTACGTGGAGACATTAGATTCGTCTATAACGTTACATATTCTAACCTAAGGCAACCTCAAACCTGGGATGTAGTATTTTACATCATACATGGCGAGTCGGCTCCTACTTCTCGATGGGAACGTTATATACGTCTATAACGTAATATAACCTAACCTAACCCATCTAGCCCCTCGCTGGTAATGTTTTACTGTATCCCGGCCGTGTCGGACCGTACCTCTACGTGGAGACATTAGATTCGTCTATAACGTTATATACCCTAACCTAAGGCAACCTCAAACCTGGGATGTAGTATTTTACAACATACATGGCGAGTCGGCCCCTACTTCTCGATGGGAACGTTATATACGTCTATAACGTAATATAACCTAACCTAACCCATCTAGCCCCTCGCTGGTAATGTTTTACAGAATCCCGGTCGTGTCGCTCCGTGCCTCTCCGTGGGAACATTATATACGTTTATAACGTTATATATCCTAACCTAAAGCAACCTAACATCTCAGATGCAGTATTTTACAACATACCTGGCGGTTCGGCCCCTACTTCTCGGGTGGAACATTATATAGGTCTATAACGTAATATGACCTAACCTAACCCATCTAGCCCCTGGCTGGTAATGTTTTACAGAATCCCGGTCGTGACGGCACGTACCTCTTCGTGGGAACATTATATACGTCTATAACATTATATATCCTAACCTAAGGCAACCTCACACCTCGAATGTAGTATTTTACAACATTCCTGGCGGGCCGGCCCCTACTTCTCGGTGGGAACATTATATACGTCTATAACGTAATATAACCTAACCTAAACCATCTAGCCCCTGGCTGGTAATGTTTTACAGAATACCGGTCGTGACGGCCCGTACCTCTTCGTGGGAACATTATATGCGTCTATAAAGTTATATGTCCTAACGTAAGGCAACCTCACACCTCGGATGTAGTATTTTGTAACATTCCTGGCGGGTCGGCCCCTAACTCTCGGTTGGAACATTATATAGGCCTATAACGTAATATAATCTAATCTAACCCATCTAGCCCCTGGCTGGTAATGTTTTACAGAATTCCGGTCGTGACGGCCCGTACCTCTTCGTGGGAACATTATATGCGTCTCTAAAGTTATATGTCCTAACGTAAGGCAACCTCACACCTCGGATGTAGTATTTTGTAACATTCCTGGCGGGTCTGCCCCTAACTCTCGGTTGGAACATTATATAGGTCTATAACGTAATATAACCTAATCTAACCCATCTAGCCCCTGGCTGGTAATGTTTTACAGAATTCCGGTCGTGACGGCCCGTACCTCTTCGTGGGAACATTATATACGTGTATAACGTTATATATACTAACCTAAGGCAACCTTACACCTCGGATGTAGTATTGTACAACATTCCTGGCGGGTCGGCCCTTACTTCTCGGTTGGAACATTATATAGGTCTATAACGTAATATAACCTATCCTAACCCATCTAGCCCCTGGCTGGTAATGTTTTACAGAATCTCGGTCGTGGCGGCCCGTACCTCTTCGTGGGAACATTATATACGTCTATGACGTTATATATCCTAACCTAAGGCAACCTCAAACCTGGGATGTAGTATTTTACATCATACATGGCGAGTCGGCTCCTACTTCTCGATGGGAACGTTATATACGTCTATAACGTAATATAACCTAACCTAACCCATCTAGCCCCTCGCTGGTAATGTTTTACAGAATCCCGGTCGTGGCGGCCCGTACCTCTTCGTGGGAACATTATATACGTCTATAACGTTATATATACTAACCTAAGGCAACCTTACACCTCGGATGTAGTATTGTACAACATTCCTGGAGGGTCGGCCCTTACTTCTCGGTTGGAACATTATATAGGTCTATAACGTAATATAACCTATCCTAACCCTTCTAGCCCCTGGCTGGTAATGTTTTACAGAATCTCGGTCGTGACGGCCCGTACCTCTTCGTGGGAACATTATATACGTCTATAACGTTATATATCCTAACCTAAGGCAACCTAACATCTCGGATGTAGTATTTTACAACACACCTGGCGGGCCGGCCCCTTATTCTCGGTGGGAACATTATACTCGTCTATAACGTAATATAACCTAACCTAACCCATCTAGCTCCTCGCTGGTAATGTTTTACTGAATCCCGGCCCTGTCGGACCGTACCTCTACGTGGAGACATTAGATTCGTCTATAACGTTATATATTCTAACCTAAGGCAACCTCAAACCTGGGATGTAGTATTTTACATCATACATGGCGAGTCGGCTCCTACTTCTCGATGGGAACGTTATATACGTCTATAACGTAATATAACCTAACCTAACCCATCTAGCCCCTCGCTGGTAATGTTTTACTGTATCCCGGCCGTGTCGGACCGTACCTCTACGTGGAGACATTAGATTCGTCTATAACGTTATATATCCTAACCTAAAGCAACCTCACTCCTAGGATGTAATATTTTACAACATTCCTGGCGGGTCGGCCCTTACTTCTCGGTTGGAACATTATATAGGTCCATAACGTAATATAACCTATCCTAACCCTTCTAGCCCCTGGCTGGTAATGTTTTACAGAATCTCGGTCGTGACGGCCCGTACCCCTTCGTGGGAACATTATGTACGTCTATAACGTTATATATCCTAACCTAAGGCAACCTAACATCTCAGATGTAGTATTTTACAACATACCTGGCGGGCCGGCCCCTAGTTCTCGGTGGGAACATTATATACGTCTATAACGTAATATAACCTAACCTAACCCATCTACCCCCTCGCTGGTAATGTTTTACTGAATCCCGGCCGTGTCGGAACGTACCTCTACGTGGAGACATTAGATTCGTCTATAACGTTATATATCCTAACCTAAGGCAACCTCAAACCTGGGATGTAGTATTTTACAACATACATGGCGAGTCGGCCCCTACTTCTCGATGGGAACGTTATATACGTCTATAACGTAATATAACCTAACCTAACCCATCTAGCCCCTCGCTGGTAATGTTTTACAGAATCCCGGTCGTGTCGGCCCGTACCTCTCCGTGGGAACATTATATACGTCTATAACGTTATATATCCTAACCTAAGGCAACCTCACTCCTAGGATGTAATATTTTACAACATTCCTGGCGGGCCGGCCCCTACTTCTCGGTGGGAACATTATATACGTCTATAACGTAATATAACCTAATCTAACCCATCTAGCCCCTGGCTGGTAATGTTTTACAGAATTCCGGTCGTGACGGCCCGTACCTCTTCGTGGGAACATTATATACGTCTATAACGTTATATATACTAACCTAAGGCAACCTTACACCTCGGATGTAGTATTGTACAACATTCCTGGCGGGTCGGCCCTTACTTCTCGGTTGGAACATTATATAGGTCTATAACGTAATATAACCTATCCTAACCCTTCTAGCCCCTGGCTGGTAATGTTTTACAGAATCTCGGTCGTGACGGCCCGTACCTCTTCGTGGGAACATTATATACGTCTATAACGTTATATATCCTAACCTAAGGCAACCTAACATCTCGGATGTAGTATTTTACAACATACCTGGCGGGCCAGCCCCTTATTCTCGGTGGGAACATTATATTCGTCTATAACGTAATATAACCTAACCTAACCCATCTAGCCCCTCGCTGGTAATGTTTTACTGAATCCCGGCCGTGTCGGACCGTACCTCTACGAGGAGACATTAGATTCGTCTATAACGTTATATATCCTAACCTAAGGCAACCCCAAACCTGGGATGTAGTATTTTACAACATACATGGCGAGTCGGCCCCTACTTCTCGGTTGGAACATTATATAGGTCTATAACGTAATATGACCTAACCTAACCCATCTAGCCCCTGGCTGGTAATGTTTTACAGAATCCCGGTCGTGACGGCACGTACCTCTTCGTGGGAACATTGTATACGTCTATAACATTATATATCCTAACCTAAGGCAACCTCACACCTCGAATGTAGTATTTTACAACATTCCTGGCGGGCCGGCCCCTACTTCTCGGTGGGACCATTATATACGTCTATAACGTAATATAACCTAACCTAAACCATCTAGCCCCTGGCTGGTAATGTTTTACAGAATACCGGTCGTGACGGCCCGTACCTCTTCGTGGGAACATTATATGCGTCTATAAAGTTATATGTCCTAACGTAAGGCAACCTCACACCTCGGATGTAGTATTTTGTAACATTCCTGGCGGGTCGGCCCCTAACTCTCGGTTGGAACATTATATAGGTCTATAACGTAATATAATCTAATCTAACCCATCTAGCCCCTGGCTGGTAATGTTTTACAGAATTCCGGTCGTGACGGCCCGTACCTCTTCGTGGGAACATTATATGCGTCTATAAAGTTATATGTCCTAACGTAAGGCAACCTCACACCTCGGATGTAGTATTTTGTAACATTCCTGGCGGGTCGGCCCCTAACTCTCGGTTGGAACATTATATAGGTCTATAACGTAATATAACCTAATCTAACCCATCTAGCCCCTGGCTGGTAATGTTTTACAGAATTCCGGTCGTGACGGCCCGTACCTCTTCGTGGGAACATTATATACGTCTATAACGTTATATATACTAACCTAAGGCAACCTTACACCTCAGATGTAGTATTGTACAACATTCCTGGCGGGTCCGCCCTTACTTCTCGGTTGGAACATTATATAGGTCTATAACGTAATATAACCTATCCTAACCCATCTAGCCCCTGGCTGGTAATGTTTTACAGAATCTCGGTCGTGGCGGCCCGTACCTCTTCGTGGGAACATTATATACGTCTATGACGTTATATATCCTAACCTAAAGCAACCTCAAACCTGGGATGTAGTATTTTACAACATACATGGCGAGTCGGCCGCTACTTCTCGATGGGAACGTTATATACGTCTATAACGTAATATAACCTAACCTAACCCATCTAGCCCCTCGCTGGTAATGTTTTACACAATCCCGGTCGTGTCGGACCGTACCTCTCCGTGGGAACAATATATACGTCTATAACGTTATATATCCTAACCTAAGGCAACCTCACTCCTAGGATGTAATATTTTACAACATTCCTGGCGGGCCGGCCCCTACTTCTCGGTGGGAACATTATATACGTCTATAACGTAATATAACCTAACCTAAACCATCTAGCCCCTGGCTGGTAATGTTTTACAGAATACCGGTCGTGACGGCCCGTACCTCTTCGTGGGAACATTATATGCGTCTATAAAGTTATATGTCCTAACGTATGGCAACCTCACACCTCGGATGTAGTATTTTGTAACATTCCTGGCGGGTCGGCCCCTAACTCTCGGTTGGAACATTATATAGGTCTATAACGTAATATAATCTAATCTAACCCATCTAGCCCCTGGCTGGTAATGTTTTACAGAATTCCGGTCGTGACGGACCGTACCTCTTCGTGGGAACATTATATGCGTCTATAAAGTTATATGTCCTAACGTAAGGCAACCTCACACCTCGGATGTAGTATTTTGTAACATTCCTGGCGGTTCGGCCCCTAACTCTCGGTTGGAACATTATATAGGTCTATAACGTAATATAACCTAATCTAATCCATCTAGCCCCTGGCTGGTAATGTTTTACAGAATTCCGGTCGTGACGGCCCGTACCTCTTCGTGGGAACATTATATACGTCTATAACGTTATATATACTAACCTAAGGCAACCTTACACCTCAGATGTAGTATTGTACAACATTCCTGGCGGGTCCGCCCTTAATTCTCGGTTGGAACATTATATAGGTCTATAACGTAATATAACCTATCCTAACCCATCTAGCCCCTGGCTGGTAATGTTTTACAGAATCCCGGTCGTGTCGCTCCGTGCCTCTCCGTGGGAACATTATATACGTTTATAACGTTATATATCCTAACTTAAAGCAACCTAACATCTCGGATGTAGTATTTTACAACATACCTGGCGGTTCGGCCCCTACTTCTCGGTTGGAACATTATATAGGTCTATAACGTAATATGACCTAACCTAACCCATCTAGCCCCTGGCTGGTAATGTTTTACAGAATCCCGGTCGTGACGGCACGTACCTCTCCGTGGGAACATTATATACGTCTATAACGTTATATATCCTAACCTAAGGCAACCTCGCACCTCGGATGTAGTATTTTTCAATATTCCTGGCCGGTCGGCCCCTACTTCTCGGTTGGAACATTATATAGGTCTATAACGTAATATAACCTAACCTAACCCATCTAGCCCCTGGCTGGTAATGTTTTACAGAATCCCGGTCGTGAAGGCCCGTACCTCTTCGTGGGAACATTATATACGTCTATAACGTTATATATCCTAACCTAAGGCAACCTCACACCTCGGATGTAGTATTGTACAACATTCCTGGCGGGTCGGCCCCTAATTCTCGGTGGGAACATTATATACGTCTATAACGTAATATAACCTAATCTAACCCATCTAGCCCCTCGCTGGTAATGTTTTACTGAATCCCGGCCGTGTCGACCGTACCTCTACGTGGAGACATTAGATTCGTCTATAACGTTATATATCCTAACCTAAGGCAACCTCAAACCTGGGATGTAGTATTTTACAACATAAATGGCGAGTCGGCCCCTACTTCTCGATGGGAACGTTATATACGTCTATAACGTAATATAACCTGACCTAACCCATCTAGCCCCTCGCTGGTAATGTTTTACTGAATCCCGGCCGTGTCGGACCGTACCTCTACGTGGAGACATTAGATTCGTCTATAACGTTATATATTCTAACCTAAGGCAACCTCAAACCTGGGATGTAGTATTTTACATCATACATGGCGAGTCGGCTCCTACTTCTCGATGGGAACGTTATATACGTCTATAACGTAATATAACCTAACCTAACCCATCTAACCCCTCGCTGGTAATGTTTCACTGTATCCCGGCCGTGTCGGACCGTACCTCTACGTGGAGACATTAGATTCGTCTATAACGTTATATATCCTAACCTAAAGCAACCTCACTCCTAGGATGTAATATTTTACAACATTCCTGGCGGGTCGGCCCTTACTTCTCGGTTGGAACATTATATAGGTCCATAACGTAATATAACCTATCCTAACCCTTCTAGCCCCTGGCTGGTAATGTTTTACAGAATATCGGTCGTGACGGCCCGTACCTCTTCGTGGGAACATTATATACGTCTATAACGTTATATATCCTAACCTAAGGCAACCTAAATCTCAGATGTAGTATTTTACAACATACCTGGCGGGCCGGCCCCTAATTCTCGGTGGGAACATTATATACGTCTATAACGTAATATAGCCTAACCTAACCCATCTAGCCCCTCGCTGGTAATGTTTTACTGAATCCCGGCCGTGTCGGACCGTACCTCTACGTGGAGACATTAGATTCGTCTATAACGTTATATATCCTAACCTAAGGCAACCTCAAACCTGGGATGTAGTATTTTACAACATACATGGCGAGTCGGCCCCTACTTCTCGATGGGAACGTTATATACGTCTATAACGTAATATAACCTAACCTAACCCATCTAGCCCCTCGCTGGTAATGTTTTACAGAATCCCGGTCGTGTCGCTCCGTGCCTCTCCGTGGGAACATTATATACGTTTATAACGTTATATATCCTAACCTAAAGCAACCTAACATCTCGGATGTAGTATTTTACAACATACCTGGCGGTTCGGCCCCTACTTCTCGGTTGGAACATTATATAGGTCTATAACGTAATATGACCTAACCTAACCCATCTAGCCCCTGGCTGGTAATGTTTTACAGAATCCCGGTCGTGACGGCACGTACCTCTTCGTGGGAACATTATATACGTCTATAACATTATATATCCTAACCTAAGGCAACCTCACACCTCGAATGTAGTATTTTACAACATTCCTGGCGGGCCGGCCCCTACTTCTCGGTGGGAACATTATATACGTCTATAACGTAATATAACCTAACCTAAACCATCTAGCACCTGGCTGGTAATGTTTTACAGAATACCGGTCGTGACGGCCCGTACCTCGTCGTGGGAACATTATATGCGTCTATAAAGTTATATGTCCTAACGTAAGGCAACCTCACACCTCGGATGTAGTATTTTGTAACATTCCTGGCGGGTCGGCCCCTAACTCTCGGTTGGAACATTATATAGGTCTATAACGTAATATAATCTAATCTAACCCATCTAGCCCCTGGCTGGTAATGTTTTACAGAATTCCGGTCGTGACGGCCCGTACCTCTTCGTGGGAACATTATATGCGGCTATAAAGTTATATGTCCTAACGTAAGGCAACCTCACACCTCGGATGTAGTATTTTGTAACATTCCTGGCGGGTCGGCCCCTAACTCTCGGTTGGAACATTATATAGGTCTATAACGTAATATAACCTATCCTAACCCATCTAGCCCCTGGCTGGTAATGTTTTACAGAATCTCGGTCGTGGCGGCCCGTACCTCTTCGTGGGAACATTATAGACGTCTATAACGTTATATATCCTAACCTAAGGCAACCTCAAACCTGGGATGTAGTATTTTACAACATACATGGCGAGTCGGCCCCTACTTCTCGATGGGAACGTTATATACGTCTATAACGTAATATAACCTAACCTAACCCATCTAGCCCCTCGCTGGTAATGTTATACACAATCCCGGTCGTGTCGGCCCGTACCTCTCCGTGGGAACATTATATACGTCTATAACGTTATATATACTAACCGAAGGCAACCTTACTCCTAGGATGTAATATTTTACAACATTCCTGGCGGGTCGGCCCTTACTTCTCGGTTGGAACATTATATAGGTCTATAACGTAATATAACCTATCCTAACCCATCTAGCCCCTGGCTGGTAATGTTTTACAGAATCTCGGTCGTGGCGGCCCGTACCTCTTCGTGGGAACATTATATACGTCTATAACGTTATATATCCTAACCTAAGGCAACCTCAAACCTGGGATGTAGTATTTTACAACATACATGGCGAGTCGGCCCCTACTTCTCGATGGGAACGTTATATACGTCTATAACGTAATATAACCTAACCTAACCCATCTAGCCCCTCGCTGGTAATGTTTTACAGAATCCCGGTCGTGTCGCTCCGTGCCTCTCCGTGGGAACATTATATACGTTTATAACGTTATATATCCTAACCTAAAGCAACCTAACATCTCGGATGTAGTATTTTACAACATACCTGGCGGTTCGGCCCCTACTTCTCGGTTGGAACATTATATAGGTCTATAACGTAATATGACCTAACCTAACCCATCTAGCCCCTGGCTGGTAATGTTTTACAGAATCCCGGTCGTGACGGCACGTACCTCTTCGTGGGAACATTATATACGTCTATAACATTATATATCCTAACCTAAGGCAACCTCACACCTCGAATGTAGTATTTTACAACATTCCTGGCGGGCCGGCCCCTACTTCTCGGTGGGAACATTATATACGTCTATAACGTAATATAACCTAACCTAAACCATCTAGCCCCTGGCTGGTAATGTTTTACAGAATACCGGTCGTGACGGCCCGTACCTCGTCGTGGGAACATTATATGCGTCTATAAAGTTATATGTCCTAACGTAAGGCAACCTCACACCTCGGATGTAGTATTTTGTAACATTCCTGGCGGGTCGGCCCCTAACTCTCGGTTGGAACATTATATAGGTCTATAACGTAATATAATCTAATCTAACCCATCTAGCCCCTGGCTGGTAATGTTTTACAGAATTCCGGTCGTGACGGCCCGTACCTCTTCGTGGGAACATTATATGCGGCTATAAAGTTATATGTCCTAACGTAAGGCAACCTCACACCTCGGATGTAGTATTTTGTAACATTCCTGGCGGGTCGGCCCCTAACTCTCGGTTGGAACATTATATAGGTCTATAACGTAATATAACCTATCCTAACCCATCTAGCCCCTGGCTGGTAATGTTTTACAGAATCTCGGTCGTGGCGGCCCGTACCTCTTCGTGGGAACATTATAGACGTCTATAACGTTATATATCCTAACCTAAGGCAACCTCAAACCTGGGATGTAGTATTTTACAACATACATGGCGAGTCGGCCCCTACTTCTCGATGGGAACGTTATATACGTCTATAACGTAATATAACCTAACCTAACCCATCTAGCCCCTCGCTGGTAATGTTTTACACAATCCCGGTCGTGTCGGCCCGTACCTCTCCGTGGGAACATTATATACGTCTATAACGTTATATATACTAACCGAAGGCAACCTTACTCCTAGGATGTAATATTTTACAACATTCCTGGCGGGTCGGCCCTTACTTCTCGGTTGGAACATTATATAGGTCTATAACGTAATATAACCTATCCTAACCCATCTAGCCCCTGGCTGGTAATGTTTTACAGAATCTCGGTCGTGGCGGCCCGTACCTCTTCGTGGGAACATTATATACGTCTATAACGTTATATATCCTAACCTAAGGCAACCTCAAACCTGGGATGTAGTATTTTACAACATACATGGCGCGTCGGCCCCTACTTCTCGATGGGAACATTATATACGTCTATAACGTAATATAACCTAACCTAAACCATCTAGCCCCTGGCTGGTAATGTTTTACAGAATACCGGTCGTGTCGGCCCGTACCTCTTCCAGGGAACATTATATACGTCTATAACGTTATATGTCCTAACCTAAGGCAACCTAACATCTCAGATGTAGTATTTTACAACATACCTGGCGGGCCGGCCCCTAATACTCGGTGGGAACATTATATACGTCTATAACGTAATATAACCTAACCTAACCCATCTAGCCCCTCGCTGGTAATGTTTTACTGAATCCCGGCCGTGTCGGACCGTACCTCTACGTGGAGACATTAGATTCGTCTATAACGTTATATATCCTAACCTAAGGCAACCTGATATTTCGGATGTAGTATTTTACAACATTCCTGGCGGGTCGGCCACTATTTCTCGGTGGGAACATTATATACGTCTATAACGTAATATAACCTAACCTAAACCATCTAGCCCCTGGCTGGTAATGTTTTACAGAATACCGGTCGTGTCGGCCCGTACCTCTCCGTGGGAACATTATATACGTCTATAACGTTATATATACTAACCTATGGCAACCTAACATCTCGGGTGTAGTATTTTACAACATACCTGGCGGGCCGGCCCCTAATTCTCGGTGGGAACATTATATACGTCTATAACGTAATATAACCTAACCTAACCCATCTAGCCCCTCGATCGTAATCTTTTACAGAATACCGGTCGTGTCGGCCCGTACCTCTCCGTGGGAACATTATATACGTCTATAACGTTATATATCCTAACCTAAGGCAACCTAACATCTCGGGTGTAGTATTTTACAACATACCTGGCGGGCCGGCCCCTAATTCTCGGTGGGAACATTATATACGTCTATAACGTAATATAACCTAACCTAACCCATCTAGCCCCTCGATCGTAATCTTTTACAGAATTCCGGTCGTGTCGGACCGTACCTCTCCGTGGGAACATTATAAACGTCTATACCGTTATATATCCTAACCTAAGGCAACCTCACACCTCGGATGTAGTATTGTACAACATTCCTGGCGGGTCGGCCCCTAATTCTCGGTGGGAACATTATATACGTCTATAACGTAATATAACCTAACCTAAACCATCTAGCCCCTGGCTGGTAATGTTTTACAGAATACCGGTCGTGACGGCCCGTACCTCTTCGTGGGAACATTATATGCGTCTATAAATTTATATGTCCTAACGTAAGGCAACCTCACACCTCGGATGTAGTATTTTGTAACATTCCTGGCGGGTCGGCCCCTAACTCTCGGTTGGAACATTATATAGGTCTATAACGTAATATAATCTAATCTAACCCATCTAGCCCCTGGCTGGTAATGTTTTACAGAATCTCGGTCGTGGCGGCCCGTACCTCTTCGTGGGAACATTATATACGTCTATAACGTTATATATCCTAACCTAAGGCAACCTCAAACCTGGGATGTAGTATTTTACAACATACATGGCGCGTCGGCCCCTACTTCTCGATGGGAACGTTATATACGTCTATAACGTAATATAACATATCCTAACCCATCTAGCCCCTGGCTGGTAATGTTTTACAGAATCCCGGTCGTGTCGGCCCGTACCTCTCCGTGGGAACATTATATACGTCTATAACGTTATATATACTAACCTAAGGCAACCTCACTCCTAGGATGTAATATTTTACAACATTCCTGGCGGGTCGGCCCTTACTTCTCGGTTGGAACATTATATAGGTCTATAACGTAATATAACCTATCCTAACCCTTCTAGCCCCTGGCTGGTAATGTTTTACAGAATCTCGGTCGTGGCGGCCCGTACCTCTTCGTGGGAACATTATATACGTCTATAACGTTATATATCCTAACCTAAGGCAACCTCAAACCTGGGATGTAGTATTTTACAATATACCTGGCGGGCCGGCCCCTTATTCTCGGTGGGAACATTATATACGTCTATAACGTAATATAACCTAACCTAAACCATCTAGCCCCTGGCTGGTAATGTTTTACAGAATACCGGTCGTGTCGGCCCGTACCTCTTCGTGGGAACATTATATACGTCTATAACGTTATATATCCTAACCTAAGGCAACCTAACATCTCAGATGTAGTATTTTACAACATACCTGGCGGGCCGGCCCCTAATACTCGGTGGGAACATTATATACGTCTATAACATAATATAACCTAACCTAACCCATCTAGCCCCTCGCTGGTAATGTTTTACTGAATCCCGGCCGTGTCGGACCGTACCTCTACGTGGAGACATTAGATTCGTCTATAACGTTATATATCCTAACCTAAGGCAACCTGATATTTCGGATGTAGTATTTTACAACATTCCTGGCGGGTCGGCCACTATTTCTCGGTGGGAACATTATATACGTCTATAACGTAATATAACCTAACCTAAACCATCTAGCCCCTGGCTGGTAATGTTTTACAGAATACCGGTCGTGTCGGCCCGTACCTCTCCGTGGGAATATTATATACGTCTATAACGTTATATATCCTAACCTAAGGCAACCTAACATCTCGGGTGTAGTATTGTACAACATTCCTGGCGGGTCGGCCCCTAATTCTCGGTGGGAACATTATATACGTCTATAACGTAATATAACCTAACCTAAACCATCTGGCCCCTGGCTGGTAATGTTTTACAGAATACCGGTCGTGACGGCCCGTACCTCTTCGTGGGAACATTATATGCGTCTATAAAGTTATATGTCCTAACGTAAGGCAACCTCACACCTCGGATGTAGTATTTTGTAACATTCCTGGCGGGTCGGCCCGTAACTCTCGGTTGGAACATTATATAGGTCTATAACGTAATATAATCTAATCTAACCCATCTAGCCCCTGGCTGGTAATGTTTTACAGAATTCCGGTCGTGACGGCCCGTACCTCTTCGTGGGAACATTATATGCGTCTATAAAGTTATATGTCCTAACGTAAGGCAACCTCACACCTCGGATGTAGTATTTTGTAACATTCCTGGCGGGTCGGCCCCTAACTCTCGGTTGGAACATTATATAGGTCTATAACGTAATATAACCTAATCTAACCCATCTAGCCCCTGGCTGGTAATGTTTTACAGAATTCCGGTCGTGACGGCCCGTACCTCTTCGTGGGAACATTATATACGTCTATAACGTTATATATACTAATTTATGGCAACCTAATATCTCGGGTGTAGTATTTTACAACATACCTGGCGGGCCGGCCCCTAATTCTCGGTTGGAACATTATATAGGTCTATAACGTAATGTAACCTATCCTAACCCATCTAGCCCCTGGCTGGTAATGTTTTACAGAATCTCGGTCGTGGCGGCCCGTACCTCTTCGTGGGAACATTTTATCCGTCTATAACGTTATATATCCTAACCTAAGGCAACCTCAAACCTGGGATGTAGTATTTTACAACATACATGGCGAGTCGGCCCCTACTTCTCGATGGGAACGTTATATACGTCTATAACGTAATATAACCTAACCTAACCCATCTAGCCCCTCGCTGGTAATGTTTTACAGAATCCCGGTCGTGTCGCTCCGTGCCTCTCCGTGGGAACATTATATACGTTTATAACGTTATATATCCTAACCTAAAGCAACCTAACATCTCGGATGTAGTATTTTACAACATACCTGGCGGTTCGGCCCCTACTTCTCGGTTGGACCATTATATAGGTCTATAACGTAATATGACCTAACCTAACCCATCTAGCCCCTGGCTGGTAATGTTTTACAGAATCCCGGTCGTGACGGCACGTACCTCTTCGTGGGAACATTATATACGTCTATAACATTATATATCCTAACCTAAGGCAACCTCACACCTCGAATGTAGTATTTTACAACATTCCTGGCGGGCCGGCCCCTACTTCTCGGTGGGAACATTATATACGTCTATAACGTAATATAACCTAACCTAAACCATCTAGCCCCTGGCTGGTAATGTTTTACAGAATACCGGTCGTGACGGCCCGTACCTCGTCGTGGGAACATTATATGCGTCTATAAAGTTATATGTCCTAACGTAAGGCAACCTCACACCTCGGATGTAGTATTTTGTAACATTCCTGGCGGGTCGGCCCCTAACTCTCGGTTGGAACATTATATAGGTCTATAACGTAATATAATCTAATCTAACCCATCTAGCCCCTGGCTGGTAATGTTTTACAGAATTCCGGTCGTGACGGCCCGTACCTCTTCGTGGGAACATTATATGCGTCTATAAAGTTATATGTCCTAACGTAAGGCAACCTCACACCTCGGATGTAGTATTTTGTAACATTCCTAGCGGGTCGGCCCCTAACTCTCGGTTGGAACATTATATAGGTCTATAACGTAATATAACCTATCCTAACCCATCTAGCACCTGGCTGGTAATGTTTTACAGAATCTCGGTCGTGGCGGCCCGTACCTCTTCGTGGGAACATTATATACGTCTATAACGTTATATATCCTAACCTAAGGCAACCTCAAACCTGGGATGTAGTATTTTACAACATACATGGCGCGTCGGCCCCTACTTCTCGATGGGAACGTTATATACGTCTATAACGTAATATAACCTAACCTAACCCATCTAGCCCCTCGCTGGTAATGTTTTACAGAATCCCGGTCGTGTCGGCCCGTACCTCTCCGTGGGAACATTATATACGTCTATAACGTTATATATACTAACCTAAGGCAACCTCACTCCTAGGATGTAATATTTTACAACATTCCTGGCGGGTCGGCCCTTACTTCTCGGTTGGAACATTATATAGGTCTATAACGTAATATAACCTATCCTAACCCTTCTAGCCCCTGGCTGGTAATGTTTTACAGAATCTCGGTCGTGGCGGCCCGTACCTCTTCGTGGGAACATTATATACGTCTATAACGTTATATATCCTAACCTAAGGCAACCTCAAACCTGGGATGTAGTATTTTACAATATACCTGGCGGGCCGGCCCCTTATTCTCGGTGGGAACATTATATACGTCTATAACGTAATATAACCTAACCTAAACCATCTAGCCCCTGGCTGGTAATGTTTTACAGAATACCGGTCGTGTCGGCCCGTACCTCTTCGTGGGAACATTATATACGTCTATAACGTTATATATCCTAACCTAAGGCAACCTAACATCTCAGATGTAGTATTTTACAACATACCTGGCGGGCCGGCCCCTAATACTCGGTGGGAACATTATATACGTCTATAACATAATATAACCTAACCTAACCCATCTGGCCCCTCGCTGGTAATGTTTTACTGAATCCCGGCCGTGTCGGACCGTACCTCTACGTGGAGACATTAGATTCGTCTATAACGTTATATATCCTAACCTAAGGCAACCTGATATTTCGGATGTAGTATTTTACAACATTCCTGGCGGGTCGGCCACTATTTCTCGGTGGGAACATTATATACGTCTATAACGTAATATAATCTAACCTAAACCATCTAGCACCTGGCTGGTAATGTTTTACAGAATACCGGTCGTGTCGGCCCGTACCTCTCCGTGGGAACATTATATACGTCTATAAGGTTATATATCCTAACCTAAGGCAACCTAACATCTCGGGTGTAATATTTTACAACATACCTGG
Source organism: Xylocopa violacea (assembly GCA_963969225.1). Taxonomy (NCBI): domain Eukaryota; kingdom Metazoa; phylum Arthropoda; class Insecta; order Hymenoptera; family Apidae; genus Xylocopa; species Xylocopa violacea. Next base: position 2,628,906 of record CAXAJV010000247.1, on the reverse strand, counting down.
CGGGCCGGCCCCTAATTCTCGGTGGGAACGTTATATACGTCTATAACGTAATATAACCTAACCTAACCCATCTAGCCCCTCGATCGTAATCTTTTACAGAATACCGGTCGTGTCGGTCCGTACCTCTCCGTGGGAACATTATATACGTCTATAACGTTATATATACTAACCTAAGGCAACCTCACTCCTAGGATGTAATATTTTACAACATTCCTGGCGGGTCGGCCACTATTTCTCGGTGGGAACATTATATACGTCTATAACGTAATATAACCTAACCTAAACCATCTAGCCCCTGGCTGGTAATGTTTTACAGAATACCGGTCGTGTCGGCCCGTACCTCTTCGTGGGAACATTATATACGTCTATAACGTTATATGTCCTAACCTAAGGCAACCTAACATCTCAGATGTAGTATTTTACAACATACCTGGCGGGCCGGCCCCTAATACTCGGTGGGAACATTATATACGTCTATAACGTAATATAACCTAACCTAACCCATCTAGCCCCTCGCTGGTTATGTTTTACTGAATCCCGGCCGTGTCGGACCGTACCTCTACGTGGAGACATTAGATTCGTCTATAACGTTATATATCCTAACCTAAGGCAACCTGATATTTCGGATGTAGTATTTTACAACATTCCGGGCGGGTCGGCCACTATTTCTCGGTGGGAACATTATATACGTCTATAACGTAATATAACCTAACCTAAACCATCTAGCCCCTGGCTGGTAATGTTTTACAGAATACCGGTCGTGTCGGCCCGTACCTCTCCGTGGGAACATTATATACGTCTATAACGTTATATATACTAACCTATGGCAACCTAACATCTCGGGTGTAGTATTTTACAACATACCTGGCGGGCCGGCCCCTAATTCTCGGTGGGAACATTATATACGTCTATAACGTAATATAACCTAACCTAACCCATCTAGCCCCTCGATCGTAATCTTTTACAGAATACCGGTCGTGTCGGCCCGTACCTCTCCGTGGGAACATTATATACGTCTATAACGTTATATATACTAACCTAAGGCAACCTCACTCCTAGGATGTAATATTTTACAACATTCCTGGCGGGTCGGCCACTATTTCTCGGTGGGAACATTATATACGTCTATAACGTAATATAACCTAACCTAAACCATCTAGCCCCTGGCTGGTAATGTTTTACAGAATACCGGTCGTGACGGCCCGTACCTCTTCGTGGGAACATTATATGCGTCTATAAAGTTATATGTCCTAACGTAAGGCAACCTCACACCTCGGATGTAGTATTTTGTAACATTCCTGGCGGGTCGGCCCCTAACTCTCGGTTGGAACATTATATAGGTCTATAACGTAATATAATCTAATCTAACCCATCTAGCCCCTGGCTGGTAATGTTTTACAGAATTCCGGTCGTGACGGCCCGTACCTCTTCGTGGGAACATTATATGCGTCTATAAAGTTATATGTCCTAACGTAAGGCAACCTCACACCTCGGATGTAGTATTTTGTAACATTCCTGGCGGGTCGGCCCCTAACTCTCGGTTGGAACATTATATAGGTCTATAACGTAATATAACCTAATCTAACCCATCTAGCCCCTGGCTGGTAATGTTTTACAGAATTCCGGTCGTGACGGCCCGTACCTCTTCGTGGGAACATTATATACGTCTATAACGTTATATATACTAACCTATGGCAACCTAATATCTCGGGTGTAGTATTTTACAACATACCTGGCGGGCCGGCCCCTAATTCTCGGTTGGAACATTATATAGGTCTATAACGTAATGTAACCTATCCTAACCCATCTAGCCCCTGGCTGGTAATGTTTTACAGAATCTCGGTCGTGGCGGCCCGTACCTCCTCGTGGGAACATTATATCCGTCTATAACGTTATATATCCTAACCTAAGGCAACCTCAAACCTGGGATGTAGTATTTTACAACATACATGGCGAGTCGGCCCCTACTTCTCGATGGGAACGTTATATACGTCTATAACGTAATATAACCTAACCTAACCCATCTAGCCCCTCGCTGGTAATGTTTTACAGAATCCCGGTCGTGTCGCTCCGTGCCTCTCCGTGGGAACATTATATACGTTTATAACGTTATATATCCTAACCTAAAGCAACCTAACATCTCGGATGTAGTATTTTACAACATACCTGGCGGTTCGGCCCCTACTTCTCGGTTGGACCATTATATAGGTCTATAACGTAATATGACCTAACCTAACCCATCTAGCCCCTGGCTGGTAATGTTTTACAGAATCCCGGTCGTGACGGCACGTACCTCTTCGTGGGAACATTATATACGTCTATAACATTATATATCCTAACCTAAGGCAACCTCACACCTCGAATGTAGTATTTTACAACATTCCTGGCGGGCCGGCCCCTACTTCTCGGTGGGAACATTATATACGTCTATAACGTAATATAACCTAACCTAAACCATCTAGCCCCTGGCTGGTAATGTTTTACAGAATACCGGTCGTGACGGCCCGTACCTCGTCGTGGGAACATTATATGCGTCTATAAAGTTATATGTCCTAACGTAAGGCAACCTCACACCTCGGATGTAGTATTTTGTAACATTCCTGGCGGGTCGGCCCCTAACTCTCGGTTGGAACATTATATAGGTCTATAACGTAATATAATCTAATCTAACCCATCTAGCCCCTGGCTGGTAATGTTTTACAGAATTCCGGTCGTGACGGCCCGTACCTCTTCGTGGGAACATTATATGCGTCTATAACGTTATATATCCTAACCTAAGGCAACCTCAAACCTGGGATGTAGTATTTTACAACATACATGGCGAGTCGGCCCCTACTTCTCGATGGGAACGTTATATACGTCTATAACGTAATATAACCTAACCTAACCCATCTAGCCCCTCGCTGGTAATGTTTTACAGAATCCCGGTCGTGTCGCTCCGTGCCTCTCCGTGGGAACATTATATACGTTTATAACGTTATATATCCTAACCTAAAGCAACCTAACATCTCGGATGTAGTATTTTACAACATACCTGGCGGTTCGGCCCCTACTTCTCGGTTGGACCATTATATAGGTCTATAACGTAATATGACCTAACCTAACCCATCTAGCCCCTGGCTGGTAATGTTTTACAGAATCCCGGACGTGACGGCACGTACCTCTTCGTGGGAACATTATATACGTCTATAACATTATATATCCTAACCTAAGGCAACCTCACACCTCGAATGTAGTATTTTACAACATTCCTGGCGGGCCGGCCCCTACTTCTCGGTGGGAACATTATATACGTCTATAACGTAATATAACCTAACCTAAACCATCTAGCCCCTGGCTGGTAATGTTTTACAGAATACCGGTCGTGACGGCCCGTACCTCGTCGTGGGAACATTATATGCGTCTATAAAGTTATATGTCCTAACGTAAGGCAACCTCACACCTCGGATGTAGTATTTTGTAACATTCCTGGCGGGTCGGCCCCTAACTCTCGGTTGGAACATTATATAGGTCTATAACGTAATATAATCTAATCTAACCCATCTAGCCCCTGGCTGGTAATGTTTTACAGAATTCCGGTCGTGACGGCCCGTACCTCTTCGTGGGAACATTATATGCGTCTATAAAGTTATATGTCCTAACGTAAGGCAACCTCACACCTCGGATGTAGTATTTTGTAACATTCCTGGCGGGTCGGCCCCTAACTCTCGGTTGGAACATTATATAGGTCTATAACGTAATATGACCTAACCTAACCCATCTAGCCCCTGGCTGGTAATGTTTTACAGAATCCCGGACGTGACGGCACGTACCTCTTCGTGGGAACATTATATACGTCTATAACATTATATATCCTAACCTAAGGCAACCTCACTCCTAGGATGTAATATTTTACAACATTCCTGGCGGGTCGGCCCTTACTTCTCGGTTGGAACATTATATAGGTCTATAACGTAATATAACCTATCCTAACCCTTCTAGCCCCTGGCTGGTAATGTTTTACTGAATCCCGGCCGTGTCGGACCGTACCTCTACGTGGAGACATTAGATTCGTCTATAACGTTATATATCCTAACCTAAGGCAACCTGATATTTCGGATGTAGTATTTTACAACATTCCTGGCGGGTCGGCCACTATTTCTCGGTGGGAACGTTATATACGTCTATAACGTAATATAACCTAACCTAAACCATCTAGCCCCTGGCTGGTAATGTTTTACAGAATACCGGTCGTGTCGGCCCGTACCTCTCCGTGGGAACATTATATACGTCTATAACGTTATATATCCTAACCTAAGGCAACCTAACATCTCGGGTGTAGTATTTTACAACATACCTGGCGGGCCGGCCCCTAATTCTCGGTGGGAACATTATATACGTCTATAACGTAATATAACCTAACCTAACCCATCTAGCCCCTCGATCGTAATCTTTTACAGAATACCGGTCGTGTCGGCCCGTACCTCTCCGTGGGAACATTATATACGTCTATAACGTTATATATACTAACCTAAGGCAACCTCACTCCTAGGATGTAATATTTTACAACATTCCTGGCGGGTCGGCCACTATTTCTCGGTGGGAACGTTATATACGTCTATAACGTAATATAACCTAACCTAAACCATCTAGCCCCTGGCTGGTAATGTTTTACAGAATACCGGTCGTGTCGGCCCGTACCTCTTCGTGGGAACATTATATACGTCTATAACGTTATATATCCTAACCTAAGGCAACCTAACATCTCAGATGTAGTATTTTACAACATACCTGGCGGGCCGGCCCCTAATACTCGGTGGGAACATTATATACGTCTATAACGTAATATAACCTAACCTAACCCATCTAGCCCCTCGCTGGTAATGTATTACTGAATCCCGGCCGTGTCGGACCGTACCTCTACGTGGAGACATTAGATTCGTCTATAACGTTATATATCCCAACCTAAGGCAACCTGATATTTCGGATGTAGTATTTTACAACATTCCTGGCGGGTCGGCCACTATTTCTCGGTGGGAACATTATATACGTCTATAACGTAATATAACCTAACCTAAACCATCTAGCCCCTGGCTGGTAATGTTTTACAGAATACCGGTCGTGTCGGCCCGTACCTCTCCGTGGGAACATTATATACGTCTATAACGTTATATATACTAACCTATGGCAACCTAACATCTCGGGTGTAGTATTTTACAACATACCTGGCGGGCCGGCCCCTAATTCTCGGTGGGAACATTATATACGTTTATAACGTAATATAACCTAACCTAACCCATCTAGCCCCTCGATCGTAATCTTTTACAGAATACCGGTCGTGTCGGCCCGTACCTCTCCGTGGGAACATTATATACGTCTATAACGTTATATATACTAACCTAAGGCAACCTCACTCCTAGGATGTAATATTTTACAACATTCCTGGCGGGTCGGCCACTATTTCTCGGTGGGAACATTATATACGTCTATAACGTAATATAACCTAACCTAAACCATCTAGCCCCTGGCTGGTAATGTTTTACAGAATACCGGTCGTGTCGGCCCGTACCTCTCCGTGGGAACATTATATACGTCTATAACGTTATATATCCTAACCTAAGGCAACCTAACATCTCGGGTGTAGTATTTTACAACATACCTGGCGGGCCGGCCCCTAATTCTCGGTGGGAACATTATATACGTCTATAACGTAATATAACCTAACCTAACCCATCTAGCCCCTCGATCGTAATCTTTTACAGAATTCCGGTCGTGTCGGACCGTACCTCTCCGTGGGAACATTATAAACGTCTATACCGTTATATATCCTAACCTAAGGCAACCTCACACCTCGGATGTAGTATTTTACAACATACATGGCGGGTCGGCCCCTACTTCTCGGTTGGAACATTATATAGGTCTATAACGTAATATAACCTAACCTAACCCATCTAGCCCCTGGCTGGAAATGTATTACAGAATCCCGGTCGCGTCGGCCCGTACCTCTCCGTGGGAACATTGTATACGTCTTTAACGTTATATATCCTAAGGCAACCTCGCACCTCGGATGTAGTATTTTTCAATATTCCTGGCCGGTCGGCCCCTACTTCTCGGTTGGAACACTATATAGGTCTATAACGTAATATAACCTAACCTAACCCATCTAGCCCCTGGCTGGTAATGTTTTACAGAATCCCGGTCGTGAAGGCCCGTACCTCTTCGTGGGAACATTATATACGTCTATAACGTTATATATCCTAACCTAAGGCAACCTCACACCTCGGATGTAGTATTGTACAACATTCCTGGCGGGTCGGCCCCTAATTCTCGGTGGGAACATTATATACGTCTATAACGTAATATAACCTAACCTAAACCATCTAGCCCCTGGCTGGTAATGTTTTACAGAATACCGGTCGTGACGGCCCGTACCTCTTCGTGGGAACATTATATGCGTCTATAAAGTTATATGTCCTAACGTAAGGCAACCTCACACCTCGGATGTAGTATTTTGTAACATTCCTGGCGGGTCGGCCCCTAACTCTCGGTTGGAACATTATATAGGTCTATAACGTAATATAATCTAATCTAACCCATCTAGCCCCTGGCTGGTAATGTTTTACAGAATTCCGGTCGTGACGGCCCGTACCTCTTCGTGGGAACATTATATGCGTCTATAAAGTTATATGTCCTAACGTAAGGCAACCTCACACCTCGGATGTAGTATTTTGTAACATTCCTGGCGGGTCGGCCCCTAACTCTCGGTTGGAACATTATATAGGTCTATAACGTAATATAACCTAATCTAACCCATCTAGCCCCTGGCTGGTAATGTTTTACAGAATTCCGGTCGTGACGGCCCGTACCTCTTCGTGGGAACATTATATACGTCTATAACGTTATATATACTAACCTATGGCAACCTAATATCTCGGGTGTAGTATTTTACAACATACCTGGCGGGCCGGCCCCTAATTCTCGGTTGGAACATTATATAGGTCTATAACGTAATGTAACCTATCCTAACCCATCTAGCCCCTGGCTGGTAATGTTTTACAGAATCTCGGTCGTGGCGGCCCGTACCTCCTCGTGGGAACATTATATCCGTCTATAACGTTATATATCCTAACCTAAGGCAACCTCAAACCTGGGATGTAGTATTTTACAACATACATGGCGAGTCGGCCCCTACTTCTCGATGGGAACGTTATATACGTCTATAACGTAATATAACCTAACCTAACCCATCTAGCCCCTCGCTGGTAATGTTTTACAGAATCCCGGTCGTGTCGCTCCGTGCCTCTCCGTGGGAACATTATATACGTTTATAACGTTATATATCCTAACCTAAAGCAACCTAACATCTCGGATGTAGTATTTTACAACATACCTGGCGGTTCGGCCCCTACTTCTCGGTTGGACCATTATATAGGTCTATAACGTAATATGACCTAACCTAACCCATCTAGCCCCTGGCTGGTAATGTTTTACAGAATCCCGGTCGTGACGGCACGTACCTCTTCGTGGGAACATTATATACGTCTATAACATTATATATCCTAACCTAAGGCAACCTCACACCTCGAATGTAGTATTTTACAACATTCCTGGCGGGCCGGCCCCTACTTCTCGGTGGGAACATTATATACGTCTATAACGTAATATAACCTAACCTAAACCATCTAGCCCCTGGCTGGTAATGTTTTACAGAATACCGGTCGTGACGGCCCGTACCTCGTCGTGGGAACATTATATGCGTCTATAAAGTTATATGTCCTAACGTAAGGCAACCTCACACCTCGGATGTAGTATTTTGTAACATTCCTGGCGGGTCGGCCCCTAACTCTCGGTTGGAACATTATATAGGTCTATAACGTAATATAATCTAATCTAACCCATCTAGCCCCTGGCTGGTAATGTTTTACAGAATTCCGGTCGTGACGGCCCGTACCTCTTCGTGGGAACATTATATGCGTCTATAAAGTTATATGTCCTAACGTAAGGCAACCTCACACCTCGGATGTAGTATTTTGTAACATTCCTGGCGGGTCGGCCCCTAACTCTCGGTTGGAACATTATATAGGTCTATAACGTAATATACCCTATCCTAACCCATCTAGCCCCTGGCTGGTAATGTTTTACAGAATCTCGGTCGTGGCGGCCCGTACCTCTTCGTGGGAACATTATATACGTCTATAACGTTATATATCCTAACCTAAGGCAACCTCAAACCTGGGATGTAGTATTTTACAACATACATGGCGCGTCGGCCCCTACTTCTCGATGGGAACGTTATATACGTCTATAACGTAATATAACCTAACCTAACCCATCTAGCCCCTCGCTGGTAATGTTTTACAGAATCCCGGTCGTGTCGGCCCGTACCTGTCCGTGGGAACATTATATACGTCTATAACGTTATATATACTAACCTAAGGCAACCTCACTCCTAGGATGTAATATTTTACAACATTCCTGGCGGGTCGGCCCTTACTTCTCGGTTGGAACATTATATAGGTCTATAACGTAATATAACCTATCCTAACCCTTCTAGCCCCTGGCTGGTAATGTTTTACAGAATCTCGGTCGTGGCGGCCCGTACCTCTTCGTGGGAACATTATATACGTCTATAACGTTATATATCCTAACCTAAGGCAACCTCAAACCTGGGATGTAGTATTTTACAATATACCTGGCGGGCCGGCCCCTTATTCTCGGTGGGAACATTATATACGTCTATAACGTAATATAACCTAACCTAACCCATCTAGCCCCTCGCTGGTAATGTTTTACTGAATCCCGGCCGTGTCGGACCGTACCTCTACGTGGAGACATTAGATTCGTCTATAACGTTATATATCCTAACCTAAGGCAACCTGATATTTCGGATGTAGTATTTTACAACATTCCTGGCGGGTCGGCCACTATTTCTCGGTGGGAACATTATATACGTCTATAACGTAATATAACCTAACCTAAACCATCTAGCCCCTGGCTGGTAATGTTTTACAGAATACCGGTCGTGTCGGCCCGTACCTCTCCGTGGGAACATTATATACGTCTATAACGTTATATATCCTAACCTAAGGCAACCTAACATCTCGGGTGTAGTATTTTACAACATACCTGGCGGGCCGGCCCCTAATTCTCGGTGGGAACATTATATACGTCTATAACGTAATATAACCTAACCTAACCCATCTAGCCCCTCGATCGTAATCTTTTACAGAATACCGGTCGTGTCGGCCCGTACCTCTCCGTGGGAACATTATATACGTCTATAACGTTATATATACTAACCTAAGGCAACCTCACTCCTAGGATGTAATATTTTACAACATTCCTGGCGGGTCGGCCACTATTTCTCGGTGGGAACGTTATATACGTCTATAACGTAATATAACCTAACCTAAACCATCTAGCCCCTGGCTGGTAATGTTTTACAGAATACCGGTCGTGTCGGCCCGTACCTCTTCGTGGGAACATTATATACGTCTATAACGTTATATATCCTAACCTAAGGCAACCTAACATCTCAGATGTAGTATTTTACAACATACCTGGCGGGCCGGCCCCTAATACTCGGTGGGAACATTATATACGTCTATAACGTAATATAACCTAACCTAACCCATCTAGCCCCTCGCTGGTAATGTTTTACTGAATCCCGGCCGTGTCGGACCGTACCTCTACGTGGAGACATTAGATTCGTCTATAACGTTATATATCCCAACCTAAGGCAACCTGATATTTCGGATGTAGTATTTTACAACATTCCTGGCGGGTCGGCCACTATTTCTCGGTGGGAACATTATATACGTCTATAACGTAATATAACCTAACCTAAACCATCTAGCCCCTGGCTGGTAATGTTTTACAGAATACCGGTCGTGTCGGCCCGTACCTCTCCGTGGGAACATTATATACGTCTATAACGTTATATATACTAACCTATGGCAACCTAACATCTCGGGTGTAGTATTTTACAACATACCTGGCGGGCCGGCCCCTAATTCTCGGTGGGAACATTATATACGTCTATAACGTAATATAACCTAACCTAACCCATCTAGCCCCTCGATCGTAATCTTTTACAGAATACCGGTCGTGTCGGCCCGTACCTCTCCGTGGGAACATTATATACGTCTATAACGTTATATATCCTAACCTAAGGCAACCTCAAACCTGGGATGTAGTATTTTACAACATACATGGCGCGTCGGCCCCTACTTCTCGATGGGAACGTTATATACGTCTATAACGTAATATAACCTAACCTAACCCATCTAGCCCCTCGCTGGTAATGTTTTACAGAATCCCGGTCGTGTCGGCCCGTACCTCTCCGTGGGAACATTATATACGTCTATAACGTTATATATACTAACCTAAGGCAACCTCACTCCTAGGATGTAATATTTTACAACATTCCTGGCGGGTCGGCCCTTACTTCTCGGTTGGAACATTATATAGGTCTATAACGTAATATAACCTATCCTAACCCTTCTAGCCCCTGGCTGGTAATGTTTTACAGAATCTCGGTCGTGGCGGCCCGTACCTCTTCGTGGGAACATTATATACGTCTATAACGTTATATATCCTAACCTAAGGCAACCTCAAACCTGGGATGTAGTATTTTACAATATACCTGGCGGGCCGGCCCCTTATTCTCGGTGGGAACATTATATACGTCTATAACGTAATATAACCTAACCTAAACCATCTAGCCCCTGGCTGATAATGTTTTACAGAATACCGGTCGTGTCGGCCCGTACCTCTTCGTGGGAACATTATATACGTCTATAACGTTATATATCCTAACCTAAGGCAACCTAACATCTCAGATGTAGTATTTTACAACATACCTGGCGGGCCGGCCCCTAATACTCGGTGGGAACATTATATACGTCTATAACATAATATAACCTAACCTAACCCATCTAGCCCCTCGCTGGTAATGTTTTACTGAATCCCGGCCGTGTCGGACCGTACCTCTACGTGGAGACATTAGATTCGTCTATAACGTTATATATCCTAACCTAAGGCAACCTGATATTTCGGATGTAGTATTTTACCACATTCCTGGCGGGTCGGCCACTATTTCTCGGTGGGAACATTATATACGTCTATAACGTAATATAACCTAACCTAAACCATCTAGCCCCTGGCTGGTAATGTTTTACAGAATACCGGTCGTGTCGGCCCGTACCTCTCCGTGGGAACATTATATACGTCTATAACGTTATATATCCTAACCTAAGGCAACCTAACATCTCGGGTGTAGTATTTTACAACATACCTGGCGGGCCGGCCCCTAATTCTCGGTGGGCACATTATATACGTCTATAACGTAATATAACCTAACCTAACCCATCTAGCCCCTCGCTGGTAATGTATTACTGAATCCCGGCCGTGTCGGACCGTACCTCTACGTGGAGACATTAGATTCGTCTATAACGTTATATATCCCAACCTAAGGCAACCTGATATTTCGGATGTAGTATTTTACAACATTCCTGGCGGGTCGGCCACTATTTCTCGGTGGGAACATTATATACGTCTATAACGTAATATAACCTAACCTAAACCATCTAGCCCCTGGCTGGTAATGTTTTACAGAATACCGGTCGTGTCGGCCCGTACCTCTCCGTGGGAACATTATATACGTCTATAACGTTATATATACTAACCTATGGCAACCTAACATCTCGGGTGTAGTATTTTACAACATACCTGGCGGGCCGGCCCCTAATTCTCGGTGGGAACATTATATACGTTTATAACGTAATATAACCTAACCTAACCCATCTAGCCCCTCGATCGTAATCTTTTACAGAATACCGGTCGTGTCGGCCCGTACCTCTCCGTGGGAACATTATATACGTCTATAACGTTATATATACTAACCTAAGGCAACCTCACTCCTAGGATGTAATATTTTACAACATTCCTGGCGGGTCGGCCACTATTTCTCGGTGGGAACATTATATACGTCTATAACGTAATATAACCTAACCTAAACCATCTAGCCCCTGGCTGGTAATGTTTTACAGAATACCGGTCGTGTCGGCCCGTACCTCTCCGTGGGAACATTATATACGTCTATAACGTTATATATCCTAACCTAAGGCAACCTAACATCTCGGGTGTAGTATTTTACAACATACCTGGCGGGCCGGCCCCTAATTCTCGGTGGGAACATTATATACGTCTATAACGTAATATAACCTAACCTAACCCATCTAGCCCCTCGATCGTAATCTTTTACAGAATTCCGGTCGTGTCGGACCGTACCTCTCCGTGGGAACATTATAAACGTCTATACCGTTATATATCCTAACCTAAGGCAACCTCACACCTCGGATGTAGTATTTTACAACATACATGGCGGGTCGGCCCCTACTTCTCGGTTGGAACATTATATAGGTCTATAACGTAATATAACCTAACCTAACCCATCTAGCCCCTGGCTGGAAATGTATTACAGAATCCCGGTCGCGTCGGCCCGTACCTCTCCGTGGGAACATTGTATACGTCTTTAACGTTATATATCCTAAGGCAACCTCGCACCTCGGATGTAGTATTTTTCAATATTCCTGGCCGGTCGGCCCCTACTTCTCGGTTGGAACACTATATAGGTCTATAACGTAATATAACCTAACCTAACCCATCTAGCCCCTGGCTGGTAATGTTTTACAGAATCCCGGTCGTGAAGGCCCGTACCTCTTCGTGGGAACATTATATACGTCTATAACGTTATATATCCTAACCTAAGGCAACCTCACACCTCGGATGTAGTATTGTACAACATTCCTGGCGGGTCGGCCCCTAATTCTCGGTGGGAACATTATATACGTCTATAACGTAATATAACCTAACCTAAACCATCTAGCCCCTGGCTGGTAATGTTTTACAGAATACCGGTCGTGACGGCCCGTACCTCTTCGTGGGAACATTATATGCGTCTATAAAGTTATATGTCCTAACGTAAGGCAACCTCACACCTCGGATGTAGTATTTTGTAACATTCCTGGCGGGTCGGCCCCTAACTCTCGGTTGGAACATTATATAGGTCTATAACGTAATATAATCTAATCTAACCCATCTAGCCCCTGGCTGGTAATGTTTTACAGAATTCCGGTCGTGACGGCCCGTACCTCTTCGTGGGAACATTATATGCGTCTATAAAGTTATATGTCCTAACGTAAGGCAACCTCACACCTCGGATGTAGTATTTTGTAACATTCCTGGCGGGTCGGCCCCTAACTCTCGGTTGGAACATTATATAGGTCTATAACGTAATATAACCTAATCTAACCCATCTAGCCCCTGGCTGGTAATGTTTTACAGAATTCCGGTCGTGACGGCCCGTACCTCTTCGTGGGAACATTATATACGTCTATAACGTTATATATACTAACCTATGGCAACCTAATATCTCGGGTGTAGTATTTTACAACATACCTGGCGGGCCGGCCCCTAATTCTCGGTTGGAACATTATATAGGTCTATAACGTAATGTAACCTATCCTAACCCATCTAGCCCCTGGCTGGTAATGTTTTACAGAATCTCGGTCGTGGCGGCCCGTACCTCCTCGTGGGAACATTATATCCGTCTATAACGTTATATATCCTAACCTAAGGCAACCTCAAACCTGGGATGTAGTATTTTACAACATACATGGCGAGTCGGCCCCTACTTCTCGATGGGAACGTTATATACGTCTATAACGTAATATAACCTAACCTAACCCATCTAGCCCCTCGCTGGTAATGTTTTACAGAATCCCGGTCGTGTCGCTCCGTGCCTCTCCGTGGGAACATTATATACGTTTATAACGTTATATATCCTAACCTAAAGCAACCTAACATCTCGGATGTAGTATTTTACAACATACCTGGCGGTTCGGCCCCTACTTCTCGGTTGGACCATTATATAGGTCTATAACGTAATATGACCTAACCTAACCCATCTAGCCCCTGGCTGGTAATGTTTTACAGAATCCCGGTCGTGACGGCACGTACCTCTTCGTGGGAACATTATATACGTCTATAACATTATATATCCTAACCTAAGGCAACCTCACACCTCGAATGTAGTATTTTACAACATTCCTGGCGGGCCGGCCCCTACTTCTCGGTGGGAACATTATATACGTCTATAACGTAATATAACCTAACCTAAACCATCTAGCCCCTGGCTGGTAATGTTTTACAGAATACCGGTCGTGACGGCCCGTACCTCGTCGTGGGAACATTATATGCGTCTATAAAGTTATATGTCCTAACGTAAGGCAACCTCACACCTCGGATGTAGTATTTTGTAACATTCCTGGCGGGTCGGCCCCTAACTCTCGGTTGGAACATTATATAGGTCTATAACGTAATATAATCTAATCTAACCCATCTAGCCCCTGGCTGGTAATGTTTTACAGAATTCCGGTCGTGACGGCCCGTACCTCTTCGTGGGAACATTATATGCGTCTATAAAGTTATATGTCCTAACGTAAGGCAACCTCACACCTCGGATGTAGTATTTTGTAACATTCCTGGCGGGTCGGCCCCTAACTCTCGGTTGGAACATTATATAGGTCTATAACGTAATATAACCTATCCTAACCCATCTAGCCCCTGGCTGGTAATGTTTTACAGAATCTCGGTCGTGGCGGCCCGTACCTCTTCGTGGGAACATTATATACGTCTATAACGTTATATATCCTAACCTAAGGCAACCTCAAACCTGGGATGTAGTATTTTACAACATACATGGCGCGTCGGCCCCTACTTCTCGATGGGAACGTTATATACGTCTATAACGTAATATAACCTAACCTAACCCATCTAGCCCCTCGCTGGTAATGTTTTACAGAATCCCGGTCGTGTCGGCCCGTACCTGTCCGTGGGAACATTATATACGTCTATAACGTTATATATACTAACCTAAGGCAACCTCACTCCTAGGATGTAATATTTTACAACATTCCTGGCGGGTCGGAACTTACTTCTCGGTTGGAACATTATATAGGTCTATAACGTAATATAACCTATCCTAACCCTTCTAGCCCCTGGCTGGTAATGTTTTACAGAATCTCGGTCGTGGCGGCCCGTACCTCTTCGTGGGAACATTATATACGTCTATAACGTTATATATCCTAACCTAAGGCAACCTCAAACCTGGGATGTAGTATTTTACAATATACCTGGCGGGCCGGCCCCTTATTCTCGGTGGGAACATTATATACGTCTATAACGTAATATAACCTAACCTAACCCATCTAGCCCCTCGCTGGTAATGTTTTACTGAATCCCGGCCGTGTCGGACCGTACCTCTACGTGGAGACATTAGATTCGTCTATAACGTTATATATCCTAACCTAAGGCAACCTGATATTTCGGATGTAGTATTTTACAACATTCCTGGCGGGTCGGCCACTATTTCTCGGTGGGAACATTATATACGTCTATAACGTAATATAACCTAACCTAAACCATCTAGCCCCTGGCTGGTAATGTTTTACAGAATACCGGTCGTGTCGGCCCGTACCTCTCCGTGGGAACATTATATACGTCTATAACGTTATATATCCTAACCTAAGGCAACCTAACATCTCGGGTGTAGTATTTTACAACATACCTGGCGGGCCGGCCCCTAATTCTCGGTGGGAACATTATATACGTCTATAACGTAATATAACCTAACCTAACCCATCTAGCCCCTCGATCGTAATCTTTTACAGAATACCGGTCGTGTCGGCCCGTACCTCTCCGTGGGAACATTATATACGTCTATAACGTTATATATACTAACCTAAGGCAACCTCACTCCTAGGATGTAATATTTTACAACATTCCTGGCGGGTCGGCCACTATTTCTCGGTGGGAACGTTATATACGTCTATAACGTAATATAACCTAACCTAAACCATCTAGCCCCTGGCTGGTAATGTTTTACAGAATACCGGTCGTGTCGGCCCGTACCTCTTCGTGGGAACATTATATACGTCTATAACGTTATATATCCTAACCTAAGGCAACCTAACATCTCAGATGTAGTATTTTACAACATACCTGGCGGGCCGGCCCCTAATACTCGGTGGGAACATTATATACGTCTATAACGTAATATAACCTAACCTAACCCATCTAGCCCCTCGCTGGTAATGTTTTACTGAATCCCGGCCGTGTCGGACCGTACCTCTACGTGGAGACATTAGATTCGTCTATAACGTTATATATCCCAACCTAAGGCAACCTGATATTTCGGATGTAGTATTTTACAACATTCCTGGCGGGTCGGCCACTATTTCTCGGTGGGAACATTATATACGTCTATAACGTAATATAACCTAACCTAAACCATCTAGCCCCTGGCTGGTAATGTTTTACAGAATACCGGTCGTGTCGGCCCGTACCTCTCCGTGGGAACATTATATACGTCTATAACGTTATATATACTAACCTATGGCAACCTAACATCTCGGGTGTAGTATTTTACAACATACCTGGCGGGCCGGCCCCTAATTCTCGGTGGGAACATTATATACGTCTATAACGTAATATAACCTAACCTAACCCATCTAGCCCCTCGATCGTAATCTTTTACAGAATACCGGTCGTGTCGGCCCGTACCTCTCCGTGGGAACATTATATACGTCTATAACGTTATATATCCTAACCTAAGGCAACCTCAAACCTGGGATGTAGTATTTTACAACATACATGGCGCGTCGGCCCCTACTTCTCGATGGGAACGTTATATACGTCTATAACGTAATATAACCTAACCTAACCCATCTAGCCCCTCGCTGGTAATGTTTTACAGAATCCCGGTCGTGTCGGCCCGTACCTCTCCGTGGGAACATTATATACGTCTATAACGTTATATATACTAACCTAAGGCAACCTCACTCCTAGGATGTAATATTTTACAACATTCCTGGCGGGTCGGCCCTTACTTCTCGGTTGGAACATTATATAGGTCTATAACGTAATATAACCTATCCTAACCCTTCTAGCCCCTGGCTGGTAATGTTTTACAGAATCTCGGTCGTGGCGGCCCGTACCTCTTCGTGGGAACATTATATACGTCTATAACGTTATATATCCTAACCTAAGGCAACCTCAAACCTGGGATGTAGTATTTTACAATATACCTGGCGGGCCGGCCCCTTATTCTCGGTGGGAACATTATATACGTCTATAACGTAATATAACCTAACCTAAACCATCTAGCCCCTGGCTGATAATGTTTTACAGAATACCGGTCGTGTCGGCCCGTACCTCTTCGTGGGAACATTATATACGTCTATAACGTTATATATCCTAACCTAAGGCAACCTAACATCTCAGATGTAGTATTTTACAACATACCTGGCGGGCCGGCCCCTAATACTCGGTGGGAACATTATATACGTCTATAACATAATATAACCTAACCTAACCCATCTAGCCCCTCGCTGGTAATGTTTTACTGAATCCCGGCCGTGTCGGACCGTACCTCTACGTGGAGACATTAGATTCGTCTATAACGTTATATATCCTAACCTAAGGCAACCTGATATTTCGGATGTAGTATTTTACCACATTCCTGGCGGGTCGGCCACTATTTCTCGGTGGGAACATTATATACGTCTATAACGTAATATAACCTAACCTAAACCATCTAGCCCCTGGCTGGTAATGTTTTACAGAATACCGGTCGTGTCGGCCCGTACCTCTCCGTGGGAACATTATATACGTCTATAACGTTATATATCCTAACCTAAGGCAACCTAACATCTCGGGTGTAGTATTTTACAACATACCTGGCGGGCCGGCCCCTAATTCTCGGTGGGCACATTATATACGTCTATAACGTAATATAACCTAACCTAACCCATCTAGCCCCTCGATCGTAATCTTTTACAGAATACCGGTCGTGTCGGCCCGTACCTCTCCGTGGGAACATTATATACGTCTATAACGTTATATATACTAACCTAAGGCAACCTCACTCCTAGGATGTAATATTTTACAACATTCCTGGCGGGTCGGCCACTATTTCTCGGTGGGAACGTTATATACGTCTATAACGTAATATAACCTAACCTAAACCATCTAGCCCCTGGCTGGTAATGTTTTACAGAATACCGGTCGTGTCGGCCCGTACCTCTTCGTGGGAACATTATATACGTCTATAACGTTATATATCCTAACCTAAGGCAACCTAACATCTCAGATGTAGTATTTTACAACATACCTGGCGGGCCGGCCCCTAATACTCGGTGGGAACATTATATACGTCTATAACGTAATATAACCTAACCTAACCCATCTAGCCCCTCGCTGGTAATGTTTTACTGAATCCCGGCCGTGTCGGACCGTACCTCTACGTGGAGACATTAGATTCGTCTATAACGTTATATATCCCAACCTAAGGCAACCTGATATTTCGGATGTAGTATTTTACAACATTCCTGGCGGGTCGGCCACTATTTCTCGGTGGGAACATTATATACGTCTATAACGTAATATAACCTAACCTAAACCATCTAGCCCCTGGCTGGTAATGTTTTACAGAATACCGGTCGTGTCGGCCCGTACCTCTCCGTGGGAACATTATATACGTCTATAACGTTATATATACTAACCTATGGCAACCTAACATCTCGGGTGTAGTATTTTACAACATACCTGGCGGGCCGGCCCCTAATTCTCGGTGGGAACATTATATACGTCTATAACGTAATATAACCTAACCTAACCCATCTAGCCCCTCGATCGTAATCTTTTACAGAATACCGGTCGTGTCGGCCCGTACCTCTCCGTGGGAACATTATATACGTCTATAACGTTATATATACTAACCTAAGGCAACCTCACTCCTAGGATGTAATATTTTACAACATTCCTGGCGGGTCGGCCACTATGTCTCGGTGGGAACATTATATACGTCTATAACGTAATATAACCTAACCTAAACCATCTAGCCCCTGGCTGGTAATGTTTTACAGAATACCGGTCGTGTCGGCCCGTACCTCTCCGTGGGAACATTATATACGTCTATAACGTTATATATCCTAACCTAAGGCAACCTAACATCTCGGGTGTAGTATTTTACAACATACCTGGCGGGCCGGCCCCTAATTCTCGGTGGGAACATTATATACGTCTATAACGTAATATAACCTAACCTAACCCATCTAGCCCCTCGATCGTAATCTTTTACAGAATTCCGGTCGTGTCGGACCGTACCTCTCCGTGGGAACATTATAAACGTCTATACCGTTATATATCCTAACCTAAGGCAACCTCACACCTCGGATGTAGTATTTTAAAACATACATGGCGGGTCGGCCCCTACTTCTCGGTTGGAACATTATATAGGTCTATAACGTAATATAACCTAACCTAACCCATCTAGCCCCTGGCTGGTAATGTATTACAGAATCCCGGTCGCGTCGGCCCGTACCTCTCCGTGGGAACATTGTATACGTCTTT
This sequence comes from Xylocopa violacea, assembly GCA_963969225.1. Taxonomy (NCBI): domain Eukaryota; kingdom Metazoa; phylum Arthropoda; class Insecta; order Hymenoptera; family Apidae; genus Xylocopa; species Xylocopa violacea. The sequence goes on along the minus strand of CAXAJV010000247.1, from coordinate 2,609,451 downwards.
AACGTTATATATCCTAACCTAAGGCAACCTCGCACCTCGGATGTAGTATTTTTCAATATTCCTGGCCGGTCGGCCCCTACTTCTCGGTTGGAACATTATATAGGTCTATAACGTAATATAACCTAACCTAACCCATCTAGCCCCTGGCTGGTAATGTTTTACAGAATCCCGGTCGTGAAGGCCCGTACCTCTTCGTGGGAACATTATATACGTCTATAACGTTATATATCCTAACCTAAGGCAACCTCACACCTCGGATGTAGTATTGTACAACATTCCTGGCGGGTCGGCCCCTAATTCTCGGTGGGAACATTATATACGTCTATAACGTAATATAACCTAACCTAACCCATCTAGCCCCTCGATCGTAATCTTTTACAGAATACCGGTCGTGTCGGCCCGTACCTCTCCGTGGGAACATTATATACGTCTATAACGTTATATATACTAACCTAAGGCAACCTCACTCCTAGGATGTAATATTTTACAACATTCCTGGCGGGTCGGCCACTATGTCTCGGTGGGAACATTATATACGTCTATAACGTAATATAACCTAACCTAAACCATCTAGCCCCTGGCTGGTAATGTTTTACAGAATACCGGTCGTGTCGGCCCGTACCTCTCCGTGGGAACATTATATACGTCTATAACGTTATATATCCTAACCTAAGGCAACCTAACATCTCGGGTGTAGTATTTTACAACATACCTGGCGGGCCGGCCCCTAATTCTCGGTGGGAACATTATATACGTCTATAACGTAATATAACCTAACCTAACCCATCTAGCCCCTCGATCGTAATCTTTTACAGAATTCCGGTCGTGTCGGACCGTACCTCTCCGTGGGAACATTATAAACGTCTATACCGTTATATATCCTAACCTAAGGCAACCTCACACCTCGGATGTAGTATTTTAAAACATACATGGCGGGTCGGCCCCTACTTCTCGGTTGGAACATTATATAGGTCTATAACGTAATATAACCTAACCTAACCCATCTAGCCCCTGGCTGGTAATGTATTACAGAATCCCGGTCGCGTCGGCCCGTACCTCTCCGTGGGAACATTGTATACGTCTTTAACGTTATATATCCTAACCTAAGGCAACCTCGCACCTCGGATGTAGTATTTTTCAATATTCCTGGCCGGTCGGCCCCTACTTCTCGGTTGGAACATTATATAGGTCTATAACGTAATATAACCTAACCTAACCCATCTAGCCCCTGGCTGGTAATGTTTTACAGAATCCCGGTCGTGAAGGCCCGTACCTCTTCGTGGGAACATTATATACGTCTATAACGTTATATATCCTAACCTAAGGCAACCTCACACCTCGGATGTAGTATTGTACAACATTCCTGGCGGGTCGGCCCCTAATTCTCGGTGGGAACATTATATACGTCTATAACGTAATATAACCTAACCTAAATCATCTAGCCCCTGGCTGGTAATGTTTTACAGAATACCGGTCGTGACGGCCCGTACCTCTTCGTGGGAACATTATATGCGTCTATAAAGTTATATGTCCTAACGTAAGGCAACCTCACACCTCGGATGTAGTATTTTGTAACATTCCTGGCGGGTCGGCCCCTAACTCTCGGTTGGAACATTATATAGGTCTATAACGTAATATAATCTAATCTAACCCATCTAGCCCCTGGCTGGTAATGTTTTACAGAATTCCGGTCGTGACGGCCCGTACCTCTTCGTGGGAACATTATATGCGTCTATAAAGTTATATGTCCTAACGTAAGGCAACCTCACACCTCGGATGTAGTATTTTGTAACATTCCTGGCGGGTCGGCCCCTAACTCTCGGTTGGAACATTATATAGGTCTATAACGTAATATAACCTAATCTAACCCATCTAGCCCCTGGCTGGTAATGTTTTACAGAATTCCGGTCGTGACGGCCCGTACCTCTTCGTGGGAACATTATATACGTCTATAACGTTATATATACTAACCTATGGCAACCTAACATCTCGGGTGTAGTATTTTACAACATACCTGGCGGGCCGGCCCCTAATTCTCGGTTGGAACATTATATAGGTCTATAACGTAATGTAACCTATCCTAACCCATCTAGCCCCTGGCTGGTAATGTTTTACAGAATCTCGGTCGTGGCGGCCCGTACCTCTTCGTGGGAACATTATATACGTCTATAACGTTATATATCCTAACCTAAGGCAACCTCAAACCTGGGATGTAGTATTTTACAACATACATGGCGAGTCGGCCCCTACTTCTCGATGGGAACGTTATATACGTCTATAACGTAATATAACCTAACCTAACCCATCTAGCCCCTCGCTGGTAATGTTTTACACAATCCCGGTCGTGTCGGCCCGTACCTCTCCGTGGGAACATTATATACGTCTATAACGTTATATATACTAACCTAAGGCAACCTCACTCCTAGGATGTAATATTTTACAATATACCTGGCGGGCCGGCCCCTTATTCTCGGTGGGAACATTATATAAGTCTATAACGTAATATAACCTAACCTAAACCATCTAGCCCCTGGCTGGTAATGTTTTACAGAATACCGGTCGTGTCGGCCCGTACCTCTTCGTGGGAACATTATATACGTCTATAACGTTATATATCCTAACCTAAGGCAACCTAACATCTCAGATGTAGTATTTTACAACATACCTGGCGGGCCGGCCCCTAATACTCGGTGGGAACATTATATACGTCTATAACGTAATATAACCTAACCTAACCCATCTAGCCCCTCGCTGGTAATGTTTTACTGAATCCCGGCCGTGTCGGACCGTACCTCTACGTGGAGACATTAGATTCGTCTATAACGTTATATATCCTAACCTAAGGCAACCTGATATTTCGGATGTAGTATTTTACAACATTCCTGGCGGGTCGGCCACTATTTCTCGGTGGGAACATTATATACGTCTATAACGTAATATAACCTAACCTAAACCATCTAGCCCCTGGCTGGTAATGTTTTACAGAATACCGGTCGTGTCGGCCCGTACCTCTCCGTGGGAACATTATATATGTCTATAACGTTATATATCCTAACCTAAGGCAACCTAACATCTCGGGTGTAGTATTTTACAACATACCTGGCGGGCCGGCCCCTAATTCTCGGTGGGAACATTATATACATCTATAACGTAATATAACCTAACCTAAGCCATCTAGCCCCTCGATCGTAATCTTTTACAGAATACCGGTCGTGTCGGCCCGTACCTCTCCGTGGGAACATTATATACGTCTATAACGTTATATATACTAACCTAAGGCAACCTCACTCCTAGGATGTAATATTTTACAACATTCCTGGCGGGTCGGCCACTATTTCTCGGTGGGAACATTATATACGTCTATAACGTAATATAACCTAACCTAAACCATCTAGCCCCTGGCTGGTAATGTTTTACAGAATACCGGTCGTGTCGGCCCGTACCTCTCCGTGGGAACATTATATACGTCTATAACGTTATATATCCTAACCTAAGGCAACCTAACATCTCGGGTGTAGTATTTTACAACATACCTGGCGGGCCGGCCCCTAATTCTCGGTGGGAACATTATATACGTCTATAACGTAATATAACCTAACCTAACCCATTTAGCCCCTCGATCGTAATCTTTTACAGCATACCGGTCGTGTCGGCCCGTACCTCTCCGTGGGAACATTATATACGTCTATAACGTAATATAACCTAACCTAAACCATCTAGCCCCTGGCTGGTAATGTTTTACAGAATACCGGTCGTGTCGGCCCGTACCTCTCCGTGGGAACATTATATACGTCTATAACGTTATATATCCTAACCTAAGGCAACCTAACATCTCGGGTGTAGTATTCTACAACATACCTGGCGGGCCGGCCCCTAATTCTCGGTGGGAACATTATATACGTCTATAACGTAATATAACCTAACCTAACCCATCTAGCCCCTCGATCGTAATGTTTTACAGAATACCGGTCGTGTCGGCCCGTACCTCTCCGTGGGAACATTATATACGTCTATAACGTTATATATCCTAACCTAAGGCAACCTAACATCTCGGGTGTAGTATTTTACAACATACCTGGCGGGCCGGCCCCTAATTCTCGGTGGGAACATTATATACGTCTATAACGTAATATAACCTAACCTAACCCATCTAGCCCCTCGATCGTAATCTTTTACAGAATACCGGTCGTGTCGGCCCGTACCTCTCCGTCGGAACATTATATACGTCTATAACGTTATATATACTAACCTAAGGCAACCTCACTCCTAGGATGTAATATTTTACAACATTCCTGGCGGGTCGGCCACTATTTCTCGGTGGGAACATTATATACGTCTATAACGTAATATAACCTAACCTAAACCATCTAGCCCCTGGCTGGTAATGTTTTACAGAATACCGGTCGTGACGGCCCGTACCTCTCCGTGGGAACATTATATGCGTCTATAAAGTTGTATATCCTAACCTAAGGCAACCTAACATCTCGGGTGTAGTATTTTACAACATACCTGGCGGGCCGGCCCCTAATTCTCGGTGGGAACATTATATACGTCTATAACGTAATATAACCTAACCTAACCCATCTAGCCCCTCGATCGTAATCTTTTACAGAATACCGGTCGTGTCGGCCCGTACCTCTCCGTGGGAACATTATATACGTCTATAACGTTATATATACTAACCTAAGGCAACCTCACTCCTAGGATGTAATATTTTACAACATTCCTGGCGGGTCGGCCACTATTTCTCGGTGGGAACATTATATACGTCTATAACGTAATATAACCTAACCTAAACCATCTAGCCCCTGGCTGGTAATGTTTTACAGAATACCGGTCGTGTCGGCCCGTACCTCTCCGTGGGAACATTATATACGTCTATAACGTTATATATCCTAACCTAAGGCAACCTAACATCTCGGGTGTAGTATTTTACAACATACATGGCGAGTCGGCCCCTACTTCTCGATGGGAACGTTATATACGTCTATAACGTAATATAACCTAACCTAACCCATCTAGCCCCTCGATCGTAATCTTTTACAGAATTCCGGTCGTGTCGGACCGTACCTCTCCGTGGGAACATTATAAACGTCTATACCGTTATATATCCTAATCTAAGGCAACCTCACACCTCGGATGTAGTATTTTACAACATACATGGCGGGTCGGCCCCTACTTCTCGGTGGGAACATTATATAGGTCCATAACGTAATATAACCTATCCTAACCCTTCTAGCCCCTGGCTGGTAATGTTTTACAGAATACCGGTCGTGTCGGCCCGTACCTCTCCGTGGGAACATTATATACGTCTATAACGTTATATATCCTAACCTAAGGCAACCTAACATCTCGGGTGTAGTATTTTACAACATACCTGGCGGGCCGGCCCCTAATTCTCGGTGGGAACATTATATACGTCTATAACGTAATATAACCTAACCTAACCCATCTAGCCCCTCGATCGTAATGTTTTACAGAATACCGGTCGTGTCGGCCCGTACCTCTCCGTGGGAACATTATATACGTCTATAACGTTATATATCCTAACCTAAGGCAACCTAACATCTCGGGTGTAGTATTTTACAACATACCTGGCGGGCCGGCCCCTAATTCTCGGTGGGAACATTATATACGTCTATAACGTAATATAACCTAACCTAACCCATCTAGCCCCTCGATCGTAATCTTTTACAGAATACCGGTCGTGTCGGCCCGTACCTCTCCGTCGGAACATTATATACGTCTATAACGTTATATATACTAACCTAAGGCAACCTCACTCCTAGGATGTAATATTTTACAACATTCCTGGCGGGTCGGCCACTATTTCTCGGTGGGAACATTATATACGTCTATAACGTTATATATCCTAACCTAAGGCAACCTCAAACCTGGGATGTAGTATTTTACAACATACATGGCGAGTCGGCCCCTACTTCTCGATGGGAACGTTATATACGTCTATAACGTAATATAACCTAACCTAACCCATCTAGCCCCTCGCTGGTAATGTTTTACACAATCCCGGTCGTGTCGGCCCGTACCTCTCCGTGGGAACATTATATACGTCTATAACGTTATATATACTAACCTAAGGCAACCTCAAACCTGGGATGTAGTATTTTACAACATACATGGCGAGTCGGCCCCTACTTCTCAATGGGAACGTTATATACGTCTATAACGTAATATAACCTAACCTAACCCATCTAGCCCCTCGCTGGTAATGTTTTACACAATCCCGGTCGTGTCGGCCCGTACCTCTTCGTGGGAACATTATATACGTCTATAACGTTATATATCCTAACCTAAGGCAACCTAACATCTCAGATGTAGTATTTTACAACATACCTGGCGGGCCGGCCCCTAATACTCGGTGGGAACATTATATACGTCTATAACGTAATATAACCTAACCTAACCCATCTAGCCCCTCGCTGGTAATGTTTTACTGAATCCCGGCCGTGTCGGACCGTACCTCTACGTGGAGACATTAGATTCGTCTATAACGTTATATATCCTAACCTAAGGCAACCTGATATTTCGGATGTAGTATTTTACAACATTCCTGGCGGGTCGGCCACTATTTCTCGGTGGGAACATTATATACGTCTATAACGTAATATAACCTAACCTAAACCATCTAGCCCCTGGCTGGTAATGTTTTACAGAATACCGGTCGTGTCGGCCCGTACCTCTCCGTGGGAACATTATATACGTCTATAACGTTATATATCCTAACCTAAGGCAACCTAACATCTCGGGTGTAGTATTTTACAACATACCTGGCGGGCCGGCCCCTAATTCTCGGTGGGAACATTATATACATCTATAACGTAATATAACCTAACCTAACCCATCTAGCCCCTCGATCGTAATCTTTTACAGAATACCGGTCTTGTCGGCCCGTACCTCTCCGTGGGAACATTATATACGTCTATAACGTTATATATACTAACCTAAGGCAACCTCACTCCTAGGATGTAATATTTTACAACATTCCTGGCGGGTCGGCCACTATTTCTCGGTGGGAACATTATATACGTCTATAACGTAATATAACCTAACCTAAACCATCTAGCCCCTGGCTGGTAATGTTTTACAGAATACCGGTCGTGTCGGCCCGTACCTCTCCGTGGGAACATTATATACGTCTATAACGTTATATATCCTAACCTAAGGCAACCTAACATCTCGGGTGTAGTATTTTACAACATAACTGGCGGGCCGGCCCCTAATTCTCGGTGGGAACATTATATACGTCTATAACGTAATATAACCTAACCTAACCCATTTAGCCCCTCGATCGTAATCTTTTACAGCATACCGGTCGTGTCGGCCCGTACCTCTCCGTGGGAACATTATATACGTCTATAACGTAATATAACCTAACCTAAACCATCTAGCCCCTGGCTGGTAATGTTTTACAGAATACCGGTCGTGTCGGCCCGTACCTCTCCGTGGGAACATTATATACGTCTATAACGTTATATATCCTAACCTAAGGCAACCTAACATCTCGGGTGTAGTATTTTACAACATACCTGGCGGGCCGGCCCCTAATTCTCGGTGGGAACATTATATACGTCTATAACGTAATATAACCTAACCTAACCCATCTAGCCCCTCGATCGTAATGTTTTACAGAATACCGGTCGTGTCGGCCCGTACCTCTCCGTGGGAACATTATATACGTCTATAACGTTATATATCCTAACCTAAGGCAACCTAACATCTCGGGTGTAGTATTTTACAACATACCTGGCGGGCCGGCCCCTAATTCTCGGTGGGAACATTATATACGTCTATAACGTAATATAACCTAACCTAACCCATCTAGCCCCTCGATCGTAATCTTTTACAGAATACCGGTCGTGTCGGCCCGTACCTCTCCGTGGGAACATTATATACGTCTATAACGTTATATATCCTAACCTAAGGCAACCTCAAACCTGGGATGTAGTATTTTACAACATACATGGCGCGTCGGCCCCTACTTCTCGATGGGAACGTTATATACGTCTATAACGTAATATAACCTAACCTAACCCATCTAGCCCCTCGCTGGTAATGTTTTACAGAATCCCGGTCGTGTCGGCCCGTACCTCTCCGTGGGAACATTATATACGTCTATAACGTTATATATACTAACCTAAGGCAACCTCACTCCTAGGATGTAATATTTTACAACATTCCTGGCGGGTCGGCCCTTACTTCTCGGTTGGAACATTATATAGGTCTATAACGTAATATAACCTATCCTAACCCTTCTAGCCCCTGGCTGGTAATGTTTTACAGAATCTCGGTCGTGGCGGCCCGTACCTCTTCGTGGGAACATTATATACGTCTATAACGTTATATATCCTAACCTAAGGCAACCTCAAACCTGGGATGTAGTATTTTACAATATACCTGGCGGGCCGGCCCCTTATTCTCGGTGGGAACATTATATACGTCTATAACGTAATATAACCTAACCTAAACCATCTAGCCCCTGGCTGATAATGTTTTACAGAATACCGGTCGTGTCGGCCCGTACCTCTTCGTGGGAACATTATATACGTCTATAACGTTATATATCCTAACCTAAGGCAACCTAACATCTCAGATGTAGTATTTTACAACATACCTGGCGGGCCGGCCCCTAATACTCGGTGGGAACATTATATACGTCTATAACATAATATAACCTAACCTAACCCATCTAGCCCCTCGCTGGTAATGTTTTACTGAATCCCGGCCGTGTCGGACCGTACCTCTACGTGGAGACATTAGATTCGTCTATAACGTTATATATCCTAACCTAAGGCAACCTGATATTTCGGATGTAGTATTTTACCACATTCCTGGCGGGTCGGCCACTATTTCTCGGTGGGAACATTATATACGTCTATAACGTAATATAACCTAACCTAAACCATCTAGCCCCTGGCTGGTAATGTTTTACAGAATACCGGTCGTGTCGGCCCGTACCTCTCCGTGGGAACATTATATACGTCTATAACGTTATATATCCTAACCTAAGGCAACCTAACATCTCGGGTGTAGTATTTTACAACATACCTGGCGGGCCGGCCCCTAATTCTCGGTGGGCACATTATATACGTCTATAACGTAATATAACCTAACCTAACCCATCTAGCCCCTCGATCGTAATCTTTTACAGAATACCGGTCGTGTCGGCCCGTACCTCTCCGTGGGAACATTATATACGTCTATAACGTTATATATACTAACCTAAGGCAACCTCACTCCTAGGATGTAATATTTTACAACATTCCTGGCGGGTCGGCCACTATTTCTCGGTGGGAACGTTATATACGTCTATAACGTAATATAACCTAACCTAAACCATCTAGCCCCTGGCTGGTAATGTTTTACAGAATACCGGTCGTGTCGGCCCGTACCTCTTCGTGGGAACATTATATACGTCTATAACGTTATATATCCTAACCTAAGGCAACCTAACATCTCAGATGTAGTATTTTACAACATACCTGGCGGGCCGGCCCCTAATACTCGGTGGGAACATTATATACGTCTATAACGTAATATAACCTAACCTAACCCATCTAGCCCCTCGCTGGTAATGTTTTACTGAATCCCGGCCGTGTCGGACCGTACCTCTACGTGGAGACATTAGATTCGTCTATAACGTTATATATCCCAACCTAAGGCAACCTGATATTTCGGATGTAGTATTTTACAACATTCCTGGCGGGTCGGCCACTATTTCTCGGTGGGAACATTATATACGTCTATAACGTAATATAACCTAACCTAAACCATCTAGCCCCTGGCTGGTAATGTTTTACAGAATACCGGTCGTGTCGGCCCGTACCTCTCCGTGGGAACATTATATACGTCTATAACGTTATATATACTAACCTATGGCAACCTAACATCTCGGGTGTAGTATTTTACAACATACCTGGCGGGCCGGCCCCTAATTCTCGGTGGGAACATTATATACGTCTATAACGTAATATAACCTAACCTAACCCATCTAGCCCCTCGATCGTAATCTTTTACAGAATACCGGTCGTGTCGGCCCGTACCTCTCCGTGGGAACATTATATACGTCTATAACGTTATATATACTAACCTAAGGCAACCTCACTCCTAGGATGTAATATTTTACCACATTCCTGGCGGGTCGGCCACTATTTCTCGGTGGGAACATTATATACGTCTATAACGTAATATAACCTAACCTAAACCATCTAGCCCCTGGCTGGTAATGTTTTACAGAATACCGGTCGTGTCGGCCCGTACCTCTCCGTGGGAACATTATATACGTCTATAACGTTATATATCCTAACCTAAGGCAACCTAACATCTCGGGTGTAGTATTTTACAACATACCTGGCGGGCCGGCCCCTAATTCTCGGTGGGCACATTATATACGTCTATAACGTAATATAACCTAACCTAACCCATCTAGCCCCTCGATCGTAATCTTTTACAGAATACCGGTCGTGTCGGCCCGTACCTCTCCGTGGGAACATTATATACGTCTATAACGTTATATATACTAACCTAAGGCAACCTCACTCCTAGGATGTAATATTTTACAACATTCCTGGCGGGTCGGCCACTATTTCTCGGTGGGAACGTTATATACGTCTATAACGTAATATAACCTAACCTAAACCATCTAGCCCCTGGCTGGTAATGTTTTACAGAATACCGGTCGTGTCGGCCCGTACCTCTTCGTGGGAACATTATATACGTCTATAACGTTATATATCCTAACCTAAGGCAACCTAACATCTCAGATGTAGTATTTTACAACATACCTGGCGGGCCGGCCCCTAATACTCGGTGGGAACATTATATACGTCTATAACGTAATATAACCTAACCTAACCCATCTAGCCCCTCGCTGGTAATGTTTTACTGAATCCCGGCCGTGTCGGACCGTACCTCTACGTGGAGACATTAGATTCGTCTATAACGTTATATATCCCAACCTAAGGCAACCTGATATTTCGGATGTAGTATTTTACAACATTCCTGGCGGGTCGGCCACTATTTCTCGGTGGGAACATTATATACGTCTATAACGTAATATAACCTAACCTAAACCATCTAGCCCCTGGCTGGTAATGTTTTACAGAATACCGGTCGTGTCGGCCCGTACCTCTCCGTGGGAACATTATATACGTCTATAACGTTATATATACTAACCTATGGCAACCTAACATCTCGGGTGTAGTATTTTACAACATACCTGGCGGGCCGGCCCCTAATTCTCGGTGGGAACATTATATACGTCTATAACGTAATATAACCTAACCTAACCCATCTAGCCCCTCGATCGTAATCTTTTACAGAATACCGGTCGTGTCGGCCCGTACCTCTCCGTGGGAACATTATATACGTCTATAACGTTATATATACTAACCTAAGGCAACCTCACTCCTAGGATGTAATATTTTACAACATTCCTGGCGGGTCGGCCACTATGTCTCGGTGGGAACATTATATACGTCTATAACGTAATATAACCTAACCTAAACCATCTAGCCCCTGGCTGGTAATGTTTTACAGAATACCGGTCGTGTCGGCCCGTACCTCTCCGTGGGAACATTATATACGTCTATAACGTTATATATCCTAACCTAAGGCAACCTAACATCTCGGGTGTAGTATTTTACAACATACCTGGCGGGCCGGCCCCTAATTCTCGGTGGGAACATTATATACGTCTATAACGTAATATAACCTAACCTAACCCATCTAGCCCCTCGATCGTAATCTTTTACAGAATTCCGGTCGTGTCGGACCGTACCTCTCCGTGGGAACATTATAAACGTCTATACCGTTATATATCCTAACCTAAGGCAACCTCACACCTCGGATGTAGTATTTTAAAACATACATGGCGGGTCGGCCCCTACTTCTCGGTTGGAACATTATATAGGTCTATAACGTAATATAACCTAACCTAACCCATCTAGCCCCTGGCTGGTAATGTATTACAGAATCCCGGTCGCGTCGGCCCGTACCTCTCCGTGGGAACATTGTATACGTCTTTAACGTTATATATCCTAACCTAAGGCAACCTCGCACCTCGGATGTAGTATTTTTCAATATTCCTGGCCGGTCGGCCCCTACTTCTCGGTTGGAACATTATATAGGTCTATAACGTAATATAACCTAACCTAACCCATCTAGCCCCTGGCTGGTAATGTTTTACAGAATCCCGGTCGTGAAGGCCCGTACCTCTTCGTGGGAACATTATATACGTCTATAACGTTATATATCCTAACCTAAGGCAACCTCACACCTCGGATGTAGTATTGTACAACATTCCTGGCGGGTCGGCCCCTAATTCTCGGTGGGAACATTATATACGTCTATAACGTAATATAACCTAACCTAACCCATCTAGCCCCTCGATCGTAATCTTTTACAGAATACCGGTCGTGTCGGCCCGTACCTCTCCGTGGGAACATTATATACGTCTATAACGTTATATATACTAACCTAAGGCAACCTCACTCCTAGGATGTAATATTTTACAACATTCCTGGCGGGTCGGCCACTATGTCTCGGTGGGAACATTATATACGTCTATAACGTAATATAACCTAACCTAAACCATCTAGCCCCTGGCTGGTAATGTTTTACAGAATACCGGTCGTGTCGGCCCGTACCTCTCCGTGGGAACATTATATACGTCTATAACGTTATATATCCTAACCTAGGGCAACCTAACATCTCGGGTGTAGTATTTTACAACATACCTGGCGGGCCGGCCCCTAATTCTCGGTGGGAACATTATATACGTCTATAACGTAATATAACCTAACCTAACCCATCTAGCCCCTCGATCGTAATCTTTTACAGAATTCCGGTCGTGTCGGACCGTACCTCTCCGTGGGAACATTATAAACGTCTATACCGTTATATATCCTAACCTAAGGCAACCTCACACCTCGGATGTAGTATTTTAAAACATACATGGCGGGTCGGCCCCTACTTCTCGGTTGGAACATTATATAGGTCTATAACGTAATATAACCTAACCTAACCCATCTAGCCCCTGGCTGGTAATGTATTACAGAATCCCGGTCGCGTCGGCCCGTACCTCTCCGTGGGAACATTGTATACGTCTTTAACGTTATATATCCTAACCTAAGGCAACCTCGCACCTCGGATGTAGTATTTTTCAATATTCCTGGCCGGTCGGCCCCTACTTCTCGGTTGGAACATTATATAGGTCTATAACGTAATATAACCTAACCTAACCCATCTAGCCCCTGGCTGGTAATGTTTTACAGAATCCCGGTCGTGAAGGCCCGTACCTCTTCGTGGGAACATTATATACGTCTATAACGTTATATATCCTAACCTAAGGCAACCTCACACCTCGGATGTAGTATTGTACAACATTCCTGGCGGGTCGGCCCCTAATTCTCGGTGGGAACATTATATACGTCTATAACGTAATATAACCTAACCTAAATCATCTAGCCCCTGGCTGGTAATGTTTTACAGAATACCGGTCGTGACGGCCCGTACCTCTTCGTGGGAACATTATATGCGTCTATAAAGTTATATGTCCTAACGTAAGGCAACCTCACACCTCGGATGTAGTATTTTGTAACATTCCTGGCGGGTCGGCCCCTAACTCTCGGTTGGAACATTATATAGGTCTATAACGTAATATAATCTAATCTAACCCATCTAGCCCCTGGCTGGTAATGTTTTACAGAATTCCGGTCGTGACGGCCCGTACCTCTTCGTGGGAACATTATATGCGTCTATAAAGTTATATGTCCTAACGTAAGGCAACCTCACACCTCGGATGTAGTATTTTGTAACATTCCTGGCGGGTCGGCCCCTAACTCTCGGTTGGAACATTATATAGGTCTATAACGTAATATAACCTAATCTAACCCATCTAGCCCCTGGCTGGTAATGTTTTACAGAATTCCGGTCGTGACGGCCCGTACCTCTTCGTGGGAACATTATATACGTCTATAACGTTATATATACTAACCTATGGCAACCTAACATCTCGGGTGTAGTATTTTACAACATACCTGGCGGGCCGGCCCCTAATTCTCGGTTGGAACATTATATAGGTCTATAACGTAATGTAACCTATCCTAACCCATCTAGCCCCTGGCTGGTAATGTTTTACAGAATCTCGGTCGTGGCGGCCCGTACCTCTTCGTGGGAACATTATATACGTCTATAACGTTATATATCCTAACCTAAGGCAACCTCAAACCTGGGATGTAGTATTTTACAACATACATGGCGAGTCGGCCCCTACTTCTCGATGGGAACGTTATATACGTCTATAACGTAATATAACCTAACCTAACCCATCTAGCCCCTCGCTGGTAATGTTTTACACAATCCCGGTCGTGTCGGCCCGTACCTCTCCGTGGGAACATTATATACGTCTATAACGTTATATATACTAACCTAAGGCAACCTCACTCCTAGGATGTAATATTTTACAATATACCTGGCGGGCCGGCCCCTTATTCTCGGTGGGAACATTATATAAGTCTATAACGTAATATAACCTAACCTAAACCATCTAGCCCCTGGCTGGTAATGTTTTACAGAATACCGGTCGTGTCGGCCCGTACCTCTTCGTGGGAACATTATATACGTCTATAACGTTATATATCCTAACCTAAGGCAACCTAACATCTCAGATGTAGTATTTTACAACATACCTGGCGGGCCGGCCCCTAATACTCGGTGGGAACATTATATACGTCTATAACGTAATATAACCTAACCTAACCCATCTAGCCCCTCGCTGGTAATGTTTTACTGAATCCCGGCCGTGTCGGACCGTACCTCTACGTGGAGACATTAGATTCGTCTATAACGTTATATATCCTAACCTAAGGCAACCTGATATTTCGGATGTAGTATTTTACAACATTCCTGGCGGGTCGGCCACTATTTCTCGGTGGGAACATTATATACGTCTATAACGTAATATAACCTAACCTAAACCATCTAGCCCCTGGCTGGTAATGTTTTACAGAATACCGGTCGTGTCGGCCCGTACCTCTCCGTGGGAACATTATATATGTCTATAACGTTATATATCCTAACCTAAGGCAACCTAACATCTCGGGTGTAGTATTTTACAACATACCTGGCGGGCCGGCCCCTAATTCTCGGTGGGAACATTATATACCTCTATAACGTAATATAACCTAACCTAACCCATCTAGCCCCTCGATCGTAATCTTTTACAGAATACCGGTCGTGTCGGCCCGTACCTCTCCGTGGGAACATTATATACGTCTATAACGTTATATATACTAACCTAAGGCAACCTCACTCCTAGGATGTAATATTTTACAACATTCCTGGCGGGTCGGCCACTATTTCTCGGTGGGAACATTATATACGTCTATAACGTAATATAACCTAACCTAAACCATCTAGCCCCTGGCTGGTAATGTTTTACAGAATACCGGTCGTGTCGGCCCGTACCTCTCCGTGGGAACATTATATACGTCTATAACGTTATATATCCTAACCTAAGGCAACCTAACATCTCGGGTGTAGTATTTTACAACATACCTGGCGGGCCGGCCCCTAATTCTCGGTGGGAACATTATATACGTCTATAACGTAATATAACCTAACCTAACCCATTTAGCCCCTCGATCGTAATCTTTTACAGCATACCGGTCGTGTCGGCCCGTACCTCTCCGTGGGAACATTATATACGTCTATAACGTAATATAACCTAACCTAAACCATCTAGCCCCTGGCTGGTAATGTTTTACAGAATACCGGTCGTGTCGGCCCGTACCTCTCCGTGGGAACATTATATACGTCTATAACGTTATATATCCTAACCTAAGGCAACCTAACATCTCGGGTGTAGTATTTTACAACATACCTGGCGGGCCGGCCCCTAATTCTCGGTGGGAACATTATATACGTCTATAACGTAATATAACCTAACCTAACCCATCTAGCCCCTCGATCGTAATGTTTTACAGAATACCGGTCGTGTCGGCCCGTACCTCTCCGTGGGAACATTATATACGTCTATAACGTTATATATCCTAACCTAAGGCAACCTAACATCTCGGGTGTAGTATTTTACAACATACCTGGCGGGCCGGCCCCTAATTCTCGGTGGGAACATTATATACGTCTATAACGTAATATAACCTAACCTAACCCATCTAGCCCCTCGATCGTAATCTTTTACAGAATACCGGTCGTGTCGGCCCGTACCTCTCCGTCGGAACATTATATACGTCTATAACGTTATATATACTAACCTAAGGCAACCTCACTCCTAGGATGTAATATTTTACAACATTCCTGGCGGGTCGGCCACTATTTCTCGGTGGGAACATTATATACGTCTATAACGTAATATAACCTAACCTAAACCATCTAGCCCCTGGCTGGTAATGTTTTACAGAATACCGGTCGTGACGGCCCGTACCTCTCCGTGGGAACATTATATGCGTCTATAAAGTTGTATATCCTAACCTAAGGCAACCTAACATCTCGGGTGTAGTATTTTACAACATACCTGGCGGGCCGGCCCCTAATTCTCGGTGGGAACATTATATACGTCTATAACGTAATATAACCTAACCTAACCCATCTAGCCCCTCGATCGTAATCTTTTACAGAATACCGGTCGTGTCGGCCCGTACCTCTCCGTGGGAACATTATATACGTCTATAACGTTATATATACTAACCTAAGGCAACCTCACTCCTAGGATGTAATATTTTACAACATTCCTGGCGGGTCGGCCACTATTTCTCGGTGGGAACATTATATACGTCTATAACGTAATATAACCTAACCTAAACCATCTAGCCCCTGGCTGGTAATGTTTTACAGAATACCGGTCGTGTCGGCCCGTACCTCTCCGTGGGAACATTATATACGTCTATAACGTTATATATCCTAACCTAAGGCAACCTAACATCTCGGGTGTAGTATTTTACAACATACATGGCGAGTCGGCCCCTACTTCTCGATGGGAACGTTATATACGTCTATAACGTAATATAACCTAACCTAACCCATCTAGCCCCTCGATCGTAATCTTTTACAGAATTCCGGTCGTGTCGGACCGTACCTCTCCGTGGGAACATTATAAACGTCTATACCGTTATATATCCTAATCTAAGGCAACCTCACACCTCGGATGTAGTATTTTACAACATACATGGCGGGTCGGCCCCTACTTCTCGGTGGGAACATTATATAGGTCCATAACGTAATATAACCTATCCTAACCCTTCTAGCCCCTGGCTGGTAATGTTTTACAGAATACCGGTCGTGTCGGCCCGTACCTCTCCGTGGGAACATTATATACGTCTATAACGTTATATATCCTAACCTAAGGCAACCTAACATCTCGGGTGTAGTATTTTACAACATACCTGGCGGGCCGGCCCCTAATTCTCGGTGGGAACATTATATACGTCTATAACGTAATATAACCTAACCTAACCCATCTAGCCCCTCGATCGTAATGTTTTACAGAATACCGGTCGTGTCGGCCCGTACCTCTCCGTGGGAACATTATATACGTCTATAACGTTATATATCCTAACCTAAGGCAACCTAACATCTCGGGTGTAGTATTTTACAACATACCTGGCGGGCCGGCCCCTAATTCTCGGTGGGAACATTATATACGTCTATAACGTAATATAACCTAACCTAACCCATCTAGCCCCTCGATCGTAATCTTTTACAGAATACCGGTCGTGTCGGCCCGTACCTCTCCGTCGGAACATTATATACGTCTATAACGTTATATATACTAACCTAAGGCAACCTCACTCCTAGGATGTAATATTTTACAACATTCCTGGCGGGTCGGCCACTATTTCTCGGTGGGAACATTATATACGTCTATAACGTTATATATCCTAACCTAAGGCAACCTCAAACCTGGGATGTAGTATTTTACAACATACATGGCGAGTCGGCCCCTACTTCTCGATGGGAACGTTATATACGTCTATAACGTAATATAACCTAACCTAACCCATCTAGCCCCTCGCTGGTAATGTTTTACACAATCCCGGTCGTGTCGGCCCGTACCTCTCCGTGGGAACATTATATACGTCTATAACGTTATATATACTAACCTAAGGCAACCTCAAACCTGGGATGTAGTATTTTACAACATACATGGCGAGTCGGCCCCTACTTCTCGATGGGAACGTTATATACGTCTATAACGTAATATAACCTAACCTAACCCATCTAGCCCCTCGCTGGTAATGTTTTACACAATCCCGGTCGTGTCGGCCCGTACCTCTTCGTGGGAACATTATATACGTCTATAACGTTATATATCCTAACCTAAGGCAACCTAACATCTCAGATGTAGTATTTTACAACATACCTGGCGGGCCGGCCCCTAATACTCGGTGGGAACATTATATACGTCTATAACGTAATATAACCTAACCTAACCCATCTAGCCCCTCGCTGGTAATGTTTTACTGAATCCCGGCCGTGTCGGACCGTACCTCTACGTGGAGACATTAGATTCGTCTATAACGTTATATATCCTAACCTAAGGCAACCTGATATTTCGGATGTAGTATTTTACAACATTCCTGGCGGGTCGGCCACTATTTCTCGGTGGGAACATTATATACGTCTATAACGTAATATAACCTAACCTAAACCATCTAGCCCCTGGCTGGTAATGTTTTACAGAATACCGGTCGTGTCGGCCCGTACCTCTCCGTGGGAACATTATATACGTCTATAACGTTATATATCCTAACCTAAGGCAACCTAACATCTCGGGTGTAGTATTTTACAACATACCTGGCGGGCCGGCCCCTAATTCTCGGTGGGAACATTATATACATCTATAACGTAATATAACCTAACCTAACCCATCTAGCCCCTCGATCGTAATCTTTTACAGAATACCGGTCTTGTCGGCCCGTACCTCTCCGTGGGAACATTATATACGTCTATAACGTTATATATACTAACCTAAGGCAACCTCACTCCTAGGATGTAATATTTTACAACATTCCTGGCGGGTCGGCCACTATTTCTCGGTGGGAACATTATATACGTCTATAACGTAATATAACCTAACCTAAACCATCTAGCCCCTGGCTGGTAATGTTTTACAGAATACCGGTCGTGTCGGCCCGTACCTCTCCGTGGGAACATTATATACGTCTATAACGTTATATATCCTAACCTAAGGCAACCTAACATCTCGGGTGTAGTATTTTACAACATAACTGGCGGGCCGGCCCCTAATTCTCGGTGGGAACATTATATACGTCTATAACGTAATATAACCTAACCTAACCCATTTAGCCCCTCGATCGTAATCTTTTACAGCATACCGGTCGTGTCGGCCCGTACCTCTCCGTGGGAACATTATATACGTCTATAACGTAATATAACCTAACCTAAACCATCTAGCCCCTGGCTGGTAATGTTTTACAGAATACCGGTCGTGTCGGCCCGTACCTCTCCGTGGGAACATTATATACGTCTATAACGTTATATATCCTAACCTAAGGCAACCTAACATCTCGGGTGTAGTATTTTACAACATACCTGGCGGGCCGGCCCCTAATTCTCGGTGGGAACATTATATACGTCTATAACGTAATATAACCTAACCTAACCCATCTAGCCCCTCGATCGTAATGTTTTACAGAATACCGGTCGTGTCGGCCCGTACCTCTCCGTGGGAACATTATATACGTCTATAACGTTATATATCCTAACCTAAGGCAACCTAACATCTCGGGTGTAGTATTTTACAACATACCTGGCGGGCCGGCCCCTAATTCTCGGTGGGAACATTATATACGTCTATAACGTAATATAACCTAACCTAACCCATCTAGCCCCTCGATCGTAATCTTTTACAGAATACCGGTCGTGTCGGCCCGTACCTCTCCGTCGGAACATTATATACGTCTATAACGTTATATATACTAACCTAAGGCAACCTCACTCCTAGGATGTAATATTTTACAACATTCCTGGCGGGTCGGCCACTATTTCTCGGTGGGAACATTATATACGTCTATAACGTAATATAACCTAACCTAAACCATCTAGCCCCTGGCTGGTAATGTTTTACAGAATACCGGTCGTGACGGCCCGTACCTCTCCGTGGGAACATTATATGCGTCTATAAAGTTGTATATCCTAACCTAAGGCAACCTAACATCTCGGGTGTAGTATTTTACAACATACCTGGCGGGCCGGCCCCTAATTCTCGGTGGGAACATTATATACGTCTATAACGTAATATAACCTAACCTAACCCATCTAGCCCCTCGATCGTAATCTTTTACAGAATACCGGTCGTGTCGGCCCGTACCTCTCCGTGGGAACATTATATACGTCTATAACGTTATATATACTAACCTAAGGCAACCTCACTCCTAGGATGTAATATTTTACAACATTCCTGGCGGGTCGGCCACTATTTCTCGGTGGGAACATTATATACGTCTATAACGTAATATAACCTAACCTAAACCATCTAGCCCCTGGCTGGTAATGTTTTACAGAATACCGGTCGTGTCGGCCCGTACCTCTCCGTGGGAACATTATATACGTCTATAACGTTATATATCCTAACCTAAGGCAACCTAACATCTCGGGTGTAGTATTTTACAACATACATGGCGAGTCGGCCCCTACTTCTCGATGGGAACGTTATATACGTCTATAACGTAATATAACCTAACCTAACCCATCTAGCCCCTCGATCGTAATCTTTTACAGAATTCCGGTCGTGTCGGACCGTACCTCTCCGTGGGAACATTATAAACGTCTATACCGTTATATATCCTAACCTAAGGCAACCTCACACCTCGGATGTAGTATTTTACAACATACATGGCGGGTCGGCCCCTACTTCTCGGTGGGAACATTATATAGGTCATTAACGTAATATAACCTATCCTAACCCTTCTAGCCCCTGGCTGGTAATGTATTACAGAATCCCGGTCGCGTCGGCCCGTACCTCTCCGTGGGAACATTGTATACGTCTTTAACGTTATATATCCTAACCTAAGGCAACCTCGCACCTCGGATGTAGTATTTTTCAATATTCCTGGCCGGTCGGCCCCTACTTCTCGGTTGGAACATTATATAGGTCTATAACGTAATATAACCTAACCTAACCCATCTAGCCCCTGGCTGGTAATGTTTTACAGAATCCCGGTCGTGAAGGCCCGTACCTCATCGTGGGAACATTATATACGTCTATAACGTTATATATACTAACCTATGGCAACCTAACATCTCGGGTGTAGTATTTTACAACATACCTGGCGGGCCGGCCCCTAATTCTCGGTTGGAACATTATATAGGTCTATAACGTAATGTAACCTATCCTAACCCATCTAGCCCCTGGCTGGTAATGTTTTACAGAATCTCGGTCGTGGCGGCCCGTACCTCTTCGTGGGAACATTATATACGTCTATAACGTTATATATCCTAACCTAAGGCAACCTCAAACCTGGGATGTAGTATTTTACAACATACATGGCGAGTCGGCCCCTACTTCTCGATGGGAACGTTATATACGTCTATAACGTAATATAACCTAACCTAACCCATCTAGCCCCTCGCTGGTAATGTTTTACACAATCCCGGTCGTGTCGGCCCGTACCTCTCCGTGGGAACATTATATACGTCTATAACGTTATATATACTAACCTAAGGCAACCTCACTCCTAGGATGTAATATTTTACAATATACCTGGCGGGCCGGCCCCTTATTCTCGGTGGGAACATTATATACGTCTATAACGTAATATAACCTAACCTAAACCATCTAGCCCCTGGCTGGTAATGTTTTACAGAATACCGGTCGTGTCGGCCCGTACCTCTTCGTGGGAACATTATATACGTCTATAACGTTATATATCCTAACCTAAGGCAACCTAACATCTCAGATGTAGTATTTTACAACATTCCTGGCGGGCCGGCCCCTAATACTCGGTGGGAACATTATATACGTCTATAACGTAATATAACCTAACCTAACCCATCTAGCCCCTCGCTGGTAATGTTTTACTGAATCCCGGCCGTGTCGGACCGTACCTCTACGTGGAGACATTAGATTCGTCTATAACGTTATATATCCTAACCTAAGGCAACCTGATATTTCGGATGTAGTATTTTACAACATTCCTGGCGGGTCGGCCACTATTTCTCGGTGGGAACATTATATACGTCTATAACGTAATATAACCTAACCTAAACCATCTAGCCCCTGGCTGGTAATGTTTTACAGAATACCGGTCGTGTCGGCCCGTACCTCTCCGTGGGAACATTATATACGTCTATAACGTTATATATCCTAACCTAAGGCAACCTCAAACCTGGGATGTAGTATTTTACAACATACCTGGCGGGCCGGCCCCTAATTCTCGGTGGGAACATTATATACGTCTATAACGTAATATAACCTAACCTAACCCATTTAGCCCCTCGATCGTAATCTTTTACAGCATACCGGTCGTGTCGGCCCGTACCTCTCCGTGGGAACATTATATACGTCTATAACGTAATATAACCTAACCTAAACCATCTAGCCCCTGGCTGGTAATGTTTTACAGAATACCGGTCGTGTCGGCCCGTACCTCTCCGTGGGAACATTATATACGTCTATAACGTTATATATCCTAACCTAAGGCAACCTAACATCTCGGGTGTAGTATTTTACAACATACCTGGCGGGCCGGCCCCTAATTCTCGGTGGGAACATTATATACGTCTATAACGTAATATAACCTAACCTAACCCATCTAGCCCCTCGATCGTAATGTTTTACAGAATACCGGTCGTGTCGGCCCGTACCTCTCCGTGGGAACATTATATACGTCTATAACGTTATATATCCTAACCTAAGGCAACCTAACATCTCGGGTGTAGTATTTTACAACATACCTGGCGGGCCGGCCCCTAATTCTCGGTGGGAACATTATATACGTCTATAACGTAATATAACCTAACCTAACCCATCTAGCCCCTCGATCGTAATCTTTTACAGAATACCGGGCGTGTCGGCCCGTACCTCTCCGTGGGAACATTATATACGTCTATAACGTTATATATACTAACCTAAGGCAACCTCACTCCTAGGATGTAATATTTTACAACATTCCTGGCCGGTCGGCCACTATTTCTCGGTGGGAACATTATATACGTCTATAACGTAATATAACCTAACCTAAACCATCTAGCCCCTGGCTGGTAATGTTTTACAGAATACCGGTCGTGTCGGCCCGTACCTCTCCGTGGGAACATTATATACGTCTATAACGTTATATATCCTAACCTAAGGCAACCTAACATCTCGGGTGTAGTATTTTACAACATACATGGCGAGTCGGCCCCTACTTCTCGATGGGAACGTTATATACGTCTATAACGTAATATAACCTAACCTAACCCATCTAGCCCCTCGATCGTAATCTTTTACAGAATTCCGGTCGTGTCGGACCGTACCTCTCCGTGGGAACATTATAAACGTCTATACCGTTATATATCCTAACCTAAGGCAACCTCACACCTCGGATGTAGTATTTTACAACATACATGGCGGGTCGGCCCCTACTTCTCGGTGGGAACATTATATAGGTCCATAACGTAATATAACCTATCCTAACTCTTCTAGCCCCTGGCTGGTAATGTTTTACAGAATCTCGGTCGTGACGGCCCGTACCTCTTCTTGGGAACATTATATACGTCTATAGCGTTATATATCCTATCCTAAGGCAACCTAACATCTCAGATGTAGTATTTTACAACATACCTGGCGGGCCGGCCCCTAATTCTCGGTGGGAACATTATATACGTCTATAACGTAATATAACCTAACCTAACCCATCTAGCCCCTCGCTGGTAATGTTTTACTGAATCCCGGCCGTGTCGGACCGTACCTCTACGTGGAGACATTAGATTCGTCTATAACGTTATATATCCTAACCTAAGGCAACCTCAAACCTGGGATGTAGTATTTTACAACATACATGGCGAGTCGGCCCCTACTTCTCGATGGGAACGTTATATACGTCTATAACGTAATATAACCGAACCTAACCCATCTAGCCCCTCGCTGGTAATGTTTTACAGAATCCCGGTTGTGTCGGCCCGTACATCTCCGTGGGAACATTATATACGTCTATAACGTTATATATACTAACCTAAGGCAACCTAACATCTCGGATGTAGTATTTTACAACATACCTGGCGGGCCGGCCCCTTATTCTCGGTGGGAACATTATATACGTCTATAACGTAATATAACCTAACCTAACCCATCTAGCCACTCGCTGGTAATGTTTTACTGAATCCCGGCCGTGTCGGACCGTACCTCTACGTGGAGACATTAGATTCGTCTATAACGTTATATATTCTAACCTAAGGCAACCTCAAACCTGGGATGTAGTATTTTACATCATACATGGCGAGTCGGCTCCTACTTCTCGATGGGAACGTTATATACGTCTATAACGTAATATAACCTAACCTAACCCATCTAGCCCCTCGCTGGTAATGTTTTACTGTATGCCGGCCGTGTCGGACCGTACCTCTACGTGGAGACATTAGATTCGTCTATAACGTTATATATCCTAACCTAAAGCAACCTCACTCCTAGGATGTAATATTTTACAACATTCCTGGCGGGTCGGCCCTTACTTCTCGGTTGGAACATTATATAGGTCCATAACGTAATATAACCTATCCTAACCCTTCTAGCCCCTGGCTGGTAATGTTTTACAGAATCTCGGTCGTGACGGCCCGTACCTCTTCGTGGGAACATTATATACGTCTATAACGTTATATATCCTAACCTAAGGCAACCTAACATCTCAGATGTAGTATTTTACAACATACCTGGCGGGCCGGCCCCTAATTCTCGGTGGGAACATTATATACGTCTATAACGTAATATAACCTAACCTAACCCATCTAACCCCTCGCTGGTAATGTTTTACTGAATCCCGGCCGTGTCGGACCGTACCTCTACGTGGAGACATTAGATTCGTCTATAACGTTATATATCCTAACCTAAGGCAACCTCAAACCTGGGATGTAGTATTTTACAACATACATGGCGAGTCGGCCCCTACTTCTCGATGGGAACGTTATATACGTCTATAACGTAATATAACCTAACCTAACCCATCTAGCCGCTCGCTGGTAATGTTTTACAGAATCCCGGTCGTGTCGGCGCGTACCTCTCCGTGGGAACATTATATACGTCTATAACGTTATATATACTAACGTAAGGCAACCTCGCTCCTAGGATGTAATATTTTACAACATTCCTGGCGGGTCGGCCCTTACTTCTCGGTTGGAACATTATATAGGTCTATAACGTAATATAACCTATCCTAACCCATCTAGCCCCTGGCTGGTAATGTTTTACAGAATCTCGGTCGTGGCGGCCCGTACCTCTTCGTGGGAACATTATATACGTCTATAACGTTATATATCCTAACCTAAGGCAACCTCAAACCTGGGATGTAGTATTTTACAACATACATGGCGAGTCGGCCCCTACTTCTCGATGGGAACGTTATATACGTCTATAACGTAATATAACCTAACCTAACCCATCTAGCCCCTCGCTGGTAATGTTTTACAGAATCCCGGTCGTGTCGGCCCGTACCTCTCCGTGGGAACATTATATACGTCTATAACGTTATATATACTAACGTAAGGCAACCTCACTCCTAGGATGTAATATTTTACAACATTCCTGGCGGGTGGGCCCTTACTTCTCGGTTGGAACATTATATAGGTCTATAACGTAATATAACCTATCCTAACCCATCTATCCCCTGGCTGGTAATGTTTTACAGAATCTCGGTCCTGGCGGCCCGTACCTCTTCGTGGGAACATTATATACGTCTATAACGTTATATATCCTAACCTAAGGCAACCTAACATCTCGGATGTAGTATTTTACAACATACCTGGCGGGCCGGCCCCTTATTCTCGGTGGGAACGTTATATACGTCTATAACGTAATATAACCTAACCTAACCCATCTAGCCACTCGCTGGTAATGTTTTACAGAATCCCGGTCGTGTCGGACCGTACCTCTACGTGGAGACATTAGATTCGTCTATAACGTTATATATTCTAACCTAAGGCAACCTCAAACCTGGGATGCAGTATTTTACATCATACATGGCGAGTCGGCTCCTACCTCTCGATGGGAACGTTATATACGTCTATAACGTAATATAACCTAACCTAACCCATCTAGCCCCTCGTTGGTAATGTTTTACTGTATCCCGGCGGTGTCGGACCGTACCTCTACGTGGAGACATTAGATTCGTCTATAACGTTATATATCCTAACCTAAAGCAACCTCACTCCTAGGATGTAATATTTTACAACATTCCTGGCGGGTCGGCCCTTACTTCTCGGTTGGAACATTATATAGGTCCATAACGTAATATAACCTATCCTAACCCTTCTAGCCCCTGGCTGGTAATGTTTTACAGAATCTCGGTCGTGACGGCCCGTACCTCTTCGTGGGAACATTATATACGTCTATAACGTTATATATCCTAACCTAAGGCAACCTAACATCTCAGATGTAGTATTTTACAACATACCTGGCGGGCCGGCCCCTAATTCTCGGTGGGAACATTATATACGTCTATAACGTAATATAACCTAACCTAACCCATCTAGCCCCTCGCTGGTAATGTTTTACTGAATCCCGGCCGTGTCGGACCGTACCTCTACGTGGAGACATTAGATTCGTCTATAACGTTATATATCCTAACCTAAGGCAACCTCAAACCTGGGATGTAGTATTTTACAACATACATGGCGAGTCGGCCCCTACTTCTCGATGGGAACGTTATATACGTCTATAACGTAATATAACCTAACCTAACCCATCTAGCCCCTCGCTGGTAATGTTTTACAGAATCCCGGTTGTGTCGGCCCGTACATCTCCGTGGGAACATTATATACGTCTATAACGTTATATATACTAACGTAAGGCAACCTCACTCCTAGGATGTAATATTTTACAACATTCCTGGCGGGTCGGCCCTTACTTCTCGGTTGGAACATTATATAGGTCTATAACGTAATATAACCTATCCTAACCCTTCTAGCCCCTGGCTGGTAATGTTTTACAGAATCTCGGTCCTGGCGGCCCGTACCTCTTCGTGGGAACATTATATACGTCTATAACGTTATATATCCTAACCTAAGGCAACCTCAAACCTGGGATGTAGTATTTTACAACATTCCTGGCGGGTCAGCCCTTACTTCTCGGTTGGAACAACATATAGGTCTATAACGTAATATAACCTATCCTAACCCTTCGAGCCCCTGGCTGGTAATGTTTTACAGAATCTCGGTCGTGACGGCCCGTACCTCTTCGTGGGAACATTATATACGTCTATAACGTTATATATCCTAACCTAAGGCAACCTAACATCTCGGATGTAGTATTTTACAACATACCTGGCGGGCCGGCCCCTTATTCTCGTTGGGAACATTATATACGTCTATAACGTAATATAACCTAACCTAACCCATCTAGCCCCTCGCTGGTAATGTTTTACTGAATCCCGGCCGTGTCGGACCGTACCTCTTCGTGGGAACATTATATACGTCTATAACGTTATATATCCTAACCTAAGGCAACCTAACATCTCGGATGTAGTATTTTACAACATACCTGGCGGGCCGGCCACTTATTCTCGGTGGGAACATTATATACGTCTATAACGTAATATAACCTAACCTAACCCATCTAGCCACTCGCTGGTAATGTTTTACTGAATCCCGGCCGTGTCGGACCGTACCTCTACGTGGAGACATTAGATTCGTCTATAACGTTATATATTCTAACCTAAGGCAATCTCAAACCTGGGATGTAGTATTTTACATCATACATGGCGAGTCGGCTCCTACTTCTCGATGGGAACGTTATATACGTCTATAACGTAATATAACCTAACCTAACCCATCTAGCCCCTCGCTGGTAATGTTTTACTGTATCCCGGCCGTGTCGGACCGTACCTCTACGTGGAGACATTAGATTCGTCTATAACGTTATATATCCTAACCTAAAGCAACCTCACTCCTAGGATGTAATATTTTACAACATTCCTGGCGGGTCGGCCCTTACTTCTCGGTTGGAACATTATATAGGTCCATAACGTAATATAACCTATCCTAACCCTTCTAGCCCCTGGCTGGTAATGTTTTACAGAATCCCGGTCGTGTCGGCCCGTACCTCTCCGTGGGAACATTATATACGTCTATAACGTTATATATACTAACGTAAGGCAACCTCACTCCTAGGATGTAATATTTTACAACATTCCTGGCGGGTCGGCCCTTACTTCTCGGTTGGAACATTATATAGGTCTATAACGTAATATAACCTATCCTAACCCATCTAGCCCCTGGCTGGTAATGTTTTACAGAATCTCGGTCGTGGCGGCCCGTACCTCTTCGTGGGAACATTATATACGTCTATAACGTTATATATCCTAACCTAAGGCAACCTCAAACCTGGGATGTAGTATTTTACAACATACATGGCGAGTCGGCCCCTACTTCTCGATGGGAACGTTATATACGTCTATAACGTAATATAACCTAACCTAACCCATCTAGCCCCTCGCTGGTAATGTTTTACAGAATCCCGGTCGTGTCGGCCCGTACCTCTCCGTGGGAACATTATATACGTCTATAACGTTATATATACTAACGTAAGGCAACCTCACTCCTAGGATGTAATATTTTACAACATTCCTGGCGGGTCGGCCCTTACTTCTCGGTTGGAACATTATATAGGTCTATAACGTAATATAACCTATCCTAAACCATCTATCCCCTGGCTGGTAATGTTTTACAGAATCTCGGTCGTGGCGGCCCGTACCTCTTCGTGGGAACATTATATACGTCTATAACGTTATATATCCTAACCTAAGGCAACCTAACATCTCGGATGTAGTATTTTACAACATACCTGGCGGGCCGGCCCCTTATTCTCGGTGGGAACGTTATATACGTCTATAACGTAATATAACCTAACCTAACCCATCTAGCCCCTCGCTGGTAATGTTTTACAGAATCCCGGTCGTGTCGGACCGTACCTCTACGTGGAGACATTAGATTCGTCTATAACGTTATATATTCTAGCCTAAGGCAACCTCAAACCTGGGATGTAGTATTTTACATCATACATGGCGAGTCGGCTCCTACTTCTCGATGGGAACGTTATATACGTCTATAACGTAATATAACCTAACCTATCCCATCTAGCCCCTCGCTGGTAATGTTTTACTGTATCCCGGCCGTGTCGGACCGTACCTCTACGTGGAGACATTAGATTCGTCTATAACGTTATATATCCTAACCTAAAGCAACCTCACTCCTAGGATGTAGTATTTTACAACATTCCTGGCGGGTCGGCCCTTACTTCTCGGTTGGAACATTATATAGGTCTATAACGTAATATAACCTATCCTAACCCTTCTAGCCCCTGGCTGGTAATGTTTTACAGAATCTCGGTCGTGGCGGCCCGTACCTCTTCGTGGGAACATTATATACGTCTATAACGTTATATATCCTAACCTAAGGCAACCTCAAACCTGGGATGTAGTATTTTACAACATACATGGCGAGTCGGCCCCTACTTCTCGATGGGAACGTTATATACGTCTATAACGTAATATAACCTAACCTAACCCATCTAGCCCCTCGCTGGTAATGTTTTACAGAATCCCGGTCGTGTCGGCCCGTACCTCTCCGTGGGAACATTATATACGTCTATAACGTTATATATACTAACGTAAGGCAACCTCACTCCTAGGATGTAATATTTTACAACATTCCTGGCGGGTGGGCCCTTACTTCTCGGTTGGAACATTATATAGGTCTATAACGTAATATAACCTATCCTAACCCATCTATCCCCTGGCTGGTAATGTTTTACAGAATCTCGGTCCTGGCGGCCCGTACCTCTTCGTGGGAACATTATATACGTCTATAACGTTATATATCCTAACCTAAGGCAACCTAACATCTCGGATGTAGTATTTTACAACATACCTGGCGGGCCGGCCCCTTATTCTCGGTGGGAACGTTATATACGTCTATAACGTAATATAACCTAACCTAACCCATCTAGCCACTCGCTGGTAATGTTTTACAGAATCCCGGTCGTGTCGGACCGTACCTCTACGTGGAGACATTAGATTCGTCTATAACGTTATATATTCTAACCTAAGGCAACCTCAAACCTGGGATGTAGTATTTTACATCATACATGGCGAGTCGGCTCCTACCTCTCGATGGGAACGTTATATACGTCTATAACGTAATATAACCTAACCTAACCCATCTAGCCCCTCGTTGGTAATGTTTTACTGTATCCCGGCGGTGTCGGACCGTACCTCTACGTGGAGACATTAGATTCGTCTATAACGTTATATATCCTAACCTAAAGCAACCTCACTCCTAGGATGTAATATTTTACAACATTCCTGGCGGGTCGGCCCTTACTTCTCGGTTGGAACATTATATAGGTCCATAACGTAATATAACCTATCCTAACCCTTCTAGCCCCTGGCTGGTAATGTTTTACAGAATCTCGGTCGTGACGGCCCGTACCTCTTCGTGGGAACATTATATACGTCTATAACGTTATATATCCTAACCTAAGGCAACCTAACATCTCAGATGTAGTATTTTACAACATACCTGGCGGGCCGGCCCCTAATTCTCGGTGGGAACATTATATACGTCTATAACGTAATATAACCTAACCTAACCCATCTAGCCCCTCGCTGGTAATGTTTTACTGAATCCCGGCCGTGTCGGACCGTACCTCTACGTGGAGACATTAGATTCGTCTATAACGTTATATATCCTAACCTAAGGCAACCTCAAACCTGGGATGTAGTATTTTACAACATACATGGCGAGTCGGCCCCTACTTCTCGATGGGAACGTTATATACGTCTATAACGTAATATAACCTAACCTAACCCATCTAGCCCCTCGCTGGTAATGTTTTACAGAATCCCGGTCGTGTCGCTCCGTGCCTCTCCGTGGGAACATTATATACGTCTATAACGTTATATATCCTAACCTAAGGCAACCTCAAACCTGGGATGTAGTATTTTACAACATACATGGCGAGTCGGCCCCTACTTCTCGATGGGAACGTTATATACGTCTATAACGTAATATAACCTAACCTAACCCATCTAGCCCCTCGCTGGTAATGTTTTACAGAATGCCGGTCGTGTCGGCCCGTACCTCTCCGTGGGAACATTATATACGTCTATAACGTTATATATACTAACGTAAGGCAACCTCACTCCTAGGATGTAATATTTTACAACATTCCTGGCGGGTCGGCCCTTACTTCTCGGTTGGAACATTATATAGGTCTATAACGTAATATAACCTATCCTAACCCATCTAGCCCCTGGCTGGTAATGTTTTACAGAATCTCGGTCGTGGCGGCCCGTACCTCTTCGTGGGAACATTATATACGTCTATAACGTTATATATCCTAACCTAAGGCAACCTCAAACCTGGGATGTAGTATTTTACAACATACATGGCGAGTCGGCCCCTACTTCTCGATGGGAACGTTATATACGTCTATAACGTAATATAACCTAACCTAACCCATCTAGCCCCTCGCTGGTAATGTTTTACAGAATCCCGGTTGTGTCGGCCCGTACATCTCCGTGGGAACATTATATACGTCTATAACGTTATATATACTAACGTAAGGCAACCTCACTCCTAGGATGTAATATTTTACAACATTCCTGGCGGGTCGGCCCTTACTTCTCGGTTGGAACATTATATAGGTCTATAACGTAATATAACCTATCCTAACCCTTCTAGCCCCTGGCTGGTAATGTTTTACAGAATCTCGGTCCTGGCGGCCCGTACCTCTTCGTGGGAACATTATATACGTCTATAACGTTATATATCCTAACCTAAGGCAACCTCAAACCTGGGATGTAGTATTTTACAACATTCCTGGCGGGTCAGCCCTTACTTCTCGGTTGGAACAACATATAGGTCTATAACGTAATATAACCTATCCTAACCCTTCGAGCCCCTGGCTGGTAATGTTTTACAGAATCTCGGTCGTGACGGCCCGTACCTCTTCGTGGGAACATTATATACGTCTATAACGTTATATATCCTAACCTAAGGCAACCTAACATCTCGGATGTAGTATTTTACAACATACCTGGCGGGCCGGCCCCTTATTCTCGTTGGGAACATTATATACGTCTATAACGTAATATAACCTAACCTAACCCATCTAGCCCCTCGCTGGTAATGTTTTACTGAATCCCGGCCGTGTCGGACCGTACCTCTTCGTGGGAACATTATATACGTCTATAACGTTATATATCCTAACCTAAGGCAACCTAACATCTCGGATGTAGTATTTTACAACATACCTGGCGGGCCGGCCACTTATTCTCGGTGGGAACATTATATACGTCTATAACGTAATATAACCTAACCTAACCCATCTAGCCACTCGCTGGTAATGTTTTACTGAATCCCGGCCGTGTCGGACCGTACCTCTACGTGGAGACATTAGATTCGTCTATAACGTTATATATTCTAACCTAAGGCAATCTCAAACCTGGGATGTAGTATTTTACATCATACATGGCGAGTCGGCTCCTACTTCTCGATGGGAACGTTATATACGTCTATAACGTAATATAACCTAACCTAACCCATCTAGCCCCTCGCTGGTAATGTTTTACTGTATCCCGGCCGTGTCGGACCGTACCTCTACGTGGAGACATTAGATTCGTCTATAACGTTATATATCCTAACCTAAAGCAACCTCACTCCTAGGATGTAATATTTTACAACATTCCTGGCGGGTCGTTCCTTACTTCTCGGTTGGAACATTATATAGGTCCATAACGTAATATAACCTATCCTAACCCTTCTAGCCCCTGGCTGGTAATGTTTTACAGAATCCCGGTCGTGTCGGCCCGTACCTCTCCGTGGGAACATTATATACGTCTATAACGTTATATATACTAACGTAAGGCAACCTCACTCCTAGGATGTAATATTTTACAACATTCCTGGCGGGTCGGCCCTTACTTCTCGGTTGGAACATTATATAGGTCTATAACGTAATATAACCTATCCTAACCCATCTAGCCCCTGGCTGGTAATGTTTTACAGAATCTCGGTCGTGGCGGCCCGTACCTCTTCGTGGGAACATTATATACGTCTATAACGTTATATATCCTAACCTAAGGCAACCTCAAACCTGGGATGTAGTATTTTACAACATACATGGCGAGTCGGCCCCTACTTCTCGATGGGAACGTTATATACGTCTATAACGTAATATAACCTAACCTAACCCATCTAGCCCCTCGCTGGTAATGTTTTACAGAATCCCGGTCGTGTCGGCCCGTACCTCTCCGTGGGAACATTATATACGTCTATAACGTTATATATACTAACGTAAGGCAACCTCACTCCTAGGATGTAATATTTTACAACATTCCTGGCGGGTCGGCCCTTACTTCTCGGTTGGAACATTATATAGGTCTATAACGTAATATAACCTATCCTAAACCATCTATCCCCTGGCTGGTAATGTTTTACAGAATCTCGGTCGTGGCGGCCCGTACCTCTTCGTGGGAACATTATATACGTCTATAACGTTATATATCCTAACCTAAGGCAACCTAACATCTCGGATGTAGTATTTTACAACATACCTGGCGGGCCGGCCCCTTATTCTCGGTGGGAACGTTATATACG
This sequence comes from Xylocopa violacea, assembly GCA_963969225.1. Lineage (NCBI taxonomy): Eukaryota > Metazoa > Arthropoda > Insecta > Hymenoptera > Apidae > Xylocopa > Xylocopa violacea. The sequence goes on along the minus strand of CAXAJV010000247.1, from coordinate 2,575,605 downwards.
TCTATAACGTAATATAACCTAACCTAACCCATCTAGCCCCTCGCTGGTAATGTTTTACAGAATCCCGGTCGTGTCGGACCGTACCTCTACGTGGAGACATTAGATTCGTCTATAACGTTATATATTCTAGCCTAAGGCAACCTCAAACCTGGGATGTAGTATTTTACATCATACATGGCGAGTCGGCTCCTACTTCTCGATGGGAACGTTATATACGTCTATAACGTAATATAACCTAACCTATCCCATCTAGCCCCTCGCTGGTAATGTTTTACTGTATCCCGGCCGTGTCGGACCGTACCTCTACGTGGAGACATTAGATTCGTCTATAACGTTATATATCCTAACCTAAAGCAACCTCACTCCTAGGATGTAGTATTTTACAACATTCCTGGCGGGTCGGCCCTTACTTCTCGGTTGGAACATTATATAGGTCCATAACGTAATATAACCTATCCTAACCCTTCTAGCCCCTGGCTGGTAATGTTTTACAGAATCTCGGTCGTGACGGCCCGTACCTCTTCGTGGGAACATTATATACGTCTATAACGTTATATATCCTAACCTAAGGCAACCTAACATCTCAGATGTAGTATTTTACAACATACCTGGCGGGCCGGCCCCTAATTCTCGGTGGGAACATTATATACGTCTATAACGTAATATAACCTAACCTAACCCATCTATCCCCTCGCTGGTAATGTTTTACTGAATCCCGGCCGTGTCGGACCGTACCTCTACGTGGAGACATTAGATTCGTCTATAACGTTATATATCCTAACCTAAGGCAACCTCAAACCTGGGATGTAGTATTTTACAACATACATGGCGAGTCGGCCCCTACTTCTCGATGGGAACGTTATATACGTCTATAACGTAATATAACCTAACCTAACCCATCTAGCCCCTCGCTGGTAATGTTTTACAGAATCCCGGTCGTGTCGCTCCGTGCCTCTCCGTGGGAACATTATATACGTTTATAACGTTATATATCCTAACCTAAAGCAACCTAACATCTCGGATGTAGTATTTTACAACATACCTGGCGGTTCGGCCCCTACTTCTCGGTTGGAACATTATATAGGTCTATAACGTAATATGACCTAACCTAACCCATCTAGCCCCTGGCTGGTAATGTTTTACAGAATCCCGGTCGTGACGGCACGTACCTCTTCGTGGGAACATTATATACGTCTATAACATTATATATCCTAACCTAAGGCAAACTCACACCTCGAATGTAGGATTTTACAACATTCCTGGCGGGCCGGCCCCTACTTCTCGGTGGGAACATTATATACGTCTATAACTTAATATAACCTAACCTAAACCATCTAGCCCCTGGCTGGTAATGTTTTACAGAATACCGGTCGTGACGGCCCGTACCTCCTCGTGGGAACATTATATGCGTCTATAAAGTTATATGTCCTAACGTAAGGCAACCTCACACCTCGGATGTAGTATTTTGTAACATTCCTGGCGGGTCGGCCCCTAACTCTCGGTTGGAACATTATATAGGTCTATAACGTAATATAACCTAATCTAACCCATCTAGCCCCTGGCTGGTAATGTTTTACAGAATTCTGGTCGTGACGGCCCGTACCTCTTCGTGGGAACATTATATGCGTCTATAAAGTTATATGTCCTAACGTAAGGCAACCTCACACCTCGGATGTAGTATTTTGTAACATTCCTGGCGGGTCGGCCCCTAACTCTCGGTTGGAACATTATATAGGTCTATAACGTAATATAACCTAATCTAACCCATCTAGCCCCTGGCTGGTAATGTTTTACAGAATTCCGGTCGTGACGGCCCGTACCTCTTCGTGGGAACATTATATACGTCTATAACGTTATATATACTAACCTAAGGCAACCTCACACCTCGGATGTAGTATTGTACAACATTCCTGGCGGGTCGGCCCTTACTTCTCGGTTGGAACATTATATAGGTCTATAACGTAATATAACCTATCCTAAACCATCTAGCCCCTGGCTGGTAATGTTTTACAGAATCTCGGTCGTGGCGGCCCGTACATCTCCGTGGGAACATTATATACGTCTATAACGTTATATATACTAACGTAAGGCAACCTCACTCCTAGGATGTAATATTTTACAACATTCCTGGCGGGTCGGCCCTTACTTCTCGGTTGGAACATTATATAGGTCTATAACGTAATATAACCTATCCTAACCCTTCTAGCCCCTGGCTGGTAATGTTTTACAGAATCTCGGTCGTGGCGGCCCGTACCTCTTCGTGGGAACATTATATACGTCTATAACGTTATATATCCTAACCTAAGGCAACCTCAAACCTGGGATGTAGTATTTTACAACATTCCTGGCGGGTCAGCCCTTACTTCTCGGTTGGAACAACATATAGGTCTATAACGTAATATAACCTATCCTAACCCTTCGAGCCCCTGGCTGGTAATGTTTTACAGAATCTCGGTCGTGACGGCCCGTACCTCTTCGTGGGAACATTATATACGTCTATAACGTTATATATCCTAACCTAAGGCAACCTAACATCTCGGATGTAGTATTTTACAACATACCTGGCGGGCCGGCCCCTTATTCTCGTTGGGAACATTATATACGTCTATAACGTAATATAACCTAACCTAACCCATCTAGCCCCTCGCTGGTAATGTTTTACTGAATCCCGGCCGTGTCGGACCGTACCTCTTCGTGGGAACATTATATACGTCTATAAAGTTATATATCCTAACCTAAGGCAACCTAACATCTCGGATGTAGTATTTTATAACATACCTGGCGGGCCGGCCCCTTATTCTCGGTGGGAACATTATATACGTCTATAACGTAATATAACCTAACCTAACCCATCTAGCCACTCGCTGGTAATGTTTTACTGAATCCCGGCCGTGTCGGACCGTACCTCTACGTGGAGACATTAGATTCGTCTATAACGTTATATATTCTAACCTAAGGCAACCTCAAACCTGGGATGTAGTATTTTACATCATACATGGCGAGTCGGCTCCTACTTCTCGATGGGAACGTTATATACGTCTATAACGTAATATAACCTAACCTAACCCATCTAGCCCCTCGCTGGTAATGTTTTACTGTATCCCGGCCGTGTCGGACCGTACCTCTACGTGGAGACATTAGATTCGTCTATAACGTTATATATCCTAACCTAAAGCAACCTCACTCCTAGGATGTAATATTTTACAACATTCCTGGCGGGTCGGCCCTTACTTCTCGGTTGGAACATTATATAGGTCCATAACGTAATATAACCTATCCTAACCCTTCTAGCCCCTGGCTGGTAATGTTTTACAGAATCTCGGTCGTGACGGCCCGTACCTCTTCGTGGGAACATTATATACGTCTATAACGTTATATATCCTAACCTAAGGCAACCTAACATCTCAGATGTAGTATTTTACAACATACCTGGCGGGCCGGCCCCTAATTCTCGGTGGGAACATTATATACGTCTATAACGTAATATAACCTAACCTAACCCATCTAACCCCTCGCTGGTAATGTTTTACTGAATCCCGGCCGTGTCGGACCGTACCTCTACGTGGAGACATTAGATTCGTCTATAACGTTATATATCCTAACCTAAGGCAACCTCAAACCTGGGATGTAGTATTTTACAACATACATGGCGAGTCGGCCCCTACTTCTCGATGGGAACGTTATATACGTCTATAACGTAATATAACCTAACCTAACCCATCTAGCCCCTCGCTGGTAATGTTTTACAGAATCCCGGTCGTGTCGGCCCGTACCTCTCCGTGGGAACATTATATACGTCTATAACGTTATATATACTAACGTAAGGCAACCTCACTCCTAGGATGTAATATTTTACAACATTCCTGGCGGGTCGGCCCTTACTTCTCGGTTGGAACATTATATAGGTCTATAACGTAATATAACCTATCCTAACCCATCTAGCCCCTGGCTGGTAATGTTTTACAGAATCTCGGTCGTGGCGGCCCGTACCTCTTCGTGGGAACATTATATACGTCTATAACGTTATATATCCTAACCTAAGGCAACCTCAAACCTGGGATGTAGTATTTTACAACATACATGGCGAGTCGGCCCCTACTTCTCGATGGGAACGTTATATACGTCTATAACGTAATATAACCTAACCTAACCCATCTAGCCCCTCGCTGGTAATGTTTTACAGAATCCCGGTCGTGTCGGCCCGTACCTCTCCGTGGGAACATTATATACGTCTATAACGTTATATATACTAACGTAAGGCAACCTCACTCCTAGGATGTAATATTTTACAACATTCCTGGCGGGTCGGCCCTTACTTCTCGGTTGGAACATTATATAGGTCTATAACGTAATATAACCTATCCTAACCCATCTATCCCCTGGCTGGTAATGTTTTACAGAATCTCGGTCGTGGCGGCCCGTACCTCTTCGTGGGAACATTATATACGTCTATAACGTTATATATCCTAACCTAAGGCAACCTCACTCCTAGTATGTAATATTTTACAACATTCCTGGCGGGTCGGCCCTTACTTCTCGGTTGGAACAATATATAGGTCTATAACGTAATATAACCTATCCTAAGCCTTCTAGCCCCTGGCTGGTAATGTTTTACAGAATCTCGGTCGTGACGGCACGTACCTCTTCGTGGGAACATTATATACGTCTATAACGTTATATATCCTAACCTAAGGCAACCTAACATCTCGGATGTAGTATTTTACAACATACCTGGCGGGCCGGCCCCTTATTCTCGGTGGGAACGTTATATACGTCTATAACGTAATATAACCTACCCTAACCCATCTAGCCCCTCGCTGGTAATGTTTTACAGAATCCCGGTCGTGTCGGACCGTACCTCTACGTGGAGACATTAGATTCGTCTATAACGTTATATATTCTAACCTAAGGCAACCTCAAACCTGGGATGTAGTATTTTACATCATACATGGCGAGTCGGCTCCTACTTCTCGATGGGAACGTTATATACGTCTATAACGTAATATAACCTAACCTAACCCATCTAGCACCTCGCTGGTAATGTTTTACTGTATCCCGGCCGTGTCGGACCGTACCTCTACGTGGAGACATTAGATTCGTCTATAACGTTATATATCCTAACCTAAAGCAACCTCACTCCTAGGATGTAATATTTTACAACATTCCTGGCGGGTCGGCCCTTACTTCTCGGTTGGAACATTATATAGGTCCATAACGTAATATAACCTATCCTAACCCTTCTAGCCCCTGGCTGGTAATGTTTTACAGAATCTCGGTCGTGACGGCCCGTACCTCTTCGTGGGAACATTATATACGTCTATAACGTTATATATCCTAACCTAAGGCAACCTAACATCTCAGATGTAGTATTTTACAACATACCTGGCGGGCCGGCCCCTAATTCTCGGTGGGAACATTATATACGTCTATAACGTAATATAACCTAACCTAACCCATCTATCCCCTCGCTGGTAATGTTTTACTGAATCCCGGCCGTGTCGGACCGTACCTCTACGTGGAGACATTAGATTCGTCTATAACGTTATATATCCTAACCTAAGGCAACCTCAAACCTGGGATGTAGTATTTTACAACATACATGGCGAGTCGGCCCCTACTTCTCGATGGGAACGTTATATACGTCTATAACGTAATATAACCTAACCTAACCCATCTAGCCCCTCGTTGGTAATGTTTTACAGAATCCCGGTCGTGTCGCTCCGTGCCTCTCCGTGGGAACATTATATACGTTTATAACGTTATATATCCTAACCTAAAGCAACCTAACATCTCGGATGTAGTATTTTACAACATACCTGGCGGTTCGGCCCCTACATCTCGGTTGGAACATTATATAGGTCTATAACGTAATATGACCTAACCTAACCCATCTAGCCCCTGGCTGGTAATGTTTTACAGAATCCCGGTCGTGACGGCACGTACCTCTTCGTGGGAACATTATATACGTCTATAACATTATATATCCTAACCTAAGGCAAACTCACACCTCGAATGTAGGATTTTACAACATTCCTGGCGGGCCGGCCCCTACTTCTCGGTGGGAACATTATATACGTCTGTAACGTAATATAACCTAACCTAAACCATCTAGCCCCTGGCTGGTAATGTTTTACAGTATACCGGTCGTGACGGCCCGTACCTCTTCGTGGGAACATTATATGCGTCTATAAAGTTATATGTCCTAACGTAAGGCAACCTCACACCTCGGATGTAGTATTTTGTAACATTCCTGGCGGGTCGGCCCCTAACTCTCGGTTGGAACATTATATAGGTCTATAACGTAATTTAACCTAATCTAACCCATCTAGCCCCTGGCTGGTAATGTTTTACAGAATCTCGGTCGTGGCGGCCCGTACCTCTTCGTGGGAACATTATATACGTCTATAACGTTATATATCCTAACCTAAGGCAACCTCAAACCTGGGATGTAGTATTTTACAACATACATGGCGAGTCGGCCCCTACTTCTCGATGGGAACGTTATATACGTCTATAACGTAATATAACCTAACCTAACCCATCTAGCCCCTCGCTGGTAATGTTTTACAGAATCCCGGTCGTGTCGGCCCGTACCTCTCCGTGGGAACATTATATACGTCTATAACGTTATATATACTAACGTAAGGCAACCTCACTCCTAGGATGTAATATTTTACAACATTCCTGGCGGGTCGGCCCTTACTTCTCGGTTGGAACATTATATAGGTCTATAACGTAATATAACCTATCCTAACCCATCTATCCCCTGGCTGGTAATGTTTTACAGAATCTCGGTCGTGGCGGCCCGTACCTCTTCGTGGGAACATTATATACGTCTATAACGTTATATATCCTAACCTAAGGCAACCTAACATCTCAGATGTAGTATTTTACAACATACCTGGCGGGCCGGCCCCTAATTCTCGGTGGGAACATTATATACGTCTATAACGTAATATAACCTAACCTAACCCATCTATCCCCTCGCTGGTAATGTTTTACTGAATCCCGGCCGTGTCGGACCGTACCTCTACGTGGAGACATTAGATTCGTCTATAACGTTATATATCCTAACCTAAGGCAACCTCAAACCTGGGATGTAGTATTTTACAACATACATGGCGAGTCGGCCCCTACTTCTCGATGGGAACGTTATATACGTCTATAACGTAATATAACCTAACCTAACCCATCTAGCCCCTCGCTGGTAATGTTTTACAGAATCCCGGTCGTGTCGCTCCGTGCCTCTCCGTGGGAACATTATATACGTTTATAACGTTATATATCCTAACCTAAAGCAACCTAACATCTCGGATGTAGTATTTTACAACATACCTGGCGGTTCGGCCCCTACATCTCGGTTGGAACATTATATAGGTCTATAACGTAATATGACCTAACCTAACCCATCTAGCCCCTGGCTGGTAATGTTTTACAGAATCCCGGTCGTGACGGCACGTACCTCTTCGTGGGAACATTATATACGTCTATAACATTATATATCCTAACCTAAGGCAAACTCACACCTCGAATGTAGGATTTTACAACATTCCTGGCGGGCCGGCCCCTACTTCTCGGTGGGAACATTATATACGTCTGTAACGTAATATAACCTAACCTAAACCATCTAGCCCCTGGCTGGTAATGTTTTACAGTATACCGGTCGTGACGGCCCGTACCTCTTCGTGGGAACATTATATGCGTCTATAAAGTTATATGTCCTAACGTAAGGCAACCTCACACCTCGGATGTAGTATTTTGTAACATTCCTGGCGGGTCGGCCCCTAACTCTCGGTTGGAACATTATATAGGTCTATAACGTAATTTAACCTAATCTAACCCATCTAGCCCCTGGCTGGTAATGTTTTACAGAATTCTGGTCGTGACGGCCCGTACCTCTTCGTGGGAACATTATATACGTCTATATCGTTATATATCCTAACCTAAGGCAACCTCAAACCTGGGATGTAGTATTTTACAACATACATGGCGCGTCGGCCCCTACTTCTCGATGGGAACGTTATATACGTCTATAACGTAATATAACCTAACCTAACCCATCTAGTGCCTCGCTGGTAATGTTTTACAGAATCCCGGTCGTGTCGGCCCGTACCTCTCCGTGGGAACATTATATACGTCTATAACGTTATATATACTAACCTAAGGCAACCTCACTCCTAGGATGTAATATTTTACAACATTCCTGGCGGGTCGGCCACTATTTCCCGGTTGGAACATTATATAGGTCTATAACGTAATATAACCTAACCTAACCCATCTAGCCCCTCGCTGGTAATGTTTTACTGAATCCCGGCCGTGTCGGACCGTACCTCTTCGTGGGAACATTATATACGTCTATAACGTTATATATCCTAACCTAAGGCAACCTAACATCTCGGATGTAGTATTTTACAACATACCTGGCGGGCCGGCCCCATATTCTCGGTGGGAACATTATATACGTCTATAACGTAATATAACCTAATCTAACCCATCTAGCCCCTGGCTGGTAATGTTTTACAGAATCCCGGTCGTGACGGCCCGTACCTCTTCGTGGGTACATTATATACGTCTATAACGCTATATATCCTAACCTAAGGCAACCTCACACCTCGGATGTAGTATTTTACAACATTCCTGGCGAGTCGGCCCCTACTTCTCGGTTGGAACATTATATACGTCTATAACGCAATATAACCTAACCTAACCCATCCAGCCCCTCGCTGGTAATGTTTTACAGAATCCCGGTCGGTTCGGCCCGTACCTCTCCGTGGGAACATTATATACGTCTATAACGTTATATATCCTAACCTAAGGCAACCTCACACCTCGGATGTAGTATTTTATAACATTTCTGGCGGGCCGGCCCCTACTTCTCGGTGGGAACATTATATACGTTTATAAAGTAATATAACCTAACCTAACCCATCTAGCCCCTTGCTGGTAATGTTTTACAGAATCCCGGTCCTGTCGGACTGTACCTCTCCGTGCGAACATTATATACGTCTATAACGTTACATATCCTAACCTAAGGCAACGTCACACCTCGGATGTAGAATTTACAACATACCTGGCCTGTCGGCCCCTACTTCTCGGTGGGAACATTATATACGTCAATAACGTAATATAACCTAACCTAACCCATCTAGCCCCTCGCTGGTAATGTTTTACAGAATCCCGGTCGTGTAGGTCCGTGCCTCTCCGTGGGAACATTATATACGTCTATAACGTTATATATCCTAACCTAAGGCAGCCTAATATTTCGGATGTAGTATATTGCAACATTCCTGGCGGGTCAGCCACTATTTCTCGGTGGGAACATTATATACGTCTATAACGTAATATAACCTAACCTAATCCATCTGGCCCCTCGCTGGTAATGTCTTACAGAATCCCGGTCCTGTCGGCCCGTACCTCTCCGTGGGAACATTATATACGTCTATAACGTTATATACCCTAACCTAAAGCAACCTAACATTTCGGATGTAGTATATTACAACATTCCTGGCGGGTCGGCCCCTACTTCTCGATGGGAACGTTATATACATCTATAATGTAAAATAACCTAACCTAACCCATCCAGCCCCTCGCTGGTAATGTTTTACAGAATCCCGGTCGGGTCGGCCCGTACCTCTCCGTGGGAACATTATAAACGTCTATAGCGTCATATATCCTAACCTAAGGCAGCCTAATATTTCGGATGTAGTATATTACAACATTCCTGGCGGGTCAGCCACTATTTCTCGGTGGGAACATTATATACGTCTATAACGTAATATAACCTAACCTAATCCATCTGGCCCCTCGCTGGTAATGTTTTACAGAATCCCGGTCCTGTCGGCCCGTACCTCCCCGTGGGAAAAATATATACGTCTATAACGTTATATGTCCTAACCAAAGGCAACCTCAAACCTCGGATGTAGTATTATACAACATTCCAGGCAGGTCGGCCCCTACTTCTTGGTTGGAACATTATATACGTCTATAACGTAATATAACCTAACCTAATCCATCTGGCCCCTCGCTGGTAATGTCTTACAGAATCCCGGTCCTGTCGGCCCGTACCTCTCCGTGGGAACATTATATACGTCTATAACGTTATATATCCTAACCTAAGGCAACCTCAAACCTTGGATGTAGTATTTTACGACATTCCTGGCGGGTCGGCCCCTACTCCTCGGTGGGAACGTTATATACGTCTATAACGTAATATACCCTAACCTAACCCATCTAGCCCCTGGCTGGTAATGTTTTACAGAATCCCGGTCGTGACGGCACGTCCCTCTTCGTGGGAACATTATATACGTCTATAACGTTATATATCGTAACCTAAGGTAACCTCATACCTCGGATGTAGTATTTTACAACATACCTGGCGGGTCGGCCCCTACTTCTCGGTTGGAACATTATATACGTCTATAACGTAATATAACCTAACCTTATCCATCTGGCCCCTCGCTGGTAATGTCTTACAGAATCCCGGTCCTGTCGGCCCGTACCTCTCCGTGGGAACATTATATACGTCTATAACGTTATATATCCTAACCTAAGGCAGCCCCACACCTCGGATGTAGTATTTTACAACATACCTGGCGGGTCGGCCCCTACTTCTCGGTTGGAACATTATATACGTCTATAACGTAATATAACCTAACCTAATCCATCTGGCCCCTCGCTGGTAATGTTTTACCGTATCCCGGTCGGGTCGGTCCGTACCTCTCCGTGGGAACATCATAAACGTCTATAGCGTTATATATCCTAACCTAAGGCAACCTCACTCCTCGGATGTAGTATTTTACAACATTCCTGGCGGGCCGGCCGCTACGTCTCTGTGGGATCATTATATACGTCTATAACGTAATATAACCCAACCTAACCCATCTAGCCCCTGGATGGTAATGTTTTGCAGAATCTCGGTCGTGACGGCCCGTAAACCTTCGCGGGAACATTATATACTTCTATAACGTTATATATCGTAACCTAAGGAAACCTCAAACCTCGGATGTAGTATTTTACAACATACGTGGCGGGTCGGCCCCAACTTCTCGATGGGAACGTTATATACGTCTATAACGTAATATAACCTAACCTAACCCATCCAGCCCCTCGCTGGTAATGTTTTACAGAATCCCGGTCGTGACGGCACGTACCTCTTCGTGGGAACATTAGATACGTCTATAACGTTATATATCCTAACTTAAGGCAACCTCACACCTCGGATGTAGTATTTTACAACATTCCTGGCGGGTAGGCCCCTACTTCTCGGTTGGAACATTATATACGTTTATAAAGTAATATAACCTAACCTAACCCATCTAGCCCCTTGCTGGTAATGTTTTACAGAATCCCGGTCCTGTCGGACTGTACCTCTCCGTGCGAACATTATATACGTCTATAACGTTATATATCCTAACCTAAGGCAACCTCACACCTCGGATGTAGTATTTTATAACATTTCTGGCGGGCCGGCCCCTACTTCTCGGTGGGAACATTATATACGTTTATAAAGTAATATAACCTAACCTAACCCATCTAGCCCCTTGCTGGTAATGTTTTACAGAATCCCGGTCCTGTCGGACTGTACCTCTCCGTGCGAACATTATATACGTCTATAACGTTATATATCCTAACCTAAGGCAACGTCACACCTCGGATGTAGAATTTACAACATACCTGGCCTGTCGGCCCCTACTTCTCGGTGGGAACATTATATACGTCAATAACGTAATATAACCTAACCTAACCCATCTAGCCCCTCGCTGGTAATGTTTTACAGAATCCCGGTCGTGTAGGTCCGTGCCTCTCCGTGGGAACATTATATACGTCTATAACGTTATATATCCTAACCTAAGGCAGCCTAATATTTCGGATGTAGTATATTGCAACATTCCTGGCGGGTCAGCCACTATTTCTCGGTGGGAACATTATATACGTCTATAACGTAATATAACCTAACCTAATCCATCTGGCCCCTCGCTGGTAATGTCTTACAGAATCCCGGTCCTGTCGGCCCGTACCTCTCCGTGGGAACATTATATACGTCTATAACGTTATATACCCTAACCTAAAGCAACCTAACATTTCGGATGTAGTATATTACAACATTCCTGGCGGGTCGGCCCCTACTTCTCGATGGGAACGTTATATACATCTATAATGTAAAATAACCTAACCTAACCCATCCAGCCCCTCGCTGGTAATGTTTTACAGAATCCCGGTCGGGTCGGCCCGTACCTCTCCGTGGGAACATTATAAACGTCTATAGCGTCATATATCCTAACCTAAGGCAGCCTAATATTTCGGATGTAGTATATTACAACATTCCTGGCGGGTCAGCCACTATTTCTCGGTGGGAACATTATATACGTCTATAACGTAATATAACCTAACCTAATCCATCTGGCCCCTCGCTGGTAATGTTTTACAGAATCCCGGTCCTGTCGGCCCGTACCTCCCCGTGGGAAAAATATATACGTCTATAACGTTATATATCCTAACCAAAGGCAACCTCAAACCTCGGATGTAGTATTATACAACATTCCAGGCAGGTCGGCCCCTACTTCTTGGTTGGAACATTATATACGTCTATAACGTAATATAACCTAACCTAATCCATCTGGCCCCTCGCTGGTAATGTCTTACAGAATCCCGGTCCTGTCGGCCCGTACCTCTCCGTGGGAACATTATATACGTCTATAACGTTATATATCCTAACCTAAGGCAACCTCAAACCTTGGATGTAGTATTTTACGACATTCCTGGCGGGTCGGCCCCTACTCCTCGGTGGGAACGTTATATACGTCTATAACGTAATATACCCTAACCTAACCCATCTAGCCCCTGGCTGGTAATGTTTTACAGAATCCCGGTCGTGACGGCACGTCCCTCTTCGTGGGAACATTATATACGTCTATAACGTTATATATCGTAACCTAAGGTAACCTCATACCTCGGATGTAGTATTTTACAACATACCTGGCGGGTCGGCCCCTACTTCTCGGTTGGAACATTATATACGTCTATAACGTAATATAACCTAACCTTATCCATCTGGCCCCTCGCTGGTAATGTCTTACAGAATCCCGGTCCTGTCGGCCCGTACCTCTCCGTGGGAACATTATATACGTCTATAACGTTATATATCCTAACCTAAGGCAGCCCCACACCTCGGATGTAGTATTTTACAACATACCTGGCGGGTCGGCCCCTACTTCTCGGTTGGAACATTATATACGTCTATAACGTAATATAACCTAACCTAATCCATCTGGCCCCTCGCTGGTAATGTTTTACCGTATCCCGGTCGGGTCGGTCCGTACCTCTCCGTGGGAACATCATAAACGTCTATAGCGTTATATATCCTAACCTAAGGCAACCTCACTCCTCGGATGTAGTATTTTACAACATTCCTGGCGGGCCGGCCGCTACGTCTCTGTGGGATCATTATATACGTCTATAACGTAATATAACCCAACCTAACCCATCTAGCCCCTGGATGGTAATGTTTTGCAGAATCTCGGTCGTGACGGCCCGTAAACCTTCGCGGGAACATTATATACTTCTATAACGTTATATATCGTAACCTAAGGAAACCTCAAACCTCGGATGTAGTATTTTACAACATACGTGGCGGGTCGGCCCCAACTTCTCGATGGGAACGTTATATACGTCTATAACGTAATATAACCTAACCTAACCCATCCAGCCCCTCGCTGGTAATGTTTTACAGAATCCCGGTCGTGACGGCACGTACCTCTTCGTGGGAACATTAGATACGTCTATAACGTTATATATCCTAACTTAAGGCAACCTCACACCTCGGATGTAGTATTTTACAACATTCCTGGCGGGTAGGCCCCTACTTCTCGGTTGGAACATTATATACGTCTATAAAGTAATATAACCTAACCTAACCCATCTAGCCCCTCGATGGTAATGTTTTACAGAATTCCGGTCGTGTCGTACCGTACCTCTCCGTGGGAACATTATGAACGTCTATAGCGTTATATATCCTAACCTAAGGCAACCTCACACATCGGATGTAGTATTTTACAACATTCCTGGCTGGTCGGCCCCTACTTCCCGGTTGGAACATTATATACGTCTATAACGTAATATAACCTAATCTAACCCATCTAGCCCCTCGATGGTAATGTTTTACAGAATTCCGGTCGGGTCGGCCCGTACCTCTCCGTGGGAACATCATAAACGTCTATAGCGTTATATATCCTAACCTAAGGCAACCTCACTCCTCGGATGTAGTATTTTACAACATTCCTGGCGGGCCGGCCGCTACGTCTCTGTGGGAACATTATATACGTCTATAACGTAATATAACCCAACCTAACCCATCTGGCCCCTCGCTGGTAATGTTTTAGAGAATCCCGGCCGTGTCGGACCGTACCACTACGTGGAGACATTAGATACGTCTATAACGTTATATATCCTAACCTAAGGCAACCTCACTCCTCGGATGTAGTATTTTACAACATTCCTGGCGGGCCGGCCATTACGTCTCTGTGGGAACATTATATAAGTCTATAACGTAATATAACCCAACCTAACCCATCTAGACCCTGGCTGGTAATGTTTTGCAGAATCCCGGTCGTGACGGTCCGTACATCTTCGCGGGAACATTATATACGTCTATAACGTTATATATCCTAACCCAAGGCAATCCCAAACCTCGGATGTAGTATTTTACAACATTCCTGTCGGGCCGGCCGCTACTTCTCGGTGGGAACATTATTTACGTCTATAACGTAATATAACCTAACCTAACCCATCTAGCCCCTCGCTGGTAATGTTTTACAGTATCCCGGTCGGGTCCGCCCGTACCTCTCCGTGGGAACATCATAAACGTCTATAGCGTTATATATCCTAACCTAAGGCAACCTCACTCCTCGGATGTAGTATTTTACAACATTCCTGGCGGGCCGGCCGCTACGTCTCTGTGGGATCATTATATACGTCTATAACGTAATATAACCCAACCTAACCCATCTAGCCCCTGGATGGTAATGTTTTGCAGAATCCCGGTCGTGACGGCCCGTAAACCTTCGCGGGAACATTATATACTTCTATAACGTTATATATCGTAAACTAAGGCAACCTCAAACCTCGGATGTAGTATTTTACAACATACGTGGCGGGTCGGCCCCAACTTCTCGATGGGAACGTTATATACGTCTATAACGTAATATAACCTAACCTAACCCATCCAGCCCCTCGCTGGTAATGTTTTACAGAATCCCGGTCGTGACGGCACGTACCTCTTCGTGGGAACATTAGATACGTCTATAACGTTATATATCCTAACTTAAGGCAACCTCACACCTCGGATGTAGTATTTTACAACATTCCTGGCGGGTAGGCCCCTACTTCTCGGTTGGAACATTATATACGTCTATAAAGTAATATAACCTAACCTAACCCATCTAGCCCCTCGATGGTAATGTTTTACAGAATTCCGGTCGTGTCGGACCGTACCTCTCCGTGTGAACATTATGAACGTCTATAGCGTTATATATCCTAACCTAAGGCAACCTCACACATCGGATGTAGTATGTTACAACATTCCTGGCTGGACGGCCCCTACTTCCCGGTTGGAACATTATATACGTCTATAACGTAATATAACCTAATCTAACCCATCTAGCCCCTCGATGGTAATGTTTTACAGAATTCCGGTCGTGTCGGACCGTACCTCTCCGTGGGAACATTATAAACGTCTATAGCGTTATATATCCTAACCTAAGGCAACCTCACACATCGGATGTAGTATTTTACAACATTCCTGGCGGGTCGGCCCCTACTTATCGGTTGGAACGTTATATACGTCTATAACGTAATATAACCTAACCTCACCCATCCAGCCCCTCGCTGGTAATGTTTTACAGAATCCCGGTCGTGTCGGTCCGTGCCTCTCCGTGGGAACATTATATACGTCTATAACGTTATATATCCTAACCTAAAGCAACCTAACATTTCGGATGTAGTATATTACAACATTCCTGGCGGGTCGGCCCCTACTTCTCGATGGGAACGTTATATACGTCTATAACGTAATATAACCTAACCTAACCCATCCAGCCCCTCGCTGGTAATGTTTTACAGAATCCCGGTCGTGTCGGTCCATGCATCTCCGTGGGAACATTATATACGTCTATAACGTTATATATCCTAACCTAAGGCAACCTCACACCTCGTATGTCGTATTTTACAACATACCTGGCGGGTCGGCCCCTACTTCTCGGTTGGAACATTATACACGTCTATAACGTAATATAACCTAACCTAACCCATCTGGCCCCTCGCTGGTAATGTTTTAGAGAATCCCGGCCGTGTCGGACCGTACCACTACGTGGAGACATTAGATACGTCTATAACGTTATATATCCTAACCTAAGGCAACCTCACTCCTCGGATGTAGTATTTTACAACATTCCTGGCGGGCCGGCCATTACGTCTCTGTGGGAACATTATATAAGTCTATAACGTAATATAACCCAACCTAACCCATCTAGACCCTGGCTGGTAATGTTTTGCAGAATCCCGGTCGTGACGGTCCGTACATCTTCGCGGGAACATTATATACGTCTATAACGTTATATATCCTAACCTAAGGCAACCCCAAACCTCGGATGTAGTATTTTACAACATTCCTGTCGGGCCGGCCGCTACTTCTCGGTGGGAACATTATTTACGTCTATAACGTAATATAACCTAACCTAACCCATCTAGCCCCTCGCTGGTAATGTTTTACAGAATCCCGGTCGTGTCGGTCCATGCATCTCCGTGGGAACATTATATACGTCTATAACGTTATATATCCTAACCTAAGGCAACCTCACACCTCGTATGTCGTATTTTACAACATACCTGGCGGGTCGGCCCCTACTTCTCGGTTGGAACATTATACACGTCTATAACGTAATATAACCTAACCTAATCCATCTGGCCCCTCGCTGGTAATGTTTTACAGTATCCCGGTCGGGTCGGCCCGTACCTCTCCGTGGGAACATCATAAACGTCTATAGCGTTATATATCCTAACCTAAGGCAACCTCACTCCTCGGATGTAGTATTTTACAACATTCCTGGCGGGCCGGCCGCTACGTCTCTGTGGGAACATCATATACGTCTATAACGTAATATAACCTAACCTAACCCATCCAGCCCCTCGCTGGTAATGTTTTGCAGAATCCCGGTCGTGACGGCCCGTAAACCTTCGCGGGAACATTATATACTTCTATAACGTTATATATCGTAACCTAAGGCAACCTCAAACCTCGGATGTAGTATTTTACAACATACCTGGCGGGTCGGCCCCAACTTCTCGATGGGAACGTTATATACGTCTATAACGTAATATAACCTAACCTAACCCATCCAGCCCCTCGCTGGTAATGTTTTACAGAATCCCGGTCGTGACGGCACGTACCTCTTCGTGGGAACATTAGATACGTCTATAACGTTATATATCCTAACTTAAGGCAACCTCACACCTCGGATGTAGTATTTTACAACAATCCTGGCGGGTCGGCCCCTACTTCTCGGTTGGAACATTATATACGTCTATAACGTAATATAACCTAACCTAACCCATCTAGCCCCTCGATGGTAATGTTTTACAGAATTCCGGTCGTGTCGGACCGTACCTCTCCGTGGGAACATTATGAACGTCTATAGCGTTATATATCCTAACCTAAGGCAACCTCACACATCGGATGTAGTATGTTACAACATTCCTGGCTGGACGGCCCCTACTTCCCGGTTGGAACATTATATACGTCTATAACGTAATATAACCTAATCTAACCCATCTAGCCCCTCGATGGTAATGTTTTACAGAATTCCGGTCGTGTCGGACCGTACCTCTCCGTGGGAACATTATAAACGTCTATAGCGTTATATATCCTAACCTAAAGCAACCTAACATTTCGGATGTAGTATATTACAACATTCCTGGCGGGTCGGCCCCTACTTCTCGATGGGAACGTTATATACGTCTATAACGTAATATAACCTAACCTAACCCATCCAGCCCCTCGCTGGTAATGTTTTACAGAATCCCGGTCGTGTCGGTCCATGCATCTCCGTGGGAACATTATATACGTCTATAACGTTATATATCCTAACCTAAGGCAACCTCACACCTCGTATGTCGTATTTTACAACATACCTGGCGGGTCGGCCCCTACTTCTCGGTTGGAACATTATACACGTCTATAACGTAATATAACCTAACCTAACCCATCTGGCCCCTCGCTGGTAATGTTTTAGAGAATCCCGGCCGTGTCGGACCGTACCACTACGTGGAGACATTAGATACGTCTATAACGTTATATATCCTAACCTAAGGCAACCTCACTCCTCGGATGTAGTATTTTACAACATTCCTGGCGGGCCGGCCATTACGTCTCTGTGGGAACATTATATAAGTCTATAACGTAATATAACCCAACCTAACCCATCTAGACCCTGGCTGGTAATGTTTTGCAGAATCCCGGTCGTGACGGTCCGTACATCTTCGCGGGAACATTATATACGTCTATAACGTTATATATCCTAACCTAAGGCAACCCCAAACCTCGGATGTAGTATTTTACAACATTCCTGTCGGGCCGGCCGCTACTTCTCGGTGGGAACATTATTTACGTCTATAACGTAATATAACCTAACCTAACCCATCTAGCCCCTCGCTGGTAATGTTTTACAGAATCCCGGTCGTGTCGGTCCATGCATCTCCGTGGGAACATTATATACGTCTATAACGTTATATATCCTAACCTAAGGCAACCTCACACCTCGTATGTCGTATTTTACAACATACCTGGCGGGTCGGCCCCTACTTCTCGGTTGGAACATTATACACGTCTATAACGTAATATAACCTAACCTAATCCATCTGGCCCCTCGCTGGTAATGTTTTACAGTATCCCGGTCGGGTCGGCCCGTACCTCTCCGTGGGAACATCATAAACGTCTATAGCGTTATATATCCTAACCTAAGGCAACCTCACTCCTCGGATGTAGTATTTTACAACATTCCTGGCGGGCCGGCCGCTACGTCTCTGTGGGAACATCATATACGTCTATAACGTAATATAACCTAACCTAACCCATCCAGCCCCTCGCTGGTAATGTTTTGCAGAATCCCGGTCGTGACGGCCCGTAAACCTTCGCGGGAACATTATATACTTCTATAACGTTATATATCGTAACCTAAGGCAACCTCAAACCTCGGATGTAGTATTTTACAACATACCTGGCGGGTCGGCCCCAACTTCTCGATGGGAACGTTATATACGTCTATAACGTAATATAACCTAACCTAACCCATCCAGCCCCTCGCTGGTAATGTTTTACAGAATCCCGGTCGTGACGGCACGTACCTCTTCGTGGGAACATTAGATACGTCTATAACGTTATATATCCTAACTTAAGGCAACCTCACACCTCGGATGTAGTATTTTACAACAATCCTGGCGGGTCGGCCCCTACTTCTCGGTTGGAACATTATATACGTCTATAACGTAATATAACCTAACCTAACCCATCTAGCCCCTCGATGGTAATGTTTTACAGAATTCCGGTCGTGTCGGACCGTACCTCTCCGTGGGAACATTATGAACGTCTATAGCGTTATATATCCTAACCTAAGGCAACCTCACACATCGGATGTAGTATTTTACAACATTCCTGGCGGGTCGGCCCCTACTTCACGGTTGGAACATTATATACGTCTATAACGTAATATAACCTAATCTAACCCATCTAGCCCCTCGATGGTAATGTTTTACAGAATTCCGGTCGTGTCGGACCGTACCTCTCCGTGGGAACATTATAAACGTCTATAGCGTTATATATCCTAACCTAAGGCAACCTCACACATCGGGTGTAGTATTTTACAACATTCCTTGCGGGTCGGCTCCTACTTATCGGTTGGAACGTTATATACGTCTATAACGTAATATAACCTAACCTCACCCATGCAGCCCCTCGCTGGTAATGTTTTACAGAATCCCGGTCGGGTCGGCCCGTACCTCTCCGTGGGACCATTATAAACGTCTATAGCGTTATATATCCTAACCTAAGGCAACCTCACTCCTCGGATGTAGTATTTTACAACATTCCTGGCGGGCCGGCCGCTACGTCTCTGTGGGATCATTATATACGTCTATAACGTAATATAACCCAACCTAACCCATCTAGCCCCTGGATGGTAATGTTTTGCAGAATCCCGGTCGTGACGGCCCGTAAACCTTCGCGGGAACATTATATACTTCTATAACGTTATATATCGTAACCTAAGGCAACCTCAAACCTCGGATGTAGTATTTTACAACATACGTGGCGGGTCGGCCCCAACTTCTCGATGGGAACGTTATATACGTCTATAACGTAATATAACCTAACCTAACCCATCCAGCCCCTCGCTGGTAATGTTTTACAGAATCCCGGTCGTGACGGCACGTACCTCTTCGTGGGAACATTAGATACGTCTATAACGTTATATATCCTAACTTAAGGCAACCTCACACCTCGGATGTAGTATTTTACAACATTCCTGGCGGGTAGGCCCCTACTTCTCGGTTGGAACATTATATACGTCTATAAAGTAATATAACCTAACCTAACCCATCTAGCCCCTCGATGGTAATGTTTTACAGAATTCCGGTCGTGTCGGACCGTACCTCTCCGTGGGAACATTATGAACGTCTATAGCGTTATATATCCTAACCTAAGGCAACCTCACACATCGGATGTAGTATTTTACAACATTCCTGGCTGGTCGGCCCCTACTTCCCGGTTGGAACATTATATACGTCTATAACGTAATATAACCTAATCTAACCCATCTAGCCCCTCGATGGTAATGTTTTACAGAATCCCGGCCGTGTCGGACCGTACCACTACGTGGAGACATTAGATACGTCTATAACGTTATATATCCTAGCCTAAGGCAACCTCACTCCTCGGATGTAGTATTTTACAACATTCCTGGCGGGCCGGCCATTACGTCTCTGTGGGAACATTATATAAGTCTATAACGTAATATAACCCAACCTAACCCATCTAGACCCTGGCTGGTAATGTTTTGCAGAATCCCGGTCGTGACGGTCCGTACATCTTCGCGGGAACATTATATACGTCTATAACGTTATATATCCTAACCTAAGGCAACCCCAAACCTCGGATGTAGTATTTTACAACATTCCTGTCGGGCCGGCCGCTACTTCTCGGTGGGAACATTATTTACGTCTATAACGTAATATAACTTAACCTAACCCATCTAGCCCCTCGCTGGTAATGTTTTACAGAATCCCGGTCGTGTCGGTCCATGCATCTCCGTGGGAACATTATATACGTCTATAACGTTATATATCCTAACCTAAGGCAACCTCACACCTCGTATGTCGTATTTTACACCATACCTGGCGGGTCGGCCCCTACTTCTCGGTTGGAACATTATACACGTCTATAACGTTATATAACCTAACCTAATCCATCTGGCCCCTCGCTGGTAATGTTTTACAGTATCCCGGTCGGGTCGGCCCGTACCTCTCCGTGGGAACATCATAAACGTCTATAGCGTTATATATCCTAACCTAAGGCAACCTCACTCCTCGGATGTAGTATTTTACAACATTCCTGGCGGGCCGGCCGCTACGTCTCTGTGGGAACATTATATACGTCTATAACGTAATATAACCTAACCTAACCCATCCAGCCCCTCGCTGGTAATGTTTTACAGAATCCCGGTCGTGACGGCACGTACCTCTTCGTGGGAACATTAGATACGTCTATAACGTTATATATCCTAACTTAAGGCAACCTCACACCTCGGATGTAGTATTTTACAACAATCCTGGCGGGTCGGCCCCTACTTCTCGGTTGGAACATTATATACGTCTATAACGTAATATAACCTAACCTAACCCATCTAGCCCCTCGATGGTAATGTTTTACAGAATTCCGGTCGTGTCGGACCGTACCTCTCCGTGGGAACATTATGAACGTCTATAGCGTTATATATCCTAACCTAAGGCAACCTCACACATCGGATGTAGTATTTTACAACATTCCTGGCGGGTCGGCCCCTACTTCACGGTTGGAACATTATATACGTCTATAACGTAATATAACCTAATCTAACCCATCTAGCCCCTCGATGGTAATGTTTTACAGAATTCCGGTCGTGTCGGACCGTACCTCTCCGTGGGAACATTATAAACGTCTATAGCGTTATATATCCTAACCTAAGGCAACCTCACACATCGGGTGTAGTATTTTACAACATTCCTGGCGGGTCGGCCCCTACTTATCGGTTGGAACGTTATATACGTCTATAACGTAATATAACCTAACCTCACCCATGCAGCCCCTCGCTGGTAATGTTTTACAGAATCCCGGTCGGGTCGGCCCGTACCTCTCCGTGGGACCATTATAAACGTCTATAGCGTTATATATCCTAACCTAAGGCAACCTCACTCCTCGGATGTAGTATTTTACAACATTCCTGGCGGGCCGGCCGCTACGTCTCTGTGGGAACATTGTATACGTCTATAACGTAATATAACCCAACCTAACCCATCTAGCCCCTGGATGGTAATGTTTTGCAGAATCCCGGTCGTGACGGCCCGTAAACCTTCGCGGGAACATTATATACTTCTATAACGTTATATATCGTAACCTATGGCAACCTCAAACCTCGGATGTAGTATTTTACAACATACCTGGCGGGTCGGCCCCAACTTCTCGATGGGAACGTTATATACGTCTATAACGTAATATAACCTAACCTAACCCATCCAGCCCCTCGCTGGTAATGTTTTACAGAATCCCGGTCGGGTCGGCCCGTACATCTCCGTGGGAACATTATAAACGTCTATAGCGTTATATATCCTAACCTAAGGCAGCCTAACATTTCGGATGTAGTATATTACAACATTCCTGGCGGGTTGGCCACTAATTCTCGGTTGGAACATTATATACGTCTATAACGTAATATAACCTAATCTAATCCATCTAGCCCCTCGCTGGTAATGTTTTACAGAATCCCGGTCGTGTCGGCCCGTACCTCTTCGTGGGAACATTATATACGTCTATAACGTTATATATCCTAACCTGAGGCAACCTCGCACCTCGGATGTAGTATTTTACAACATTCCTGTCTGGCCGGCCGCTACTTCTCGGTTGGAACATTATATAGGTCTATAACGTTATATATTCTAACCTAAGGCAACCTCACACCTCGGATGTAGTACTTTACAACATACCTGACGCGTCGGCCCCTACTTCTCGATGGGAACGTTATATACGTCTATAACGTAATATAACCTAACCTAACCCATCTAGCACCTCGTTGGTAATGTTTTACAGAATCCCGGTCGTGTCGGTCCGTGCCTCTCCGTGGGAACATTATATACGTCTATAAAGTTATATATCCTAACCTAAGGCAACCTCACACCTCGGATGTAGTATTTTACAACATACCTGGCCTGTCGGCCACTACTTCTCGGTGGGGACATTATATACGTCAATAACGTAATAAAACCTAACCTAACCCATCTAGCACCTCGTTGGTAATGTTTTACAGAATCCCGGTCGTGTCGGTCCGTGCCTCTCCGTGGGAACATTATATACGTCTATAACGTTATATATCCTAACCTAAGGCAACCTCACTCCTCGGATGTAGTATTTTACAACATTCCTGTCTGGCCGGCCGCTACTTCTCGGTGGGAACATTATATACGTCTATAACGTAATATAACCCAACCTGACCCATCTAGCCTCTGGATGGTAATGTTTTGCAGAATCCCGGTCGTGACGGCCTGTAAACCTTCGCGGGAACATTATATACTTCTATAACGTTATATATCGTAACCTAAGGCAACCTCAAACCTCGGATGTAGTATTTTACAACATACCTGGCGGGTCGGCCCCAACTTCTCGATGGGAACGTTATATACGTCTATAACGTAATATAACCTAACCTAACCCATCCAGCCCCTCGCTGGTAATGTTTTACAGAATCCCGGTCGTGACGCCACGTACCTCTTCGTGGGAACATTAGATACGTCTATAACGTTATATATCCTAACTTAAGGCAACCTCACACCTCGGATGTAGTATTTTACAACATTCCTGGCGGGTCGGCCCCTACTTCTCGGTTGGAACATTATATACGTCTATAACGTAATATAACCTAACCTAACCCATCTAGCCCCTCGATGGTAATGTTTTACAGAATTCCGGTCGTGTCGGACCGTACCTCTCCGTGGGAACATTATGAACGTCTATAGCGTTATATATCCTAACCTAAGGCAACCTCACACATCGGATGTAGTATTTTACAACATTCCTGGCTGGTCGGCCCCTACTTCCCGGTTGGAACATTATATACGTCTATAACGTAATATAACCTAATCTAACCCATCTAGCCCCTCGATGGTAATGTTTTACAGAATTCCGGTCGTGTCGGACCGTACCTCTCCGTGGGAACATTATAAACGTCTATAGCGTTATATATCCTAACCTAAGGCAACCTCAAACCTGGGATGTAGTATTTTACAACATACATGGCGCGTCGGCCCCTACTTCTCGATGGGAACGTTATATACGTCTATAACGTAATATAACCTAACCTAACCCATCTAGTGCCTCGCTGGTAATGTTTTACAGAATCCCGGTCGTGTCGGCCCGTACCTCTCCGTGGGAACATTATATACGTCTATAACGTTATATATACTAACCTAAGGCAACCTCACTCCTAGGATGTAATATTTTACAACATTCCTGGCGGGTCGGCCACTATTTCCCGGTTGGAACATTATATAGGTCTATAACGTAATATAACCTATCCTAACCCATCTAGCCCCTCGCTGGTAATGTTTTACTGAATCCCGGCCGTGTCGGACCGTACCTCTTCGTGGGAACATTATATACGTCTATAACGTTATATATCCTAACCTAAGGCAACCTAACATCTCGGATGTAGTATTTTACAACATACCTGGCGGGCCGGCCCCATATTCTCGGTGGGAACATTATATACGTCTATAACGTAATATAACCTAATCTAACCCATCTAGCCCCTGGCTGGTAATGTTTTACAGAATCCCGGTCGTGACGGCCCGTACCTCTTCGTGGGTACATTATATACGTCTATAACGCTATATATCCTAACCTAAGGCAACCTCACACCTCGGATGTAGTATTTTACAACATTCCTGGCGAGTCGGCCCCTACTTCTCGGTTGGAACATTATATACGTCTATAACGCAATATAACCTAACCTAACCCATCCAGCCCCTCGCTGGTAATGTTTTACAGAATCCCGGTCGGTTCGGCCCGTACCTCTCCGTGGGAACATTATATACGTCTATAACGTTATATATCCTAACCTAAGGCAACCTCACACCTCGGATGTAGTATTTTATAACATTTCTGGCGGGCCGGCCCCTACTTCTCGGTGGGAACATTATATACGTTTATAAAGTAATATAACCTAACCTAACCCATCTAGCCCCTTGCTGGTAATGTTTTACAGAATCCCGGTCCTGTCGGACTGTACCTCTCCGTGCGAACATTATATACGTCTATAACGTTATATATCCTAACCTAAGGCAACGTCACACCTCGGATGTAGAATTTACAACATACCTGGCCTGTCGGCCCCTACTTCTCGGTGGGAACATTATATACGTCAATAACGTAATATAACCTAACCTAACCCATCTAGCCCCTCGCTGGTAATGTTTTACAGAATCCCGGTCGTGTAGGTCCGTGCCTCTCCGTGGGAACATTATATACGTCTATAACGTTATATATCCTAACCTAAGGCAGCCTAATATTTCGGATGTAGTATATTGCAACATTCCTGGCGGGTCAGCCACTATTTCTCGGTGGGAACATTATATACTTCTATAACGTTATATATCGTAACCTAAGGAAACCTCAAACCTCGGATGTAGTATTTTACAACATACGTGGCGGGTCGGCCCCAACTTCTCGATGGGAACGTTATATACGTCTATAACGTAATATAACCTAACCTAACCCATCCAGCCCCTCGCTGGTAATGTTTTACAGAATCCCGGTCGTGACGGCACGTACCTCTTCGTGGGAACATTAGATACGTCTATAACGTTATATATCCTAACTTAAGGCAACCTCACACCTCGGATGTAGTATTTTACAACATTCCTGGCGGGTAGGCCCCTACTTCTCGGTTGGAACATTATATACGTTTATAAAGTAATATAACCTAACCTAACCCATCTAGCCCCTCGCTGGTAATGTTTTACAGAATCCCGGTCGTGTAGGTCCGTGCCTCTCCGTGGGAACATTATATACGTCTATAACGTTATATATCCTAACCTAAGGCAGCCTAATATTTCGGATGTAGTATATTGCAACATTCCTGGCGGGTCAGCCACTATTTCTCGGTGGGAACATTATATACGTCTATAACGTAATATAACCTAACCTAATCCATCTGGCCCCTCGCTGGTAATGTCTTACAGAATCCCGGTCCTGTCGGCCCGTACCTCCCCGTGGGAAAAATATATACGTCTATAACGTTATATATCCTAACCAAAGGCAACCTCAAACCTCGGATGTAGTATTATACAACATTCCAGGCAGGTCGGCCCCTACTTCTTGGTTGGAACATTATATACGTCTATAACGTAATATAACCTAACCTAATCCATCTGGCCCCTCGCTGGTAATGTCTTACAGAATCCCGGTCCTGTCGGCCCGTACCTCTCCGTGGGAACATTATATACGTCTATAACGTTATATATCCTAACCTAAGGCAACCTCAAACCTTGGATGTAGTATTTTACGACATTCCTGGCGGGTCGGCCCCTACTCCTCGGTGGGAACGTTATATACGTCTATAACGTAATATACCCTAACCTAACCCATCTAGCCCCTGGCTGGTAATGTTTTACAGAATCCCGGTCGTGACGGCACGTCCCTCTTCGTGGGAACATTATATACGTCTATAACGTTATATATCGTAACCTAAGGTAACCTCATACCTCGGATGTAGTATTTTACAACATACCTGGCGGGTCGGCCCCTACTTCTCGGTTGGAACATTATATACGTCTATAACGTAATATAACCTAACCTTATCCATCTGGCCCCTCGCTGGTAATGTCTTACAGAATCCCGGTCCTGTCGGCCCGTACCTCTCCGTGGGAACATTATATACGTCTATAACGTTATATATCCTAACCTAAGGCAGCCCCACACCTCGGATGTAGTATTTTACAACATACCTGGCGGGTCGGCCCCTACTTCTCGGTTGGAACATTATATACGTCTATAACGTAATATAACCTAACCTAACCCATCTAGCCCCTCGATGGTAATGTTTTACAGAATTCCGGTCGTGTCGGACCGTACCTCTCCGTGGGAACATTATGAACGTCTATAGCGTTATATATCCTAACCTAAGGCAACCTCACACATCGGATGTAGTATTTTACAACATTCCTGGCTGGTCGGCCCCTATTTCCCGGTTGGAACATTATATACGTCTATAACGTAATATAACCTAATCTAACCCATCTAGCCCCTCGATGGTAATGTTTTACAGAATTCCGGTCGTGTCGGACCGTACCTCTCCGTGGGAACATTATAAACGTCTATAGCGTTATATATCCTAACCTAAGGCAACCTCAAACCTGGGATGTAGTATTTTACAACATACATGGCGCGTCGGCCCCTACTTCTCGATGGGAACGTTATATACGTCTATAACGTAATATAACCTAACCTAACCCATCTAGTGCCTCGCTGGTAATGTTTTACAGAATCCCGGTCGTGTCGGCCCGTACCTCTCCGTGGGAACATTATATACGTCTATAACGTTATATATACTAACCTAAGGCAACCTCACTCCTAGGATGTAATATTTTACAACATTCCTGGCGGGTCGGCCACTATTTCCCGGTTGGAACATTATATAGGTCTATAACGTAATATAACCTAACCTAACCCATCTAGCCCCTCGCTGGTAATGTTTTACTGAATCCCGGCCGTGTCGGACCGTACCTCTTCGTGGGAACATTATATACGTCTATAACGTTATATATCCTAACCTAAGGCAACCTAACATCTCGGATGTAGTATTTTACAACATACCTGGCGGGCCGGCCCCATATTCTCGGTGGGAACATTATATACGTCTATAACGTAATATAACCTAATCTAACCCATCTAGCCCCTGGCTGGTAATGTTTTACAGAATCCCGGTCGTGACGGCCCGTACCTCTTCGTGGGTACATTATATACGTCTATAACGCTATATATCCTAACCTAAGGCAACCTCACACCTCGGATGTAGTATTTTACAACATTCCTGGCGAGTCGGCCCCTACTTCTCGGTTGGAACATTATATACGTCTATAACGCAATATAACCTAACCTAACCCATCCAGCCCCTCGCTGGTAATGTTTTACAGAATCCCGGTCGGTTCGGCCCGTACCTCTCCGTGGGAACATTATATACGTCTATAACGTTATATATCCTAACCTAAGGCAACCTCACACCTCGGATGTAGTATTTTATAACATTTCTGGCGGGCCGGCCCCTACTTCTCGGTGGGAACATTATATACGTTTATAAAGTAATATAACCTAACCTAACCCATCTAGCCCCTTGCTGGTAATGTTTTACAGAATCCCGGTCCTGTCGGACTGTACCTCTCCGTGCGAACATTATATACGTCTATAACGTTATATATCCTAACCTAAGGCAACGTCACACCTCGGATGTAGAATTTACAACATACCTGGCCTGTCGGCCCCTACTTCTCGGTGGGAACATTATATACGTCAATAACGTAATATAACCTAACCTAACCCATCTAGCCCCTCGCTGGTAATGTTTTACAGAATCCCGGTCGTGTAGGTCCGTGCCTCTCCGTGGGAACATTATATACGTCTATAACGTTATATATCCTAACCTAAGGCAGCCTAATATTTCGGATGTAGTATATTGCAACATTCCTGGCGGGTCAGCCACTATTTCTCGGTGGGAACATTATATACTTCTATAACGTTATATATCGTAACCTAAGGAAACCTCAAACCTCGGATGTAGTATTTTACAACATACGTGGCGGGTCGGCCCCAACTTCTCGATGGGAACGTTATATACGTCTATAACGTAATATAACCTAACCTAACCCATCCAGCCCCTCGCTGGTAATGTTTTACAGAATCCCGGTCGTGACGGCACGTACCTCTTCGTGGGAACATTAGATACGTCTATAACGTTATATATCCTAACTTAAGGCAACCTCACACCTCGGATGTAGTATTTTACAACATTCCTGGCGGGTAGGCCCCTACTTCTCGGTTGGAACATTATATACGTTTATAAAGTAATATAACCTAACCTAACCCATCTAGCCCCTCGCTGGTAATGTTTTACAGAATCCCGGTCGTGTAGGTCCGTGCCTCTCCGTGGGAACATTATATACGTCTATAACGTTATATATCCTAACCTAAGGCAGCCTAATATTTCGGATGTAGTATATTGCAACATTCCTGGCGGGTCAGCCACTATTTCTCGGTGGGAACATTATATACGTCTATAACGTAATATAACCTAACCTAATCCATCTGGCCCCTCGCTGGTAATGTCTTACAGAATCCCGGTCCTGTCGGCCCGTACCTCCCCGTGGGAAAAATATATACGTCTATAACGTTATATATCCTAACCAAAGGCAACCTCAAACCTCGGATGTAGTATTATACAACATTCCAGGCAGGTCGGCCCCTACTTCTTGGTTGGAACATTATATACGTCTATAACGTAATATAACCTAACCTAATCCATCTGGCCCCTCGCTGGTAATGTCTTACAGAATCCCGGTCCTGTCGGCCCGTACCTCTCCGTGGGAACATTATATACGTCTATAACGTTATATATCCTAACCTAAGGCAACCTCAAACCTTGGATGTAGTATTTTACGACATTCCTGGCGGGTCGGCCCCTACTCCTCGGTGGGAACGTTATATACGTCTATAACGTAATATACCCTAACCTAACCCATCTAGCCCCTGGCTGGTAATGTTTTACAGAATCCCGGTCGTGACGGCACGTCCCTCTTCGTGGGAACATTATATACGTCTATAACGTTATATATCGTAACCTAAGGTAACCTCATACCTCGGATGTAGTATTTTACAACATACCTGGCGGGTCGGCCCCTACTTCTCGGTTGGAACATTATATACGTCTATAACGTAATATAACCTAACCTTATCCATCTGGCCCCTCGCTGGTAATGTCTTACAGAATCCCGGTCCTGTCGGCCCGTACCTCTCCGTGGGAACATTATATACGTCTATAACGTTATATATCCTAACCTAAGGCAGCCCCACACCTCGGATGTAGTATTTTACAACATACCTGGCGGGTCGGCCCCTACTTCTCGGTTGGAACATTATATACGTCTATAACGTAATATAACCTAACCTAACCCATCTAGCCCCTCGATGGTAATGTTTTACAGAATTCCGGTCGTGTCGGACCGTACCTCTCCGTGGGAACATTATGAACGTCTATAGCGTTATATATCCTAACCTAAGGCAACCTCACACATCGGATGTAGTATTTTACAACATTCCTGGCTGGTCGGCCCCTACTTCCCGGTTGGAACATTATATACGTCTATAACGTAATATAACCTAATCTAACCCATCTAGCCCCTCGATGGTAATGTTTTACAGAATTCCGGTCGTGTCGGACCGTACCTCTCCGTGGGAACATTATAAACGTCTATAGCGTTATATATCCTAACCTAAGGCAACCTCAAACCTGGGATGTAGTATTTTACAACATACATGGCGCGTCGGCCCCTACTTCTCGATGGGAACGTTATATACGTCTATAACGTAATATAACCTAACCTAACCCATCTAGTGCCTCGCTGGTAATGTTTTACAGAATCCCGGTCGTGTCGGCCCGTACCTCTCCGTGGGAACATTATATACGTCTATAACGTTATATATACTAACCTAAGGCAACCTCACTCCTAGGATGTAATATTTTACAACATTCCTGGCGGGTCGGCCACTATTTCCCGGTTGGAACATTATATAGGTCTATAACGTAATATAACCTAACCTAACCCATCTAGCCCCTCGCTGGTAATGTTTTACTGAATCCCGGCCGTGTCGGACCGTACCTCTTCGTGGGAACATTATATACGTCTATAACGTTATATATCCTAACCTAAGGCAACCTAACATCTCGGATGTAGTATTTTACAACATACCTGGCGGGCCGGCCCCATATTCTCGGTGGGAACATTATATACGTCTATAACGTAATATAACCTAATCTAACCCATCTAGCCCCTGGCTGGTAATGTTTTACAGAATCCCGGTCGTGACGGCCCGTACCTCTTCGTGGGTACATTATATACGTCTATAACGCTATATATCCTAACCTAAGGCAACCTCACACCTCGGATGTAGTATTTTACAACATTCCTGGCGAGTCGGCCCCTACTTCTCGGTTGGAACATTATATACGTCTATAACGCAATATAACCTAACCTAACCCATCCAGCCCCTCGCTGGTAATGTTTTACAGAATCCCGGTCGGTTCGGCCCGTACCTCTCCGTGGGAACATTATATACGTCTATAACGTTATATATCCTAACCTAAGGCAACCTCACACCTCGGATGTAGTATTTTATAACATTTCTGGCGGGCCGGCCCCTACTTCTCGGTGGGAACATTATATACGTTTATAAAGTAATATAACCTAACCTAACCCATCTAGCCCCTTGCTGGTAATGTTTTACAGAATCCCGGTCCTGTCGGACTGTACCTCTCCGTGCGAACATTATATACGTCTATAACGTTATATATCCTAACCTAAGGCAACGTCACACCTCGGATGTAGAATTTACAACATACCTGGCCTGTCGGCCCCTACTTCTCGGTGGGAACATTATATACGTCAATAACGTAATATAACCTAACCTAACCCATCTAGCCCCTCGCTGGTAATGTTTTACAGAATCCCGGTCGTGTAGGTCCGTGCCTCTCCGTGGGAACATTATATACGTCTATAACGTTATATATCCTAACCTAAGGCAGCCTAATATTTCGGATGTAGTATATTGCAACATTCCTGGCGGGTCAGCCACTATTTCTCGGTGGGAACATTATATACGTCTATAACGTAATATAACCTAACCTAATCCATCTGGCCCCTCGCTGGTAATGTCTTACAGAATCCCGGTCCTGTCGGCCCGTACCTCTCCGTGGGAACATTATATACGTCTATAACGTTATATACCCTAACCTAAAGCAACCTAACATTTCGGATGTAGTATATTACAACATTCCTGGCGGGTCGGCCCCTACTTCTCGATGGGAACGTTATATACATCTATAATGTAAAATAACCTAACCTAACCCATCCAGCCCCTCGCTGGTAATGTTTTACAGAATCCCGGTCGGGTCGGCCCGTACCTCTCCGTGGGAACATTATAAACGTCTATAGCGTCATATATCCTAACCTAAGGCAGCCTAATATTTCGGATGTAGTATATTACAACATTCCTGGCGGGTCAGCCACTATTTCTCGGTGGGAACATTATATACGTCTATAACGTAATATAACCTAACCTAATCCATCTGGCCCCTCGCTGGTAATGTTTTACAGAATCCCGGTCCTGTCGGCCCGTACCTCCCCGTGGGAAAAATATATACGTCTATAACGTTATATGTCCTAACCAAAGGCAACCTCAAACCTCGGATGTAGTATTATACAACATTCCAGGCAGGTCGGCCCCTACTTCTTGGTTGGAACATTATATACGTCTATAACGTAATATAACCTAACCTAATCCATCTGGCCCCTCGCTGGTAATGTCTTACAGAATCCCGGTCCTGTCGGCCCGTACCTCTCCGTGGGAACATTATATACGTCTATAACGTTATATATCCTAACCTAAGGCAACCTCAAACCTTGGATGTAGTATTTTACGACATTCCTGGCGGGTCGGCCCCTACTCCTCGGTGGGAACGTTATATACGTCTATAACGTAATATACCCTAACCTAACCCATCTAGCCCCTGGCTGGTAATGTTTTACAGAATCCCGGTCGTGACGGCACGTCCCTCTTCGTGGGAACATTATATACGTCTATAACGTTATATATCGTAACCTAAGGTAACCTCATACCTCGGATGTAGTATTTTACAACATACCTGGCGGGTCGGCCCCTACTTCTCGGTTGGAACATTATATACGTCTATAACGTAATATAACCTAACCTTATCCATCTGGCCCCTCGCTGGTAATGTCTTACAGAATCCCGGTCCTGTCGGCCCGTACCTCTCCGTGGGAACATTATATACGTCTATAACGTTATATATCCTAACCTAAGGCAGCCCCACACCTCGGATGTAGTATTTTACAACATACCTGGCCGGTCGGCCCCTACTTCTCGGTTGGAACATTATATACGTCTATAACGTAATATAACCTAACCTAATCCATCTGGCCCCTCGCTGGTAATGTTTTACCGTATCCCGGTCGGGTCGGTCCGTACCTCTCCGTGGGAACATCATAAACGTCTATAGCGTTATATATCCTAACCTAAGGCAACCTCACTCCTCGGATGTAGTATTTTACAACATTCCTGGCGGGCCGGCCGCTACGTCTCTGTGGGATCATTATATACGTCTATAACGTAATATAACCCAACCTAACCCATCTAGCCCCTGGATGGTAATGTTTTGCAGAATCTCGGTCGTGACGGCCCGTAAACCTTCGCGGGAACATTATATACTTCTATAACGTTATATATCGTAACCTAAGGAAACCTCAAACCTCGGATGTAGTATTTTACAACATACGTGGCGGGTCGGCCCCAACTTCTCGATGGGAACGTTATATACGTCTATAACGTAATATAACCTAACCTAACCCATCCAGCCCCTCGCTGGTAATGTTTTACAGAATCCCGGTCGTGACGGCACGTACCTCTTCGTGGGAACATTAGATACGTCTATAACGTTATATATCCTAACTTAAGGCAACCTCACACCTCGGATGTAGTATTTTACAACATTCCTGGCGGGTAGGCCCCTACTTCTCGGTTGGAACATTATATACGTTTATAAAGTAATATAACCTAACCTAACCCATCTAGCCCCTCGCTGGTAATGTTTTACAGAATCCCGGTCGTGTAGGTCCGTGCCTCTCCGTGGGAACATTATATACGTCTATAACGTTATATATCCTAACCTAAGGCAGCCTAATATTTCGGATGTAGTATATTGCAACATTCCTGGCGGGTCAGCCACTATTTCTCGGTGGGAACATTATATACGTCTATAACGTAATATAACCTAACCTAATCCATCTGGCCCCTCGCTGGTAATGTCTTACAGAATCCCGGTCCTGTCGGCCCGTACCTCTCCGTGGGAACATTATATACGTCTATAACGTTATATACCCTAACCTAAAGCAACCTAACATTTCGGATGTAGTATATTACAACATTCCTGGCGGGTCGGCCCCTACTTCTCGATGGGAACGTTATATACATCTATAATGTAAAATAACCTAACCTAACCCATCCAGCCCCTCGCTGGTAATGTTTTACAGAATCCCGGTCGGGTCGGCCCGTACCTCTCCGTGGGAACATTATAAACGTCTATAGCGTCATATATCCTAACCTAAGGCAGCCTAATATTTCGGATGTAGTATATTACAACATTCCTGGCGGGTCAGCCACTATTTCTCGGTGGGAACATTATATACGTCTATAACGTAATATAACCTAACCTAATCCATCTGGCCCCTCGCTGGTAATGTTTTACAGAATCCCGGTCCTGTCGGCCCGTACCTCCCCGTGGGAAAAATATATACGTCTATAACGTTATATATCCTAACCAAAGGCAACCTCAAACCTCGGATGTAGTATTATACAACATTCCAGGCAGGTCGGCCCCTACTTCTTGGTTGGAACATTATATACGTCTATAACGTAATATAACCTAACCTAATCCATCTGGCCCCTCGCTGGTAATCTCTTACAGAATCCCGGTCCTGTCGGCCCGTACCTCTCCGTGGGAACATTATATACGTCTATAACGTTATATATCCTAACCTAAGGCAACCTCAAACCTTGGATGTAGTATTTTACGACATTCCTGGCGGGTCGGCCCCTACTCCTCGGTGGGAACGTTATATACGTCTATAACGTAATATACCCTAACCTAACCCATCTAGCCCCTGGCTGGTAATGTTTTACAGAATCCCGGTCGTGACGGCACGTCCCTCTTCGTGGGAACATTATATACGTCTATAACGTTATATATCGTAACCTAAGGTAACCTCATACCTCGGATGTAGTATTTTACAACATACCTGGCGGGTCGGCCCCTACTTCTCGGTTGGAACATTATATACGTCTATAACGTAATATAACCTAACCTTATCCATCTGGCCCCTCGCTGGTA
This sequence comes from Xylocopa violacea, assembly GCA_963969225.1. NCBI lineage: Eukaryota > Metazoa > Arthropoda > Insecta > Hymenoptera > Apidae > Xylocopa > Xylocopa violacea. The sequence goes on along the minus strand of CAXAJV010000247.1, from coordinate 2,540,080 downwards.
ATGTCTTACAGAATCCCGGTCCTGTCGGCCCGTACCTCTCCGTGGGAACATTATATACGTCTATAACGTTATATATCCTAACCTAAGGCAGCCCCACACCTCGGATGTAGTATTTTACAACATACCTGGCGGGTCGGCCCCTACTTCTCGGTTGGAACATTATATACGTCTATAACGTAATATAACCTAACCTAATCCATCTGGCCCCTCGCTGGTAATGTTTTACCGTATCCCGGTCGGGTCGGTCCGTACCTCTCCGTGGGAACATCATAAACGTCTATAGCGTTATATATCCTAACCTAAGGCAACCTCACTCCTCGGATGTAGTATTTTACAACATTCCTGGCGGGCCGGCCGCTACGTCTCTGTGGGATCATTATATACGTCTATAACGTAATATAACCCAACCTAACCCATCTAGCCCCTGGATGGTAATGTTTTGCAGAATCTCGGTCGTGACGGCCCGTAAACCTTCGCGGGAACATTATATACTTCTATAACGTTATATATCGTAACCTAAGGAAACCTCAAACCTCGGATGTAGTATTTTACAACATACGTGGCGGGTCGGCCCCAACTTCTCGATGGGAACGTTATATACGTCTATAACGTAATATAACCTAACCTAACCCATCCAGCCCCTCGCTGGTAATGTTTTACAGAATCCCGGTCGTGACGGCACGTACCTCTTCGTGGGAACATTAGATACGTCTATAACGTTATATATCCTAACTTAAGGCAACCTCACACCTCGGATGTAGTATTTTACAACATTCCTGGCGGGTAGGCCCCTACTTCTCGGTTGGAACATTATATACGTCTATAAAGTAATATAACCTAACCTAACCCATCTAGCCCCTCGATGGTAATGTTTTACAGAATTCCGGTCGTGTCGTACCGTACCTCTCCGTGGGAACATTATGAACGTCTATAGCGTTATATATCCTAACCTAAGGCAACCTCACACATCGGATGTAGTATTTTACAACATTCCTGGCTGGTCGGCCCCTACTTCCCGGTTGGAACATTATATACGTCTATAACGTAATATAACCTAATCTAACCCATCTAGCCCCTCGATGGTAATGTTTTACAGAATTCCGGTCGGGTCGGCCCGTACCTCTCCGTGGGAACATCATAAACGTCTATAGCGTTATATATCCTAACCTAAGGCAACCTCACTCCTCGGATGTAGTATTTTACAACATTCCTGGCGGGCCGGCCGCTACGTCTCTGTGGGAACATTATATACGTCTATAACGTAATATAACCCAACCTAACCCATCTGGCCCCTCGCTGGTAATGTTTTAGAGAATCCCGGCCGTGTCGGACCGTACCACTACGTGGAGACATTAGATACGTCTATAACGTTATATATCCTAACCTAAGGCAACCTCACTCCTCGGATGTAGTATTTTACAACATTCCTGGCGGGCCGGCCATTACGTCTCTGTGGGAACATTATATAAGTCTATAACGTAATATAACCCAACCTAACCCATCTAGACCCTGGCTGGTAATGTTTTGCAGAATCCCGGTCGTGACGGTCCGTACATCTTCGCGGGAACATTATATACGTCTATAACGTTATATATCCTAACCCAAGGCAATCCCAAACCTCGGATGTAGTATTTTACAACATTCCTGTCGGGCCGGCCGCTACTTCTCGGTGGGAACATTATTTACGTCTATAACGTAATATAACCTAACCTAACCCATCTAGCCCCTCGCTGGTAATGTTTTACAGTATCCCGGTCGGGTCCGCCCGTACCTCTCCGTGGGAACATCATAAACGTCTATAGCGTTATATATCCTAACCTAAGGCAACCTCACTCCTCGGATGTAGTATTTTACAACATTCCTGGCGGGCCGGCCGCTACGTCTCTGTGGGATCATTATATACGTCTATAACGTAATATAACCCAACCTAACCCATCTAGCCCCTGGATGGTAATGTTTTGCAGAATCCCGGTCGTGACGGCCCGTAAACCTTCGCGGGAACATTATATACTTCTATAACGTTATATATCGTAACCTAAGGCAACCTCAAACCTCGGATGTAGTATTTTACAACATACGTGGCGGGTCGGCCCCAACTTCTCGATGGGAACGTTATATACGTCTATAACGTAATATAACCTAACCTAACCCATCCAGCCCCTCGCTGGTAATGTTTTACAGAATCCCGGTCGTGACGGCACGTACCTCTTCGTGGGAACATTAGATACGTCTATAACGTTATATATCCTAACTTAAGGCAACCTCACACCTCGGATGTAGTATTTTACAACATTCCTGGCGGGTAGGCCCCTACTTCTCGGTTGGAACATTATATACGTCTATAAAGTAATATAACCTAACCTAACCCATCTAGCCCCTCGATGGTAATGTTTTACAGAATTCCGGTCGTGTCGGACCGTACCTCTCCGTGTGAACATTATGAACGTCTATAGCGTTATATATCCTAACCTAAGGCAACCTCACACATCGGATGTAGTATGTTACAACATTCCTGGCTGGACGGCCCCTACTTCCCGGTTGGAACATTATATACGTCTATAACGTAATATAACCTAATCTAACCCATCTAGCCCCTCGATGGTAATGTTTTACAGAATTCCGGTCGTGTCGGACCGTACCTCTCCGTGGGAACATTATAAACGTCTATAGCGTTATATATCCTAACCTAAGGCAACCTCACACATCGGATGTAGTATTTTACAACATTCCTGGCGGGTCGGCCCCTACTTATCGGTTGGAACGTTATATACGTCTATAACGTAATATAACCTAACCTCACCCATCCAGCCCCTCGCTGGTAATGTTTTACAGAATCCCGGTCGTGTCGGTCCGTGCCTCTCCGTGGGAACATTATATACGTCTATAACGTTATATATCCTAACCTAAAGCAACCTAACATTTCGGATGTAGTATATTACAACATTCCTGGCGGGTCGGCCCCTACTTCTCGATGGGAACGTTATATACGTCTATAACGTAATATAACCTAACCTAACCCATCCAGCCCCTCGCTGGTAATGTTTTACAGAATCCCGGTCGTGTCGGTCCATGCATCTCCGTGGGAACATTATATACGTCTATAACGTTATATATCCTAACCTAAGGCAACCTCACACCTCGTATGTCGTATTTTACAACATACCTGGCGGGTCGGCCCCTACTTCTCGGTTGGAACATTATACACGTCTATAACGTAATATAACCTAACCTAACCCATCTGGCCCCTCGCTGGTAATGTTTTAGAGAATCCCGGCCGTGTCGGACCGTACCACTACGTGGAGACATTAGATACGTCTATAACGTTATATATCCTAACCTAAGGCAACCTCACTCCTCGGATGTAGTATTTTACAACATTCCTGGCGGGCCGGCCATTACGTCTCTGTGGGAACATTATATAAGTCTATAACGTAATATAACCCAACCTAACCCATCTAGACCCTGGCTGGTAATGTTTTGCAGAATCCCGGTCGTGACGGTCCGTACATCTTCGCGGGAACATTATATACGTCTATAACGTTATATATCCTAACCTAAGGCAACCCCAAACCTCGGATGTAGTATTTTACAACATTCCTGTCGGGCCGGCCGCTACTTCTCGGTGGGAACATTATTTACGTCTATAACGTAATATAACCTAACCTAACCCATCTAGCCCCTCGCTGGTAATGTTTTACAGAATCCCGGTCGTGTCGGTCCATGCATCTCCGTGGGAACATTATATACGTCTATAACGTTATATATCCTAACCTAAGGCAACCTCACACCTCGTATGTCGTATTTTACAACATACCTGGCGGGTCGGCCCCTACTTCTCGGTTGGAACATTATACACGTCTATAACGTAATATAACCTAACCTAATCCATCTGGCCCCTCGCTGGTAATGTTTTACAGTATCCCGGTCGGGTCGGCCCGTACCTCTCCGTGGGAACATCATAAACGTCTATAGCGTTATATATCCTAACCTAAGGCAACCTCACTCCTCGGATGTAGTATTTTACAACATTCCTGGCGGGCCGGCCGCTACGTCTCTGTGGGAACATTATATACGTCTATAACGTAATATAACCTAACCTAACCCATCCAGCCCCTCGCTGGTAATGTTTTACAGAATCCCGGTCGTGACGGCACGTACCTCTTCGTGGGAACATTAGATACGTCTATAACGTTATATATCCTAACTTAAGGCAACCTCACACCTCGGATGTAGTATTTTACAACATTCCTGGCGGGTAGGCCCCTACTTCTCGGTTGGAACATTATATACGTCTATAAAGTAATATAACCTAACCTAAACCATCTAGCCCCTCGATGGTAATGTTTTACAGAATTCCGGTCGTGTCGGACCGTACCTCTCCGTGTGAACATTATGAACGTCTATAGCGTTATATATCCTAACCTAAGGCAACCTCACACATCGGATGTAGTATGTTACAACATTCCTGGCTGGACGGCCCCTACTTCCCGGTTGGAACATTATATACGTCTATAACGTAATATAACCTAATCTAACCCATCTAGCCCCTCGATGGTAATGTTTTACAGAATTCCGGTCGTGTCGGACCGTACCTCTCCGTGGGAACATTATAAACGTCTATAGCGTTATATATCCTAACCTAAGGCAACCTCACACATCGGATGTAGTATTTTACAACATTCCTGGCGGGTCGGCCCCTACTTATCGGTTGGAACGTTATATACGTCTATAACGTAATATAACCTAACCTCACCCATCCAGCCCCTCGCTGGTAATGTTTTACAGAATCCCGGTCGTGTCGGTCCGTGCCTCTCCGTGGGAACATTATATACGTCTATAACGTTATATATCCTAACCTAAAGCAACCTAACATTTCGGATGTAGTATATTACAACATTCCTGGCGGGTCGGCCCCTACTTCTCGATGGGAACGTTATATACGTCTATAACGTAATATAACCTAACCTAACCCATCCAGCCCCTCGCTGGTAATGTTTTACAGAATCCCGGTCGTGTCGGTCCATGCATCTCCGTGGGAACATTATATACGTCTATAACGTTATATATCCTAACCTAAGGCAACCTCACACCTCGTATGTCGTATTTTACAACATACCTGGCGGGTCGGCCCCTACTTCTCGGTTGGAACATTATACACGTCTATAACGTAATATAACCTAACCTAACCCATCTGGCCCCTCGCTGGTAATGTTTTAGAGAATCCCGGCCGTGTCGGACCGTACCACTACGTGGAGACATTAGATACGTCTATAACGTTATATATCCTAACCTAAGGCAACCTCACTCCTCGGATGTAGTATTTTACAACATTCCTGGCGGGCCGGCCATTACGTCTCTGTGGGAACATTATATAAGTCTATAACGTAATATAACCCAACCTAACCCATCTAGACCCTGGCTGGTAATGTTTTGCAGAATCCCGGTCGTGACGGTCCGTACATCTTCGCGGGAACATTATATACGTCTATAACGTTATATATCCTAACCTAAGGCAACCCCAAACCTCGGATGTAGTATTTTACAACATTCCTGTCGGGCCGGCCGCTACTTCTCGGTGGGAACATTATTTACGTCTATAACGTAATATAACCTAACCTAACCCATCTAGCCCCTCGCTGGTAATGTTTTACAGAATCCCGGTCGTGTCGGTCCATGCATCTCCGTGGGAACATTATATACGTCTATAACGTTATATATCCTAACCTAAGGCAACCTCACACCTCGTATGTCGTATTTTACAACATACCTGGCGGGTCGGCCCCTACTTCTCGGTTGGAACATTATACACGTCTATAACGTAATATAACCTAACCTAATCCATCTGGCCCCTCGCTGGTAATGTTTTACAGTATCCCGGTCGGGTCGGCCCGTACCTCTCCGTGGGAACATCATAAACGTCTATAGCGTTATATATCCTAACCTAAGGCAACCTCACTCCTCGGATGTAGTATTTTACAACATTCCTGGCGGGCCGGCCGCTACGTCTCTGTGGGAACATTATATACGTCTATAACGTAATATAACCTAACCTAACCCATCCAGCCCCTCGCTGGTAATGTTTTACAGAATCCCGGTCGTGACGGCACGTACCTCTTCGTGGGAACATTAGATACGTCTATAACGTTATATATCCTAACTTAAGGCAACCTCACACCTCGGATGTAGTATTTTACAACATTCCTGGCGGGTAGGCCCCTACTTCTCGGTTGGAACATTATATACGTCTATAAAGTAATATAACCTAACCTAACCCATCTAGCCCCTCGATGGTAATGTTTTACAGAATTCCGGTCGTGTCGGACCGTACCTCTCCGTGTGAACATTATGAACGTCTATAGCGTTATATATCCTAACCTAAGGCAACCTCACACATCGGATGTAGTATGTTACAACATTCCTGGCTGGACGGCCCCTACTTCCCGGTTGGAACATTATATACGTCTATAACGTAATATAACCTAATCTAACCCATCTAGCCCCTCGATGGTAATGTTTTACAGAATTCCGGTCGTGTCGGACCGTACCTCTCCGTGGGAACATTATAAACGTCTATAGCGTTATATATCCTAACCTAAGGCAACCTCACACATCGGATGTAGTATTTTACAACATTCCTGGCGGGTCGGCCCCTACTTATCGGTTGGAACGTTATATACGTCTATAACGTAATATAACCTATCCTCACCCATCCAGCCCCTCGCTGGTAATGTTTTACAGAATCCCGGTCGTGTCGGTCCGTGCCTCTCCGTGGGAACATTATATACGTCTATAACGTTATATATCCTAACCTAAAGCAACCTAACATTTCGGATGTAGTATATTACAACATTCCTGGCGGGTCGGCCCCTACTTCTCGATGGGAACGTTATATACGTCTATAACGTAATATAACCTAACCTAACCCATCCAGCCCCTCGCTGGTAATGTTTTACAGAATCCCGGTCGTGTCGGTCCATGCATCTCCGTGGGAACATTATATACGTCTATAACGTTATATATCCTAACCTAAGGCAACCTCACACCTCGTATGTCGTATTTTACAACATACCTGGCGGGTCGGCCCCTACTTCTCGGTTGGAACATTATACACGTCTATAACGTAATATAACCTAACCTAACCCATCTGGCCCCTCGCTGGTAATGTTTTAGAGAATCCCGGCCGTGTCGGACCGTACCACTACGTGGAGACATTAGATACGTCTATAACGTTATATATCCTAACCTAAGGCAACCTCACTCCTCGGATGTAGTATTTTACAACATTCCTGGCGGGCCGGCCATTACGTCTCTGTGGGAACATTATATAAGTCTATAACGTAATATAACCCAACCTAACCCATCTAGACCCTGGCTGGTAATGTTTTGCAGAATCCCGGTCGTGACGGTCCGTACATCTTCGCGGGAACATTATATACGTCTATAACGTTATATATCCTAACCTAAGGCAACCCCAAACCTCGGATGTAGTATTTTACAACATTCCTGTCGGGCCGGCCGCTACTTCTCGGTGGGAACATTATTTACGTCTATAACGTAATATAACCTAACCTAACCCATCTAGCCCCTCGCTGGTAATGTTTTACAGAATCCCGGTCGTGTCGGTCCATGCATCTCCGTGGGAACATTATATACGTCTATAACGTTATATATCCTAACCTAAGGCAACCTCACACCTCGTATGTCGTATTTTACAACATACATGGCGGGTCGGCCCCTACTTCTCGGTTGGAACATTATACACGTCTATAACGTAATATAACCTAACCTAATCCATCTGGCCCCTCGCTGGTAATGTTTTACAGTATCCCGGTCGGGTCGGCCCGTACCTCTCCGTGGGAACATCATAAACGTCTATAGCGTTATATATCCTAACCTAAGGCAACCTCACTCCTCGGATGTAGTATTTTACAACATTCCTGGCGGGCCGGCCGCTACGTCTCTGTGGGAACATTATATACGTCTATAACGTAATATAACCCAACCTAACCCATCTAGCCCCTGGATGGTAATGTTTTGCAGAATCCCGGTCGTGACGGCCCGTAAACCTTCGCGGGAACATTATATACTTCTATAACGTTATATATCGTAACCTAAGGCAACCTCAAACCTCGGATGTAGTATTTTACAACATACCTGGCGGGTCGGCCCCAACTTCTCGATGGGAACGTTATATACGTCTATAACGTAATATAACCTAACCTAACCCATCCAGCCCCTCGCTGGTAATGTTTTACAGAATCCCGGTCGTGACGGCACGTACCTCTTCGTGGGAACATTAGATACGTCTATAACGTTATATATCCTAACTTAAGGCAACCTCACACCTCGGATGTAGTATTTTACAACAATCCTGGCGGGTCGGCCCCTACTTCTCGGTTGGAACATTATATACGTCTATAACGTAATATAACCTAACCTAACCCATCTAGCCCCTCGATGGTAATGTTTTACAGAATTCCGGTCGTGTCGGACCGTACCTCTCCGTGGGAACATTATGAACGTCTATAGCGTTATATATCCTAACCTAAGGCAACCTCACACATCGGATGTAGTATTTTACAACATTCCTGGCGGGTCGGCCCCTACTTCACGGTTGGAACATTATATACGTCTATAACGTAATATAACCTAATCTAACCCATCTAGCCCCTCGATGGTAATGTTTTACAGAATTCCGGTCGTGTCGGACCGTACCTCTCCGTGGGAACATTATAAACGTCTATAGCGTTATATATCCTAACCTAAGGCAACCTCACACATCGGGTGTAGTATTTTACAACATTCCTGGCGGGTCGGCCCCTACTTATCGGTTGGAACGTTATATACGTCTATAACGTAATATAACCTAACCTCACCCATGCAGCCCCTCGCTGGTAATGTTTTACAGAATCCCGGTCGGGTCGGCCCGTACCTCTCCGTGGGACCATTATAAACGTCTATAGCGTTATATATCCTAACCTAAGGCAACCTCACTCCTCGGATGTAGTATTTTACAACATTCCTGGCGGGCCGGCCGCTACGTCTCTGTGGGATCATTATATACGTCTATAACGTAATATAACCCAACCTAACCCATCTAGCCCCTGGATGGTAATGTTTTGCAGAATCCCGGTCGTGACGGCCCGTAAACCTTCGCGGGAACATTATATACTTCTATAACGTTATATATCGTAACCTAAGGCAACCTCAAACCTCGGATGTAGTATTTTACAACATACGTGGCGGGTCGGCCCCAACTTCTCGATGGGAACGTTATATACGTCTATAACGTAATATAACCTAACCTAACCCATCCAGCCCCTCGCTGGTAATGTTTTACAGAATCCCGGTCGTGACGGCACGTACCTCTTCGTGGGAACATTAGATACGTCTATAACGTTATATATCCTAACTTAAGGCAACCTCACACCTCGGATGTAGTATTTTACAACATTCCTGGCGGGTAGGCCCCTACTTCTCGGTTGGAACATTATATACGTCTATAAAGTAATATAACCTAACCTAACCCATCTAGCCCCTCGATGGTAATGTTTTACAGAATTCCGGTCGTGTCGGACCGTACCTCTCCGTGGGAACATTATGAACGTCTATAGCGTTATATATCCTAACCTAAGGCAACCTCACACATCGGATGTAGTATTTTACAACATTCCTGGCTGGTCGGCCCCTACTTCCCGGTTGGAACATTATATACGTCTATAACGTAATATAACCTAATCTAACCCATCTAGCCCCTCGATGGTAATGTTTTACAGAATCCCGGCCGTGTCGGACCGTACCACTACGTGGAGACATTAGATACGTCTATAACGTTATATATCCTAGCCTAAGGCAACCTCACTCCTCGGATGTAGTATTTTACAACATTCCTGGCGGGCCGGCCATTACGTCTCTGTGGGAACATTATATAAGTCTATAACGTAATATAACCCAACCTAACCGATCTAGACCCTGGCTGGTAATGTTTTGCAGAATCCCGGTCGTGACGGTCCGTACATCTTCGCGGGAACATTATATACGTCTATAACGTTATATATCCTAACCTAAGGCAACCCCAAACCTCGGTTGTAGTATTTTACAACATTCCTGTCGGGCCGGCCGCTACTTCTCGGTGGGAACATTATTTACGTCTATAACGTAATATAACTTAACCTAACCCATCTAGCCCCTCGCTGGTAATGTTTTACAGAATCCCGGTCGTGTCGGTCCATGCATCTCCGTGGGAACATTATATACGTCTATAACGTTATATATCCTAACCTAAGGCAACCTCACACCTCGTATGTCGTATTTTACACCATACCTGGCGGGTCGGCCCCTACTTCTCGGTTGGAACATTATACACGTCTATAACGTTATATAACCTAACCTAATCCATCTGGCCCCTCGCTGGTAATGTTTTACAGTATCCCGGTCGGGTCGGCCCGTACCTCTCCGTGGGAACATCATAAACGTCTATAGCGTTATATATCCTAACCTAAGGCAACCTCACTCCTCGGATGTAGTATTTTACAACATTCCTGGCGGGCCGGCCGCTACGTCTCTGTGGGAACATTATATACGTCTATAACGTAATATAACCTAACCTAACCCATCCAGCCCCTCGCTGGTAATGTTTTACAGAATCCCGGTCGTGACGGCACGTACCTCTTCGTGGGAACATTAGATACGTCTATAACGTTATATATCCTAACTTAAGGCAACCTCACACCTCGGATGTAGTATTTTACAACAATCCTGGCGGGTCGGCCCCTACTTCTCGGTTGGAACATTATATACGTCTATAACGTAATATAACCTAACCTAACCCATCTAGCCCCTCGATGGTAATGTTTTACAGAATTCCGGTCGTGTCGGACCGTACCTCTCCGTGGGAACATTATGAACGTCTATAGCGTTATATATCCTAACCTAAGGCAACCTCACACATCGGATGTAGTATTTTACAACATTCCTGGCGGGTCGGCCCCTACTTCACGGTTGGAACATTATATACGTCTATAACGTAATATAACCTAATCTAACCCATCTAGCCCCTCGATGGTAATGTTTTACAGAATTCCGGTCGTGTCGGACCGTACCTCTCCGTGGGAACATTATAAACGTCTATAGCGTTATATATCCTAACCTAAGGCAACCTCACACATCGGGTGTAGTATTTTACAACATTCCTGGCGGGTCGGCCCCTACTTATCGGTTGGAACGTTATATACGTCTATAACGTAATATAACCTAACCTCACCCATGCAGCCCCTCGCTGGTAATGTTTTACAGAATCCCGGTCGGGTCGGCCCGTACCTCTCCGTGGGACCATTATAAACGTCTATAGCGTTATATATCCTAACCTAAGGCAACCTCACTCCTCGGATGTAGTATTTTACAACATTCCTGGCGGGCCGGCCGCTACGTCTCTGTGGGAACATTGTATACGTCTATAACGTAATATAACCCAACCTAACCCATCTAGCCCCTGGATGGTAATGTTTTGCAGAATCCCGGTCGTGACGGCCCGTAAACCTTCGCGGGAACATTATATACTTCTATAACGTTATATATCGTAACCTAAGGCAACCTCAAACCTCGGATGTAGTATTTTACAACATACCTGGCGGGTCGGCCCCAACTTCTCGATGGGAACGTTATATACGTCTATAACGTAATATAACCTAACCTAACCCATCCAGCCCCTCGCTGGTAATGTTTTACAGAATCCCGGTCGGGTCGGCCCGTACATCTCCGTGGGAACATTATAAACGTCTATAGCGTTATATATCCTAACCTAAGGCAGCCTAACATTTCGGATGTAGTATATTACAACATTCCTGGCGGGTTGGCCACTAATTCTCGGTTGGAACATTATATACGTCTATAACGTAATATAACCTAATCTAATCCATCTAGCCCCTCGCTGGTAATGTTTTACAGAATCCCGGTCGTGTCGGCCCGTACCTCTTCGTGGGAACATTATATACGTCTATAACGTTATATATCCTAACCTGAGGCAACCTCGCACCTCGGATGTAGTATTTTACAACATTCCTGTCTGGCCGGCCGCTACTTCTCGGTTGGAACATTATATAGGTCTATAACGTTATATATTCTAACCTAAGGCAACCTCACACCTCGGATGTAGTACTTTACAACATACCTGACGCGTCGGCCCCTACTTCTCGATGGGAACGTTATATACGTCTATAACGTAATATAACCTAACCTAACCCATCTAGCACCTCGTTGGTAATGTTTTACAGAATCCCGGTCGTGTCGGTCCGTGCCTCTCCGTGGGAACATTATATACGTCTATAAAGTTATATATCCTAACCTAAGGCAACCTCACACCTCGGATGTAGTATTTTACAACATACCTGGCCTGTCGGCCACTACTTCTCGGTGGGGACATTATATACGTCAATAACGTAATAAAACCTAACCTAACCCATCTAGCACCTCGTTGGTAATGTTTTACAGAATCCCGGTCGTGTCGGTCCGTGCCTCTCCGTGGGAACATTATATACGTCTATAACGTTATATATCCTAACCTAAGGCAACCTCACTCCTCGGATGTAGTATTTTACAACATTCCTGTCTGGCCGGCCGCTACTTCTCGGTGGGAACATTATATACGTCTATAACGTAATATAACCCAACCTGACCCATCTAGCCTCTGGATGGTAATGTTTTGCAGAATCCCGGTCGTGACGGCCTGTAAACCTTCGCGGGAACATTATATACTTCTATAACGTTATATATCGTAACCTAAGGCAACCTCAAACCTCGGATGTAGTATTTTACAACATACCTGGCGGGTCGGCCCCAACTTCTCGATGGGAACGTTATATACGTCTATAACGTAATATAACCTAACCTAACCCATCCAGCCCCTCGCTGGTAATGTTTTACAGAATCCCGGTCGTGACGCCACGTACCTCTTCGTGGGAACATTAGATACGTCTATAACGTTATATATCCTAACTTAAGGCAACCTCACACCTCGGATGTAGTATTTTACAACATTCCTGGCGGGTCGGCCCCTACTTCTCGGTTGGAACATTATATACGTCTATAACGTAATATAACCTAACCTAACCCATCTAGCCCCTCGATGGTAATGTTTTACAGAATTCCGGTCGTGTCGGACCGTACCTCTCCGTGGGAACATTATGAACGTCTATAGCGTTATATATCCTAACCTAAGGCAACCTCACACATCGGATGTAGTATTTTACAACATTCCTGGCTGGTCGGCCCCTACTTCCCGGTTGGAACATTATATACGTCTATAACGTAATATAACCTAATCTAACCCATCTAGCCCCTCGATGGTAATGTTTTACAGAATTCCGGTCGTGTCGGACCGTACCTCTCCGTGGGAACATTATAAACGTCTATAGCGTTATATATGCTAACCTAAGGCAACCTCACACATCGGATGTAGTATTTTACAACATTCCTGGCGGGTCGGCCCCTACTTATCGGTTGGAACGTTATATACGTCTATAACGTAATATAACCTAACCTCACCCATCCAGCCCCTCGCTGGTAATGTTTTACAGAATCCCGGTCGTGTCGGTCCGTGCCTCTCCGTGGGAACATTATATACGTCTATAACGTTATATATCCTAACCTAAAGCAACCTAACATTTCGGATGTAGTATATTACAACATTCCTGGCGGGTCGGCCCCTACTTCTCGATGGGAACGTTATATACGTCTATAACGTAATATAACCTAACCTAACCCATCCAGCCCCTCGCTGGTAATGTTTTACAGAATCCCGGTCGTGTCGGTCCGTGCATCTCCGTGGGAACATTATATACGTCTATAACGTTATATATCCTAACCTAAGGCAACCTCACACCTCGTATGTCGTATTTTACAACATACCTGGCGGGTCGGCCCCTACTTCTCGGTTGGAACATTATACACGTCTATAACGTAATATAACCTAACCTAATCCATCTGGCCCCTCGCTGGTAATGTTTTACAGTATCCCGGTCGGGTCCGCCCGTACCTCTCCGTGGGAACATCATAAACGTCTATAGCGTTATATATCCTAACCTAAGGCAACCTCACTCCTCGGATGTAGTATTTTACAACATTCCTGGCGGGCCGGCCGCTACGTCTCTGTGGGAACATTATATACGTCTATAACGTAATATAACCCAACCTAACCCATCTAGCCCCTGGATGGTAATGTTTTGCAGAATCCCGGTCGTGACGGCCCGTAAACCTTCGCGGGAACATTATATACTTCTATAACGTTATATATCGTAACCTAAGGCAACCTCAAACCTCGGATGTAGTATTTTACAACAATCCTGGCGGGTCGGCCCCTACTTCTCGGTTGGAACATTATATACGTCTATAACGTAATATAACCTAACCTAACCCATCTAGCCCCTCGATGGTAATGTTTTACAGAATTCCGGTCGTGTCGGACCGTACCTCTCCGTGGGAACATTATGAACGTCTATAGCGTTATATATCCTAACCTAAGGCAACCTCACACATCGGATGTAGTATTTTACAACATTCCTGGCGGGTCGGCCCCTACTTCACGGTTGGAACATTATATACGTCTATAACGTAATATAACCTAATCTAACCCATCTAGCCCCTCGATGGTAATGTTTTACAGAATTCCGGTCGTGTCGGACCGTACCTCTCCGTGGGAACATTATAAACGTCTATAGCGTTATATATCCTAACCTAAGGCAACCTCACACATCGGGTGTAGTATTTTACAACATTCCTGGCGGGTCGGCCCCTACTTATCGGTTGGAACGTTATATACGTCTATAACGTAATATAACCTAACCTCACCCATGCAGCCCCTCGCTGGTAATGTTTTACAGAATCCCGGTCGGGTCGGCCCGTACCTCTCCGTGGGACCATTATAAACGTCTATAGCGTTATATATCCTAACCTAAGGCAACCTCACTCCTCGGATGTAGTATTTTACAACATTCCTGGCGGGCCGGCCGCTACGTCTCTGTGGGAACATTGTATACGTCTATAACGTAATATAACCCAACCTAACCCATCTAGCCCCTGGATGGTAATGTTTTGCAGAATCCCGGTCGTGACGGCCCGTAAACCTTCGCGGGAACATTATATACTTCTATAACGTTATATATCGTAACCTAAGGCAACCTCAAACCTCGGATGTAGTATTTTACAACATACCTGGCGGGTCGGCCCCAACTTCTCGATGGGAACGTTATATACGTCTATAACGTAATATAACCTAACCTAACCCATCCAGCCCCTCGCTGGTAATGTTTTACAGAATCCCGGTCGGGTCGGCCCGTACATCTCCGTGGGAACATTATAAACGTCTATAGCGTTATATATCCTAACCTAAGGCAGCCTAACATTTCGGATGTAGTATATTACAACATTCCTGGCGGGTTGGCCACTAATTCTCGGTTGGAACATTATATACGTCTATAACGTAATATAACCTAATCTAATCCATCTAGCCCCTCGCTGGTAATGTTTTACAGAATCCCGGTCGTGTCGGCCCGTACCTCTTCGTGGGAACATTATATACGTCTATAACGTTATATATCCTAACCTGAGGCAACCTCGCACCTCGGATGTAGTATTTTACAACATTCCTGTCTGGCCGGCCGCTACTTCTCGGTTGGAACATTATATAGGTCTATAACGTTATATATTCTAACCTAAGGCAACCTCACACCTCGGATGTAGTACTTTACAACATACCTGACGCGTCGGCCCCTACTTCTCGATGGGAACGTTATATACGTCTATAACGTAATATAACCTAACCTAACCCATCTAGCACCTCGTTGGTAATGTTTTACAGAATCCCGGTCGTGTCGGTCCGTGCCTCTCCGTGGGAACATTATATACGTCTATAAAGTTATATATCCTAACCTAAGGCAACCTCACACCTCGGATGTAGTATTTTACAACATACCTGGCCTGTCGGCCACTACTTCTCGGTGGGGACATTATATACGTCAATAACGTAATAAAACCTAACCTAACCCATCTAGCACCTCGTTGGTAATGTTTTACAGAATCCCGGTCGTGTCGGTCCGTGCCTCTCCGTGGGAACATTATATACGTCTATAACGTTATATATCCTAACCTAAGGCAACCTCACTCCTCGGATGCAGTATTTTACAACATTCCTGTCTGGCCGGCCGCTACTTCTCGGTGGGAACATTATATACGTCTATAACGTAATATAACCCAACCTGACCCATCTAGCCTCTGGATGGTAATGTTTTGCAGAATCCCGGTCGTGACGGCCTGTAAACCTTCGCGGGAACATTATATACTTCTATAACGTTATATATCGTAACCTAAGGCAACCTCAAACCTCGGATGTAGTATTTTACAACATTCCTGGCGGGTCGGCCCCAACTTCTCGATGGGAACGTTATATACGTCTATAACGTAATATAACCTAACCTAACCCATCCAGCCCCTCGCTGGTAATGTTTTACAGAATCCCGGTCGTGACGCCACGTACCTCTTCGTGGGAACATTATGAACGTCTATAGCGTTATATATCCTAACCTAAGGCAACCTCACACATCGGATGTAGTATTTTACAACATTCCTGGCTGGTCGGCCCCTACTTCCCGGTTGGAACATTATATACGTCTATAACGTAATATAACCTAATCTAACCCATCTAGCCCCTCGATGGTAATGTTTTACAGAATTCCGGTCGTGTCGGACCGTACCTCTCCGTGGGAACATTATAAACGTCTATAGCGTTATATATCCTAACCTAAGGCAACCTCACACATCGGATGTAGTATTTTACAACATTCCTGGCGGGTCGGCCCCTACTTATCGGTTGGAACGTTATATACGTCTATAACGTAATATAACCTAACCTCACCCATCCAGCCCCTCGCTGGTAATGTTTTACAGAATCCCGGTCGTGTCGGTCCGTGCCTCTCCGTGGGAACATTATATACGTCTATAACGTTATATATCCTAACCTAAAGCAACCTAACATTTCGGATGTAGTATATTACAACATTCCTGGCGGGTCGGCCCCTACTTCTCGATGGGAACGTTATATACGTCTATAACGTAATATAACCTAACCTAACCCATCCAGCCCCTCGCTGGTAATGTTTTACAGAATCCCGGTCGTGTCGGTCCGTGCATCTCCGTGGGAACATTATATACGTCTATAACGTTATATATCCTAACCTAAGGCAACCTCACACCTCGTATGTCGTATTTTACAACATACCTGGCGGGTCGGCCCCTACTTCTCGGTTGGAACATTATACACGTCTATAACGTAATATAACCTAACCTAATCCATCTGGCCCCTCGCTGGTAATGTTTTACAGTATCCCGGTCGGGTCCGCCCGTACCTCTCCGTGGGAACATCATAAACGTCTATAGCGTTATATATCCTAACCTAAGGCAACCTCACTCCTCGGATGTAGTATTTTACAACATTCCTGGCGGGCCGGCCGCTACGTCTCTGTGGGAACATTATATACGTCTATAACGTAATATAACCCAACCTAACCCATCTAGCCCCTGGATGGTAATGTTTTGCAGAATCCCGGTCGTGACGGCCCGTAAACCTTCGCGGGAACATTATATACTTCTATAACGTTATATATCGTAACCTAAGGCAACCTCAAACCTCGGATGTAGTATTTTACAACATACCTGGCGGGTCGGCCCCAACTTCTCGATGGGAACGTTATATACGTCTATAACGTAATATAACCTAACCTAACCCATCCAGCCCCTCGCTGGTAATGTTTTACAGAATCCCCGTCGTGACGGCACGTACCTCTTCGTGGGAACATTAGATACGTCTATAACGTTATATATCCTAACTTAAGGCAACCTCACACCTCGGATGTAGTATTTTACAACATTCCTGGCGGGTCGGCCCCTACTTCTCGGTTGGAACATTATATACGTCTATAACGTAATATAACCTAACCTAACCCATCTAGCCCCTCGATGGTAATGTTTTACAGAATTCCGGTCGTGTCGGACCGTACCTCTCCGTGGGAACATTATGAACGTCTATAGCGTTATATATCCTAACCTAAGGCAACCTCACACATCGGATGTAGTATTTTACAACATTCCTGGCGGGTCGGCCCCTACTTCTCGGTTGGAACATTATATACGTCTATAACGTAATATAACCTAATCTAACCCATCTAGCCCCTCGATGGTAATGTTTTACAGAATTCCGGTCGTGTCGGACCGTACCTCTCCGTGGGAACATTATAAACGTCTATAGCGTTATATATCCTAACCTAAGGCAACCTCACACATCGGGTGTAGTATTTTACAACATTCCTGGCGGGTCGGCCCCTACTTATCGGTTGGAACGTTATATACGTCTATAACGTAATATAACCTAACCTCACCCATCCAGCCCCTCGCTGGTAATGTTTTACAGAATCCCGGTCGTGTCGGTCCGTGCCTCTCCGTGGGAACATTATATACGTCTATAACGTTATATATCCTAACCTAAAGCAACCTAACATTTCGGATGTAGTATATTACAACATTCCTGGCGGGTCGGCCCCTACTTCTCGATGGGAACGTTATATACGTCTATAACGTAATATAACCTAACCTAACCCATCCAGCCCCTCGCTGGTAATGTTTTACACAATCCCGGTCGGGTCGGCCCGTACCTCTCCGTGGGAACATTATAAACGTCTATAGCGTCATATATCCTAACCTAAGGCAGCCTAATATTTCGGATGTAGTATATTACAACATTCCTGGCGGGTCGGCCACTATTTCTCGGTGGGAACATTATATACGTCTATAACGTAATATAACCTAACCTAACCCATCTGGCCCCTCGCTGGTAATGTTTTAGAGAATCCCGGCCGTGTCGGACCGTACCACTACGTGGAGACATTAGATACGTCTATAACGTTATATATCCTAACCTAAGGCAACCTCACTCCTCGGATGTAGTATTTTACAACATTCCTGTCGGGCCGGCCGCTACTTCTCGGTGGGAACATTATTTACGTCTATAACGTAATATAACCTAACCTAACCCATCTAGCCCCTCGCTGGTAATGTTTTACAGAATCCCGGTCGTGTCGGTCCGTGCATCTCCGTGGGAACATTATATACGTCTATAACGTTATATATCCTAACCTATGGCAACCTCACACCTCGTATGTCGTATTTTACAACATACCTGGCGGGTCGGCCCCTACTTCTCGGTTGGAACATTATACACGTCTATAACGTAATATAACCTAACCTAATCCATCTGGCCCCTCGCTGGTAATGTTTTACAGTATCCCGGTCGGGTCCGCCCGTACCTCTCCGTGGGAACATCATAAACGTCTATAGCGTTATATATCCTAACCTAAGGCAACCTCACTCCTCGGATGTAGTATTTTACAACATTCCTGGCGGGTCGGCCCCTACTTCTCGGTTGGAACATTATATACGTCTATAACGTAATATAACCTAACCTAACCCATCTAGCCCCTCGATGGTAATGTTTTACAGAATTCCGGTCGTGTCGGACCGTACCTCTCCGTGGGAACATTATGAACGTCTATAGCGTTATATATCCTAACCTAAGGCAACCTCACACATCGGATGTAGTATTTTACAACATTCCTGGCGGGTCGGCCCCTACTTCTCGGTTGGAACATTATATACGTCTATAACGTAATATAACCTAATCTAACCCATCTAGCCCCTCGATGGTAATGTTTTACAGAATTCCGGTCGTGTCGGACCGTACCTCTCCGTGGGAACATTATAAACGTCTATAGCGTTATATATCCTAACCTAAGGCAACCTCACACATCGGGTGTAGTATTTTACAACATTCCTGGCGGGTCGGCCCCTACTTATCGGTTGGAACGTTATATACGTCTATAACGTAATATAACCTAACCTCACCCATGCAGCCCCTCGCTGGTAATGTTTTACAGAATCCCGGTCGGGTCGGCCCGTACCTCTCCGTGGGACCATTATAAACGTCTATAGCGTTATATATCCTAACCTAAGGCAACCTCACTCCTCGGATGTAGTATTTTACAACATTCCTGGCGGGCCGGCCGCTACGTCTCTGTGGGAACATTGTATACGTCTATAACGTAATATAACCCAACCTAACCCATCTAGCCCCTGGATGGTAATGTTTTGCAGAATCCCGGTCGTGACGGCCCGTAAACCTTCGCGGGAACATTATATACTTCTATAACGTTATATATCGTAACCTAAGGCAACCTCAAACCTCGGATGTAGTATTTTACAACATACCTGGCTGGTCGGCCCCAACTTCTCGATGGGAACGTTATATACGTCTATAACGTAATATAACCTAACCTAACCCATCCAGCCCCTCGCTGGTAATGTTTTACAGAATCCCGGTCGGGTCGGCCCGTACATCTCCGTGGGAAAATTATAAACGTCTATAGCGTTATATATCCTAACCTAAGGCAGCCTAACATTTCGGATGTAGTATATTACAACATTCCTGGCGGGTTGGCCACTAATTCTCGGTTGGAACATTATATACGTCTATAACGTAATATAACCTAATCTAATCCATCTAGCCCCTCGCTGGTAATGTTTTACAGAATCCCGATCGTGTCGGCCCGTACCTCTTCGTGGAACATTATATACGTCTATAACGTTATATATCCTAACCTGAGGCAACCTCGCACCTCGGATGTAGTATTTTACAACATTCCTGTCTGGCCGGCCGCTACTTCTCGGTTGGAACATTATATAGGTCTATAACGTTATATATTCTAACCTAAGGCAACCTCACACCTCGGATGTAGTATTTTACAACATACCTGACGCGTCGGCCCCTACTTCTCGATGGGAACGTTATATACGTCTATAACGTAATATAACCTAACCTAACCCATCTAGCACTTCGTTGGTAATGTTTTACAGAATCCCGGTCGTGTCGGTCCGTGCCTCTCCGTGGGAACATTATATACGTCTATAAAGTTATATATCCTAACCTAAGGCAACCTCAAACCTCGGATGTAGTATTTTACAACATTCCTGGCGGGTCGGCCCCAACTTCTCGATGGGAACGTTATATACGTCTATAACGTAATATAACCTAACCTAACCCATCCAGCCCCTCGCTGGTAATGTTTTACAGAATCCCGGTCGTGACGCCACGTACCTCTTCGTGGGAACATTATGAACGTCTATAGCGTTATATATCCTAACCTAAGGCAACCTCACACATCGGATGTAGTATTTTACAACATTCCTGGCTGGTCGGCCCCTACTTCCCGGTTGGAACATTATATACGTCTATAACGTAATATAACCTAATCTAACCCATCTAGCCCCTCGATGGTAATGTTTTACAGAATTCCGGTCGTGTCGGACCGTACCTCTCCGTGGGAACATTATAAACGTCTATAGCGTTATATATCCTAACCTAAGGCAACCTCACACATCGGATGTAGTATTTTACAACATTCCTGGCGGGTCGGCCCCTACTTATCGGTTGGAACGTTATATACGTCTATAACGTAATATAACCTAACCTCACCCATCCAGCCCCTCGCTGGTAATGTTTTACAGAATCCCGGTCGTGTCGGTCCGTGCCTCTCCGTGGGAACATTATATACGTCTATAACGTTATATATCCTAACCTAAAGCAACCTAACATTTCGGATGTAGTATATTACAACATTCCTGGCGGGTCGGCCCCTACTTCTCGATGGGAACGTTATATACGTCTATAACGTAATATAACCTAACCTAACCCATCCAGCCCCTCGCTGGTAATGTTTTACAGAATCCCGGTCGTGTCGGTCCGTGCATCTCCGTGGGAACATTATATACGTCTATAACGTTATATATCCTAACCTAAGGCAACCTCACACCTCGTATGTCGTATTTTACAACATACCTGGCGGGTCGGCCCCTACTTCTCGGTTGGAACATTATACACGTCTATAACGTAATATAACCTAACCTAATCCATCTGGCCCCTCGCTGGTAATGTTTTACAGTATCCCGGTCGGGTCCGCCCGTACCTCTCCGTGGGAACATCATAAACGTCTATAGCGTTATATATCCTAACCTAAGGCAACCTCACTCCTCGGATGTAGTATTTTACAACATTCCTGGCGGGCCGGCCGCTACGTCTCTGTGGGAACATTATATACGTCTATAACGTAATATAACCCAACCTAACCCATCTAGCCCCTGGATGGTAATGTTTTGCAGAATCCCGGTCGTGACGGCCCGTAAACCTTCGCGGGAACATTATATACTTCTATAACGTTATATATCGTAACCTAAGGCAACCTCAAACCTCGGATGTAGTATTTTACAACATACCTGGCGGGTCGGCCCCAACTTCTCGATGGGAACGTTATATACGTCTATAACGTAATATAACCTAACCTAACCCATCCAGCCCCTCGCTGGTAATGTTTTACAGAATCCCCGTCGTGACGGCACGTACCTCTTCGTGGGAACATTAGATACGTCTATAACGTTATATATCCTAACTTAAGGCAACCTCACACCTCGGATGTAGTATTTTACAACATTCCTGGCGGGTCGGCCCCTACTTCTCGGTTGGAACATTATATACGTCTATAACGTAATATAACCTAACCTAACCCATCTAGCCCCTCGATGGTAATGTTTTACAGAATTCCGGTCGTGTCGGACCGTACCTCTCCGTGGGAACATTATGAACGTCTATAGCGTTATATATCCTAACCTAAGGCAACCTCACACATCGGATGTAGTATTTTACAACATTCCTGGCGGGTCGGCCCCTACTTCTCGGTTGGAACATTATATACGTCTATAACGTAATATAACCTAATCTAACCCATCTAGCCCCTCGATGGTAATGTTTTACAGAATTCCGGTCGTGTCGGACCGTACCTCTCCGTGGGAACATTATAAACGTCTATAGCGTTATATATCCTAACCTAAGGCAACCTCACACATCGGGTGTAGTATTTTACAACATTCCTGGCGGGTCGGCCCCTACTTATCGGTTGGAACGTTATATACGTCTATAACGTAATATAACCTAACCTCACCCATCCAGCCCCTCGCTGGTAATGTTTTACAGAATCCCGGTCGTGTCGGTCCGTGCCTCTCCGTGGGAACATTATATACGTCTATAACGTTATATATCCTAACCTAAAGCAACCTAACATTTCGGATGTAGTATATTACAACATTCCTGGCGGGTCGGCCCCTACTTCTCGATGGGAACGTTATATACGTCTATAACGTAATATAACCTAACCTAACCCATCCAGCCCCTCGCTGGTAATGTTTTACACAATCCCGGTCGGGTCGGCCCGTACCTCTCCGTGGGAACATTATAAACGTCTATAGCGTCATATATCCTAACCTAAGGCAGCCTAATATTTCGGATGTAGTATATTACAACATTCCTGGCGGGTCGGCCACTATTTCTCGGTGGGAACATTATATACGTCTATAACGTAATATAACCTAACCTAACCCATCTGGCCCCTCGCTGGTAATGTTTTAGAGAATCCCGGCCGTGTCGGACCGTACCACTACGTGGAGACATTAGATACGTCTATAACGTTATATATCCTAACCTAAGGCAACCTCACTCCTCGGATGTAGTATTTTACAACATTCCTGTCGGGCCGGCCGCTACTTCTCGGTGGGAACATTATTTACGTCTATAACGTAATATAACCTAACCTAACCCATCTAGCCCCTCGCTGGTAATGTTTTACAGAATCCCGGTCGTGTCGGTCCGTGCATCTCCGTGGGAACATTATATACGTCTATAACGTTATATATCCTAACCTATGGCAACCTCACACCTCGTATGTCGTATTTTACAACATACCTGGCGGGTCGGCCCCTACTTCTCGGTTGGAACATTATACACGTCTATAACGTAATATAACCTAACCTAATCCATCTGGCCCCTCGCTGGTAATGTTTTACAGTATCCCGGTCGGGTCCGCCCGTACCTCTCCGTGGGAACATCATAAACGTCTATAGCGTTATATATCCTAACCTAAGGCAACCTCACTCCTCGGATGTAGTATTTTACAACATTCCTGGCGGGTCGGCCCCTACTTCTCGGTTGGAACATTATATACGTCTATAACGTAATATAACCTAACCTAACCCATCTAGCCCCTCGATGGTAATGT
The DNA here is from genome assembly GCA_963969225.1 of Xylocopa violacea. Lineage (NCBI taxonomy): Eukaryota > Metazoa > Arthropoda > Insecta > Hymenoptera > Apidae > Xylocopa > Xylocopa violacea. The sequence continues at coordinate 2,515,880 of CAXAJV010000247.1, read as the reverse complement.
TTTACAGAATTCCGGTCGTGTCGGACCGTACCTCTCCGTGGGAACATTATGAACGTCTATAGCGTTATATATCCTAACCTAAGGCAACCTCACACATCGGATGTAGTATTTTACAACATTCCTGGCGGGTCGGCCCCTACTTCTCGGTTGGAACATTATATACGTCTATAACGTAATATAACCTAATCTAACCCATCTAGCCCCTCGATGGTAATGTTTTACAGAATTCCGGTCGTGTCGGACCGTACCTCTCCGTGGGAACATTATAAACGTCTATAGCGTTATATATCCTAACCTAAGGCAACCTCACACATCGGGTGTAGTATTTTACAACATTCCTGGCGGGTCGGCCCCTACTTATCGGTTGGAACGTTATATACGTCTATAACGTAATATAACCTAACCTCACCCATGCAGCCCCTCGCTGGTAATGTTTTACAGAATCCCGGTCGGGTCGGCCCGTACCTCTCCGTGGGACCATTATAAACGTCTATAGCGTTATATATCCTAACCTAAGGCAACCTCACTCCTCGGATGTAGTATTTTACAACATTCCTGGCGGGCCGGCCGCTACGTCTCTGTGGGAACATTGTATACGTCTATAACGTAATATAACCCAACCTAACCCATCTAGCCCCTGGATGGTAATGTTTTGCAGAATCCCGGTCGTGACGGCCCGTAAACCTTCGCGGGAACATTATATACTTCTATAACGTTATATATCGTAACCTAAGGCAACCTCAAACCTCGGATGTAGTATTTTACAACATACCTGGCTGGTCGGCCCCAACTTCTCGATGGGAACGTTATATACGTCTATAACGTAATATAACCTAACCTAACCCATCCAGCCCCTCGCTGGTAATGTTTTACAGAATCCCGGTCGGGTCGGCCCGTACATCTCCGTGGGAAAATTATAAACGTCTATAGCGTTATATATCCTAACCTAAGGCAGCCTAACATTTCGGATGTAGTATATTACAACATTCCTGGCGGGTTGGCCACTAATTCTCGGTTGGAACATTATATACGTCTATAACGTAATATAACCTAATCTAATCCATCTAGCCCCTCGCTGGTAATGTTTTACAGAATCCCGATCGTGTCGGCCCGTACCTCTTCGTGGAACATTATATACGTCTATAACGTTATATATCCTAACCTGAGGCAACCTCGCACCTCGGATGTAGTATTTTACAACATTCCTGTCTGGCCGGCCGCTACTTCTCGGTTGGAACATTATATAGGTCTATAACGTTATATATTCTAACCTAAGGCAACCTCACACCTCGGATGTAGTATTTTACAACATACCTGACGCGTCGGCCCCTACTTCTCGATGGGAACGTTATATACGTCTATAACGTAATATAACCTAACCTAACCCATCTAGCACTTCGTTGGTAATGTTTTACAGAATCCCGGTCGTGTCGGTCCGTGCCTCTCCGTGGGAACATTATATACGTCTATAAAGTTATATATCCTAACCTAAGGCAACCTCACACCTCGGATGTAGTATTTTACAACATTCCTGGCGGGTCGGCCCCTACTTCTCGGTTGGAACATTATATACGTCTATAAAGTAATATAACCTAACCTAACCCATCTAGCCCCTCGATGGTAATGTTTTACAGAATTCCGGTCGTGTCGGACCGTAAACCTTCGCGGGAACATTATATACTTCTATAACGTTATATATCGTAACCTAAGGCAACCTCAAACCTCGGATGTAGTATTTTACAACATACCTGGCGGGTCGGCCCCAACTTCTCGATGGGAACGTTATATACGTCTATAACGTAATATAACCTAACCTAACCCATCCAGCCCCTAGCTGGTAATGTTTTACAGAATCCCGGTCGTGACGGCACGTACCTCTTCGTGGGAACATTAGATACGTCTATAACGTTATATATCCTAACTTAAGGCAACCTCACACCTCGGATGTAGTATTTTACAACATTCCTGGCGGGTCGGCCCCTACTTCTCGGTTGGAACATTATATACGTCTATAAAGTAATATAACCTAACCTAACCCATCTAGCCCCTCGATGGTAATGTTTTACAGAATTCCGGTCGTGTCGGACCGTACCTCTCCGTGGGAACATTATGAACGTCTATAGCGTTATATATCCTAACCTAAGGCAACCTCACACATCGGATGTAGTATTTTACAACATTCCTGGCTGGTCGGCCCCTACTTCCCGGTTGGAACATTATATACGTCTATAACGTAATATAACCTAATCTAACCCATCTAGCCCCTCGATGGTAATGTTTTACAGAATTCCGGTCGTGTCGGACCGTACCTCTCCGTGGGAACATTATAAACGTCTATAGCGTTATATATCCTAACCTAAGGCAACCTCACACATCGGATGTAGTATTTTACAACATTCCTGGCGGGTCGGCCCCTACTTGTCGGTTGGAACGTTATATACGTCTATAACGTAATATAACCTAACCTCACCCATCCAGCCCCTCGCTGGTAATGTTTTACAGAATCCCGGTCGTGTCGGTCCGTGCCTCTCCGTGGGAACATTATATACGTCTATAACGTTATATATCCTAACCTAAAGCAACCTAACATTTCGGATGTAGTATATTACAACATTCCTGGCGGGTCGGCCCCTACTTCTCGATGGGAACGTTATATACGTCTATAACGTAATATAACCTAACCTAACCCATCCAGCCCCTCGCTGGTAATGTTTTACACAATCCCGGTCGGGTCGGCCCGTACCTATCCGTGGGAACATTATAAACGTCTATAGCGTCATATATCCTAACCTAAGGCAGCCTAATATTTCGGATGTAGTATATTACAACATTCCTGGCGGGTCGGCCACTATTTCTCGGTGGGAACATTATATACGTCTATAACGTAATATAACCTAACCTAACCCATCTGGCCCCTCGCTGGTAATGTTTTAGAGAATCCCGGCCGTGTCGGACCGTACCACTACGTGGAGACATTAGATACGTCTATAACGTTATATATCCTAACCTAAGGCAACCTCACTCCTCGGATGTAGTATTTTACAACATTCCTGGCGGGCCGGCCGCTACGTCTCTGTGGGAACAATATATACGTCTATAACGTAATATAACCCAACCTAACCCATCTAGCCCCTGGATGGTAATGTTTTGCAGAATCCCGGTCGTGACGGCCCGTAAACCTTCGCGGGAACATTATATACTTCTATAACGTTATATATCGTAACCTAAGGCAACCTCAAACCTCGGATGTAGTATTTTACAACATACCTGGCGGGTCGGCCCCAACTTCTCGATGGGAACGTTATATACGTCTATAACGTAATATAACCTAACCTAACCCATCCAGCCCCTCGCTGGTAATGTTTTACAGAATCCCGGTCGTGACGGCACGTACCTCTTCGTGGGAACATTAGATACGTCTATAACGTTATATATCCTAACTTAAGGCAACCTCACACCTCGGATGTAGTATTTTACAACATTCCTGGCGGGTCGGCCCCTACTTCTCGGTTGGAACATTATATACGTCTATAACGTAATATAACCTAACCTAACCCATCTAGCCCCTCGATGGTAATGTTTTACAGAATTCCGGTCGTGTCGGACCGTACCTCTCCGTGGGAACATTATGAACGTCTATAGCGTTATATATCCTAACCTAAGGCAACCTCACACATCGGATGTAGTATTTTACAACATTCCTGGCGGGTCGGCCCCTACTTGTCGGTTGGAACGTTATATACGTCTATAACGTAATATAACCTAACCTCACCCATCCAGCCCCTCGCTGGTAATGTTTTACAGAATCCCGGTCGTGTCGGTCCGTGCCTCTCCGTGGGAACATTATATACGTCTATAACGTTATATATCCTAACCTAAAGCAACCTAACATTTCGGATGTAGTATATTACAACATTCCTGGCGGGTCGGCCCCTACTTCTCGATGGGAACGTTATATACGTCTATAGCGTAATATAACCTAACCTAACCCATCCAGCCCCTCGCTGGTAATGTTTTACACAATCCCGGTCGGGTCGGCCCGTACCTATCCGTGGGAACATTATAAACGTCTATAGCGTCATATATCCTAACCTAAGGCAGCCTAATATTTCGGATGTAGTATATTACAACATTCCTGGCGGGTCGGCCACTATTTCTCGGTGGGAACATTATATACGTCTATAACGTAATATAACCTAACCTAACCCATCTGGCCCCTCGCTGGTAATGTTTTAGAGAATCCCGGCCGTGTCGGACCGTACCACTACGTGGAGACATTAGATACGTCTATAACGTTATATACCCTAACCTAAGGCAACCTCACTCCTCGGATGTAGTATTTTACAACATTCCTGGCGGGCCGGCCATTACGTCTCTGTGGGAACATTATATAAGTCTATAACGTAATATAACCCAACCTAACCCATCTAGACCCTGGCTGGTAATGTTTTGCAGAATCCCGGTCGTGACGGTCCGTACATCTTCGCGGGAACATTATATACGTCTATAACGTTATATATCCTAACCTAAGGCAACCCCAAACCTCGGATGTAGTATTTTACAACATTCCTGTCGGGCCGGCCGCTACTTCTCGGTGGGAACATTATACACGTCTATAACGTAATATAACCTAACCTAATCCATCTGGCCCCTCGCTGGTAATGTTTTACAGTATCCCGGTCGGGTCGGCCCGTACCTCTCCGTGGGAACATCATAAACGTCTATAGCGTTATATATCCTAACCTAAGGCAACCTCACTCCTCGGATGTAGTATTTTACAACATTCCTGGCGGGCCGGCCGCTACGTCTCTGTGGGAACAATATATACGTCTATAACGTAATATAACCCAACCTAACCCATCTAGCCCCTGGATGGTAATGTTTTGCAGAATCCCGGTCGTGACGGCCCGTAAACCTTCGCGGGAACATTATATACTTCTATAACGTTATATATCGTAACCTAAGGCAACCTCAAACCTCGGATGTAGTATTTTACAACATACCTGGCGGGTCGGCCCCAACTTCTCGATGGGAACGTTATATACGTCTATAACGTAATATAACCTAACCTAACCCATCCAGCCCCTCGCTGGTAATGTTTTACAGAATCCCGGTCGTGACGGCACGTACCTCTTCGTGGGAACATTAGATACGTCTATAACGTTATATATCCTAACTTAAGGCAACCTCACACCTCGGATGTAGTATTTTACAACATTCCTGGCGGGTCGGCCCCTACTTCTCGGTTGGAACATTATATACGTCTATAACGTAATATAACCTAACCTAACCCATCTAGCCCCTCGATGGTAATGTTTTACAGAATTCCGGTCGTGTCGGACCGTACCTCTCCGTGGGAACATTATGAACGTCTATAGCGTTATATATCCTAACCTAAGGCAACCTCACACATCGGATGTAGTATTTTACAACATTCCTGGCGGGTCGGCCCCTACTTCTCGGTTGGAACATTATATACGTCTATAACGTAATATAACCTAATCTAACCCATCTAGCCCCTCGATGGTAATGTTTTACACAATTCCGGTCGTGTCGGACCGTACCTCTCCGTGGGAACATTATAAACGTCTATAGCGTTATATATCCTAACCTAAGGCAACCTCACACATCGGGTGTAGTATTTTACAACATTCCTGGCGGGTCGGCCCCTACTTATCGGTTGGAACGTTATATACGTCTATAACGTAATATAACCTAACCTCACCCATGCAGCCCCTCGCTGGTAATGTTTTACAGAATCCCGGTCGGGTCGGACCGTACCTCTCCGTGGGACCATTATAAACGTCTATAGCGTTATATATCCTAACCTAAGGCAACCTAACATTTCGGATGTAGTATATTACAACATTCCTGGCGGGTCGGCCCCTACTTCTCGATGGGAACGTTATATACGTCTATAACGTAATATAACCTAACCTAACCCATCCAGCCCCTCGCTGGTAATGTTTTACACAATCCCGGTCGGGTCGGCCCGTACCTATCCGTGGGAACATTATAAACGTCTATAGCGTCATATATCCTAACCTAAGGCAGCCTAATATTTCGGATGTAGTATATTACAACATTCCTGGCGGGTCGGCCACTATTTCTCGGTGGGAACATTATATACGTCTATAACGTAATATAACCTAACCTAACCCATCTGGCCCCTCGCTGGTAATGTTTTAGAGAATCCCGGCCGTGTCGGACCGTACCACTACGTGGAGACATTAGATACGTCTATAACGTTATATATCCTAACCTAAGGCAACCTCACTCCTCGGATGTAGTATTTTACAACATTCCTGGCGGGCCGGCCATTACGTCTCTGTGGGAACATTATATAAGTCTATAACGTAATATAACCCAACCTAACCCATCTAGACCCTGGCTGGTAATGTTTTGCAGAATCCCGGTCGTGACGGTCCGTACATCTTCGCGGGAACATTATATACGTCTATAACGTTATATATCCTAACCTAAGGCAACCCCAAACCTCGGATGTAGTATTTTACAACATTCCTGTCGGGCCGGCCGCTACTTCTCGGTGGGAACATTATTTACGTCTATAACGTAATATAACCTAACCTAACCCATCTAGCCCCTCGCTGGTAATGTTTTACAGAATCCCGGTCGTGTCGGTCCGTGCATCTCCGTGGGAACATTATATACGTCTATAACGTTATATATCCTAACCTAAGGCAACCTCACACCTCGTATGTCGTATTTTACAACATACCTGGCGGGTCGGCCCCTACTTCTCGGTTGGAACATTATACACGTCTATAACGTAATATAACCTAACCTAATCCATCTGGCCCCTCGCTGGTAATGTTTTACAGTATCCCGGTCGGGTCGGCCCGTACCTCTCCGTGGGAACATCATAAACGTCTATAGCGTTATATATCCTAACCTAAGGCAACCTCACTCCTCGGATGTAGTATTTTACAACATTCCTGGCGGGCCGGCCGCTACGTCTCTGTGGGAACAATATATACGTCTATAACGTAATATAACCCAACCTAACCCATCTAGCCCCTGGATGGTAATGTTTTGCAGAATCCCGGTCGTGACGGCCCGTAAACCTTCGCGGGAACATTATATACTTCTATAACGTTATATATCGTAACCTAAGGCAACCTCAAACCTCGGATGTAGTATTTTACAACATACCTGGCGGGTCGGCCCCAACTTCTCGATGGGAACGTTATATACGTCTATAACGTAATATAACCTAACCTAACCCATCCAGCCCCTCGCTGGTAATGTTTTACAGAATCCCGGTCGTGACGGCACGTACCTCTTCGTGGGAACATTAGATACGTCTATAACGTTATATATCCTAACTTAAGGCAACCTCACACCTCGGATGTAGTATTTTACAACATTCCTGGCGGGTCGGCCCCTACTTCTCGGTTGGAACATTATATACGTCTATAACGTAATATAACCTAACCTAACCCATCTAGCCCCTCGATGGTAATGTTTTACAGAATTCCGGTCGTGTCGGACCGTACCTCTCCGTGGGAACATTATGAACGTCTATAGCGTTATATATCCTAACCTAAGGCAACCTCACACATCGGATGTAGTATTTTACAACATTCCTGGCGGGTCGGCCCCTACTTCTCGGTTGGAACATTATATACGTCTATAACGTAATATAACCTAATCTAACCCATCTAGCCCCTCGATGGTAATGTTTTACACAATTCCGGTCGTGTCGGACCGTACCTCTCCGTGGGAACATTATAAACGTCTATAGCGTTATATATCCTAACCTAAGGCAACCTCACATATCGGGTGTAGTATTTTACCACATTCCTGGCGGGTCGGCCCCTACTTATCGGTTGGAACGTTATATACGTCTATAACGTAATATAACCTAACCTCACCCATGCAGCCCCTCGCTGGTAATGTTTTACAGAATCCCGGTCGGGTCGGCCCGTACCTCTCCGTGGGACCATTATAAACGTCTATAGCGTTATATATCCTAACCTAAGGCAACCTCACTCCTCGGATGTAGTATTTTACAACATTCCTGGCGGGCCGGCCGCTACGTCTCTGTGGGAACATTGTATACGTCTATAACGTAATATAACCCAACCTAACCCATCTAGCCCCTGGATGGTAATGTTTTGCAGAATCCCGGTCGTGACGGCCCGTAAACCTTCGCGGGAACATTATATACTTCTATAACGTTATATATCGTAACCTAAGGCAACCTCAAACCTCGGATGTAGTATTTTACAACATACCTGGCGGGTCGGCCCCAACTTCTCGATGGGAACGTTATATACGTCTATAACGTAATATAACCTAACCTAACCCATCCAGCCCCTCGCTGGTAATGTTTTACAGAATCCCGGTCGGGTCGGCCCGTACATCTCCGTGGGAACATTATAAACGTCTATAGCGTTATATATCCTAACCTAGGGCAGCCTAACATTTCGGATGTAGTATATTACAACATTCCTGGCGGGTTGGCCACTAATTCTCGGTTGGAGCATTATATACGTCTATAACGTAATATAACCTAATCTAATCCATCTAGCCCCTCGCTGGTAATGTTTTACAGAATCCCGGTCGTGTCGGCCCGTACCTCTTCGTGGGACCATTATATACGTCTATAACGTTATATATCCTAACCTGAAGCAACCTCGCACGTCGGATGTAGTATTTTACAACATTCCTGTCTGGCCGGCCGCTACTTCTCGGTTGGAACATTATATAGGTCTATAACGTTATATATTCTAACCTAAGGCAACCTCACACCTCGGATGTAGTATTTTACAACATACCTGACGCGTCGGCCCCTACTTCTCGATGGGAACGTTATATACGTCTATAACGTAATATAACCTAACCTAACCCATCTAGCACCTCGTTGGTAATGTTTTACAGAATCCCGGTCGTGTCGGTCCGTGCCTCTCCGTGGGAACATTATATACGTCTATAAAGTTATATATCCTAACCTAAGGCAACCTCACACCTCGGATGTAGTATTTTACAACATACCTGGCCTGTCGGCCACTACTTCTCGGTGGGGACATTATATACGTCAATAACGTAATAAAACCTAACCTAACCCATCTAGCACCTCGTTGGTAATGTTTTACAGAATCCCGGTCGTGTCGGTCCGTGCCTCTCCGTGGGAACATTATATACGTCTATAACGTTATATATCCTAACCTAAGGCAACCTCACACCTCGGATGTAGTATTTTACAACATTCCTCTCTGGCCGGCCGCTACTTCTCGGTGGGAACATTATATACGTCTATAACGTAATATAACCCAACCTGACCCATCTAGCCCCTGGATGGTAATGTTTTGCAGAATCCCGGTCGTGACGGCCCGTAAACCTTCGCGGGAACATTATATACTTCTATAACGTTATATATCGTAACCTAAGGCAACCTCAAACCTCGGATGTAGTATTTTACAACATACCTGGCGGGTCGGCCCCAACTTCTCGATGGGAACGTTATATACGTCTATAACGTAATATAACCTAACCTAACCCATCCAGCCCCTCGCTGGTAATGTTTTACAGAATCCCGGTCGTGACGGCACGTACCTCTTCGTGGGAACATTAGATACGTCTATAACGTTATATATCCTAACTTAAGGCAACCTCACACCTCGGATGTAGTATTTTACAACATTCCTGGCGGGTCGGCCCCTACTTCTCGGTTGGAACATTATATACGTCTATAACGTAATATAACCTAACCTAACCCATCTAGCCCCTCGATGGTAATGTTTTACAGAATTCCGGTCGTGTCGGACCGTACCTCTCCGTGGGAACATTATGAACGTCTATAGCGTTATATATCCTAACCTAAGGCAACCTCACACATCGGATGTAGTATTTTACAACATTCCTGGCGGGTCGGCCCCTACTTCTCGGTTGGAACATTATATACGTCTATAACGTAATATAACCTAATCTAACCCATCTAGCCCCTCGATGGTAATGTTTTACAGAATTCCGGTCGTGTCGGACCGTACCTCTCCGTGGGAACATTACAAACGTCTATAGCGTTATATATCCTAACCTAAGGCAACCTCACACATCGGATGTAGTATTTTACAACATTCCTGGCGGGTCGGCCCCTACTTATCGGTTGGAACGTTATATACGTCTATAACGTAATATAACCTAACCTAACCCATCCAGCCCCTCGCTGGTAATGTTTTACGGAATCCCGGTCGGGTCGGCCCGTACATCTCCGTGGGAACATTATAAACGTCTATAGCGTTATATATCCTAACCTAAGGCAGCCTAACATTTCGGATGTAGTATATTACAACATTCCTGGCGGGTTGGCCACTAATTCTCGGTTGGAACATTATATACGTCTATAACGTAATATAACCTAATCTAATCCATCTAGCCCCTCGCTGGTAATGTTTTACAGAATCCCGGTCGTGTCGGCCCGTACCTCTTCGTGGGAACATTATATACGTCTATAACGTTATATATCCTAACCTGAGGCAACCTCGCACCTCGGATGTAGTATTTTACAACATTCCTGTCTGGCTGGCCGCTACTTCTCGGTGGGAACATTATATACGTCTATAACGTAATATAACCCAACCTAACCCATCTAGCCCCTGGATGGTAATGTTTTGCAGAATCCCGGTCGTGACGGCCCGTAAACCTTCGCGGGAACATTATATACTTCTATAACGTTATATATCGTAACCTAAGGCAACCTCAAACCTCGGATGTAGTATTTTACAACATACCTGGCGGGTCGGCCCCAACTTCTCGATGGGAACGTTATATACGTCTATAACGTAATATAACCTAACCTAACCCATCCAGCCCCTCGCTGGTAATGTTTTACAGAATCCCGGTCGTGACGGCACGTACCACTTCGTGGGAACATTAGATACGTCTATAACGTTATATATCCTAACTTAAGGCAACCTCACACCTCGGATGTAGTATTTTACAACATTCCTGGCGGGCCGGCCACTACTTCTCGGTGGGGACATTATATACGTCAATAACGTAATATAACCTAACCTAACCCATCTAGCACCTCGTTGGTAATGTTTTACAGAATCCCGGTCGTGTCGGTCCGTGCCTCTCCGTGGGAACATTATATACGTCTATAACGTTATATATCCTAACCTAAGGCAACCTCACTCCTCGGATGTAGTATTTTACAACATTCCTGTCTGGCTGGCCGCTACTTCTCGGTGGGAACATTATATACGTCTATAACGTAATATAACCCAACCTAACCCATCTAGCCCCTGGATGGTAATGTTTTGCAGAATCCCGGTCGTGACGGCCCGTAAACCTTCGCGGGAACATTATATACTTCTATAACGTTATATATCGTAACCTAAGGCAACCTCAAACCTCGGATGTAGTATTTTACAACATACCTGTCGGGTCGGCCCCAACTTCTCGATGGGAACGTTATATACGTCTATAACGTAATATAACCTAACCTAACCCATCCAGCCCCTCGCTGGTAATGTTTTACAGAATCCCGGTCGTGACGGCACGTACCTCTTCGTGGGAACATTAGATACGTCTATAACGTTATATATCCTAACTTAAGGCAACCTCACACCTCGGATGTAGTATTTTACAACATTCCTGGCGGGTCGGCCCCTACTTCTCGGTTGGAACATTATATACGTCTATAACGTAATATAACCTAACCTAACCCATCTAGCCCCTCGATGGTAATGTTTTACAGAATTCCGGTCGTGTCGGACCGTACCTCTCCGTGGGAACATTATGAACGTCTATAGCGTTATATATCCTAACCTAAGGCAACCTCACACATCGGATGTAGTATTTTACAACATTCCTGGCGGGTCGGCCCCTACTTCTCGGTTGGAACATTATATACGTCTATAACGTAATATAACCTAATCTAACCCATCTAGCCCCTCGATGGTAATGTTTTACAGAATTCCGGTCGTGTCGGACCGTACCTCTCCGTGGGAACATTATAAACGTCTATAGCGTTAAATATCCTAACCTAAGGCAACCTCACACATCGGATGTAGTATTTTACAACATTCCTGGCGGGTCGGCCCCTACTTATCGGTTGGAACGTTATATACGTCTATAACGTAATATAACCTAACCTCACCCATGCAGCCCCTCGCTGGTAATGTTTTACAGAATCCCGGTCGGGTCGGCCCGTACCTCTCCGTGGGACCATTATAAACGTCTATAGCGTTATATATCCTAACCTAAGGCAACCTCACTCCTCGGATGTAGTATTTTACAACATTCCTGGCGGGCCGGCCGCTACGTCTCTGTGGGAACATTGTATACGTCTATAACGTAATATAACCCAACCTAACCCATCTAGCCCCTGGATGGTAATGTTTTGCAGAATCCCGGTCGTGACGGCCCGTAAACCTTCGCGGGAACATTATATACTTCTATAACGTTATATATCGTAACCTAAGGCAACCTCAAACCTCGGATGTAGTATTTTACAACATACCTGGCGGGTCGGCCCCAACTTCTCGATGGGAACGTTATATACGTCTATAACGTTATATAACCTAACCTAACCCATCCAGCCCCTCGCTGGTAATGTTTTACAGAATCCCGGTCGGTTCGGCCCGTACATCTCCGTGGGAACATTATAAACGTCTATAGCGTTATATATCCTGACCTAAGGCAGCCTAACATTTCGGATGTAGTATATTACAACATTCCTGGCGGGTTGGCCACTAATTCTCGGTTGGAACATTATATACGTCTATAACGTAATATAACCTAATCTAATCCATCTAGCCCCTCGCTGGTAATGTTTTACAGAATCCCGGTCGTGTCGGCCCGTACCTCTTCGTGCGAACATTATATACGTCTATAACGTTATATATCCTAACCTGAGGCAACCTCGCACCTCGGATGTAGTATTTTACAACATTCCTGTCTGGCCGGCCGCTACTTCTCGGTTGGAACATTATATAGGTCTATAACGTTATATATTGTAACCTAAGGCAACCTCACACCTCGGATGTAGTATTTTACAACATACCTGACGCGTCGGCCCCTACTTCTCGATGGGAACGTTATATACGTCTATAACGTAATATAACCTAACCTAACCCATCTAGCACCTCGTTGGTAATGTTTTACAGAATCCCGGTCGTGTCGGTCCGTGCCTCTCCGTGGGAACATTATATACGTCTATAACGTTATATATCCTAACCTAAGGCAACCTCACTCCTCGGATGTAGTATTTTACAACATTCCTGTCTGGCTGGCCGCTACTTCTCGGTGGGAACATTATATACGACTATAACGTAATATAACCCAACCTAACCCATCTAGCCCCTGGATGGTAATGTTTTGCAGAATCCCGGTCGTGACGGCCCGTAAACCTTCGCGGGAACATTATATACTTCTATAACGTTATATATCGTAACCTAAGGCAACCTCAAACCTCGGATGTAGTATTTTACAACATACCTGGCGGGTCGGCCCCAACTTCTCGATGGGAACGTTATATACGTCTATAACGTAATATAACCTAACCTAACCCATCCAGCCCCTCGCTGGTAATGTTTTACAGAATCCCGGTCGTGACGGCACGTACCTCTTCGTGGGAACATTAGATACGTCTATAACGTTATATATCCTAACTTAAGGCAACCTCACACCTCGGATGTAGTATTTTACAACATTCCTGGCGGGTCGGCCCCTACTTCTCGGTTGGAACATTATATACGTCTATAAAGTCATATAACCTAACCTAACCCATCTAGCCCCTCGATGGTAATGTTTTACAGAATTCCGGTCGTGTCGGACCGTACCTCTCCGTGGGAACATTATGAACGTCTATAGCGTTATATATCCTAACCTAAGGCAACCTCACACATCGGATGTAGTATTTTACAACATTCCTGGCTGGTCGGCCCCTACTTCTCGGTTGGAACATTATATACGTCTATAACGTAATATAACCTAATATAACCCATCTAGCCCCTCGATGGTAATGTTTTACAGAATTCCGGTCGTGTCGGACCGTACCTCTCCGTGGGAACATCATAAACGTCTATAGCGTTATATATCCTAACCTAAGGCAACCTCACACATCGGATGTAGTATTTTACAACATTCCTGGCGGGTCGGCCCCTACTTATCGGTTGGAACGTTATATACGTCTATAACGTAATATAACCTAACCTCACCCATCCAGCCCCTCGCTGGTAATGTTTTACAGAATCCCGGTCGTGTCGGTCCGTGCCTCTCCGTAGGAACATTATATACGTCTATAACGTTATATATCCTAACCTAAAGCAACCTAACATTTCGGATGTAGTATATTACAACATTCCTGGCGGGTCGGCCCCTACTTCTCGATGGGAACGTTATATACGTCTATAACGTAATATAACCTAACCTAACCCATCCAGCCCCTCGCTGGTAATGTTTTACACAATCCCGGTCGGGTCGGCCCGTACCTCTCCGTGGGAACATTATAAACGTCTATAGCGTCATATATCCTAACCTAAGGCAGCCTAATATTTCGGATGAAGTATATTACAACATTCCTGGCGGGTCGGCCACTATTTCTCGGTGGGAACATTATATACGTCTATAACGTAATATAACCTAACCTAACCCATCTGGCCCCTCGCTGGTAATGTTTTAGAGAATCCCGGCCGTGTCGGACCGTACCACTACGTGGAGACATTAGATACGTCTATAACGTTATATATCCTAACCTAAGGCAACCTCACTCCTCGGATGTAGTATTTTACAACCTTCCTGGCGGGCCGGCCATTACGTCTCTGTGGGAACATTATATAAGTCTATAACGTAATATAACCCAACCTAACCCATCTAGACCCTGGCTGGTAATGTTTTGCAGAATCCCGGTCGTGACGGCACGTACCTCTTCGTGGGAACATTAGATACGTCTATAACGTTATATATCCTAACTTAAGGCAACCTCACACCTCGGATGTAGTATTTTACAACATTCCTGGCGGGTCGGCCCCTACTTCTCGGTTGGAACATTATATACGTCTATAACGTAATATAACCTAACCTAACCCATCTAGCCCCTCGATGGTAATGTTTTACAGAATCCCGGTCGTGTCGGCCCGTACCTCTTCGTGGGAACATTATATACGTCTATAACGTTATATATCCTAACCTGAGGCAACCTCGCACCTCGGATGTAGTATTTTACAACATTCCTGTCTGGCCGGCCGCTACTTCTCGGTTGGAACATTATATAGGTCTATAACGTTATATATTCTAACCTAAGGCAACCTCACACCTCGGATGTAGTATTTTACAACATACCTGACGCGTCGGCCCCTACTTCTCGATGGGAACGTTATATACGTCTATAACGTAATATAACCTAACCTAACCCATCTAGCACCTCGTTGGTAATGTTTTACAGAATCCCGGTCGTGTCGGTCCGTGCATCTCCGTGGGAACATTATATACGTCTATAAAGTTATATATCCTAACCTAAGGCAACCTCACACCTCGGATGTAGTATTTTACAACATACCTGGCCTGTCGGCCACTACTTCTCGGTGGGGACATTATATACGTCAATAACGTAATATAACCTAATCTAACCCATCTAGCACCTGGTTGGTAATGTTTTACAGAATCCCGGTCGTGTCGGTCCGTGCCTCTCCGTGGGAACATTATATACGTCTATAACGTTATATATCCTAACCTAAGGCAACCTCACTCCTCGGATGTAGTATTTTACAACATTCCTGTCTGGCCGGCCGCTACATCTCGGTGGGAACATTATATACGTCTATAACGTAATATAACCCAACCTAACCCATCTAGCCCCTGGATGGTAATGTTTTGCAGAATCCCGGTCGTGACGGCCCGTAAACCTTCGCGGGAACATTATATACTTCTATAACGTTATATATCGTAACCTAAGGCAACCTCAAACCTCGGATGTAGTATTTTACAACATACCTGGCGGGTCGGCCCCAACTTCTCGATGGGAACGTTATATACGTCTATAACGTAATATAACCTAACCTAACCCATCCAGCCCCTCGCTGGTAATGTTTTACACAATCCCGGTCGGGTCGGCCCGTACCTCTCCGTGGGAACATTATAAACGTCTATAGCGTCATATATCCTAACCTAAGGCAGCCTAATATTTCGGATGTAGTATATTACAACATTCCTGGCGGGTCGGCCATTATTTCTCGGTGGGAACATTATATACGTCTATAACGTAATATAACCTAACCTAACCCATCTGGCCCCTCGCTGGTAATGTTTTAGAGAATCCCGGCCGTGTCGGACCGTACCACTACGTGGAGACATTAGATACGTCTATAACGTTATATATCCTAACCTAAGGCAACCTCACTCCTCGGATGTAGTATTTTACAACCTTCCTGGCGGGCCGGCCATTACGTCTCTGTGGGAACAGTATATAAGTCTATAACGTAATATAACCCAACCTAACCCATCTAGACCCTGGCTGGTAATGTTTTGCAGAATCCCGGTCGTGACGGCACGTACCTCTTCGTGGGAACATTAGATACGTCTATAACGTTATATATCCTAACTTAAGGCAACCTCACACCTCGGATGTAGTATTTTACAACATTCCTGGCGGGTCGGCCCCTACTTCTCGGTTGGAACATTATATACGTCTATAACGTAATATAACCTAACCTAACCCATCTAGCCCCTCGATGGTAATGTTTTACAGAATTCCGGTCGTGTCGGACCGTACCTCTCCGTGGGAACATTATGAACGTCTATAGCGTTATATATCCTAACCTAAGGCAACCTCACACATCGGATGTAGTATTTTACAACATTCCTGGCGGGTCGGCCCCTACTTCTCGGTTGGAACATTATATACGTCTATAACGTAATATAACCTAATCTAACCCATCTAGCCCCTCGATGGTAATGTTTTACAGAATTCCGGTCGTGTCGGACCGTACCTCTCCGTGGGAACATTATAAACGTCTATAGCGTTATATATCCTAACCTAAGGCAACCTCACACATCAGATGTAGTATTTTACAACATTCCTGGCGGGTCGGCCCCTACTTATCGGTTGGAACGTTATATACGTCTATAACGTAATATAACCTAACCTCACCCATGCAGCCCCTCGCTGGTAATGTTTTACAGAATCCCGGTCGGGTCGGCCCGTACCTCTCCGTGGGACCATTATAAACGTCTATAGCGTTATATATCCTAACCTAAGGCAACCTCACTCCTCGGATGTACTATTTTACAACATTCCTGGCGGGCCGGCCGCTACGTCTCTGTGGGAACATTGTATACGTCTATAACGTAATATAACCCAACCTAACCCATCTAGCCCCTGGATGGTAATGTTTTGCAGAATCCCGGTCGTGACGGCCCGTAAGCCTTCGCGGGAACATTATATACCTCTATAACGTTATATATCATAACCTAAGGCAACCTCAAACCTCGGATGTAGTATTTTACAACATACCTGGCGGGTCGGCCCCAACTTCTCGATGGGAACGTTATATACGTCTATAACGTAATATAACCTGACCTAACCCATCCAGCCCCTCGCTGGTAATGTTTTACAGAATTCCGGTCGGGTCGGCCCGTACATCTCCGTGGGAACATTATAAACGTCTATAGCGTTATATATCCTAACCTAAGGCAGCCTAACATTTCGGTTGTAGTATATTACAACATTCCTGGCGGGTTGGCCACTAATTCTCGGTTGGAACATTATATACGTCTATAACGTAATATAACCTAATCTAATGCATCTAGCCCCTCGCTGGTAATGTTTTACAGAATCCCGGTCGTGTCGGCCCGTACCTCTTCGTGGGAACATTATATACGTCTATAACGTTATATATCCTAACCTGAGGCAACCTCGCACCTCGGATGTAGTATTTTACAACATTCCTGTCTGGCCGGCCGCTACTTCTCGGTTGGAACATTATATAGGTCTATAACGTTATATATTCTAACCTAAGGCAACCTCACACCTCGGATGTAGTATTTTACAACATACCTGACGCGTCGGCCCCTACTTCTCGATGGGAACGTTATATACGTCTATAACGTAATATAACCTAACCTAACCCATCTAGCACCTCGTTGGTAATGTTTTACAGAATCCCGGTCGTGTCGGTCCGTGCATCTCCGTGGGAACATTATATACGTCTATAAAGTTATATATCCTAACCTAAGGCAACCTCACACCTCGGATGTAGTATTTTACAACATACCTGGCCTGTCGGCCACTACTTCTCGGTGGGGACATTATATACGTCAATAACGTAATATAACCTAACCTAACCCATCTAGCACCTTGTTGGTAATGTTTTACAGAATCCCGGTCGTGTCGGTCCGTGCCTCTCCGTGGGAACATTATATACGTCTATAACGTTATATATCCTAACCTAAGGCAACCTCACTCCTCGGATGTAGTATTTTACAACATTCCTGTCTGGCCGGCCGCTACTTCTCGGTGGGAACATTATATACGTCTATAACGTAATATAACCCAACCTAACCCATCTAGCCCCTGGATGGTAATGTTTTGCAGAATCCCGGTCGTGACGGCCCGTAAACCTTCGCGGGAACATTATATACTTCTATAACGTTATATATCGTAACCTAAGGCAACCTCAAACCTCGGATGTAGTATTTTACAACATACCTGGCGGGTCGGCCCCAACTTCTCGATGGGAACGTTATATACGTCTATAACGTAATATAACCTAACCTAACCCATCCAGCCCCTCGCTGGTAATGTTTTACAGAATCCCGGTCGTGACGGCACGTACCTCTTCGTGGGAACATTAGATACGTCTATAACGTTATATATCCTAGCTTAAGGCAACCTCACACCTCGGATGTAGTATTTTACAACATTCCTGGCGGGTCGGCCCCTACCTCTCGGTTGGAACATTATATACGTCTATAACGTAATATAACCTAACCTAACCCATCTAGCCCCTCGATGGTAATGTTTTACAGAATTCCGGTCGTGTCGGACCGTACCTCTCCGTGGGAACATTATGAACGTCTATAGCGTTATATATCCTAACCTAAGGCAACCTCACACATCAGGATGTAGTATTTTACAACATTCCTGGCGGGTCGGCCCCTACTTCTCGGTTGGAACATTATATACGTCTATAACGTAATATAACCTAATCTAACCCATCTAGCCCCTCGATGGTAATGTTTTACAGAATTCCGGTCGTGTCGGACCGTACCTCTCCGTGGGAACATTATAAACGTCTATAGCGTTATATATCCTAACCTAAGGCAACCTCACTCCTCGGATGTACTATTTTACAACATTCCTGGCGGGCCGGCCGCTACGTCTCTGTGGGAACATTGTATACGTCTATAACGTAATATAACCCAACCTAACCCATCTAGCCCCTGGATGGTAATGTTTTGCAGAATCCCGGTCGTGACGGCCCGTAAACCTTCGCGGGAACATTATATACTTCTATAACGTTATATATCGTAACCTAAGGCAACCTCAAACCTCGGATGTAGTATTTTACAACATACCTGGCGGGTCGGCCCCAACTTCTCGATGGGAACGTTATATACGTCTATAACGTAATATAACCTGACCTAACCCATCCAGCCCCTCGCTGGTAATGTTTTACAGAATTCCGGTCGGGTCGGCCCGTACATCTCCGTGGGAACATTATAAACGTCTATAGCGTTATATATCCTAACCTAAGGCAGCCTAACATTTCGGATGTAGTATATTACAACATTCCTGGCGGGTTGGCCACTAATTCTCGGTTGGAACATTATATACGTCTATAACGTAATATAACCTAATCTAATGCATCTAGCCCCTCGCTGGTAATGTTTTACAGAATCCCGGTCGTGTCGGCCCGTACCTCTTCGTGGGAACATTATATACGTCTATAACGTTATATATCCTAACCTGAGGCAACCTCGCACCTCGGATGTAGTATTTTACAACATTCCTGTCTGGCCGGCCGCTACTTCTCGGTTGGAACATTATATAGGTCTATAACGTTATATATTCTA
Organism: Xylocopa violacea; assembly: GCA_963969225.1. Classification (NCBI taxonomy): domain Eukaryota; kingdom Metazoa; phylum Arthropoda; class Insecta; order Hymenoptera; family Apidae; genus Xylocopa; species Xylocopa violacea. The sequence goes on along the minus strand of CAXAJV010000247.1, from coordinate 2,495,837 downwards.
ACCTAAGGCAACCTCACACCTCGGATGTAGTATTTTACAACATACCTGACGCGTCGGCCCCTACTTCTCGATGGGAACGTTATATACGTCTATAACGTAATATAACCTAACCTAACCCATCTAGCACCTCGTTGGTAATGTTTTACAGAATCCCGGTCGTTTCGGTCCGTGCATCTCCGTGGGAACATTATATACGTCTATAAAGTTATATATCCTAACCTAAGGCAACCTCACACCTCGGATGTAGTATTTTACAACATACCTGGCCTGTCGGCCACTCCTTCTCGGTGGGGACATTATATACGTCAATAACGTAATATAACCTAACCTAACCCATCTAGCACCTGGTTGGTAATGTTTTACAGAATCCCGGTCGTGTCGGTCCGTGCCTCTCCGTGGGAACATTATATACGTCTATAACGTTATATATCCTAACCTAAGGCAACCTCACTCCTCGGATGTAGTATTTTACAACATTCCTGTCTGGCCGGCCGCTACTCCTCGGTGGGAACATTATATACGTCTATAACGTAATATAACCCAACCTAACCCATCTAGCCCCTGGATGGTAATGTTTTGCAGAATCCCGGTCGTGACGGCCCGTAAACCTTCGCGGGAACATTATATACTTCTATAACGTTATATATCGTAACCTAAGGCAACCTCAAACCTCGGATGTAGTATTTTACAACATACCTGGCGGGTCGGCCCCAACTTCTCGATGGGAACGTTATATACGTCTATAACGTAATATAACCTAACCTAACCCATCCAGCCCCTCGCTGGTAATGTTTTACAGAATCCCGGTCGTGACGGCACGTACCTCTTCGTGGGAACATTAGATACGTCTATAACGTTATATATCCTAACTTAAGGCAACCTCACACCTCGGATGTAGTATTTTACAACATTCCTGGCGGGTCGGCCCCTACCTCTCGGTTGGAACATTATATACGTCTATAACGTAATATAACCTAACCTAACCCATCTAGCCCCTCGATGGTAATGTTTTACAGAATTCCGGTCGTGTCGGACCGTACCTCTCCGTGGGAACATTATGAACGTCTATAGCGTTATATATCCTAACCTAAGGCAACCTCACACATCGGATGTAGTATTTTACAACATTCCTGGCGGGTCGGCCCCTACTTCTCGGTTGGAACATTATATACGTCTATAACGTAATATAACCTAATCTAACCCATCTAGCCCCTCGATGGTAATGTTTTACAGAATTCCGGTCGTGTCGGACCGTACCTCTCCGTGGGAACATTATAAACGTCTATAGCGTTATATATCCTAACCTAAGGCAACCTCACACATCGGATGTAGTATTTTACAACATTCCTGGCGGGTCGGCCCCTACTTATCGGTTGGAACGTTATATACGTCTATAACGTAATATAACCTAACCTCACCCATGCAGCCCCTCGCTGGTAATGTTTTACAGAATCCCGGTCGGGTCGGCCCGTACCTCTCCGTGGGACCATTATAAACGTCTATAGCGTTATATATCCTAACCTAAGGCAACCTCACTCCTCGGATGTAGTATTTTACAACATTCCTGGCGGGCCGGCCGCTACGTCTCTGTGGGAACATTGTATACGTCTATAACGTAATATAACCCAACCTAACCCATCTAGCCCCTGGATGGTAATGTTTTGCAGAATCCGGGTCGTGACGGCCCGTAAACCTTCGCGGGAACATTATATACTTCTATAACGTTATATATCGTAACCTAAGGCAACCTCAAACCTCGGATGTAGTATTTTACAACATACCTGGCGGGTCGGCCCCAACTTCTCGATGGGAACGTTATATACGTCTATAACGTAATATAACCTAACCTAACCCATCCAGCCCCTCGCTGGTAATGTTTTACAGAATCCCGGTCGGGTCGGCCCGTACCTCTCCGTGGGAACATTATAAACGTCTATAGCGTTATATATCCTAACCTAAGGCAACCTCACACATCGGATGTAGTATATTACAACATTCCTGGCGGGTTGGCCACTAATTCTCGGTTGGAACATTATATACGTCTATAACGTAATATAACCTAATCTAATCCATCTAGCCCCTCGCTGGTAATGTTTTACAGAATCCCGGTCGTGTCGGCCCGTACCTCTTCGTGGGAACATTATATACGTCTATAACGTTATATATCCTAACCTGAGGCAACCTCGCACCTCGGATGTAGTATTTTACAACATTCCTGTCTGGCCGGCCGCTACTTCTCGGTTGGAACATTATATAGGTCTATAACGTTATATATTCTAACCTAAGGCAACCTCACACCTCGGATGTAGTATTTTACAACATACCTGACGCGTCGGCCCCTACTTCTCGATGGGAACGTTATATACGTCTATAACGTAATATAACCTAACCTAACCCATCTAGCACCTCGTTGGTAATGTTTTACAGAATCCCGGTCGTGTCGGTCCGTGCCTCTCCGTGGGAACATTATATACGTCTATAAAGTTATATATCCTAACCTAAGGCAACCTCACACCTCGGATGTAGTATTTTACAACATACCTGGCCTGTCGGCCACTACGTCTCGGTGGGGACATTATATAAGTCAATAACGTAATATAACCTAACCTAACCCATCTAGCACCTCGTTGGTAATGTTTTACAGAATCCCGGTCGTGTCGGTCCGTGCCTCTCCGTGGGAACATTATATACGTCTATAACGTTATATATCCTAACCTAAGGCAACCTCACTCCTCGGATGTAGTATTTTACAACATTCCTGTCTGGCCGGCCACTACTTCTCGGTGGGAACATTATATACGTCTATAACGTTATATATTCTAACCTAAGGCAACCTCACACTTCGGATGTAGTATTTTACAACATACCTGGCGCGTCGGCCCCTACTTCTCGATGGGAACGTTATATACGTCTATAACGTAATATAACCTAACCTAACCCATCTAGCACCTCGTTGGTAATGTTTTACAGAATCCCGGTCGTGTCGGTCCGTGCCTCTCCGTGGGAACATTATATACGTCTATAAAGTTATATATCCTATCCTAAAGCAACCTAACATCTCGGATGTAGTATTTTACAACATACCTGGCGGGTCGGCCCCTACGTCTCGGTTGGAACATTATATAAGTCTATAACGTAATATAACATAACCTAACCCATCCAGCCCCTCGCTGGTAATGTTTTACAGAATCCCGGTCGGTTCGGCCCGTACCTCTCCGTGGGAACATTATATACGTCTATAAAGTTATATATCCTATCCTAAAGCAACCTAACATCTCGGATGTAGTATTTTACAACATACCTGGCGGGTCGGCCCCTACGTCTCGGTTGGAACATTATATAGGTCTATAACGTAATATAACATAACCTAAGCCATCTAGCCTCTGGCTGGTAATGTTTTACAGAGTCCCGGTCGTGTCGGTCCGTGCCTCTCCGTGGGAACATTATATACGTCTATAAAGTTATATATCCTATCCTAAAGCAACCTAACGTCTCGGATGTTGTATTTTACAACATACCTGGCGGGTCGGCCCCTACGTCTCGGTTGGAACATTATATACGTCTATAACGTAATATAACCTAACCTAACCCATCTAGCCCCTCGATGGTAATGTTTTACAGAATTCCGGTCGTGTCGGACCGTACCTCTCCGTGGGAACATTATAAACGTCTGTAGCGTTATATATCCTAACCTAAGGCAACCTCACACCTCGGATGTAGTTTTTTACAACATACATGGCGGTTCGGCCCCTACTTCTCGATGGGAACGTTATATACGTCTATAACGTAATATAACCTAATCTAACCCATCTAGCCCCTGGCTGGTAATGTTTTACAGAATCCCGGTCGTGACAGCCCGTACCTCTTCGTGGGTACATTATATGCGTCTATAACGCTATATATCCTAACCTAAGGCAACCTCACACCTCGGATGTAGTATTTTACAACATTCCTGGCGAGTCGGCCCCTACTTCTCGGTTGGAACATTATATACGTCTATAAAGCAATATAACCTAACCTAACCCATCTAGCCCCTCGCTGGTAATGTTTTACAGAATCCAGGTCGTGTCGGTCCGTGCCTATCCGTGGGAACATTATATACGTCTATAACGTTATATATCCTAACCTAAAGCAACCTAACATTTCGGATGTAGTATATTACAACATTCCTGGCGGGTCGGCCCCTACTTCTCGATGGGAACGTTATATACGTCTATAACGTAGTATAACCTAACCTAACCCATCCAGCCCCTCGCTGGTAATGTTTTACAGAATCCCGGTCGGTTCGGCCCGTACCTCTCCGTGGGAACATTATATACGTCTATAACGTTATATATCCTAACCTAAGGCAACCTCACACCTCGGATGTAGTATTTTATAACATTTCTGGCGGGCCGGCCCCTACTTCTCGGTGGGAACATTATATACGTTTATAAAGTAATATAACCTAACCTAACCCATCTAGCCCCTTGCTGGTAATGTTTTACAGAATCCCGGTCCTGTCGGACTGTACCTCTCCGTGCGAACATTATATACGTCTATAACGTTATATATCCTAACCTAAGGCAACGTCACACCTCGGATGTAGTATTTTACAACATACCTGGCCTGTCGGCCCCTACTTCTCGGTGGGAACATTATATACGTCAATAACGTAATATAACCTAACCTAACCCATCTAGCCCCTCGCTGGTAATGTTTTACAGAATCCCGGTCGTGTCGGTCCGTGCATCTCCGTGGGAACATTATATACGTCTATAAAGTTATATATCCTATCCTAAAGCAACCTAACATCTCGGATGTAGTATTTTACAACATACCTGGCGGGTCGGCCCCTACGACTCGGTTGGAACATTATATAGGTCTATAACGTAATGTAACATAACCTAAGCCATCTAGCCTCTGGCTGGTAATGTTTTACGGAGTCCCGGTCGTGTCGGTCCGTGCCTCTCCGTGGGAACATTATATACGTCTATAAAGTTATATATCCTATCCTAAAGCAACCTAACGTCTCGGATGTAGTATTTTACAACATACCTGGCGGGTCGGCCCCTACGTCTCGGTTGGAACATTATATACGTCTATAACGTAATATAACCTAACCTAACCCATCTAGCCCCTCGATGGTAATGTTTTACAGAATTCCGGTCGTGTCGGACCGTACCTCTCCGTGGGAACATTATAAACGTCTGTAGCGTTATATATCCTAACCTAAGGCAACCTCACACCTCGGATGTAGTATTTTACAACATTCCTGGCGGGCCCGCCGCTACGTCTCTGTGCGAACATTATATACGTCTATAACGTAATATAACCCAACCTAACCCATCTAGCCCCTGGATGGTAATGTTTTGCAGAATCCCGGTCGTGACGGCCCGTAAACCTTCGCGGGAACATTATATACTTCTATAACGTTATATATCGTAACCTAAGGCAACCTCAAACCTCGGATGTAGTATTTTACAACATACCTGGCGGGTCGGCCCCAACTTCTCGATGGGAACGTTATATACGTCTATAACGTAATATAACCTAACCTAACCCATCCAGCCCCTCGCTGGTAATGTTTAACAGAATCCCGGTCGGGTCGGCCCGTACATCTCCGTGGGAACATTATAAACGTCTATAGCGTTATATATCCTAGCCTAAGGCAGCCTAACATTTCGGATGTAGTATATTACAACATTCCTGGCGGGTTGGCCACTAATTCTCGGTTGGAACATTATATACGTCTATAACGTAATATAACCTAATCTAATCCATCTAGCCCCTCGCTGGTAATGTTTTACAGAATCCCGGTCGTGTCGGCCCGTACCTCTTCGTGGGAACATTATATACGTCTATAACGTTATATATCCTAACCTGAGGCAACCTCGCACCTCGGATGTAGTATTTTACAACATTCCTGTCTGGCCGGCCGCTACTTCTCGGTTGGAACATTATATAGGTCTATAACGTTATATATTCTAACCTAAGGCAACCTCACACCTCGGATGTAGTATTTTACAACATACCTGACGCGTCGGCCCCTACTTCTCGATGGGAACGTTATATACGTCTATAACGTAATATAACCTATCCTAACCCATCTAGCACCTCGTTGGTAATGTTTTACAGAATCCCGGTCGTGTCGGTCCGTGCCTCTCCGTGGGAACATTATATACTTCTATAAAGTTATATATCCTAACCTAAGGCAACCTCACACCTCGGATGTAGTATTTTACAACATTCCTGTCTGGCCGGCCGCTACTTCTCGGTGGGAACATTATATACGTCTATAACGTTATATATTCTAACCTAAGGCAACCTCACACTTCGGATGTAGTATTTTACAACATACCTGGCGCGTCGGCCCCTACTTCTCGATGGGAACGTTATATACGTCTATAACGTAATATAACCTAACCTAACCCATCTAGCACCTCGTTGGTAATGTTTTACAGAATCCCGGTCGTGTCGGTCCGTGCCTCTCCGTGGGAACATTATATACGTCTATAAAGTTATATATCCTATCCTAAAGCAACCTAACATCTCGGATGTAGTATTTTACAACATACCTGGCGGGTCGGCCCCTACGTCTCGGTTGGAACATTATATAGGTCTATAACGTAATATAACATAACCTAAGCCATCTAGCCTCTGGCTGGTAATGTTTTACAGAGTCCCGGTCGTGTCGGTCCGTGCCTCTCCGTGGGAACATTATATACGTCTATAAAGTTATATATCCGATCCTAAAGCAACCTAACGTCTCGGATGTAGTATTTTACAACATACCTGGCGGGTCGGCCCCTACGTCTCGGTTGGAACATTATATACGTCTATAACGTAATATAACCTAACCTAACCCATCTAGCCCCTCGATGGTAATGTTTTACAGAATTCCGGTCGTGTCGGACCGTACCTCTCCGTGGGAACATTATAAACGTCTGTAGCGTTATATATCCTAACCTAAGGCAACCTCACACCTCGGATGTAGTATTTTACAACATTCCTGGCGGGCCGGCCGCTACGTCTCTGTGCGAACATTATATACGTCTATAACGTAATATAACCCAACCTAACCCATCTAGCCCCTGGATGGTAATGTTTTGCAGAATCCCGGTCGTGACGGCCCGTAAACCTTCGCGGGAACATTATATACTTCTATAACGTTATATATCGTAACCTAAGGCAACCTCAAACCTCGGATGTAGTATTTTACAACATACCTGGCGGGTCGGCCCCAACTTCTCGATGGGAACGTTATATACGTCTATAACGTAATATAACCTAACCTAACCCATCCAGCCCCTCGCTGGTAATGTTTTACAGAATCCCGGTCGGGTCGGCCCGTACATCTCCGTGGGAACATTATAAACGTCTATAGCGTTATATATCCTAGCCTAAGGCAGCCTAACATTTCGGATGTAGTATATTACAACATTCCTGGCGGGTTGGCCACTAATTCTCGGTTGGAACATTATATACGTCTATAACGTAATATAACCTAATCTAATCCATCTAGCCCCTCGCTGGTAATGTTTTACAGAATCCCGGTCGTGTCGGCCCGTACCTCTTCGTGGGAACATTATATACGTCTATAACGTTATATATCCTAACCTGAGGCAACCTCGCACCTCGGATGTAGTATTTTACAACATTCCTGTCTGGCCGGCCGCTACTTCTCGGTTGGAACATTATATAGGTCTATAACGTTATATATTCTAACCTAAGGCAACCTCACACCTCGGATGTAGTATTTTACAACATACCTGACGCGTCGGCCCCTACTTCTCGATGGGAACGTTATATACGTCTATAACGTAATATAACCTATCCTAACCCATCTAGCACCTCGTTGGTAATGTTTTACAGAATCCCGGTCGTGTCGGTCCGTGCCTCTCCGTGGGAACATTATATACGTCTATAAAGTTATATATCCTAACCTAAGGCAACCTCACACCTCGGATGTAGTATTTTACAACATACCTGGCCTGTCGGCCACTACTTCTCGGTGGGGACATTATATACGTCAATAACGTAATATAACCTAACCTAACCCATCTAGCTCCTCGCTGGTAATGTTTTACAGAATCCCGGTCGTGTCGGTCCGTGCCTCTCCGTGGGAACATTATATACGTCTATAACGTTATATATCGTAACCTAAGGCAACCTCACTCCTCGGATGTAGTATTTTACAACATTCCTGTCTGGCCGGCCGCTACTTCTCGGTGGGAACATTATATACGTCTATAACGTTATATATTCTAACCTAAGGCAACCTCACACTTCGGATGTAGTATTTTACAACATACCTGGCGCGTCGGCCCCTACTTCTCGATGGGAACGTTATATACGTCTATAACGTAATATAACCTAACCTAACCCATCTAGCACCTCGTTGGTAATGTTTTACAGAATCCCGGTCGTGTCGGTCCGTGCCTCTCCGTGGGAACATTATATACGTCTATAAAGTTATATATCCTATCCTAAAGCAACCTAACATCTCGGATGTAGTATTTTACAACATACCTGGCGGGTCGGCCCCTACGTCTCGGTTGGAACATTATATAGGTCTATAACGTAATATAACATAACCTAAGCCATCTAGCCTCTGGCTGGTAATATTTTACAGAGTCCCGGTCGTGTCGGTCCGTGCCTCTCCGTGGGAACATTATATACGTCTATAAAGTTATATATCCTATCCTAAAGCAACCTAACGTCTCGGATGTAGTATTTTACAACATACCTGGCGGGTCGGCCCCTACGTCTCGGTTGGAACATTATATACGTCTATAACGTAATATAACCTAACCTAACCCATCTAGCCCCTCGATGGTAATGTTTTACAGAATTCCGGTCGTGTCGGACCGTACCTCTCCGTGGGAACATTATAAACGTCTGTAGCGTTATATATCCTAACCTAAGGCAACCTCACACCTCGGATGTAGTTTTTTACAACATACATGGCGGGACGGCCCCTACTTCTCGATGGGAACGTTATATACGTCTATAACGTAATATAACCTAATCTAACCCATCTAGCCCCTGGCTGGTAATGTTTTACAGAATCCCGGTGGTGACAGCCCGTACCTCTTCGTGGGTACATTATATACGTCTATAACGCTATATATCCTAACCTAAGGCAACCTCACACCTCGGATGTAGTATTTTACAACATTCCTGGCGAGTCGGCCCCTACTTCTCGGTTGGAACATTATATACGTCTATAAAGCAATATAACCTAACCTAACCCATCTAGCCCCTCGCTGGTAATGTTTTACAGAATCCAGGTCGTGTCGGTCCGTGCCTATCCGTGGGAACATTATATACGTCTATAACGTTATATATCCTAACCTAAAGCAACCTAACATTTCGGATGTAGTATATTACAACATTCCTGGCGGGTCGGCCCCTACTTCTCGATGGGAACGTTATATACGTCTATAACGTAGTATAACCTAACCTAACCCATCCAGCCCCTCGCTGGTAATGTTTTACAGAATCCCGGTCGGTTCGGCCCGTACCTCTCCGTGGGAACATTATATACGTCTATAACGTTATATATCCTAACCTAAGGCAACCTCACACCTCGGATGTAGTATTTTATAACATTTCTGGCGGGCCGGCCCCTACTTCTCGGTGGGAACATTATATACGTTTATAAAGTAATATAACCTAACCTAACCCATCTAGCCCCTTGCTGGTAATGTTTTACAGAATCCCGGTCCTGTCGGACTGTACCTCTCCGTGCGAACATTATATACGTCTATAACGTTATATATCCTAACCTAAGGCAACGTCACACCTCGGATGTAGTATTTTACAACATACCTGGCCTGTCGGCCCCTACTTCTCGGTGGGAACATTATATACGTCAATAACGTAATATAACCTAACCTAACCCATCTAGCCCCTCGCTGGTAATGTTTTACAGAATCCCGGTCGTGTCGGTCCGTGCATCTCCGTGGGAACATTATATACGTCTATAAAGTTATATATCCTATCCTAAAGCAACCTAACATCTCGGATGTAGTATTTTACAACATACCTGGCGGGTCGGCCCCTACGTCTCGGTTGGAACATTATATAGGTCTATAACGTAATATAACATAACCTAAGCCATCTAGCCTCTGGCTGGTAATGTTTTACAGAGTCCCGGTCGTGTCGGTCCGTGCCTCTCCGTGGGAACATTATATACGTCTATAAAGTTATATATCCTATCCTAAAGCAACCTAACGTCTCGGATGTAGTATTTTACAACATACCTGGCGGGTCGGCCCCTACGTCACGGTTGGAACATTATATACGTCTATAACGTAATATAACCTAACCTAACCCATCTAGCCCCTCGATGGTAATGTTTTACAGAATTCCGGTCGTGTCGGACCGTACCTCTCCGTGGGAACATTATAAACGTCTGTAGCGTTATATATCCTAACCTAAGCAACCTCACACCTCGGATGTAGTATTTTACAACATTCCTGGCGGGCCGGCCGCTACGTCTCTGTGCGAACATTATATACGTCTATAACGTAATATAACCCAACCTAACCCATCTAGCCCCTGGATGGTAATGTTTTGCAGAATCCCGGTCGTGACGGCCCGTAAACCTTCGCGGGAACATTATATACTTCTATAACGTTATATATCGTAACCTAAGGCAACCTCAAACCTCGGATGTAGTATTTTACAACATACCTGGCGGGTCGGCCCCAACTTCTCGATGGGAACGTTATATACGTCTATAACGTAATATAACCTAACCTAACCCATCCAGCCCCTCGCTGGTAATGTTTAACAGAATCCCGGTCGGGTCGGCCCGTACATCTCCGTGGGAACATTATAAACGTCTATAGCGTTATATATCCTAGCCTAAGGCAGCCTAACATTTCGGATGTAGTATATTACAACATTCCTGGCGGGTTGGCCACTAATTCTCGGTTGGAACATTATATACGTCTATAACGTAATATAACCTAATCTAATCCATCTAGCCCCTCGCTGGTAATGTTTTACAGAATCCCGGTCGTGTCGGCCCGTACCTCTTCGTGGGAACATTATATACGTCTATAACGTTATATATCCTAACCTGAGGCAACCTCGCACCTCGGATGTAGTATTTTACAACATTCCTGTCTGGCCGGCCGCTACTTCTCGGTTGGAACATTATATAGGTCTATAACGTTATATATTCTAACCTAAGGCAACCTCACACCTCGGATGTAGTATTTTACAACATACCTGACGCGTCGGCCCCTACTTCTCGATGGGAACGTTATATACGTCTATAACGTAATATAACCTATCCTAACCCATCTAGCACCTCGTTGGTAATGTTTTACAGAATCCCGGTCGTGTCGGTCCGTGCCTCTCCGTGGGAACATTATATACGTCTATAAAGTTATATATCCTAACCTAAGGCAACCTCACACCTCGGATGTAGTATTTTACAACATACCTGGCCTGTCGGCCACTACTTCTCGGTGGGGACATTATATACGTCAATAACGTAATATAACCTAACCTAACCCATCTAGCCCCTCGCTGGTAATGTTTTACAGAATCCCGGTCGTGTCGGTCCGTGCCTCTCCGTGGGAACATTATATACGTCTATAACGTTATATATCGTAACCTAAGGCAACCTCACTCCTCGGATGTAGTATTTTACAACATTCCTGTCTGGCCGGCCGCTACTTCTCGGTGGGAACATTATATACGTCTATAACGTTATATATTCTAACCTAAGGCAACCTCACACTTCGGATGTAGTATTTTACAACATACCTGGCGCGTCGGCCCCTACTTCTCGATGGGAACGTTATATACGTCTATAACGTAATATAACCTAACCTAACCCATCTAGCACCTCGTTGGTAATGTTTTACAGAATCCCGGTCGTGTCGGTCCGTGCCTCTCCGTGGGAACATTATATACGTCTATAAAGTTATATATCCTATCCTAAAGCAACCTAACATCTCGGATGTAGTATTTTACAACATACCTGGCGGGTCGGCCCCTACGTCTCGGTTGGAACATTATATAGGTCTATAACGTAATATAACATAACCTAAGCCATCTAGCCTCTGGCTGGTAATGTTTTACAGAGTCCCGGTCGTGTCGGTCCGTGCCTCTCCGTGGGAACATTATATACGTCTATAAAGTTATATATCCGATCCTAAAGCAACCTAACGTCTCGGATGTAGTATTTTACAACATACCTGGCGGGTCGGCCCCTACGTCTCGGTTGGAACATTATATACGTCTATAACGTAATATAACCTAACCTAACCCATCTAGCCCCTCGATGGTAATGTTTTACAGAATTCCGGTCGTGTCGGACCGTACCTCTCCGTGGGAACATTATAAACGTCTGTAGCGTTATATATCCTAACCTAAGGCAACCTCACACCTCGGATGTAGTATTTTACAACATTCCTGGCGGGCCGGCCGCTACGTCTCTGTGCGAACATTATATACGTCTATAACGTAATATAACCCAACCTAACCCATCTAGCCCCTGGATGGTAATGTTTTGCAGAATCCCGGTCGTGACGGCCCGTAAACCTTCGCGGGAACATTATATACTTCTATAACGTTATATATCGTAACCTAAGGCAACCTCAAACCTCGGATGTAGTATTTTACAACATACCTGGCGGGTCGGCCCCAACTTCTCGATGGGAACGTTATATACGTCTATAACGTAATATAACCTAACCTAACCCATCCAGCCCCTCGCTGGTAATGTTTTACAGAATCCCGGTCGGGTCGGCCCGTACATCTCCGTGGGAACATTATAAACGTCTATAGCGTTATATATCCTAGCCTAAGGCAGCCTAACATTTCGGATGTAGTATATTACAACATTCCTGGCGGGTTGGCCACTAATTCTCGGTTGGAACATTATATACGTCTATAACGTAATATAACCTAATCTAATCCATCTAGCCCCTCGCTGGTAATGTTTTACAGAATCCCGGTCGTGTCGGCCCGTACCTCTTCGTGGGAACATTATATACGTCTATAACGTTATATATCCTAACCTGAGGCAACCTCGCACCTCGGATGTAGTATTTTACAACATTCCTGTCTGGCCGGCCGCTACTTCTCGGTTGGAACATTATATAGGTCTATAACGTTATATATTCTAACCTAAGGCAACCTCACACCTCGGATGTAGTATTTTACAACATACCTGACGCGTCGGCCCCTACTTCTCGATGGGAACGTTATATACGTCTATAACGTAATATAACCTATCCTAACCCATCTAGCACCTCGTTGGTAATGTTTTACAGAATCCCGGTCGTGTCGGTCCGTGCCTCTCCGTGGGAACATTATATACGTCTATAAAGTTATATATCCTAACCTAAGGCAACCTCACACCTCGGATGTAGTATTTTACAACATACCTGGCGGGTCGGCCCCTACGTCTCGGTTGGAACATTATATAGGTCTATAACGTAATATAACATAACCTAAGCCATCTAGCCTCTGGCTGGTAATGTTTTACGGAGTCCCGGTCGTGTCGGTCCGTGCCTCTCCGTGGGAACATTATATACGTCTATAAAGTTATATATCCTATCCTAAAGCAACCTAACGTCTCGGATGAGGTATTTTACAACATACCTGGCGGGTCGGCCCCTACGTCTCAGTTGGAACATTATATACGTCTATAACGTAATATAACCTAACCTAACCCATCTAGCCCCTCGATGGTAATGTTTTACAGAATTCCGGTCGTGTCGGACCGTACCTCTCCGTGGGAACATTATAAACGTCTGTAGCGTTATATATCCTAACCTAAGGCAACCTCACACCTCGGATGTAGTATTTTACAACATTCCTGGCGGGCCCGCCGCTACGTCTCTGTGCGAACATTATATACGTCTATAACGTAATATAACCCAACCTAACCCATCTAGCCCCTGGATGGTAATGTTTTGCAGAATCCCGATCGTGACGGCCCGTAAACCTTCGCGGGAACATTATATACTTCTATAACGTTATATATCGTAACCTAAGGCAACCTCAAACCTCGGATGTAGTATTTTACAACATACCTGGCGGGTCGGCCCCAACTTCTCGATGGGAACGTTATATACGTCTATAACGTAATATAACCTAACCTAACCCATCCAGCCCCTCGCTGGTAATGTTTAACAGAATCCCGGTCGGGTCGGCCCGTACATCTCCGTGGGAACATTATAAACGTCTATAGCGTTATATATCCTAGCCTAAGGCAGCCTAACATTTCGGATGTAGTATATTACAACATTCCTGGCGGGTTGGCCACTAATTCTCGGTTGGAACATTATATACGTCTATAACGTAATATAACCTAATCTAATCCATCTAGCCCCTCGCTGGTAATGTTTTACAGAATCCCGGTCGTGTCGGCCCGTACCTCTTCGTGGAAACATTATATACGTCTATAACGTTATATATCCTAACCTGAGGCAACCTCGCACCTCGGATGTAGTATTTTACAACATTCCTGTCTGGCCGGCCGCTACTTCTCGGTTGGAACATTATATAGGTCTATAACGTTATATATTCTAACCTAAGGCAACCTCACACCTCGGATGTAGTATTTTACAACATACCTGACGCGTCGGCCCCTACTTCTCGATGGGAACGTTATATACGTCTATAACGTAATATAACCTATCCTAACCCATCTAGCACCTCGTTGGTAATGTTTTACAGAATCCCGGTCGTGTCGGTCCGTGCCTCTCCGTGGGAACATTATATACGTCTATAAAGTTATATATCCTAACCTAAGGCAACCTCACACCTCGGATGTAGTATTTTACAACATACCTGGCCTGTCGGCCACTACTTCTCGGTGGGGACATTATATACGTCAATAACGTAATATAACCTAACCTAACCCATCTAGCTCCTCGCTGGTAATGTTTTACAGAATCCCGGTCGTGTCGGTCCGTGCCTCTCCGTGGGAACATTATATACGTCTATAACGTTATATATCGTAACCTAAGGCAACCTCACTCCTCGGATGTAGTATTTTACAACATTCCTGTCTGGCCGGCCGCTACTTCTCGGTGGGAACATTATATACGTCTATAACGTTATATATTCTAACCTAAGGCAACCTCACACTTCGGATGTAGTATTTTACAACATACCTGGCGCGTCGGCCCCTACTTCTCGATGGGAACGTTATATACGTCAATAACGTAATATAACCTAACCTAACCCATCTAGCTCCTCGCTGGTAATGTTTTACAGAATCCCGGTCGTGTCGGTCCGTGCCTCTCCGTGGGAACATTATATACGTCTATAACGTTATATATCGTAACCTAAGGCAACCTCACTCCTCGGATGTAGTATTTTACAACATTCCTGTCTGGCCGGCCGCTACTTCTCGGTGGGAACATTATATACGTCTATAACGTTATATATTCTAACCTAAGGCAACCTCACACTTCGGATGTAGTATTTTACAACATACCTGGCGCGTCGGCCCCTACTTCTCGATGGGAACGTTATATACGTCTATAACGTAATATAACCTAACCTAACCCATCTAGCACCTCGTTGGTAATGTTTTACAGAATCCCGGTCGTGTCGGTCCGTGCCTCTCCGTGGGAACATTATATACGTCTATAAAGTTATATATCCTATCCTAAAGCAACCTAACGTCTCGGATGTAGTATTTTACAACATACCTGGCGGGTCGGCCCCTACGTCTCGGTTGGAACATTATATACGTCTATAACGTAATATAACCTAACCTAACCCATCTAGCCCCTCGATGGTAATGTTTTACAGAATTCCGGTCGTGTCGGACCGTACCTCTCCGTGGGAACATTATAAACGTCTGTAGCGTTATATATCCTAACCTAAGGCAACCTCGCACCTCGGATGTAGTATTTTATAACATTTCTGGCGGGCCGGCCCCTACTTCTCGGTGGGAACATTATATACGTCTATAACGTAATATAACCTAACCTTATCCATCTGGCCCCTCGCTGGTAATGTCTTACAGAATCCCGGTCCTGTCGGCCCGTACCTCTGCGTGGGAACATTATATACGTCTATAACGTTATATATCCTAACCTAAGGCAACCTCACACCTCGGATGTAGTATTTTATAACATTTCTGGCGAGCCGGCCCCTACTTCTCGGTTGGAACATTATATACGTCTATAACGTAATATAACCTAACCTTATCCATCTGACCCCTCGCTGGTAATGTCTTACAGAATCCCGGTCCTGTCGGCCCGTACCTCTCCGTGGGAACATTATATACGTCTATAACGTTATATATCCTAACCTAAGGCAACCTCACACCTCGGATGTAGTATTTTATAACATTTCTGGCGGGCCGGCCCCTACTTCTCGGTGGGAACATTATATACGTTTATAAAGAATTATAACCTAACCTAACCCATCCAGCCCCTCGCTGGTAATGTTTTACAGAATCCTGGGCGGGTCGGCCCGTACCTCTCCGTGGGAATATTATAAACGTCTATAGCGTCATATATCCTAACCTAAGGCAGCCTAATATTTCGGATGTAGTATATTACAACATTCCTGGCGGGTCAGCCACTATTTCTCAGTGGGAACATTATATACATGTATAACGTAATATAACCTAACCTAACCCATCTGGACCCTCGCTGGTAATGTTTTAGAGAACCCCGGCCGTGTCGGACCGTACCACTACGTGGAGACATAAGATACGTCTATAACGTTATATATCCTAACCTAAGGCAACCTCACTCCTCGGATGTAGTATTTTACAACATTCCTGGCGGGCCGGCCGCTACGTCTCTGTGGGAACATTATATAAGTCTATAACGTAATATAACCCAACCTAACCCATCTAGACCCTGGCTGTTAATGTTTTGCAAAATCCCGGTCGTGACGGCCCGTACATCTTCGCGGGAACATTATATACGTCTATAACGTCATATATCCTAACCTAAGGCAACCCCAAACCTCGGATGTAGTATTTTACAACATTCCTCTCGGGCCGGCCGCTACTTCTCGGTGGGAACATTATTTACGTCTATAACGTAATATAACCTAACCTAACCCATCTAGCCCCTCGCTGGTAATGTTTTACAGAATCCCGGTCGTGTCGGTCCGTGCATCTCCGTGGGAACATTATATACGTCTATAACGTTATATATCCTAACCTAAGGCAACCTCAAACCTTGGATGTAGTATTTTACGACATTCCTGGCGGGTCCGCCCCTACTCCTCGGTGGGAACGTTATATACGTCTATAACGTAATATAGACTAACCTAACCCATCTAGCCCCTGGCTGGTAATGTTTTACAGAATCCCGGTCGTGACGGCACGTACCTCTTCGTGGGAACATTATATACGTCTATAACGTTATATATCGTAACCTAAGGCAACCTCACACCACGGATGTAGTATTTTACAACATACCTGGCGGGTCGGACCCTACTTCTCGGTTGGAACATTATATACGTCTATAACGTAATATAACCTAACCTTATCCATCTGGCCCCTCGCTGGTAATGTCTTACAGAATCCCGGTCCTGTCGGCCCGTACCTCTCCGTGGGAACATTATATACGTCTATAACGTTATATATCCTAACCTAAGGCAGCCTAACATTTCGGATGTAGTATACCACAACATTCCTGGCGGGTTGGCCACTATTTCTCGGTTGGAACATTATATACGTCTATAACGTAATATAACCTAACCTAATCCATCTGGCCCCTCGCTGGTAATGTTTTACAGAATCCCGGTCCTGTCGGCCCGTACCTCCCCGTGGGAAAATTATATACGTCTATAACGTTATATATCCTAACCAAAGGCAACCTCAAACCTCGGATGTAGTATTATACAACATTGCAGGCGGGTCAGCCCCTACTTCTTGGTTGGAACATTATATACGTCTATAACGTAATATAACCTAACCTAATCCATCTGGCCCCTCGCTGGTAATGTCTTACAGAATCCTGGTCCTATCGGCCCGTACCTCTCCGTGGGAACATTATATACGTCTATAACGTTATATATCCTAACCTAAGGAAACCTCACACCTCGGATGTAGTTTTTTACAACATACATGGCGGGTCGGCCCCTACTTCTCGATGGGAACGTTATATACGTCAATAACGTAATATAACCTAATCTAACCCATCTAGCCCCTGGCTGGTAATGTTTTACAGAATCCCGGTCGTGACGGCCCGTACCTCTTCGTGGGTACATTATATACGTCTATAGCGCTATATATCCTAACCTAAGGCAACCTCACACCTCGGATGTAGTATTTTACAACATTCCTGGCGAGTCGGCCCCTACTTCTCGGTTGGAACATTATATACGTCTATAACGTAATATAACCTAACCTTATCCATCTGGCCCCTCGCTGGTAATGTCTTACAGAATCCCGGTCCTGTCGGCCCGTACCTCTCCGTGGGAACATTATATACGTCTATAACGTTATATATCCTAACATAAGGCAACCTCACACCTCGGATGTAGTATTTTACAACATACCTGGCGCGTCGGCCCCTACTTCTCGATGGGAACGTTATATACGTCTATAACGTAATATAACCTAACCTAACCCATCTAGCACCTCGTTGGTAATGTTTTACAGAATCCCGGTCGTGTCGGTCCGTGCCTCTCCGTGGGAACATTATATACGTCTATAAAGTTATATATCCTATCCTAAAGCAACCTAACATCTCGGATGTAGTATTTTACAACATACCTGGCGGGTCGGCCCCTACGTCTCGGTTGGAACATTATATAGGTCTATAACGTAATATAACATAACCTAAGCCATCTAGCCTCTGGCTGGTAATGTTTTACAGAGTCCCGGTCGTGTCGGTCCGTGCCTCTCCGTGGGAACATTATATACGTCTATAAAGTTATATATCCTATCCTAAAGCAACCTAACGTCTCGGATGTAGTATTTTACAACATACCTGGCGGGTCGGCCCCTACGTCTCGGTTGGAACATTATATACGTCTATAACGTAATATAACCTAACCTAACCCATCTAGCCCCTCGATGGTAATGTTTTACAGAATTCCGGTCGTGTCGGACCGTACCTCTCCGTGGGAACATTATAAACGTCTGTAGCGTTATATATCCTAACCTAAGGCAACCTCACACCTCGGATGTAGTATTTTACAACATTCCTGGCGGGCCGGCCGCTACGTCTCTGTGCGAACATTATATACGTCTATAACGTAATATAACCCAACCTAACCCATCTAGCCCCTGGATGGTAATGTTTTGCAGAATCCCGGTCGTGACGGCCCGTAAACCTTCGCGGGAACATTATATACTTCTATAACGTTATATATCGTAACCTAAGGCAACCTCAAACCTCGGATGTAGTATTTTACAACATACCTGGCGGGTCGGCCCCAACTTCTCGATGGGAACGTTATATACGTCTATAACGTAATATAACCTAACCTAACCCATCCAGCCCCTCGCTGGTAATGTTTTACAGAATCCCGGTCGGGTCGGCCCGTACATCTCCGTGGGAACATTATAAACGTCTATAGCGTTATATATCCTAGCCTAAGGCAGCCTAACATTTCGGATGTAGTATATTACAACATTCCTGGCGGGTTGGCCACTAATTCTCGGTTGGAACATTATATACGTCTATAACGTAATATAACCTAATCTAATCCATCTAGCCCCTCGCTGGTAATGTTTTACAGAATCCCGGTCGTGTCGGCCCGTACCTCTTCGTGGGAACATTATATACGTCTATAACGTTATATATCCTAACCTGAGGCAACCTCGCACCTCGGATGTAGTATTTTACAACATTCCTGTCTGGCCGGCCGCTACTTCTCGGTTGGAACATTATATAGGTCTATAACGTTATATATTCTAACCTAAGGCAACCTCACACCTCGGATGTAGTATTTTACAACATACCTGACGCGTCGGCCCCTACTTCTCGATGGGAACGTTATATACGTCTATAACGTAATATAACCTATCCTAACCCATCTAGCACCTCGTTGGTAATGTTTTACAGAATCCCGGTCGTGTCGGTCCGTGCCTCTCCGTGGGAACATTATATACGTCTATAAAGTTATATATCCTAACCTAAGGCAACCTCACACCTCGGATGTAGTATTTTACAACATACCTGGCCTGTCGGCCACTACTTCTCGGTGGGGACATTATATACGTCAATAACGTAATATAACCTAACCTAACCCATCTAGCTCCTCGCTGGTAATGTTTTACAGAATCCCGGTCGTGTCGGTCCGTGCCTCTCCGTGGGAACATTATATACGTCTATAACGTTATATATCGTAACCTAAGGCAACCTCACTCCTCGGATGTAGTATTTTACAACATTCCTGTCTGGCCGGCCGCTACTTCTCGGTGGGAACATTATATACGTCTATAACGTTATATATTCTAACCTAAGGCAACCTCACACTTCGGATGTAGTATTTTACAACATACCTGGCGCGTCGGCCCCTACTTCTCGATGGGAACGTTATATACGTCTATAACGTAATATAACCTAACCTAACCCATCTAGCACCTCGTTGGTAATGTTTTACAGAATCCCGGTCGTGTCGGTCCGTGCCTCTCCGTGGGAACATTATATACGTCTATAAAGTTATATATCCTATCCTAAAGCAACCTAACATCTCGGATGTAGTATTTTACAACATACCTGGCGGGTCGGCCCCTACGTCTCGGTTGGAACATTATATAGGTCTATAACGTAATATAACATAACCTAAGCCATCTAGCCTCTGGCTGGTAATATTTTACAGAGTCCCGGTCGTGTCGGTCCGTGCCTCTCCGTGGGAACATTATATACGTCTATAAAGTTATATATCCTATCCTAAAGCAACCTAACGTCTCGGATGTAGTATTTTACAACATACCTGGCGGGTCGGCCCCTACGTCTCGGTTGGAACATTATATACGTCTATAACGTAATATAACCTAACCTAACCCATCTAGCCCCTCGATGGTAATGTTTTACAGAATTCCGGTCGTGTCGGACCGTACCTCTCCGTGGGAACATTATAAACGTCTGTAGCGTTATATATCCTAACCTAAGGCAACCTCACACCTCGGATGTAGTTTTTTACAACATACATGTCGGGTCGGCCCCTACTTCTCGATGGGAACGTTATATACGTCTATAACGTAATATAACCTAATCTAACCCATCTAGCCCCTGGCTGGTCATGTTTTACAGAATCCCGGTGGTGACAGCCCGTACCTCTTCGTGGGTACATTATATACGTCTATAACGCTATATATCCTAACCTAAGGCAACCTCACACCTCGGATGTAGTATTTTACAACATTCCTGGCGAGTCGGCCCCTACTTCTCGGTTGGAACATTATATACGTCTATAACGCAATATAACCTAACCTAACCCATCTAGCCCCTCGCTGGTAATGTTTTACAGAATCTAGGTCGTGTCGGTCCGTGCCTATCCGTCTGAACATTATATACGTCTATAACGTTATATATCCTAACCTAAAGCAACCTAACATTTCGGATGTAGTATATTACAACATTCCTGGCGGGTCGGCCCCTACTTCTCGATGGGAACGTTATATACGTCTATAACGTAATATAACCTAACCTAACCCATCCAGCCCCTCGCTGGTAATGTTTTACAGAATCCCGGTCGGTTCGGCCCGTACCTCACCGTGGGAACATTATATACGTCTATAACGTTATATATCCTAACCTAAGGCAACCTCGCACCTCGGATGTAGTATTTTATAACATTTCTGGCGGGCCGGCCCCTACTTCTCGGTGGGAACATTATATACGTCTATAACGTAATATAACCTAACCTTATCCATCTGGCCCCTCGCTGGTAATGTCTTACAGAATCCCGGTCCTGTCGGCCCGTACCTCTGCGTGGGAACATTATATACGTCTATAACGTTATATATCCTAACCTAAGGCAACCTCACACCTCGGATGTAGTATTTTATAACATTTCTGGCGGGCCGGCCCCTACTTCTCGGTTGGAACATTATATACGTCTATAACGTAATATAACCTAACCTTATCCATCTGGCCCCTCGCTGGTAATGTCTTACAGAATCCCGGTCCTGTCGGCCCGTACCTCTCCGTGGGAACATTATATACGTCTATAACGTTATATATCCTAACCTAAGGCAACCTCACACCTCGGATGTAGTATTTTATAACATTTCTGGCGGGCCGGCCCCTACTTCTCGGTGGGAACATTATATACGTTTATAAAGTAATATAACCTAACCTAACCCATCCAGCCCCTCGCTGGTAATGTTTTACAGAATCCCGGGCGGGTCGGCCCGTACCTCTCCGTGGGAACATTATAAACGTCTATAGCGTCATATATCCTAACCTAAGGCAGCCTAATATTTCGGATGTAGTATATTACAACATTCCTGGCGGGTCAGCCACTATTTGTCAGTGGGAACATTATATACATGTATAACGTAATATAACCTAACCTAACCCATCTGGACCCTCGCTGGTAATGTTTTAGAGAACCCCGGCCGTGTCGGACCGTACCACTACGTGGAGACATTAGATACGTCTATAACGTTATATATCCTAACCTAAGGCAACCTCACTCCTCGGATGTAGTATTTTACAACATTCCTGGCGGGCCGGCCGCTACGTCTCTGTGGGAACATTATATAAGTCTATAACGTAATATAACCCAACCTCACCCATCTAGACCCTGGCTGTTAATGTTTTGCAAAATCCCGGTCGTGACGGCCCGTACATCTTCGCGGGAACATTATATACGTCTATAACGTTATATATCCTAACCTAAGGCAACCCCAAACCTCGGATGTAGTATTTTACAACATTCCTCTCGGGCCGGCCGCTACTTCTCGGTGGGAACATTATTTACGTCTATAACGTAATATAACCTAACCTAACCCATCTAGCCCCTCGCTGGTAATGTTTTACAGAATCCCGGTCGTGTCGGTCCGTGCATCTCCGTGGGAACATTATATACGTCTATAACGTTATATATCCTAACCTAAGGCAACCTCAAACCTTGGATGTAGTATTTTACGACATTCCTGGCGGGTCGGCCCCTACTCCTCGGTGGGAACGTTATATACGTCTATAACGTAATATAGACTAACCTAACCCATCTAGCCCCTGGCTGGTAATGTTTTACAGAATCCCGGTCGTGACGGCACGTACCTCTTCGTGGGAACATTATATACGTCTATAACGTTATATATCGTAACCTAAGGCAACCTCACACCACGGATGTAGTATTTTACAACATACCTGGCGGGTCGGCCCCAACTTCACGATGGGAACGTTATATACGTCTATAACGTAATATAACCTAACCTAACCCATCCAGCCCCTCGCTGGTAATGTTTTACAGAATCCCGGTCGTGTCGGTCCGTGCCTCTCCGTGGGAACATTATATACGTCTATAAAGTTATATATCCTATCCTAAAGCAACCTAACGTCTCGGATGTAGTATTTTACAACATACCTGGCGGGTCGGCCCCTACGTCTCGGTTGGAACATTATATACGTCTATAACGTAATATAACCTAACCTAACCCATCTAGCCCCTCGATGGTAATGTTTTACAGAATTCCGGTCGTGTCGGACCGTACCTCTCCGTGGGAACATTATAAACGTCTGTAGCGTTATATATCCTAACCTAAGGCAACCTCACACCTCGGATGTAGTTTTTTACAACATACATGTCGGGTCGGCCCCTACTTCTCGATGGGAACGTTATATACGTCTATAACGTAATATAACCTAATCTAACCCATCTAGCCCCTGGCTGGTAATGTTTTACAGAATCCCGGTGGTGACAGCCCGTACCTCTTCGTGGGTACATTATATACGTCTATAACGCTATATATCCTAACCTAAGGCAACCTCACACCTCGGATGTAGTATTTTACAACATTCCTGGCGAGTCGGCCCCTACTTCTCGGTTGGAACATTATATACGTCTATAACGCAATATAACCTAACCTAACCCATCTAGCCCCTCGCTGGTAATGTTTTACAGAATCTAGGTCGTGTCGGTCCGTGCCTATCCGTCTGAACATTATATACGTCTATAACGTTATATATCCTAACCTAAAGCAACCTAACATTTCGGATGTAGTATATTACAACATTCCTGGCGGGTCGGCCCCTACTTCTCGATGGGAACGTTATATACGTCTATAACGTAATATAACCTAACCTAACCCATCCAGCCCCTCGCTGGTAATGTTTTACAGAATCCCGGTCGGTTCGGCCCGTACCTCACCGTGGGAACATTATATACGTCTATAACGTTATATATCCTAACCTAAGGCAACCTCGCACCTCGGATGTAGTATTTTATAACATTTCTGGCGGGCCGGCCCCTACTTCTCGGTGGGAACATTATATACGTCTATAACGTAATATAACCTAACCTTATCCATCTGGCCCCTCGCTGGTAATGTCTTACAGAATCCCGGTCCTGTCGGCCCGTACCTCTGCGTGGGAACATTATATACGTCTATAACGTTATATATCCTAACCTAAGGCAACCTCACACCTCGGATGTAGTATTTTATAACATTTCTGGCGGGCCGGCCCCTACTTCTCGGTTGGAACATTATATACGTCTATAACGTAATATAACCTAACCTTATCCATCTGGCCCCTCGCTGGTAATGTCTTACAGAATCCCGGTCCTGTCGGCCCGTACCTCTCCGTGGGAACATTATATACGTCTATAACGTTATATATCCTAACCTAAGGCAACCTCACACCTCGGATGTAGTATTTTATAACATTTCTGGCGGGCCGGCCCCTACTTCTCGGTGGGAACATTATATACGTTTATAAAGTAATATAACCTAACCTAACCCATCCAGCCCCTCGCTGGTAATGTTTTACAGAATCCCGGGCGGGTCGGCCCGTACCTCTCCGTGGGAACATTATAAACGTCTATAGCGTCATATATCCTAACCTAAGGCAGCCTAATATTTCGGATGTAGTATATTACAACATTCCTGGCGGGTCAGCCACTATTTGTCAGTGGGAACATTATATACATGTATAACGTAATATAACCTAACCTAACCCATCTGGACCCTCGCTGGTAATGTTTTAGAGAACCCCGGCCGTGTCGGACCGTACCACTACGTGGAGACATTAGATACGTCTATAACGTTATATATCCTAACCTAAGGCAGCCTAACATTTCGGATGTAGTATACCACAACATTCCTGGCGGGTTGGCCACTATTTCTCGGTTGGAACATTATATACGTCTATAACGTAATATAACCTAACCTAATCCATCTGGCCCCTCGCTGGTAATGTTTTACAGAATCCCGGTCCTGTCGGCCCGTACCTCCCCGTGGGAAAATTATATACGTCTATAACGTTATATATCCTAACCAAAGGCAACCTCAAACCTCGGATGTAGTATTATACAACATTGCAGGCGGGTCAGCCCCTACTTCTTGGTTGGAACATTATATACGTCTATAACGTAATATAACCTAACCTAATCCATCTGGCCCCTCGCTGGTAATGTCTTACAGAATCCTGGTCCTATCGGCCCGTACCTCTCCGTGGGAACATTATATACGTCTATAACGTTATATATCCTAACCTAAGGAAACCTCACACCTCGGATGTAGTTTTTTACAACATACATGGCGGGTCGGCCCCTACTTCTCGATGGGAACGTTATATACGTCAATAACGTAATATAACCTAATCTAACCCATCTAGCCCCTGGCTGGTAATGTTTTACAGAATCCCGGTCGTGACGGCCCGTACCTCTTCGTGGGTACATTATATACGTCTATAGCGCTATATATCCTAACCTAAGGCAACCTCACACCTCGGATGTAGTATTTTACAACATTCCTGGCGAGTCGGCCCCTACTTCTCGGTTGGAACATTATATACGTCTATAACGTAATATAACCTAACCTTATCCATCTGGCCCCTCGCTGGTAATGTCTTACAGAATCCCGGTCCTGTCGGCCCGTACCTCTCCGTGGGAACATTATATACGTCTATAACGTTATATATCCTAACATAAGGCAACCTCACACCTCGGATGTAGTATTTTACAACATACCTGGCGCGTCGGCCCCTACTTCTCGATGGGAACGTTATATACGTCTATAACGTAATATAACCTAACCTAACCCATCTAGCACCTCGTTGGTAATGTTTTACAGAATCCCGGTCGTGTCGGTCCGTGCCTCTCCGTGGGAACATTATATACGTCTATAAAGTTATATATCCTATCCTAAAGCAACCTAACATCTCGGATGTAGTATTTTACAACATACCTGGCGGGTCGGCCCCTACGTCTCGGTTGGAACATTATATAGGTCTATAACGTAATATAACATAACCTAAGCCATCTAGCCTCTGGCTGGTAATGTTTTACAGAGTCCCGGTCGTGTCGGTCCGTGCCTCTCCGTGGGAACATTATATACGTCTATAAAGTTATATATCCTATCCTAAAGCAACCTAACGTCTCGGATGTAGTATTTTACAACATACCTGGCGGGTCGGCCCCTACGTCTCGGTTGGAACATTATATACGTCTATAACGTAATATAACCTAACCTAACCCATCTAGCCCCTCGATGGTAATGTTTTACAGAATTCCGGTCGTGTCGGACCGTACCTCTCCGTGGGAACATTATAAACGTCTGTAGCGTTATATATCCTAACCTAAGGCAACCTCACACCTCGGATGTAGTATTTTACAACATTCCTGGCGGGCCGGCCGCTACGTCTCTGTGCGAACATTATATACGTCTATAACGTAATATAACCCAACCTAACCCATCTAGCCCCTGGATGGTAATGTTTTGCAGAATCCCGGTCGTGACGGCCCGTAAACCTTCGCGGGAACATTATATACTTCTATAACGTTATATATCGTAACCTAAGGCAACCTCAAACCTCGGATGTAGTATTTTACAACATACCTGGCGGGTCGGCCCCAACTTCTCGATGGGAACGTTATATACGTCTATAACGTAATATAACCTAACCTAACCCATCCAGCCCCTCGCTGGTAATGTTTTACAGAATCCCGGTCGGGTCGGCCCGTACATCTCCGTGGGAACATTATAAACGTCTATAGCGTTATATATCCTAGCCTAAGGCAGCCTAACATTTCGGATGTAGTATATTACAACATTCCTGGCGGGTTGGCCACTAATTCTCGGTTGGAACATTATATACGTCTATAACGTAATATAACCTAATCTAATCCATCTAGCCCCTCGCTGGTAATGTTTTACAGAATCCCGGTCGTGTCGGCCCGTACCTCTTCGTGGGAACATTATATACGTCTATAACGTTATATATCCTAACCTGAGGCAACCTCGCACCTCGGATGTAGTATTTTACAACATTCCTGTCTGGCCGGCCGCTACTTCTCGGTTGGAACATTATATAGGTCTATAACGTTATATATTCTAACCTAAGGCAACCTCACACCTCGGATGTAGTATTTTACAACATACCTGACGCGTCGGCCCCTACTTCTCGATGGGAACGTTATATACGTCTATAACGTAATATAACCTATCCTAACCCATCTAGCACCTCGTTGGTAATGTTTTACAGAATCCCGGTCGTGTCGGTCCGTGCCTCTCCGTGGGAACATTATATACGTCTATAAAGTTATATATCCTAACCTAAGGCAACCTCACACCTCGGATGTAGTATTTTACAACATACCTGGCCTGTCGGCCACTACTTCTCGGTGGGGACATTATATACGTCAATAACGTAATATAACCTAACCTAACCCATCTAGCTCCTCGCTGGTAATGTTTTACAGAATCCCGGTCGTGTCGGTCCGTGCCTCTCCGTGGGAACATTATATACGTCTATAACGTTATATATCGTAACCTAAGGCAACCTCACTCCTCGGATGTAGTATTTTACAACATTCCTGTCTGGCCGGCCGCTACTTCTCGGTGGGAACATTATATACGTCTATAACGTTATATATTCTAACCTAAGGCAACCTCACACTTCGGATGTAGTATTTTACAACATACCTGGCGCGTCGGCCCCTACTTCTCGATGGGAACGTTATATACGTCTATAACGTAATATAACCTAACCTAACCCATCTAGCACCTCGTTGGTAATGTTTTACAGAATCCCGGTCGTGTCGGTCCGTGCCTCTCCGTGGGAACATTATATACGTCTATAAAGTTATATATCCTATCCTAAAGCAACCTAACATCTCGGATGTAGTATTTTACAACATACCTGGCGGGTCGGCCCCTACGTCTCGGTTGGAACATTATATAGGTCTATAACGTAATATAACATAACCTAAGCCATCTAGCCTCTGGCTGGTAATATTTTACAGAGTCCCGGTCGTGTCGGTCCGTGCCTCTCCGTGGGAACATTATATACGTCTATAAAGTTATATATCCTATCCTAAAGCAACCTAACGTCTCGGATGTAGTATTTTACAACATACCTGGCGGGTCGGCCCCTACGTCTCGGTTGGAACATTATATACGTCTATAACGTAATATAACCTAACCTAACCCATCTAGCCCCTCGATGGTAATGTTTTACAGAATTCCGGTCGTGTCGGACCGTACCTCTCCGTGGGAACATTATAAACGTCTGTAGCGTTATATATCCTAACCTAAGGCAACCTCACACCTCGGATGTAGTTTTTTACAACATACATGTCGGGTCGGCCCCTACTTCTCGATGGGAACGTTATATACGTCTATAACGTAATATAACCTAATCTAACCCATCTAGCCCCTGGCTGGTCATGTTTTACAGAATCCCGGTGGTGACAGCCCGTACCTCTTCGTGGGTACATTATATACGTCTATAACGCTATATATCCTAACCTAAGGCAACCTCACACCTCGGATGTAGTATTTTACAACATTCCTGGCGAGTCGGCCCCTACTTCTCGGTTGGAACATTATATACGTCTATAACGCAATATAACCTAACCTAACCCATCTAGCCCCTCGCTGGTAATGTTTTACAGAATCTAGGTCGTGTCGGTCCGTGCCTATCCGTCTGAACATTATATACGTCTATAACGTTATATATCCTAACCTAAAGCAACCTAACATTTCGGATGTAGTATATTACAACATTCCTGGCGGGTCGGCCCCTACTTCTCGATGGGAACGTTATATACGTCTATAACGTAATATAACCTAACCTAACCCATCCAGCCCCTCGCTGGTAATGTTTTACAGAATCCCGGTCGGTTCGGCCCGTACCTCACCGTGGGAACATTATATACGTCTATAACGTTATATATCCTAACCTAAGGCAACCTCGCACCTCGGATGTAGTATTTTATAACATTTCTGGCGGGCCGGCCCCTACTTCTCGGTGGGAACATTATATACGTCTATAACGTAATATAACCTAACCTTATCCATCTGGCCCCTCGCTGGTAATGTCTTACAGAATCCCGGTCCTGTCGGCCCGTACCTCTGCGTGGGAACATTATATACGTCTATAACGTTATATATCCTAACCTAAGGCAACCTCACACCTCGGATGTAGTATTTTATAACATTTCTGGCGGGCCGGCCCCTACTTCTCGGTTGGAACATTATATACGTCTATAACGTAATATAACCTAACCTTATCCATCTGGCCCCTCGCTGGTAATGTCTTACAGAATCCCGGTCCTGTCGGCCCGTACCTCTCCGTGGGAACATTATATACGTCTATAACGTTATATATCCTAACCTAAGGCAACCTCACACCTCGGATGTAGTATTTTATAACATTTCTGGCGGGCCGGCCCCTACTTCTCGGTGGGAACATTATATACGTTTATAAAGTAATATAACCTAACCTAACCCATCCAGCCCCTCGCTGGTAATGTTTTACAGAATCCCGGGCGGGTCGGCCCGTACCTCTCCGTGGGAACATTATAAACGTCTATAGCGTCATATATCCTAACCTAAGGCAGCCTAATATTTCGGATGTAGTATATTACAACATTCCTGGCGGGTCAGCCACTATTTGTCAGTGGGAACATTATATACATGTATAACGTAATATAACCTAACCTAACCCATCTGGACCCTCGCTGGTAATGTTTTAGAGAACCCCGGCCGTGTCGGACCGTACCACTACGTGGAGACATTAGATACGTCTATAACGTTATATATCCTAACCTAAGGCAACCTCACTCCTCGGATGTAGTATTTTACAACATTCCTGGCGGGCCGGCCGCTACGTCTCTGTGGGAACATTATATAAGTCTATAACGTAATATAACCCAACCTCACCCATCTAGACCCTGGCTGTTAATGTTTTGCAAAATCCCGGTCGTGACGGCCCGTACATCTTCGCGGGAACATTATATACGTCTATAACGTTATATATCCTAACCTAAGGCAACCCCAAACCTCGGATGTAGTATTTTACAACATTCCTCTCGGGCCGGCCGCTACTTCTCGGTGGGAACATTATTTACGTCTATAACGTAATATAACCTAACCTAACCCATCTAGCCCCTCGCTGGTAATGTTTTACAGAATCCCGGTCGTGTCGGTCCGTGCATCTCCGTGGGAACATTATATACGTCTATAACGTTATATATCCTAACCTAAGGCAACCTCAAACCTTGGATGTAGTATTTTACGACATTCCTGGCGGGTCGGCCCCTACTCCTCGGTGGGAACGTTATATACGTCTATAACGTAATATAGACTAACCTAACCCATCTAGCCCCTGGCTGGTAATGTTTTACAGAATCCCGGTCGTGACGGCACGTACCTCTTCGTGGGAACATTATATACGTCTATAACGTTATATATCGTAACCTAAGGCAACCTCACACCACGGATGTAGTATTTTACAACATACCTGGCGGGTCGGCCCCAACTTCACGATGGGAACGTTATATACGTCTATAACGTAATATAACCTAACCTAACCCATCCAGCCCCTCGCTGGTAATGTTTTACAGAATCCCGGTCGTGTCGGTCCGTGCCTCTCCGTGGGAACATTATATACGTCTATAAAGTTATATATCCTATCCTAAAGCAACCTAACGTCTCGGATGTAGTATTTTACAACATACCTGGCGGGTCGGCCCCTACGTCTCGGTTGGAACATTATATACGTCTATAACGTAATATAACCTAACCTAACCCATCTAGCCCCTCGATGGTAATGTTTTACAGAATTCCGGTCGTGTCGGACCGTACCTCTCCGTGGGAACATTATAAACGTCTGTAGCGTTATATATCCTAACCTAAGGCAACCTCACACCTCGGATGTAGTTTTTTACAACATACATGTCGGGTCGGCCCCTACTTCTCGATGGGAACGTTATATACGTCTATAACGTAATATAACCTAATCTAACCCATCTAGCCCCTGGCTGGTAATGTTTTACAGAATCCCGGTGGTGACAGCCCGTACCTCTTCGTGGGTACATTATATACGTCTATAACGCTATATATCCTAACCTAAGGCAACCTCACACCTCGGATGTAGTATTTTACAACATTCCTGGCGAGTCGGCCCCTACTTCTCGGTTGGAACATTATATACGTCTATAACGCAATATAACCTAACCTAACCCATCTAGCCCCTCGCTGGTAATGTTTTACAGAATCTAGGTCGTGTCGGTCCGTGCCTATCCGTCTGAACATTATATACGTCTATAACGTTATATATCCTAACCTAAAGCAACCTAACATTTCGGATGTAGTATATTACAACATTCCTGGCGGGTCGGCCCCTACTTCTCGATGGGAACGTTATATACGTCTATAACGTAATATAACCTAACCTAACCCATCCAGCCCCTCGCTGGTAATGTTTTACAGAATCCCGGTCGGTTCGGCCCGTACCTCACCGTGGGAACATTATATACGTCTATAACGTTATATATCCTAACCTAAGGCAACCTCGCACCTCGGATGTAGTATTTTATAACATTTCTGGCGGGCCGGCCCCTACTTCTCGGTGGGAACATTATATACGTCTATAACGTAATATAACCTAACCTTATCCATCTGGCCCCTCGCTGGTAATGTCTTACAGAATCCCGGTCCTGTCGGCCCGTACCTCTGCGTGGGAACATTATATACGTCTATAACGTTATATATCCTAACCTAAGGCAACCTCACACCTCGGATGTAGTATTTTATAACATTTCTGGCGGGCCGGCCCCTACTTCTCGGTTGGAACATTATATACGTCTATAACGTAATATAACCTAACCTTATCCATCTGGCCCCTCGCTGGTAATGTCTTACAGAATCCCGGTCCTGTCGGCCCGTACCTCTCCGTGGGAACATTATATACGTCTATAACGTTATATATCCTAACCTAAGGCAACCTCACACCTCGGATGTAGTATTTTATAACATTTCTGGCGGGCCGGCCCCTACTTCTCGGTGGGAACATTATATACGTTTATAAAGTAATATAACCTAACCTAACCCATCCAGCCCCTCGCTGGTAATGTTTTACAGAATCCCGGGCGGGTCGGCCCGTACCTCTCCGTGGGAACATTATAAACGTCTATAGCGTCATATATCCTAACCTAAGGCAGCCTAATATTTCGGATGTAGTATATTACAACATTCCTGGCGGGTCAGCCACTATTTGTCAGTGGGAACATTATATACATGTATAACGTAATATAACCTAACCTAACCCATCTGGACCCTCGCTGGTAATGTTTTAGAGAACCCCGGCCGTGTCGGACCGTACCACTACGTGGAGACATTAGATACGTCTATAACGTTATATATCCTAACCTAAGGCAACCTCACTCCTCGGATGTAGTATTTTACAACATTCCTGGCGGGCCGGCCGCTACGTCTCTGTGGGAACATTATATAAGTCTATAACGTAATATAACCCAACCTAACCCATCTAGACCCTGGCTGTTAATGTTTTGCAAAATCCCGGTCGTGACGGCCCGTACATCTTCGCGGGAACATTATATACGTCTGTAACGTTATATATCCTAACCTAAGGCAACCCCAAACCTCGGATGTAGTATTTTACAACATTCCTCTCGGGCCGGCCGCTACTTCTCGGTGGGAACATTATTTACGTCTATAACGTAATATAACCTAACCTAACCCATCTAGCCCCTCGCTGGTAATGTTTTACAGAATCCCGGTCGTGTCGGTCCGTGCATCTCCGTGGGAACATTATATACGTCTATAACGTTATATATCCTAACCTAAGGCAACCTCAAACCTTGGATGTAGTATTTTACGACATTCCTGGCGGGTCGGCCCCTACTCCTCGGTGGGAACGTTATATACGTCTATAACGTAATATAGACTAACCTAACCCATCTAGCCCCTGGCTGGTAATGTTTTACAGAATCCCGGTCGTGACGGCACGTACCTCTTCGTGGGAACATTATATACGTCTATAACGTTATATATCGTAACCTAAGGCAACCTCACACCACGGATGTAGTATTTTACAACATACCTGGCGGGTCGGCCCCAACTTCTCGATGGGAACGTTATATACGTCTATAACGTAATATAACCTAACCTAACCCATCCAGCCCCTCGCTGGTAATGTTTTACAGAATCCCGGTCGGGTCGGCCCGTACATCTCCGTGGGAACATTATAAACGTCTATAGCGTTATATATCCTAGCCTAAGGCAGCCTAACATTTCGGATGTAGTATATTACAACATTCCTGGCGGGTTGGCCACTAATTCTCGGTTGGAACATTATATACGTCTATAACGTA
Source organism: Xylocopa violacea (assembly GCA_963969225.1). NCBI lineage: Eukaryota > Metazoa > Arthropoda > Insecta > Hymenoptera > Apidae > Xylocopa > Xylocopa violacea. Next base: position 2,462,096 of record CAXAJV010000247.1, on the reverse strand, counting down.
ATATAACCTAATCTAATCCATCTAGTCCCTCGCTGGTAATGTTTTACAGAATCCCGGTCGTGTCGGCCCGTACCTCTTCGTGGGAACATTATATACGTCTATAACGTTATATATCCTAACCTAAGGCAACCTCGCACCTCGGATGTAGTATTATATAACATTTCTGGCGGGCCGGCCCCTACTTCTCGGTGGGAACATTATATACGTCTATAACGTAATATAACCTAACCTTATCCATCTGGCCCCTCGCTGGTAATGTCTTACAGAATCCCGGTCCTGTCGGCCCGTACCTCTGCGTGGGAACATTATATACGTCTATAACGTTATATATCCTAACGTAAGGCAACCTCACACCTCGGATGTAGTATTTTATAACATTTCTGGCGGGCCGGCCCCTACTTCTCGGTTGGAACATTATATACGTCTATAACGTAATATAACCTAACCTTATCCATCTGGCCCCTCGCTGGTAATGTCTTACAGAATCCCGGTCCTGTCGGTCCGTACCTCTCCGTGGGAACATTATATACGTCTATAACGTTATATATCCTAACCTAAGGCAACCTCACACCTCGGATGTAGTATTTTATAACATTTCTGGCGGGCCGGCCCCTACTTCTCGGTGGGAACATTATATACGTTTATAAAGTAATATAACCTAACCTAACCCATCCAGCCCCTCGCTGGTAATGTTTTACAGAATCCCGGTCGGGTCGGCCCGTACATCTCCGTGGGAACATTATAAACGTCTATAGCGTTATATATCCTAGCCTAAGGCAGCCTAACATTTCGGATGTAGTATATTACAACATTCCTGGCGGGTTGGCCACTAATTCTCGGTTGGAACATTATATACGTCTATAACGTAATATAACCTAATCTAATCCATCTAGCCCCTCGCTGGTAATGTTTTACAGAATCCCGGTCGTGTCGGCCCGTACCTCTTCGTGGGAACATTATATACGTCTATAACGTTATATATCCTAACCTGAGGCAACCTCGCACCTCGGATGTAGTATTTTACAACATTCCTGTCTGGCCGGCCGCTACTTCTCGGTTGGAACATTATATAGGTCTATAACGTTATATATTCTAACCTAAGGCAACCTCACACCTCGGATGTAGTATTTTACAACATACCTGACGCGTCGGCCCCTACTTCTCGATGGGAACGTTATATACGTCTATAACGTAATATAACCTATCCTAACCCATCTAGCACCTCGTTGGTTATGTTTTACAGAATCCCGGTCGTGTCGGTCCGTGCCTCTCCGTGGGAACATTATATACGTCTATAAAGTTATATATCCTAACCTAAGGCAACCTCACACCTCGGATGTAGTATTTTACAACATACCTGGCCTGTCGGCCACTACTTCTCGGTGGGGACATTATATACGTCAATAACGTAATATAACCTAACCTAACCCATCTAGCTCCTCGCTGGTAATGTTTTACAGAATCCCGGTCGTGTCGGTCCGTGCCTCTCCGTGGGAACATTATATACGTCTATAACGTTATATATCGTAACGTAAGGCAACCTCACTCCTCGGATGTAGTATTTTACAACATTCCTGTCTGGCCGGCCGCTACTTCTCGGTGGGAACATTATATACGTCTATAACGTTATATATTCTAACCTAAGGCAACCTCACACTTCGGATGTAGTATTTTACAACATACCTGGCGCGTCGGCCCCTACTTCTCGATGGGAACGTTATATACGTCTATAACGTAATATAACCTAATCTAACCCATCTAGCCCCTGGCTGGTAATGTTTTACAGAATCCCGGTCGTGACGGCCCGTACCTCTTCGTGGGTACATTATATACGTCTATAGCGCTATATATCCTAACCTAAGGCAACCTCACACCTCGGATGTAGTATTTTACAACATTCCTGGCGAGTCGACCCCTACTTCTCGGTTGGAACATTATATACGTCTATAACGTAATATAACCTAACCTTATCCATCTGGCCCCTCGCTGGTAATGTCTTACAGAATCCCGGTCCTGTCGGCCCGTACCTCTCCGTGGGAACATTATATACGTCTATAACGTTATATATCCTAACCTAAGGCAACCTCACACCTCGGATGTAGTATTTTACAACATACCTGGCGCGTCGGCCCCTACTTCTCGATGGGAACGTTATATACGTCTATAACGTAATATAACCTAACCTAACCCATCTAGCACCTCGTTGGTAATGTTTTACAGAATCCCTGTCGTGTCGGTCCGTGCCTCTCCGTGGGAACATTATATACGTCTATAAAGTTATATATCCTATCCTAAAGCAACCTAACATCTCGGATGTAGTATTTTACAACATACCTGGCGGGTCGGCCCCTACGTCTCGGTTGGAACATTATATAGGTCTATAACGTAATATAACATAACCTAAGCCATCTAGCCTCTGGCTGGTAATGTTTTACAGAGTCCCGGTCGTGTCGGTCCGTGCCTCTCCGTGGGAACATTATATACGTCTATAAAGTTATATATCCTATCCTAAAGCAACCTAACGTCTCGGATGTAGTATTTTACAACATACCTGGCGGGTCGGCCCCTACGTCTCGGTTGGAACATTATATACGTCTATAACGTAATATAACCTAACCTAACCCATCTAGCCCCTCGATGGTAATGTTTTACAGAATTCCGGTCGTGTCGGACCGTACCTCTCCGTGGGAACATTATAAACGTCTGTAGCGTTATATATCCTAACCTAAGGCAACCTCACACCTCGGAAGTAGTATTTTACAACATTCCTGGCGGGCCGGCCGCTACGTCTCTGTGCGAACATTATATACGTCTATAACGTCATATAACCCAACCTAACCCATCTGGCCCCTGGATGGTAATGTTTTGCAGAATCCCGGTCGTGACGGCCCGTAAACCTTCGCGGGAACATTATATACTTCTATAACGTTATATATCGTAACCTAAGGCAACCTCAAACCTCGGATGTAGTATTTTACAACATACCTGGCGGGTCGGCCCCAACTTCTCGATGGGAACGTTATATACGTCTATAACGTAATATAACCTAACCTAACCCATCCAGCCCCTCGCTGGTAATGTTTTACAGAATCCCGGTCGGGTCGGCCCGTACATCTCCGTGGGAACATTATAAACGTCTATAGCGTTATATATCCTAGCCTAAGGCAGCCTAACATTTCGGATGTAGTATATTACAACATTCCTGGCGGGTTGGCCACTAATTCTCGGTTGGAACATTATATACGTCTATAACGTAATATAACCTAATCTAATCCATCTAGCCCCTCGCTGGTAATGTTTTACAGAATCCCGGTCGTGTCGGCCCGTACCTCTTCGTGGGAACATTATATACGTCTATAACGTTATATATCCTAACCTGAGGCAACCTCGCACCTCGGATGTAGTATTTTACAACATTCCTGTCTGGCCGGCCGCTACTTCTCGGTTGGAACATTATATAGGTCTATAACGTTATATATTCTAACCTAAGGCAACCTCACACCTCGGATGTAGTATTTTACAACATACCTGACGCGTCGGCCCCTACTTCTCGATGGGAACGTTATATACGTCTATAACGTAATATAACCTATCCTAACCCATCTAGCACCTCGTTGGTTATGTTTTACAGAATCCCGGTCGTGTCGGTCCGTGCCTCTCCGTGGGAACATTATATACGTCTATAAAGTTATATATCCTAACCTAAGGCAACCTCACACCTCGGATGTAGTATTTTACAACATACCTGGCCTGTCGGCCACTACTTCTCGGTGGGGACATTATATACGTCAATGACGTAATATAACCTAACCTAACCCATCTAGCTCCTCGCTGGTAATGTTTTACAGAATCCCGGTCGTGTCGGCCCGTACCTCTTCGTGGGAACATTATATACGTCTATAACGTTATATATCCTAACCTAAGGCAACCTCGCACCTCGGATGTAGTATTATATAACATTTCTGGCGGGCCGGCCCCTACTTCTCGGTGGGAACATTATATACGTCTATAACGTAATATAACCTAACCTTATCCATCTGGCCCCTCGCTGGTAATGTCTTACAGAATCCCGGTCCTGTCGGCCCGTACCTCTGCGTGGGAACATTATATACGTCTATAACGTTATATATCCTAACGTAAGGCAACCTCACACCTCGGATGTAGTATTTTATAACATTTCTGGCGGGCCGGCCCCTACTTCTCGGTTGGAACATTATATACGTCTATAACGTAATATAACCTAACCTTATCCATCTGGCCCCTCGCTGGTAATGTCTTACAGAATCCCGGTCCTGTCGGCCCGTACCTCTCCGTGGGAACATTATATACGTCTATAACGTTATATATCCTAACCTAAGGCAACCTCACACCTCGGATGTAGTATTTTATAACATTTCTGGCGGGCCGGCCCCTACTTCTCGGTGGGAACATTATATACGTTTATAAAGTAATATAACCTAACCTAACCCATCCAGCCCCTCGCTGGTAATGTTTTACAGAATCCCGGGCGGGTCGGCCCGTACCTCTCCGTGGGAACATTATAAACGTCTATAGCGTCATATATCCTAACCTAAGGCAGCCTAATATTTCGGATGTAGTATATTACAACATTCCTGGCGGGTCAGCCACTATTTCTCAGTGGGAACATTATATACATGTATAACGTAATATAACCTAACCTAACCCATCTGGACCCTCGCTGGTAATGTTTTAGAGAACCCCGGCCGTGTCGGACCGTACCACTACGTGGAGACATTAGATACGTCTATAACGTTATATATCCTAACCTAAGGCAACCTCACTCCTCGGATGTAGTATTTTACAACATTCCTGGCGGGCCGGCCGCTACGTCTCTGTGGGAACATTATATAAGTCTATAACGTAATATAACCCAACCTAACCCATCTAGACCCTGGCTGTTAATGTTTTGCAAAATCCCGGTCGTGACGGCCCGTACATCTTCGCGGGAACATTATATACGTCTATAACGTTATATATCCTAACCTAAGGCAACCCCAAACCTCGGATGTAGTATTTTACAACATTCCTCTCGGGCCGGCCGCTACTTCTCGGTGGGAACATTATTTACGTCTATAACGTAATATAACCTAACCTAACCCATCTAGCCCCTCGCTGGTAATGTTTTACAGAATCCCGGTCGTGTCGGTCCGTGCATCTCCGTGGGAACATTATATACGTCTATAACGTTATATATCCTAACCTAAGGCAACCTCAAACCTTGGATGTAGTATTTTACGACATTCCTGGCGGGTCGGCCCCTACTCCTCGGTGGGAACGTTATATACGTCTATAACGTAATATAGACTAACCTAACCCATCTAGCCCCTGGCTGGTAATGTTTTACAGAATCCCGGTCGTGACGGCACGTACCTCTTCGTGGGAACATTATATACGTCTATAACGTTATATATCGTAACCTAAGGCAACCTCACACCACGGATGTAGTATTTTACAACATACCTGGCGGGTCGGCCCCAACTTCTCGATGGGAACGTTATATACGTCTATAACGTAATATAACCTAACCTAACCCATCCAGCCCCTCGCTGGTAATGTTTTACAGAATCCCGGTCGGGTCGGCCCGTACATCTCCGTGGGAACATTATAAACGTCTATAGCGTTATATATCCTAGCCTAAGGCAGCCTAACATTTCGGATGTAGTATATTACAACATTCCTGGCGGGTTGGCCACTAATTCTCGGTTGGAACATTATATACGTCTATAACGTAATATAACCTAATCTAATCCATCTAGCCCCTCGCTGGTAATGTTTTACAGAATCCCGGTCGTGTCGGCCCGTACCTCTTCGTGGGAACATTATATACGTCTATAACGTTATATATCCTAACCTGAGGCAACCTCGCACCTCGGATGTAGTATTTTACAACATTCCTGTCTGGCCGGCCGCTACTTCTCGGTTGGAACATTATATAGGTCTATAACGTTATATATTCTAACCTAAGGCAACCTCACACCTCGGATGTAGTATTTTACAACATACCTGACGCGTCGGCCCCTACTTCTCGATGGGAACGTTATATACGTCTATAACGTAATATAACCTATCCTAACCCATCTAGCACCTCGTTGGTTATGTTTTACAGAATCCCGGTCGTGTCGGTCCGTGCCTCTCCGTGGGAACATTATATACGTCTATAAAGTTATATATCCTAACCTAAGGCAACCTCACACCTCGGATGTAGTATTTTACAACATACCTGGCCTGTCGGCCACTACTTCTCGGTGGGGACATTATATACGTCAATAACGTAATATAACCTAACCTAACCCATCTAGCTCCTCGCTGGTAATGTTTTACAGAATCCCGGTCGTGTCGGTCCGTGCCTCTCCGTGGGAACATTATATACGTCTATAACGTTATATATCGTAACCTAAGGCAACCTCACTCCTCGGATGTAGTATTTTACAACATTCCTGTCTGGCCGGCCGCTACTTCTCGGTGGGAACATTATATACGTCTATAACGTTATATATTCTAACCTAAGGCAACCTCACACTTCGGATGTAGTATTTTACAACATACCTGGCGCGTCGGCCCCTACTTCTCGATGGGAACGTTATATACGTCTATAACGTAATATAACCTAACCTAACCCATCTAGCACCTCGTTGGTAATGTTTTACAGAATCCCGGTCGTGTCGGTCCGTGCCTCTCCGTGGGAACATTATATACGTCTATAAAGTTATATATCCTATCCTAAAGCAACCTAACATCTCGGATGTAGTATTTTACAACATACATGGCGGGTCGGCCCCTACTTCTCGATGGGAACGTTATATACGTCTATAACGTAATATAGACTAACCTAACCCATCTAGCCCCTGGCTGGTAATGTTTTACAGAATCCCGGTCGTGACGGCACGTACCTCTTCGTGGGAACATTATATACGTCTATAACGTTATATATCGTAACCTAAGGCAACCTCACACCACGGATGTAGTATTTTACAACATACCTGGCGGGTCGGACCCTACTTCTCGGTTGGAACATTATATACGTCTATAACGTAATATAACCTAACCTTATCCATCTGGCCCCTCGCTGGTAATGTCTTACAGAATCCCGGTCCTGTCGGCCCGTACCTCTCCGTGGGAACATTATATACGTCTATAACGTTATATATCCTAACCTAAGGCAGCCTAACATTTCGGATGTAGTATACCACAACATTCCTGGCGGGTTGGCCACTATTTCTCGGTTGGAACATTATATACGTCTATAACGTAATATAACCTAACCTAATCCATCTGGCCCCTCGCTGGTAATGTTTTACAGAATCCCGGTCCTGTCGGCCCGTACCTCTCCGTGGGAACATTATATACGTCTATAACGTTATATATCCTAACCTAAGGCAACCTCACACCTCGGATGTAGTTTTTTACAACATACATGGCGGGTCGGCCCCTACTTCTCGTTGGGAACGTTATATACGTCAATAACGTAATATAACCTAATCTAACCCATCTAGCCCCTGGCTGGTAATGTTTTACAGAATCCCGGTCGTGACGGCCCGTACCTCTTCGTGGGTACATTATATACGTCTATAGCGCTATATATCCTAACCTAAGGCAACCTCACACCTCGGATGTAGTATTTTACAACATTCCTGGCGAGTCGGCCCCTACTTCTCGGTTGGAACATTATATACGTCTATAACGTAATATAACCTAACCTTATCCATCTGGCCCCTCGCTGGTAATGTCTTACAGAATCCCGGTCCTGTCGGCCCGTACCTCTCCGTGGGAACATTATATACGTCTATAACGTTATATATCCTAACCTAAGGCAACCTCACACCTCGGATGTAGTATTTTACAACATACCTGGCGCGTCGGCCCCTACTTCTCGATGGGAACGTTATATACGTCTATAACGTAATATAACCTAACCTAACCCATCTAGCACCTCGTTGGTAATGTTTTACAGAATCCCTGTCGTGTCGGTCCGTGCCTCTCCGTGGGAACATTATATACGTCTATAAAGTTATATATCCTATCCTAAAGCAACCTAACATCTCGGATGTAGTATTTTACAACATACCTGGCGGGTCGGCCCCTACGTCTCGGTTGGAACATTATATAGGTCTATAACGTAATATAACATAACCTAAGCCATCTAGCCTCTGGCTGGTAATGTTTTACAGAGTCCCGGTCGTGTCGGTCCGTGCCTCTCCGTGGGAACATTATATACGTCTATAAAGTTATATATCCTATCCTAAAGCAACCTAACGTCTCGGATGTAGTATTTTACAACATACCTGGCGGGTCGGCCCCTACGTCTCGGTTGGAACATTATATACGTCTATAACGTAATATAACCTAACCTAACCCATCTAGCCCCTCGATGGTAATGTTTTACAGAATTCCGGTCGTGTCGGACCGTACCTCTCCGTGGGAACATTATAAACGTCTGTAGCGTTATATATCCTAACCTAAGGCAACCTCACACCTCGGATGTAGTATTTTACAACATTCCTGGCGGGCCGGCCGCTACGTCTCTGTGCGAACATTATATACGTCTATAACGTCATATAACCCAACCTAACCCATCTGGCCCCTGGATGGTAATGTTTTGCAGAATCCCGGTCGTGACGGCCCGTAAACCTTCGCGGGAACATTATATACTTCTATAACGTTATATATCGTAACCTAAGGCAACCTCAAACCTCGGATGTAGTATTTTACAACATACCTGGCGGGTCGGCCCCAACTTCTCGATGGGAACGTTATATACGTCTATAACGTAATATAACCTAACCTAACCCATCCAGCCCCTCGCTGGTAATGTTTTACAGAATCCCGGTCGGGTCGGCCCGTACATCTCCGTGGGAACATTATAAACGTCTATAGCGTTATATATCCTAGCCTAAGGCAGCCTAACATTTCGGATGTAGTATATTACAACATTCCTGGCGGGTTGGCCACTAATTCTCGGTTGGAACATTATATACGTCTATAACGTAATATAACCTAATCTAATCCATCTAGCCCCTCGCTGGTAATGTTTTACAGAATCCCGGTCGTGTCGGCCCGTACCTCTTCGTGGGAACATTATATACGTCTATAACGTTATATATCCTAACCTGAGGCAACCTCGCACCTCGGATGTAGTATTTTACAACATTCCTGTCTGGCCGGCCGCTACTTCTCGGTTGGAACATTATATAGGTCTATAACGTTATATATTCTAACCTAAGGCAACCTCACACCTCGGATGTAGTATTTTACAACATACCTGACGCGTCGGCCCCTACTTCTCGATGGGAACGTTATATACGTCTATAACGTAATATAACCTATCCTAACCCATCTAGCACCTCGTTGGTTATGTTTTACAGAATCCCGGTCGTGTCGGTCCGTGCCTCTCCGTGGGAACATTATATACGTCTATAAAGTTATATATCCTAACCTAAGGCAACCTCACACCTCGGATGTAGTATTTTACAACATACCTGGCCTGTCGGCCACTACTTCTCGGTGGGGACATTATATACGTCAATGACGTAATATAACCTAACCTAACCCATCTAGCTCCTCGCTGGTAATGTTTTACAGAATCCCGGTCGTGTCGGTCCGTGCCTCTCCGTGGGAACATTATATACGTCTATAACGTTATATATCCTAACGTAAGGCAACCTCACACCTCGGATGTAGTATTTTATAACATTTCTGGCGGGCCGGCCCCTACTTCTCGGTTGGAACATTATATACGTCTATAACGTAATATAACCTAACCTTATCCATCTGGCCCCTCGCTGGTAATGTCTTACAGAATCCCGGTCCTGTCGGCCCGTACCTCTCCGTGGGAACATTATATACGTCTATAACGTTATATATCCTAACCTAAGGCAACCTCACACCTCGGATGTAGTATTTTATAACATTTCTGGCGGGCCGGCCCCTACTTCTCGGTGGGAACATTATATACGTTTATAAAGTAATATAACCTAACCTAACCCATCCAGCCCCTCGCTGGTAATGTTTTACAGAATCCCGGGCGGGTCGGCCCGTACCTCTCCGTGGGAACATTATAAACGTCTATAGCGTCATATATCCTAACCTAAGGCAGCCTAATATTTCGGATGTAGTATATTACAACATTCCTGGCGGGTCAGCCACTATTTGTCAGTGGGAACATTATATACATGTATAACGTAATATAACCTAACCTAACCCATCTGGACCCTCGCTGGTAATGTTTTAGAGAACCCCGGCCGTGTCGGACCGTACCACTACGTGGAGACATTAGATACGTCTATAACGTTATATATCCTAACCTAAGGCAACCTCACTCCTCGGATGTAGTATTTTACAACATTCCTGGCGGGCCGGCCGCTACGTCTCTGTGGGAACATTATATAAGTCTATAACGTAATATAACCCAACCTAACCCATCTAGACCCTGGCTGTTAATGTTTTGCAAAATCCCGGTCGTGACGGCCCGTACATCTTCGCGGGAACATTATATACGTCTATAACGTTATATATCCTAACCTAAGGCAACCCCAAACCTCGGATGTAGTATTTTACAACATTCCTCTCGGGCCGGCCGCTACTTCTCGGTGGGAACATTATTTACGTCTATAACGTAATATAACCTAACCTAACCCATCTAGCCCCTCGCTGGTAATGTTTTACAGAATCCCGGTCGTGTCGGTCCGTGCATCTCCGTGGGAACATTATATACGTCTATAACGTTATATATCCTAACCTAAGGCAACCTCAAACCTTGGATGTAGTATTTTACGACATTCCTGGCGGGTCGGCCCCTACTCCTCGGTGGGAACGTTATATACGTCTATAACGTAATATAGACTAACCTAACCCATCTAGCCCCTGGCTGGTAATGTTTTACAGAATCCCGGTCGTGACGGCACGTACCTCTTCGTGGGAACATTATATACGTCTATAACGTTATATATCCTAACCTAAGGCAACCTCACACCTCGGATGTAGTATTTTATAACATTTCTGGCGGGCCGGCCCCTACTTCTCGGTGGGAACATTATATACGTTTATAAAGTAATATAACCTAACCTAACCCATCCAGCCCCTCGCTGGTAATGTTTTACAGAATCCCGGGCGGGTCGGCCCGTACCTCTCCGTGGGAACATTATAAACGTCTATAGCGTCATATATCCTAACCTAAGGCAGCCTAATATTTCGGATGTAGTATATTACAACATTCCTGGCGGGTCAGCCACTATTTGTCAGTGGGAACATTATATACATGTATAACGTAATATAACCTAACCTAACCCATCTGGACCCTCGCTGGTAATGTTTTAGAGAACCCCGGCCGTGTCGGACCGTACCACTACGTGGAGACATTAGATACGTCTATAACGTTATATATCCTAACCTAAGGCAACCTCACTCCTCGGATGTAGTATTTTACAACATTCCTGGCGGGCCGGCCGCTACGTTTCTGTGGGAACATTATATAAGTCTATAACGTAATATAACCCAACCTAACCCATCTAGACCCTGGCTGTTAATGTTTTGCAAAATCCCGGTCGTGACGGCCCGTACATCTTCGCGGGAACATTATATACGTCTATAACGTTATATATCCTAACCTAAGGCAACCCCAAACCTCGGATGTAGTATTTTACAACATTCCTCTCGGGCCGGCCGCTACTTCTCGGTGGGAACATTATTTACGTCTATAACGTAATATAACCTAACCTAACCCATCTAGCCCCTCGCTGGTAATGTTTTACAGAATCCCGGTCGTGTCGGTCCGTGCATCTCCGTGGGAACATTATATACGTCTATAACGTTATATATCCTAACCTAAGGCAACCTCAAACCTTGGATGTAGTATTTTACGACATTCCTGGCGGGTCGGCCCCTACTCCTCGGTGGGAACGTTATATACGTCTATAACGTAATATAGACTAACCTAACCCATCTAGCCCCTGGCTGGTAATGTTTTACAGAATCCCGGTCGTGACGGCACGTACCTCTTCGTGGGAACATTATATACGTCTATAACGTTATATATCGTAACCTAAGGCAACCTCACACCACGGATGTAGTATTTTACAACATACCTGGCGGGTCGGCCCCAACTTCTCGATGGGAACGTTATATACGTCTATAACGTAATATAACCTAACCTAACCCATCCAGCCCCTCGCTGGTAATGTTTTACAGAATCCCGGTCGGGTCGGCCCGTACATCTCCGTGGGAACATTATAAACGTCTATAGCGTTATATATCCTAGCCTAAGGCAGCCTAACATTTCGGATGTAGTATATTACAACATTCCTGGCGGGTTGGCCACTAATTCTCGGTTGGAACATTATATACGTCTATAACGTAATATAACCTAATCTAATCCATCTAGTCCCTCGCTGGTAATGTTTTACAGAATCCCGGTCGTGTCGGCCCGTACCTCTTCGTGGGAACATTATATACGTCTATAACGTTATATATCCTAACCTAAGGCAACCTCGCACCTCGGATGTAGTATTATATAACATTTCTGGCGGGCCGGCCCCTACTTCTCGGTGGGAACATTATATACGTCTATAACGTAATATAACCTAACCTTATCCATCTGGCCCCTCGCTGGTAATGTCTTACAGAATCCCGGTCCTGTCGGCCCGTACCTCTGCGTGGGAACATTATATACGTCTATAACGTTATATATCCTAACGTAAGGCAACCTCACACCTCGGATGTAGTATTTTATAACATTTCTGGCGGGCCGGCCCCTACTTCTCGGTTGGAACATTATATACGTCTATAACGTAATATAACCTAACCTTATCCATCTGGCCCCTCGCTGGTAATGTCTTACAGAATCCCGGTCCTGTCGGCCCGTACCTCTCCGTGGGAACATTATATACGTCTATAACGTTATATATCCTAACCTAAGGCAACCTCACACCTCGGATGTAGTATTTTATAACATTTCTGGCGGGCCGGCCCCTACTTCTCGGTGGGAACATTATATACGTTTATAAAGTAATATAACCTAACCTAACCCATCCAGCCCCTCGCTGGTAATGTTTTACAGAATCCCGGGCGGGTCGGCCCGTACCTCTCCGTGGGAACATTATAAACGTCTATAGCGTCATATATCCTAACCTAAGGCAGCCTAATATTTCGGATGTAGTATATTACAACATTCCTGGCGGGTCAGCCACTATTTCTCAGTGGGAACATTATATACATGTATAACGTAATATAACCTAACCTAACCCATCTGGACCCTCGCTGGTAATGTTTTAGAGAACCCCGGCCGTGTCGGACCGTACCACTACGTGGAGACATTAGATACGTCTATAACGTTATATATCCTAACCTAAGGCAACCTCACTCCTCGGATGTAGTATTTTACAACATTCCTGGCGGGCCGGCCGCTACGTCTCTGTGGGAACATTATATAAGTCTATAACGTAATATAACCCAACCTAACCCATCTAGACCCTGGCTGTTAATGTTTTGCAAAATCCCGGTCGTGACGGCCCGTACATCTTCGCGGGAACATTATATACGTCTATAACGTTATATATCCTAACCTAAGGCAACCCCAAACCTCGGATGTAGTATTTTACAACATTCCTCTCGGGCCGGCCGCTACTTCTCGGTGGGAACATTATTTACGTCTATAACGTAATATAACCTAACCTAACCCATCTAGCCCCTCGCTGGTAATGTTTTACAGAATCCCGGTCGTGTCGGTCCGTGCATCTCCGTGGGAACATTATATACGTCTATAACGTTATATATCCTAACCTAAGGCAACCTCAAACCTTGGATGTAGTATTTTACGACATTCCTGGCGGGTCGGCCCCTACTCCTCGGTGGGAACGTTATATACGTCTATAACGTAATATAGACTAACCTAACCCATCTAGCCCCTGGCTGGTAATGTTTTACAGAATCCCGGTCGTGACGGCACGTACCTCTTCGTGGGAACATTATATACGTCTATAACGTTATATATCCTAACCTAAGGCAACCTCACACCTCGGATGTAGTATTTTATAACATTTCTGGCGGGCCGGCCCCTACTTCTCGGTGGGAACATTATATACGTTTATAAAGTAATATAACCTAACCTAACCCATCCAGCCCCTCGCTGGTAATGTTTTACAGAATCCCGGTCGGGTCGGCCCGTACATCTCCGTGGGAACATTATAAACGTCTATAGCGTTATATATCCTAGCCTAAGGCAGCCTAACATTTCGGATGTAGTATATTACAACATTCCTGGCGGGTTGGCCACTAATTCTCGGTTGGAACATTATATACGTCTATAACGTAATATAACCTAATCTAATCCATCTAGCCCCTCGCTGGTAATGTTTTACAGAATCCCGGTCGTGTCGGCCCGTACCTCTTCGTGGGAACATTATATACGTCTATAACGTTATATATCCTAACCTGAGGCAACCTCGCACCTCGGATGTAGTATTTTACAACATTCCTGTCTGGCCGGCCGCTACTTCTCGGTTGGAACATTATATAGGTCTATAACGTTATATATTCTAACCTAAGGCAACCTCACACCTCGGATGTAGTATTTTACAACATACCTGACGCGTCGGCCCCTACTTCTCGATGGGAACGTTATATACGTCTATAACGTAATATAACCTATCCTAACCCATCTAGCACCTCGTTGGTTATGTTTTACAGAATCCCGGTCGTGTCGGTCCGTGCCTCTCCGTGGGAACATTATATACGTCTATAAAGTTATATATCCTAACCTAAGGCAACCTCACACCTCGGATGTAGTATTTTACAACATACCTGGCCTGTCGGCCACTACTTCTCGGTGGGGACATTATATACGTCAATGACGTAATATAACCTAACCTAACCCATCTAGCTCCTCGCTGGTAATGTTTTACAGAATCCCGGTCGTGTCGGTCCGTGCCTCTCCGTGGGAACATTATATACGTCTATAACGTTATATATCGTAACCTAAGGCAACCTCACTCCTCGGATGTAGTATTTTACAACATTCCTGTCTGGCCGGCCGCTACTTCTCGGTGGGAACATTATATACGTCTATAACGTTATATATTCTAACCTAAGGCAACCTCACACTTCGGATGTAGTATTTTACAACATACCTGGCGCGTCGGCCCCTACTTCTCGATGGGAACGTTATATACGTCTATAACGTAATATAACCTAACCTAACCCATCTAGCACCTCGTTGGTAATGTTTTACAGAATCCCGGTCGTGTCGGTCCGTGCCTCTCCGTGGGAACATTATATACGTCTATAAAGTTATATATCCTATCCTAAAGCAACCTAACATCTCGGATGTAGTATTTTACAACATACCTGGCGGGTCGGCCCCTACGTCTCGGTTGGAACATTATATAGGTCTATAACGTAATATAACATAACCTAAGCCATCTAGCCCCTGGCTGGTAATATTTTACAGAGTCCCGGTCGTGTCGGTCCGTGCCTCTCCGTGGGAACATTATATACGTCTATAAAGTTATATATCCTATCCTAAAGCAACCTAACGTCTCGGATGTAGTATTTTACAACATACCTGGCGGGTCGGCCCCTACGTCTCGGTTGGAACATTATATACGTCTATAACGTAATATAACCTAACCTAACCCATCTAGCCCCTCGATGGTAATGTTTTACAGAATTCCGGTCGTGTCGGACCGTACCTCTCCGTGGGAACATTATAAACGTCTGTAGCGTTATATATCCTAACCTAAGGCAACCTCACACCTCGGATGTAGTTTTTTACAACATACATGGCGGGTCGGCCCCTACTTCTCGATGGGAACGTTATATACGTCTATAACGTAATATAACCTAATCTAACCCATCTAGCCCCTGGCTGGTAATGTTTTACAGAATCCCGGTGGTGACAGCCCGTACCTCTTCGTGGGTACATTATATACGTCTATAACGCTATATATCCTATCCTAAGGCAACCTCACACCTCGGATGTAGTATTTTACAACATTCCTGGCGAGTCGGCCCCTACTTCTCGGTTGGAACATTATATACGTCTATAACGCAATATAACCTAACCTAACCCATCTAGCCCCTCGCTGGTAATGTTTTACAGAATCTAGGTCGTGTCGGTCCGTGCCTATCCGTCTGAACATTATATACGTCTATAACGTTATATATCCTAACCTAAAGCAACCTAACATTTCGGATGTAGTATATTACAACATTCCTGGCGGGTCGGCCCCTACTTCTCGATGGGAACGTTATATACGTCTATAACGTAATATAACCTAACCTAACCCATCCAGCCCCTCGCTGGTAATGTTTTACAGAATCCCGGTCGGTTCGGCCCGTACCTCACCGTGGGAACATTATATACGTCTATAACGTTATATATCCTAACCTAAGGCAACCTCGCACCTCGGATGTAGTATTTTATAACATTTCTGGCGGGCCGGCCCCTACTTCTCGGTGGGAACATTATATACGTCTATAACGTAATATAACCTAACCTTATCCATCTGGCCCCTCGCTGGTAATGTCTTACAGAATCCCGGTCCTGTCGGCCCGTACCTCTGCGTGGGAACATTATATACGTCTATAACGTTATATATCCTAACCTAAGGCAACCTCACACCTCGGATGTAGTATTTTATAACATTTCTGGCGGGCCGGCCCCTACTTCTCGGTTGGAACATTATATACGTCTATAACGTAATATAACCTAACCTTATCCATCTGGCCCCTCGCTGGTAATGTCTTACAGAATCCCGGTCCTGTCGGCCCGTACCTCTCCGTGGGAACATTATATACGTCTATAACGTTATATATCCTAACCTAAGGCAACCTCACACCTCGGATGTAGTATTTTATAACATTTCTGGCGGGCCGGCCCCTACTTCTCGGTGGGATCATTATATACGTTTATAAAGTAATATAACCTAACCTAACCCATCCAGCCCCTCGCTGGTAATGTTTTACAGAATCCCGGGCGGGTCGGCCCGTACCTCTCCGTGGGAACATTATAAACGTCTATAGCGTCATATATCCTAACCTAAGGCAGCCTAATATTTCGGATGTAGTATATTACAACATTCCTGGCGGGTCAGCCACTATTTCTCAGTGGGAACATTATATACATGTATAACGTAATATAACCTAACCTAACCCATCTGGACCCTCGCTGGTAATGTTTTAGAGAACCCCGGCCGTGTCGGACCGTACCACTACGTGGAGACATTAGATACGTCTATAACGTTATATATCCTAACCTAAGGCAACCTCACTCCTCGGATGTAGTATTTTACAACATTCCTGGCGGGCCGGCCGCTACGTCTCTGTGGGAACATTATATAAGTCTATAACGTAATATAACCCAACCTAACCCATCTAGACCCTGGCTGTTAATGTTTTGCAAAATCCCGGTCGTGACGGCCCGTACATCTTCGCGGGAACATTATATACGTCTATAACGTTATATATCCTAACCTAAGGCAACCCCAAACCTCGGATGTAGTATTTTACAACATTCCTCTCGGGCCGGCCGCTACTTCTCGGTGGGAACATTATTTACGTCTATAACGTAATATAACCTAACCTAACCCATCTAGCCCCTCGCTGGTAATGTTTTACAGAATCCCGGTCGTGTCGGTCCGTGCATCTCCGTGGGAACATTATATACGTCTATAACGTTATATATCCTAACCTAAGGCAACCTCAAACCTTGGATGTAGTATTTTACGACATTCCTGGCGGGTCGGCCCCTACTCCTCGGTGGGAACGTTATATACGTCTATAACGTAATATAGACTAACCTAACCCATCTAGCCCCTGGCTGGTAATGTTTTACAGAATCCCGGTCGTGACGGCACGTACCTCTTCGTGGGAACATTATATACGTCTATAACGTTATATATCGTAACCTAAGGCAACCTCACACCACGGATGTAGTATTTTACAACATACCTGGCGGGTCGGCCCCAACTTCTCGATGGGAACGTTATATACGTCTATAACGTAATATAACCTAACCTAACCCATCCAGCCCCTCGCTGGTAATGTTTTACAGAATCCCGGTCGGGTCGGCCCGTACATCTCCGTGGGAACATTATAAACGTCTATAGCGTTATATATCCTAGCCTAAGGCAGCCTAACATTTCGGATGTAGTATATTACAACATTCCTGGCGGGTTGGCCACTAATTCTCGGTTGGAACATTATATACGTCTATAACGTAATATAACCTAATCTAATCCATCTAGTCCCTCGCTGGTAATGTTTTACAGAATCCCGGTCGTGTCGGCCCGTACCTCTTCGTGGGAACATTATATACGTCTATAACGTTATATATCCTAACCTAAGGCAACCTCGCACCTCGGATGTAGTATTATATAACATTTCTGGCGGGCCGGCCCCTACTTCTCGGTGGGAACATTATATACGTCTATAACGTAATATAACCTAACCTTATCCATCTGGCCCCTCGCTGGTAATGTCTTACAGAATCCCGGTCCTGTCGGCCCGTACCTCTGCGTGGGAACATTATATACGTCTATAACGTTATATATCCTAACGTAAGGCAACCTCACACCTCGGATGTAGTATTTTATAACATTTCTGGCGGGCCGGCCCCTACTTCTCGGTTGGAACATTATATACGTCTATAACGTAATATAACCTAACCTTATCCATCTGGCCCCTCGCTGGTAATGTCTTACAGAATCCCGGTCCTGTCGGCCCGTACCTCTCCGTGGGAACATTATATACGTCTATAACGTTATATATCCTAACCTAAGGCAACCTCACACCTCGGATGTAGTATTTTATAACATTTCTGGCGGGCCGGCCCCTACTTCTCGGTGGGAACATTATATACGTTTATAAAGTAATATAACCTAACCTAACCCATCCAGCCCCTCGCTGGTAATGTTTTACAGAATCCCGGGCGGGTCGGCCCGTACCTCTCCGTGGGAACATTATAAACGTCTATAGCGTCATATATCCTAACCTAAGGCAGCCTAATATTTCGGATGTAGTATATTACAACATTCCTGGCGGGTCAGCCACTATTTCTCAGTGGGAACATTATATACATGTATAACGTAATATAACCTAACCTAACCCATCTGGACCCTCGCTGGTAATGTTTTAGAGAACCCCGGCCGTGTCGGACCGTACCACTACGTGGAGACATTAGATACGTCTATAACGTTATATATCCTAACCTAAGGCAACCTCACTCCTCGGATGTAGTATTTTACAACATTCCTGGCGGGCCGGCCGCTACGTCTCTGTGGGAACATTATATAAGTCTATAACGTAATATAACCCAACCTAACCCATCTAGACCCTGGCTGTTAATGTTTTGCAAAATCCCGGTCGTGACGGCCCGTACATCTTCGCGGGAACATTATATACGTCTATAACGTTATATATCCTAACCTAAGGCAACCCCAAACCTCGGATGTAGTATTTTACAACATTCCTCTCGGGCCGGCCGCTACTTCTCGGTGGGAACATTATTTACGTCTATAACGTAATATAACCTAACCTAACCCATCTAGCCCCTCGCTGGTAATGTTTTACAGAATCCCGGTCGTGTCGGTCCGTGCATCTCCGTGGGAACATTATATACGTCTATAACGTTATATATCCTAACCTAAGGCAACCTCAAACCTTGGATGTAGTATTTTACGACATTCCTGGCGGGTCGGCCCCTACTCCTCGGTGGGAACGTTATATACGTCTATAACGTAATATAGACTAACCTAACCCATCTAGCCCCTGGCTGGTAATGTTTTACAGAATCCCGGTCGTGACGGCACGTACCTCTTCGTGGGAACATTATATACGTCTATAACGTTATATATCGTAACCTAAGGCAACCTCACACCACGGATGTAGTATTTTACAACATACCTGGCGGGTCGGCCCCAACTTCTCGATGGGAACGTTATATACGTCTATAACGTAATATAACCTAACCTAACCCATCCAGCCCCTCGCTGGTAATGTTTTACAGAATCCCGGTCGGGTCGGCCCGTACATCTCCGTGGGAACATTATAAACGTCTATAGCGTTATATATCCTAGCCTAAGGCAGCCTAACATTTCGGATGTAGTATATTACAACATTCCTGGCGGGTTGGCCACTAATTCTCGGTTGGAACATTATATACGTCTATAACGTAATATAACCTAATCTAATCCATCTAGCCCCTCGCTGGTAATGTTTTACAGAATCCCGGTCGTGTCGGCCCGTACCTCTTCGTGGGAACATTATATACGTCTATAACGTTATATATCCTAACCTGAGGCAACCTCGCACCTCGGATGTAGTATTTTACAACATTCCTGTCTGGCCGGCCGCTACTTCTCGGTTGGAACATTATATAGGTCTATAACGTTATATATTCTAACCTAAGGCAACCTCACACCTCGGATGTAGTATTTTACAACATACCTGACGCGTCGGCCCCTACTTCTCGATGGGAACGTTATATACGTCTATAACGTAATATAACCTATCCTAACCCATCTAGCACCTCGTTGGTTATGTTTTACAGAATCCCGGTCGTGTCGGTCCGTGCCTCTCCGTGGGAACATTATATACGTCTATAAAGTTATATATCCTAACCTAAGGCAACCTCACACCTCGGATGTAGTATTTTACAACATACCTGGCCTGTCGGCCACTACTTCTCGGTGGGGACATTATATACGTCAATGACGTAATATAACCTAACCTAACCCATCTAGCTCCTCGCTGGTAATGTTTTACAGAATCCCGGTCGTGTCGGTCCGTGCCTCTCCGTGGGAACATTATATACGTCTATAACGTTATATATCGTAACCTAAGGCAACCTCACTCCTCGGATGTAGTATTTTACAACATTCCTGTCTGGCCGGCCGCTACTTCTCGGTGGGAACATTATATACGTCTATAACGTTATATATTCTAACCTAAGGCAACCTCACACTTCGGATGTAGTATTTTACAACATACCTGGCGCGTCGGCCCCTACTTCTCGATGGGAACGTTATATACGTCTATAACGTAATATAACCTAACCTAACCCATCTAGCACCTCGTTGGTAATGTTTTACAGAATCCCGGTCGTGTCGGTCCGTGCCTCTCCGTGGGAACATTATATACGTCTATAAAGTTATATATCCTATCCTAAAGCAACCTAACATCTCGGATGTAGTATTTTACAACATACCTGGCGGGTCGGCCCCTACGTCTCGGTTGGAACATTATATAGGTCTATAACGTAATATAACATAACCTAAGCCATCTAGCCCCTGGCTGGTAATATTTTACAGAGTCCCGGTCGTGTCGGTCCGTGCCTCTCCGTGGGAACATTATATACGTCTATAAAGTTATATATCCTATCCTAAAGCAACCTAACGTCTCGGATGTAGTATTTTACAACATACCTGGCGGGTCGGCCCCTACGTCTCGGTTGGAACATTATATACGTCTATAACGTAATATAACCTAACCTAACCCATCTAGCCCCTCGATGGTAATGTTTTACAGAATTCCGGTCGTGTCGGACCGTACCTCTCCGTGGGAACATTATAAACGTCTGTAGCGTTATATATCCTAACCTAAGGCAACCTCACACCTCGGATGTAGTTTTTTACAACATACATGGCGGGTCGGCCCCTACTTCTCGATGGGAACGTTATATACGTCTATAACGTAATATAACCTAATCTAACCCATCTAGCCCCTGGCTGGTAATGTTTTACAGAATCCCGGTGGTGACAGCCCGTACCTCTTCGTGGGTACATTATATACGTCTATAACGCTATATATCCTATCCTAAGGCAACCTCACACCTCGGATGTAGTATTTTACAACATTCCTGGCGAGTCGGCCCCTACTTCTCGGTTGGAACATTATATACGTCTATAACGCAATATAACCTAACCTAACCCATCTAGCCCCTCGCTGGTAATGTTTTACAGAATCTAGGTCGTGTCGGTCCGTGCCTATCCGTCTGAACATTATATACGTCTATAACGTTATATATCCTAACCTAAAGCAACCTAACATTTCGGATGTAGTATATTACAACATTCCTGGCGGGTCGGCCCCTACTTCTCGATGGGAACGTTATATACGTCTATAACGTAATATAACCTAACCTAACCCATCCAGCCCCTCGCTGGTAATGTTTTACAGAATCCCGGTCGGTTCGGCCCGTACCTCACCGTGGGAACATTATATACGTCTATAACGTTATATATCCTAACCTAAGGCAACCTCGCACCTCGGATGTAGTATTTTATAACATTTCTGGCGGGCCGGCCCCTACTTCTCGGTGGGAACATTATATACGTCTATAACGTAATATAACCTAACCTTATCCATCTGGCCCCTCGCTGGTAATGTCTTACAGAATCCCGGTCCTGTCGGCCCGTACCTCTGCGTGGGAACATTATATACGTCTATAACGTTATATATCCTAACCTAAGGCAACCTCACACCTCGGATGTAGTATTTTATAACATTTCTGGCGGGCCGGCCCCTACTTCTCGGTTGGAACATTATATACGTCTATAACGTAATATAACCTAACCTTATCCATCTGGCCCCTCGCTGGTAATGTCTTACAGAATCCCGGTCCTGTCGGCCCGTACCTCTCCGTGGGAACATTATATACGTCTATAACGTTATATATCCTAACCTAAGGCAACCTCACACCTCGGATGTAGTATTTTATAACATTTCTGGCGGGCCGGCCCCTACTTCTCGGTGGGATCATTATATACGTTTATAAAGTAATATAACCTAACCTAACCCATCCAGCCCCTCGCTGGTAATGTTTTACAGAATCCCGGGCGGGTCGGCCCGTACCTCTCCGTGGGAACATTATAAACGTCTATAGCGTCATATATCCTAACCTAAGGCAGCCTAATATTTCGGATGTAGTATATTACAACATTCCTGGCGGGTCAGCCACTATTTCTCAGTGGGAACATTATATACATGTATAACGTAATATAACCTAACCTAACCCATCTGGACCCTCGCTGGTAATGTTTTAGAGAACCCCGGCCGTGTCGGACCGTACCACTACGTGGAGACATTAGATACGTCTATAACGTTATATATCCTAACCTAAGGCAACCTCACTCCTCGGATGTAGTATTTTACAACATTCCTGGCGGGCCGGCCGCTACGTCTCTGTGGGAACATTATATAAGTCTATAACGTAATATAACCCAACCTAACCCATCTAGACCCTGGCTGTTAATGTTTTGCAAAATCCCGGTCGTGACGGCCCGTACATCTTCGCGGGAACATTATATACGTCTATAACGTTATATATCCTAACCTAAGGCAACCCCAAACCTCGGATGTAGTATTTTACAACATTCCTCTCGGGCCGGCCGCTACTTCTCGGTGGGAACATTATTTACGTCTATAACGTAATATAACCTAACCTAACCCATCTAGCCCCTCGCTGGTAATGTTTTACAGAATCCCGGTCGTGTCGGTCCGTGCATCTCCGTGGGAACATTATATACGTCTATAACGTTATATATCCTAACCTAAGGCAACCTCAAACCTTGGATGTAGTATTTTACGACATTCCTGGCGGGTCGGCCCCTACTCCTCGGTGGGAACGTTATATACGTCTATAACGTAATATAGACTAACCTAACCCATCTAGCCCCTGGCTGGTAATGTTTTACAGAATCCCGGTCGTGACGGCACGTACCTCTTCGTGGGAACATTATATACGTCTA
Organism: Xylocopa violacea; assembly: GCA_963969225.1. Lineage (NCBI taxonomy): Eukaryota > Metazoa > Arthropoda > Insecta > Hymenoptera > Apidae > Xylocopa > Xylocopa violacea. The sequence continues at coordinate 2,438,337 of CAXAJV010000247.1, read as the reverse complement.
TAACGTTATATATCGTAACCTAAGGCAACCTCACACCACGGATGTAGTATTTTACAACATACCTGGCGGGTCGGCCCCAACTTCTCGATGGGAACGTTATATACGTCTATAACGTAATATAACCTAACCTAACCCATCCAGCCCCTCGCTGGTAATGTTTTACAGAATCCCGGTCGGGTCGGCCCGTACATCTCCGTGGGAACATTATAAACGTCTATAGCGTTATATATCCTAGCCTAAGGCAGCCTAACATTTCGGATGTAGTATATTACAACATTCCTGGCGGGTTGGCCACTAATTCTCGGTTGGAACATTATATACGTCTATAACGTAATATAACCTAATCTAATCCATCTAGCCCCTCGCTGGTAATGTTTTACAGAATCCCGGTCGTGTCGGCCCGTACCTCTTCGTGGGAACATTATATACGTCTATAACGTTATATATCCTAACCTGAGGCAACCTCGCACCTCGGATGTAGTATTTTACAACATTCCTGTCTGGCCGGCCGCTACTTCTCGGTTGGAACATTATATAGGTCTATAACGTTATATATTCTAACCTAAGGCAACCTCACACCTCGGATGTAGTATTTTACAACATACCTGACGCGTCGGCCCCTACTTCTCGATGGGAACGTTATATACGTCTATAACGTAATATAACCTATCCTAACCCATCTAGCACCTCGTTGGTTATGTTTTACAGAATCCCGGTCGTGTCGGTCCGTGCCTCTCCGTGGGAACATTATATACGTCTATAAAGTTATATATCCTAACCTAAGGCAACCTCACACCTCGGATGTAGTATTTTACAACATACCTGGCCTGTCGGCCACTACTTCTCGGTGGGGACATTATATACGTCAATAACGTAATATAACCTAACCTAACCCATCTAGCTCCTCGCTGGTAATGTTTTACAGAATCCCGGTCGTGTCGGTCCGTGCCTCTCCGTGCGAACATTATATACGTCTATAACGTTATATATCGTAACCTAAGGCAACCTCACTCCTCGGATGTAGTATTTTACAACATTCCTGTCTGGCCGGCCGCTACTTCTCGGTGGGAACATTATATACGTCTATAACGTTATATATTCTAACCTAAGGCAACCTCACACTTCGGATGTAGTATTTTACAACATACCTGGCGCGTCGGCCCCTACTTCTCGATGGGAACGTTATATACGTCTATAACGTAATATAACCTAACCTAACCCATCTAGCACCTCGTTGGTAATGTTTTACAGAATCCCGGTCGTGTCGGTCCGTGCCTCTCCGTGGGAACATTATATACGTCTATAAAGTTATATATCCTATCCTAAAGCAACCTAACATCTCGGATGTAGTATTTTACAACATACCTGGCGGGTCGGCCCCTACGTCTCGGTTGGAACATTATATAGGTCTATAACGTAATATAACATAACCTAAGCCATCTAGCCTCTGGCTGGTAATATTTTACAGAGTCCCGGTCGTGTCGGTCCGTGCCTCTCCGTGGGAACATTATATACGTCTATAAAGTTATATATCCTATCCTAAAGCAACCTAACGTCTCGGATGTAGTATTTTACAACATACCTGGCGGGTCGGCCCCTACGTCTCGGTTGGAACATTATATACGTCTATAACGTAATATAACCTAACCTAACCCATCTAGCCCCTCGATGGTAATGTTTTACAGAATTCCGGTCGTGTCGGACCGTACCTCTCCGTGGGAATATTATAAACGTCTGTAGCGTTATATATCCTAACCTAAGGCAACCTCACACCTCGGATGTAGTTTTTTACAACATACATGGCGGGTCGGCCCCTACTTCTCGATGGGAACGTTATATACGTCTATAACGTAATATAACCTAATCTAACCCATCTAGCCCCTGGCTGGTAATGTTTTACAGAATCCCGGTGGTGACAGCCCGTACCTCTTCGTGGGTACATTATATACGTCTATGACGCTATATATCCTAACCTAAGGCAACCTCACACCTCGGATGTAGTATTTTACAACATTCCTGGCGAGTCGGCCCCTACTTCTCGGTTGGAACATTATATACGTCTATAACGCAATATAACCTAACCTAACCCATCTAGCCCCTCGCTGGTAATGTTTTACAGAATCCAGGTCGTGTCGGTCCGTGCCTATCCGTCTGAACATTATGTACGTCTATAACGTTATATATCCTAACCTAAAGCAACCTAACATTTCGGATGTAGTATATTACAACATTCCTGGCGGGTCGGCCCCTACTTCTCGATGGGAACGTTATATACGTCTATAACGTAATATAGACTAACCTAACCCATCTAGCCCCTGGCTGGTAATGTTTTACAGAATCCCGGTCGTGACGGCACGTACCTCTTCGTGGGAACATTATATACGTCTATAACGTTATATATCGTAACCTAAGGCAACCTCACACCACGGATGTAGTATTTTACAACATACCTGGCGGGTCGGCCCCAACTTCTCGATGGGAACGTTATATACGTCTATAACGTAATATAACCTAACCTAACCCATCCAGCCCCTCGCTGGTAATGTTTTACAGAATCCCGGTCGGGTCGGCCCGTACATCTCCGTGGGAACATTATAAACGTCTATAGCGTTATATATCCTAGCCTAAGGCAGCCTAACATTTCGGATGTAGTATATTACAACATTCCTGGCGGGTTGGCCACTAATTCTCGGTTGGAACATTATATACGTCTATAACGTAATATAACCTAATCTAATCCATCTAGCCCCTCGCTGGTAATGTTTTACAGAATCCCGGTCGTGTCGGCCCGTACCTCTTCGTGGGAACATTATATACGTCTATAACGTTATATATCCTAACCTGAGGCAACCTCGCACCTCGGATGTAGTATTTTACAACATTCCTGTCTGGCCGGCCGCTACTTCTCGGTTGGAACATTATATAGGTCTATAACGTTATATATTCTAACCTAAGGCAACCTCACACCTCGGATGTAGTATTTTACAACATACCTGACGCGTCGGCCCCTACTTCTCGATGGGAACGTTATATACGTCTATAACGTAATATAACCTATCCTAACCCATCTAGCACCTCGTTGGTTATGTTTTACAGAATCCCGGTCGTGTCGGTCCGTGCCTCTCCGTGGGAACATTATATACGTCTATAAAGTTATATATCCTAACCTAAGGCAACCTCACACCTCGGATGTAGTATTTTACAACATACCTGGCCTGTCGGCCACTACTTCTCGGTGGGGACATTATATACGTCAATAACGTAATATAACCTAACCTAACCCATCTAGCTCCTCGCTGGTAATGTTTTACAGAATCCCGGTCGTGTCGGTCCGTGCCTCTCCGTGGGAACATTATATACGTCTATAACGTTATATATCGTAACCTAAGGCAACCTCACTCCTCGGATGTAGTATTTTACAACATTCCTGTCTGGCCGGCCGCTACTTCTCGGTGGGAACATTATATACGTCTATAACGTTATATATTCTAACCTAAGGCAACCTCACACTTCGGATGTAGTATTTTACAACATACCTGGCGCGTCGGCCCCTACTTCTCGATGGGAACGTTATATACGTCTATAACGTAATATAACCTAACCTAACCCATCTAGCACCTCGTTGGTAATGTTTTACAGAATCCCGGTCGTGTCGGTCGGTGCCTCTCCGTGGGAACATTATATACGTCTATAAAGTTATATATCCTATCCTAAAGCAACCTAACATCTCGGATGTAGTATTTTACAACATACATGGCGGGTCGGCCCCTACTTCTCGATGGGAACGTTATATACGTCTATAACGTAATATAGACTAACCTAACCCATCTAGCCCCTGGCTGGTAATGTTTTACAGAATCCCGGTCGTGACGGCACGTACCTCTTCGTGGGAACATTATATACGTCTATAACGTTATATATCGTAACCTAAGGCAACCTCACACCACGGATGTAGTATTTTACAACATACCTGGCGGGTCGGACCCTACTTCTCGGTTGGAACATTATATACGTCTATAACGTAATATAACCTAACCTTATCCATCTGGCCCCTCGCTGGTAATGTCTTACAGAATCCCGGTCCTGTCGGCCCGTACCTCTCCGTGGGAACATTATATACGTCTATAACGTTATATATCCTAACCTAAGGCAGCCTAACATTTCGGATGTAGTATACCACAACATTCCTGGCGGGTTGGCCACTATTTCTCGGTTGGAACATTATATACGTCTATAACGTAATATAACCTAACCTAATCCATCTGGCCCCTCGCTGGTAATGTTTTACAGAATCCCGGTCCTGTCGGCCCGTACCTCCCCGTGGGAAAATTATATACGTCTATAACGTTATATATCCTAACCAAAGGCAACCTCAAACCTCGGATGTAGTATTATACAACATTGCAGGCGGGTCAGCCCCTACTTCTTGGTTGGAACATTATATACGTCTATAACGCAATATAACCTAACCTAACCCATCTAGCCCCTCGCTGGTAATGTTTTACAGAATCTAGGTCGTGTCGGCCCGTACCTCTCCGTGGGAACATTATATACGTCTATAACGTTATATATCCTAACCTAAGGCAACCTCACACCTCGGATGTAGTTTTTTACAACATACATGGCGGGTCGGCCCCTACTTCTCGTTGGGAACGTTATATACGTCAATAACGTAATATAACCTAATCTAACCCATCTAGCCCCTGGCTGGTAATGTTTTACAGAATCCCGGTCGTGACGGCCCGTACCTCTTCGTGGGTACATTATATACGTCTATAGCGCTATATATCCTAACCTAAGGCAACCTCACACCTCGGATGTAGTATTTTACAACATTCCTGGCGAGTCGGCCCCTACTTCTCGGTTGGAACATTATATACGTCTATAACGTAATATAACCTAACCTTATCCATCTGGCCCCTCGCTGGTAATGTCTTACAGAATCCCGGTCCTGTCGGCCCGTACCTCTCCGTGGGAACATTATATACGTCTATAACGTTATATATCCTAACCTAAGGCAACCTCACACCTCGGATGTAGTATTTTACAACATACCTGGCGCGTCGGCCCCTACTTCTCGATGGGAACGTTATATACGTCTATAACGTAATATAACCTAACCTAACCCATCTAGCACCTCGTTGGTAATGTTTTACAGAATCCCTGTCGTGTCGGTCCGTGCCTCTCCGTGGGAACATTATATACGTCTATAAAGTTATATATCCTATCCTAAAGCAACCTAACATCTCGGATGTAGTATTTTACAACATACCTGGCGGGTCGGCCCCTACGTCTCGGTTGGAACATTATATAGGTCTATAACGTAATATAACATAACCTAAGCCATCTAGCCTCTGGCTGGTAATGTTTTACAGAGTCCCGGTCGTGTCGGTCCGTGCCTCTCCGTGGGAACATTATATACGTCTATAAAGTTATATATCCTAACCTAAAGCAACCTAACGTCTCGGATGTAGTATTTTACAACATACCTGGCGGGTCGGCCCCTACGTCTCGGTTGGAACATTATATACGTCTATAACGTAATATAACCTAACCTAACCCATCTAGCCCCTCGATGGTAATGTTTTACAGAATTCCGGTCGTGTCGGACCGTACCTCTCCGTGGGAACATTATAAACGTCTGTAGCGTTATATATCCTAACCTAAGGCAACCTCACACCTCGGATGTAGTTTTTTACAACATACATGGCGGGTCGGCCCCTACTTCTCGATGGGAACGTTATATACGTCTATAACGTAATATAACCTAATCTAACCCATCTAGCCCCTGGCTGGTAATGTTTTACAGAATCCCGGTGGTGACAGCCCGTACCTCTTCGTGGGTACATTATATACGTCTATAACGCTATATATCCTATCCTAAGGCAACCTCACACCTCGGATGTAGTATTTTACAACATTCCTGGCGAGTCGGCCCCTACTTCTCGGTTGGAACATTATATACGTCTATAACGCAATATAACCTAACCTAACCCATCTAGCCCCTCGCTGGTAATGTTTTACAGAATCTAGGTCGTGTCGGTCCGTGCCTATCCGTCTGAACATTATATACGTCTATAACGTTATATATCCTAACCTAAAGCAACCTAACATTTCGGATGTAGTATATTACAACATTCCTGGCGGGTCGGCCCCTACTTCTCGATGGGAACGTTATATACGTCTATAACGTAATATAACCTAACCTAACCCATCCAGCCCCTCGCTGGTAATGTTTTACAGAATCCCGGTCGGTTCGGCCCGTACCTCACCGTGGGAACATTATATACGTCTATAACGTTATATATCCTAACCTAAGGCAACCTCGCACCTCGGATGTAGTATTTTATAACATTTCTGGCGGGCCGGCCCCTACTTCTCGGTGGGAACATTATATACGTCTATAACGTAATATAACCTAACCTTATCCATCTGGCCCCTCGCTGGTAATGTCTTACAGAATCCCGGTCCTGTCGGCCCGTACCTCTGCGTGGGAACATTATATACGTCTATAACGTTATATATCCTAACCTAAGGCAACCTCACACCTCGGATGTAGTATTTTATAACATTTCTGGCGGGCCGGCCCCTACTTCTCGGTTGGAACATTATATACGTCTATAACGTAATATAACCTAACCTTATCCATCTGGCCCCTCGCTGGTAATGTCTTACAGAATCCCGGTCCTGTCGGCCCGTACCTCTCCGTGGGAACATTATATACGTCTATAACGTTATATATCCTAACCTAAGGCAACCTCACACCTCGGATGTAGTATTTTATAACATTTCTGGCGGGCCGGCCCCTACTTCTCGGTGGGATCATTATATACGTTTATAAAGTAATATAACCTAACCTAACCCATCCAGCCCCTCGCTGGTAATGTTTTACAGAATCCCGGGCGGGTCGGCCCGTACCTCTCCGTGGGAACATTATAAACGTCTATAGCGTCATATATCCTAACCTAAGGCAGCCTAATATTTCGGATGTAGTATATTACAACATTCCTGGCGGGTCAGCCACTATTTCTCAGTGGGAACATTATATACATGTATAACGTAATATAACCTAACCTAACCCATCTGGACCCTCGCTGGTAATGTTTTAGAGAACCCCGGCCGTGTCGGACCGTACCACTACGTGGAGACATTAGATACGTCTATAACGTTATATATCCTAACCTAAGGCAACCTCACTCCTCGGATGTAGTATTTTACAACATTCCTGGCGGGCCGGCCGCTACGTCTCTGTGGGAACATTATATAAGTCTATAACGTAATATAACCCAACCTAACCCATCTAGACCCTGGCTGTTAATGTTTTGCAAAATCCCGGTCGTGACGGCCCGTACATCTTCGCGGGAACATTATATACGTCTATAACGTTATATATCCTAACCTAAGGCAACCCCAAACCTCGGATGTAGTATTTTACAACATTCCTCTCGGGCCGGCCGCTACTTCTCGGTGGGAACATTATTTACGTCTATAACGTAATATAACCTAACCTAACCCATCTAGCCCCTCGCTGGTAATGTTTTACAGAATCCCGGTCGTGTCGGTCCGTGCATCTCCGTGGGAACATTATATACGTCTATAACGTTATATATCCTAACCTAAGGCAACCTCAAACCTTGGATGTAGTATTTTACGACATTCCTGGCGGGTCGGCCCCTACTCCTCGGTGGGAACGTTATATACGTCTATAACGTAATATAGACTAACCTAACCCATCTAGCCCCTGGCTGGTAATGTTTTACAGAATCCCGGTCGTGACGGCACGTACCTCTTCGTGGGAACATTATATACGTCTATAACGTTATATATCGTAACCTAAGGCAACCTCACACCACGGATGTAGTATTTTACAACATACCTGGCGGGTCGGCCCCAACTTCTCGATGGGAACGTTATATACGTCTATAACGTAATATAACCTAACCTAACCCATCCAGCCCCTCGCTGGTAATGTTTTACAGAATCCCGGTCGGGTCGGCCCGTACATCTCCGTGGGAACATTATAAACGTCTATAGCGTTATATATCCTAGCCTAAGGCAGCCTAACATTTCGGATGTAGTATATTACAACATTCCTGGCGGGTTGGCCACTAATTCTCGGTTGGAACATTATATACGTCTATAACGTAATATAACCTAATCTAATCCATCTAGCCCCTCGCTGGTAATGTTTTACAGAATCCCGGTCGTGTCGGCCCGTACCTCTTCGTGGGAACATTATATACGTCTATAACGTTATATATCCTAACCTGAGGCAACCTCGCACCTCGGATGTAGTATTTTACAACATTCCTGTCTGGCCGGCCGCTACTTCTCGGTTGGAACATTATATAGGTCTATAACGTTATATATTCTAACCTAAGGCAACCTCACACCTCGGATGTAGTATTTTACAACATACCTGACGCGTCGGCCCCTACTTCTCGATGGGAACGTTATATACGTCTATAACGTAATATAACCTATCCTAACCCATCTAGCACCTCGTTGGTTATGTTTTACAGAATCCCGGTCGTGTCGGTCCGTGCCTCTCCGTGGGAACATTATATACGTCTATAAAGTTATATATCCTAACCTAAGGCAACCTCACACCTCGGATGTAGTATTTTACAACATACCTGGCCTGTCGGCCACTACTTCTCGGTGGGGACATTATATACGTCAATAACGTAATATAACCTAACCTAACCCATCTAGCTCCTCGCTGGTAATGTTTTACAGAATCCCGGTCGTGTCGGTCCGTGCCTCTCCGTGCGAACATTATATACGTCTATAACGTTATATATCGTAACCTAAGGCAACCTCACTCCTCGGATGTAGTATTTTACAACATTCCTGTCTGGCCGGCCGCTACTTCTCGGTGGGAACATTATATACGTCTATAACGTTATATATTCTAACCTAAGGCAACCTCACACTTCGGATGTAGTATTTTACAACATACCTGGCGCGTCGGCCCCTACTTCTCGATGGGAACGTTATATACGTCTATAACGTAATATAACCTAACCTAACCCATCTAGCACCTCGTTGGTAATGTTTTACAGAATCCCGGTCGTGTCGGTCCGTGCCTCTCCGTGGGAACATTATATACGTCTATAAAGTTATATATCCTATCCTAAAGCAACCTAACATCTCGGATGTAGTATTTTACAACATACTTGGCGGGTCGGCCCCTACGTCTCGGTTGGAACATTATATAGGTCTATAACGTAATATAACATAACCTAAGCCATCTAGCCTCTGGCTGGTAATATTTTACAGAGTCCCGGTCGTGTCGGTCCGTGCCTCTCCGTGGGAACATTATATACGTTTATAAAGTTATATATCCTATCCTAAAGCAACCTAACGTCTCGGATGTAGTATTTTACAACATACCTGGCGGGTCGGCCCCTACGTCTCGGTTGGAACATTATATACGTCTATAACGTAATATAACCTAACCTAACCCATCTAGCCCCTCGATGGTAATGTTTTACAGAATTCCGGTCGTGTCGGACCGTACCTCTCCGTGGGAACATTATAAACGTCTGTAGCGTTATATATCCTAACCTAAGGCAACCTCACACCTCGGATGTAGTTTTTTACAACATACATGGCGGGTCGGCCCCTACTTCTCGATGGGAACGTTATATACGTCTATAACGTAATATAACCTAATCTAACCCATCTAGCCCCTGGCTGGTAATGTTTTACAGAATCCCGGTGGTGACAGCCCGTACCTCTTCGTGGGTACATTATATACGTCTATGACGCTATATATCCTAACCTAAGGCAACCTCACACCTCGGATGTAGTATTTTACAACATTCCTGGCGAGTCGGCCCCTACTTCTCGGTTGGAACATTATATACGTCTATAACGCAATATAACCTAACCTAACCCATCTAGCCCCTCGCTGGTAATGTTTTACAGAATCCAGGTCGTGTCGGTCCGTGCCTATCCGTCTGAACATTATATACGTCTATAACGTTATATATCCTAACCTAAAGCAACCTAACATTTCGGATGTAGTATATTACAACATTCCTGGCGGGTCGGCCCCTACTTCTCGATGGGAACGTTATATACGTCTATAACGTAATATAACCTAACCTAACCCATCCAGCCCCTCGCTGGTAATGTTTTACAGAATCCCGGTCGGTTCGGCCCGTACCTCACCGTGGGAACATTATATACGTCTATAACGTTATATATCCTAACCTAAGGCAACCTCGCACCTCGGATGTAGTATTTTATAACATTTCTGGCGGGCCGGCCCCTACTTCTCGGTGGGAACATTATATACGTCTATAACGTAATATAACCTAACCTTATCCATCTGGCCCCTCGCTGGTAATGTCTTACAGAATCCCGGTCCTGTCGGCCCGTACCTCTGCGTGGGAACATTATATACGTCTATAACGTTATATATCCTAACCTAAGGCAACCTCACACCTCGGATGTAGTATTTTATAACATTTCTGGCGGGCCGGCCCCTACTTCTCGGTTGGAACATTATATACGTCTATAACGTAATATAACCTAACCTTATCCATCTGGCACCTCGCTGGTAATGTCTTACAGAATCCCGGTCCTGTCGGCCCGTACCTCTCCGTGGGAACATTATATACGTTTATAACGTTATATATCCTAACCTAAGGCAACCTCACACCTCGGATGTAGTATTTTATAACATTTCTGGCGGGCCGGCCCCTACTTCTCGGTGGGAACATTACATACGTTTATAAAGTAATATAACCTAACCTAACCCATCCAGCCCCTCGCTGGTAATGTTTTACAGAATCCTGGGCGGGTCGGCCCGTACCTCTCCGTGGGAACATTATAAACGTCTATAGCGTCATATATCCTAACCTAAGGCAGCCTAATATTTCGGATGTAGTATATTACAACATTCCTGGCGGGTCAGCCACTATTTCTCAGTGGGAACATTATATACATGTATAACGTAATATAACCTAACCTAACCCATCTGGACCCTCGCTGGTAATGTTTTAGAGAACCCCGGCCGTGTCGGACCGTACCACTACGTGGAGACATTAGATACGTCTATAACGTTATATATCCTAACCTAAGGCAACCTCACTCCTCGGATGTAGTATTTTACAACATTCCTGGCGGGCCGGCCGCTACGTCTCTGTGGGAACATTATATAAGTCTATAACGTAATATAACCCAACCTAACCCATCTAGACCCTGGCTGTTAATGTTTTGCAAAATCCCGGTCGTGACGGCCCGTACATCTTCGCGGGAACATTATATACGTCTATAACGTTATATATCCTAACCTAAGGCAACCCCAAACCTCGGATGTAGTATTTTACAACATTCCTCTCGGGCCGGCCGCTACTTCTCGGTGGGAACATTATTTACGTCTATAACGTAATATAACCTAACCTAACCCATCTAGCCCCTCGCTGGTAATGTTTTACAGAATCCCGGTCGTGTCGGTCCGTGCATCTCCGTGGGAACATTATATACGTCTATAACGTTATATATCCTAACCTAAGGCAACCTCAAACCTTGGATGTAGTATTTTACGACATTCCTGGCGGGTCGGCCCCTACTTCTCGATGGGAACGTTATATACGTCTATAACGTAATATAACCTAACCTAACCCATCCAGCCCCTCGCTGGTAATGTTTTACAGAATCCCGGTCGGTTCGGCCCGTACCTCTCCGTGGGAACATTATATACGTCTATAACGTTATATATCCTAACCTAAGGCAACCTCACACCTCGGATGTAGTATTTTACAACATTCCTGGCGGGCCGGCCGCTACGTCTCTGTGGGAACATTATATAAGTCTATAACGTAATATAACACAACCTAACCCATCTAGACCCTGGCTGGTAATGTTTTGCAAAATCCCGGTCGTGACGGCCCGTACATCTTCGCGGGAACATTATATACGTCTATAACGTTATATATCCTAACCTAAGGCAACCCCAAACCTCGGATGTAGTATTTTACAACATTCCTGTCGGGCCGGCCGCTACTTCTCGGTGGGAACATTATTTACGTCTATAACGTAATATACCCTAACCTAACCCATCTAGCCCCTGGCTGGTAATGTTTTACAGAATCCTGGTCGTGACGGCACGTACCTCTTCGTGGGAACATTATATACGTCTATAACGTTATATATCGTAACCTAAGGCAACCTCACACCACGGATGTAGTATTTTACAACATACCTGGCGGGTCGGCCCCTACTTCTCGGTTGGAACATTATATACGTCTATAACGTAATATAACCTAACCTTATCCATCTGGCCCCTCGCTGGTAATGTCTTACAGAATCCCGGTCCTGTCGGCCCGTACCTCTCCGTGGGAACATTATATACGTCTATAACGTTATATATCCTAACCTAAGGCAGCCTAACATTTCGGATGTAGTATACCACAACATTCCTGGCGGGTTGGCCACTATTTCTCGGTTGGAACATTATATACGTCTATAACGTAATATAACCTAACCTAATCCATCTAGCCCCTCGCTGGTAATGTTTTACAGAATCCCGGTCGTGTCGGTCCGTGCATCTCCGTGGGAACATTATATACGTCTATAACGTTATATATCCTAACCTAAGGCAACCTCACTCCTCGGATGTAGTATTTTACAACATTCCTGGCGGGCCGGCCGCTACGTCTCTGTGGGAACATTATATAAGTCTATAACGTAATATAACCCAACCTAACCCATCTAGAACCTGGCTGGTAATGTTTTGCAGAATCCCGGTCGTGACGGCCCGTACATCTTCGCGGGAACATTATATACGTCTATAACGTTATATATCCTAACCTAAGGCAACCTAACATTTCGGATGTAGTATATTACAACATTCCTGGCGGGTCGGCCCCTACTTCTCGATGGGAACGTTATATACGTCTATAACGTAATATAACCTAACCTAACCCACCCAGCCCCTCGCTGGTAATGTTTTACAGAATCCCGGTCGGTTCGGCCCGTACCTCTCCGTGGGAACATTATATACGTCTATAACGTTATATATCCTAACCTAAGGCAACCTCACACCTCGGATATAGTATTTTACAACATACCTGGCCTGTCGGCCCCTACTTCTCGGTGGGAACATTATATACGTCAATAACGTAATATAACCTAACCTAACCCATCTAGCCCCACGCTGGTAATGTTTTACAGAATCCCGGTCGTGTAGGTCCGTGCCTCTCCGTGGGAACATTATATACGTCTATAACGTTATATATCCTAACCTAAAGCAACCTAACATTTCGGATGTAGTATATTACAACATTCCTGGCGGGTCGGCCCCTACTTCTCGATGGGAACGTTATATACGTCTATAACGTAATATAACCTAACCTAACCCATCCAGCCCCTCGCTGGTAATGTTTTACAGAATCCCGGTCGGGTCGGCCCGTACCTCTCCGTGGGAACATTATAAACGTCTATAGCGTCATATATCCTAACCTAAGGCAGCCTAATATTTCGGATGTAGTATATTACAACATTCCTGGCGGGTCAGCCACTATTTCTCGGTGGGAACATTATATACGTCTATAACGTAATATAACCTAACCTAACCCATCTGGCCCCTCGCTGGTAATGTTTTAGAGAATCCCGGCCGTGTCGGACCGTACCACTACGTGGAGACATTAGATACGTCTATAACGTTATATATTCTAACCTAAGGCAACCTCACACCTCGGATGTAGTATTTTACAACATACCTGGCGCGTCGGCCCCTACTTCTCGATGGGAACGTTATATACGTCTATAACGTAATATAACCTAACCTAACCCATCTAGCACCTCGTTGGTAATGTTTTACAGAATCCCGGTCGTGTCGGTCCGTGCCTCTCCGTGGGAACATTATATACGTCTATAAAGTTATATATCCTATCCTAAAGCAACCTAAAATCTCGGATGTAGTATTTTACAACATACCTGGCGGGTCGGCCCCTACGTCTCGGTTGGAACATTATATACGTCTATAACGCAATATAACCTAGCCTAACCCATCTAGACCCTGGCTGGTCATGTTTTACAGAATCCCGGTCGTGTCGGCCCGTACCTCTCCGTGGGAACATTATATACGTCTATAACGTTATATATCCTAACCTAAGGCAACCTCACTCCTAGGATGTAATATTTTACAACATTCCTGGCGGGTCAGCCACTATTTCTCGGTGGGAACATTATATACGTCTATAACGTAATATAACCTAACCTAACCCATCTGGCCCCTCGCTGGTAATGTTTTAGAGAATCCCGGCCGTGTCGGACCGTACCACTACGTGGAGACATTGGATACGTCTATAACGTTATATATCCTAACCTAAGGCAACCTCACTCCTCGGATGTAGTATTTTACAACATTCCTGTCGGGCCGGCCGCTACTTCTCGGTTGGAACATTATATAGGTCTATAACGTAATATAACCTAACCTAACCCATCTAGCCGCTGGCTGGTAATGTTTTACAGAATCCCGGTCGTGTCGGCCCGTACCTCTCCGTGGGAACATTATATACGTCTATAAAGTTATATATCCTATCCTAAAGCAACCTAACATCTCGGATGTAGTATTTTACAACATACCTGGCGGGTCGGTCCTTACTTCTCGGTTGGAACATTATATAGGTCTATAGCGTAATATAACCTAACCTAACCCATCTAGCCCCTGGCTGGTAATGTTTTACAGAATCCCGGTCGTGTCGGTCCGTTCCTCTCCGTGGGAACATTATATACGTCTATAACGTTATATATCCTAAGCTAAAGCAACTTAACATCTCGGATGTAGTATTTTACAACATTCCTGGCGGGTTGGCCCCTACGTCTCGGTTGGAACATTATATACGTCTATAACGTAATATAACCTAACCTAACCCATCTAGCCCCTCGATGGTAATGTTTTACAGAATTCCGGTCGTGTCGGACCGTACCTCTCCGTGGGAACATTATAAACGTCTGTAGCGTTATATATTCTAACCTAAGGCAACCTCACACCTCGGATGTAGTTTTTTACAACATACATGGCGGGTCGGCCCCTACTTCTCGATGGGAACGTTATATACGTCTATAACGTAATATAACCTAATCTAAACCATCTAGCCCCTGGCTGGTAATGTTTTACAGCATCCCGGTCGTGACGGCCCGTACCTCTTCGTGGGTACATTATATACGTCTATAACGCTATATATCCTAACCTAAGGCAACCTCAAACCTCGGATGTAGTATTTTACGACATTCCTGGCGGGTCGGCCCCTACTCCTCGGTGGGAACGATATATACGTCTATAACGTAATATACACTAACCTAACCCATCTAGCCCCTGGCTGGTAATGTTTTACAGAATCCCGGTCGTGACGGCACGTACCTCTTCGTGGGAACATTATATACGTCTATAACGTTATATATCGTAACCTAAGGCAACCTCAAACCTCGGATGTAGTATTTTACAACATACCTGGCGGGTCGGCCCCTACTTCTCGATGGGAACGTTATATACGTCTATAACGTAATATAACCTAACCTAACCCATCCAGCCCCTCGCTGGTAATGTTTTACAGAATCCCGGTCGGGTCGGCCAGTACATCTCCGTGGGAACATTATAAACGTCTATAGCGTTATATATCCTAACCTAAGGCTGCCTAACATTTCGGATGTAGTATATCACAACATTCCTGGCGGGTTGGCCACTACTTGTCGGTTGGAACATTATATACGTCTATAACGTAATATAACCTAACCTAATCCATCTAGCTCCTCGCTGGTAATGTTTTACAGAATCCCGGTCGTGTCGGCCCGTACCTCTCCGTGGGAACATTATATACGTCTATAAAGTTATATATCCTATCCTAAAGCAACCTCACACCTCGGATGTAGTATTTTACAACATTCCTGGCGGGCCGACCCCTACTTCTCGGTGAGAACATTATATACGTCTATGACGTAATATAACCTAACCTAACCCATCTAGCCCCTGGCTGGTAATGTTTTACAGAATCCCGGTCGGGTCGGTCCGTGCCATTCCGTGGGAACATTATATACGTCTATAAAGTTATATATCCTATCCTAAAGCAACCTAACATCTCGGATGTAGTATTTTACAACATACCTGGCGGGTCGGCCCCTACTTCTCGGTTGGAACATTATATAGGTCTATAACGTAATATAACCTAACCTAACCCATCTAGCCCCTGGCTGGTAATGTTTTAGAGAATCCCGGCCGTGTCGGACCGTACCACTACGTGGAGACATTAGATACGTCTATAACGTTATATATCCTAACCTAAGGCAACCTCACTCCTCGGATGTAGTATTTTACAACATTCCTGGCGGGCCGGCCGCTACGTCTCTGTGGGAACATTATATAAGTCTATAACGTAATATAACACAACCTAACCCATCTAGACCCTGGCTGGTAATGCTTTGCAAAATCCCGGTCGTGACGGCCCGTACATCTTCGCGGGAACATTATAAACGTCTATAGCGTTATATATCCTAACCTAAGACTGCCTAACATTTCGGATGTAGTATATCACAACATTCCTGGCGGGTTGGCCACTATTTCTCGGTTGGAACATTATATACGTCTATAACGTAATATAACCTAACCTAATCCATCTAGCCCCTTGCTGGTAATGTTTTACAGAATCCCGGTCGTGTCGGCCCGTACCTCTGCGTGGGAACATTATATACGTCTATAACGTTATATATCCTAAGCTAAAGCAACCTAACATCTCGGATGTAGTATTTTACAACATACCTGGCGGGTCGGTCCTTACATCTCGGTTGGAACATTATATAGGTCTATAGCGTAATATAACCTAACCTAACCTAACCTAACGTAATATAACCTAACCTAACCCATCTAGCCCATGGCTGGTAATGTTTTACAGAATCCTGGTCGTGACGGCCCGTACCTCTTCGTGGGAACATTATATACGTCTATAACGTTATATATCCTAACCTAAGGCAACCTCACACCTCGGATGTAGTATTTTACAACATTCCTGGCGGGCCGGCCCCTACTTCTCGGTGGGAACATTATATACGTCTATAACGTTATATATTCTAACCTAAGGCAACCTCACACCTCGGATGTAGTATTTTACAACATACCTGGCGCGTCGGCCCCTACTTCTCGATGGGAACGTTATATACGTCTATAACGTAATATACCCTAACCTAACCCATCTAGCACCTCGTTGGTAATGTTTTACAGAATCCCGGTCGTGTCGGTCCGTGCCTCTCCGTGGGAACATTATATACGTCTATAACGTTATATATCGTAACCTAAGGCAACCTCAAACCTCGGATGTAGTATTTTACAACATACCTGGCGGGTCGGCCCCTACTTCTCGATGGGAACGTTATATACGTCTATAACGTAATATAACCTAACCTAACCCATCCAGCCCCTCGCTGCTAATGTTTTACAGAATCCCGGTCGGGTCGGCCCGTACATCTCCGTGGGAACATTATAAACGTCTATAGCGTTATATATCCTAACCTAAGACTGCCTAACATTTCGGATGTAGTATATCACAACATTCCTGGCGGGTTGGCCACTATTTCTCGGTTGGAACATTATATACGTCTATAACGTAATATAACCTAACCTAATCCATCTAGCCCCTTGCTGGTAATGTTTTACAGTATCCCGGTCGTGTCGGCACGTACCTCTCCGTGGGAACATTATATACGTCTATAACGTTATATATCCTAAGCTAAAGCAACCTAACATCTCGGATGTAGTATTTTACAACATACCTGGCGGGTCGGTCCTTACATCTCGGTTGGAACATTATATAGGTCTATAGCGTAATATAACCTAACCTAACCTAACCTAACGTAATATAACCTAACCTAACCCATCTAGCCCCTGGCTGGTAATGTTTTACAGAATACCGGTCGTGACGGCCCGTACCTCTTCTTGGGAACATTATATGCGTCTATAACGTTATATATCCTAACCTAAGGCAACCTCACACCTCGGATGTAGTATTTTACAACATTCCTGGCGGGCCGACCCCTACTTCTCGGTGAGAACATTATATACGTCTATGACGTAATATAACCTAACCTAACCCATCTAGCCCCTGGCTGGTAATGTTTTACAGAATCCCGGTCGGGTCGGTCCGTGCCATTCCGTGGGAACATTATATACGTCTATAAAGTTATATATCCTATCCTAAAGCAACCTAACATCTCGGATGTAGTATTTTACAACATACCTGGCGGGTCGGCCCCTACTTCTCGGTTGGAACATTATATAGGTCTATAACGTAATATAACCTAACCTAACCCATCTAGCCCCTGGCTGGTAATGTTTTAGAGAATCCCGGCCGTGTCGGACCGTACCACTACGTGGAGACATTAGATACGTCTATAACGTTATATGCCCTAACCTAAGGCAACCTCACTCCTCGGATGTAGTATTTTACAACATTCCTGGCGGGCCGGCCGCTACGTCTCTGTGGGAACATTATATAAGTCTATAACGTAATATAACACAACCTAACCGATCTAGACCCTGGCTGGTAATGTTTTGCAAAATCCCGGTCGTGACGGCCCGTACATCTTCGCGGGAACATTATATACGTCTATAACGTTATATATCCTAACCTAAGGCAACCCCAAACCTCGGATGTAGTATTTTACAACATTCCTGTCGGGCCGGCCGCTACGTCTCTGTGGGAACATTATATAAGTCTATAACGTAATATAACCCAACCTAACCCATCTAGAACCTGGCTGGTAATGTTTTGCAGAATCCCGGTCGTGACGGCCCGTACATCTTCGCGGGAACATTATATACGTCTATAACGTTATATATCGTAACCTAAGGCAACCTCAAACCTCGGATGTAGTATTTTACAACATACCTGGCGGGTCGGCCCCTACTTCTCGATGGGAACGTTATATACGTCTATAACGTAATATAACCTAACCTAACCCATCCAGCCCCTCGCTGCTAATGTTTTACAGAATCCCGGTCGGGTCGGCCCGTACATCTCCGTGGGAACATTATAAACGTCTATAGCGTTATATATCCTAACCTAAGACTGCCTAACATTTCGGATGTAGTATATCACAACATTCCTGGCGGGTTGGCCACTATTTCTCGATGGGAACGTTATATACGTCTATAACGTAATATAACCTAACCTAACCCATCTAGCACCTCGTTGGTAATGTTTTACAGAATCCCGGTCGTGTCGGTCCGTGCCTCTCCGTGGGAACATTATATACGTCTATAAAGTTATATATCCTATCCTAAAGCAACCTAAAATCTCGGATGTAGTATTTTACAACATACCTGGCGGGTCGGCCCCTACGTCTCGGTTGGAACATTATATACGTCTATAACGCAATATAACCTAGCCTAACCCATCTAGCCCCTGGCTGGTAATGTTTTACAGAATCCCGGTCGTGTCGGCCCGTACCTCTCCGTGGGAACATTATATACGTCTATAACGTTATATATCCTAACCTAAGACTGCCTAACATTTCGGATGTAGTATATCACAACATTCCTGGCGGGTTGGCCACTATTTCTCGGTTGGAACATTATATACGTCTATAACGTAATATAACCTAACCTAATCCATCTAGCCCCTTGCTGGTAATGTTTTACAGAATCCCGGTCGTGTCGGCCCGTACCTCTGCGTGGGAACATTATATACGTCTATAACGTTATATATCCTAAGCTAAAGCAACCTAACATCTCGGATGTAGTATTTTACAACATACCTGGCGGGTCGGTCCTTACATCTCGGTTGGAACATTATATAGGTCTATAGCGTAATATAACCTAACCTAACCTAACCTAAAGTAATATAACCTAACCTAACCCATCTAGCCCATGGCTGGTAATGTTTTACAGAATCCTGGTCGTGACGGCCCGTACCTCTTCGTGGGAACATTATATACGTCTATAACGTTATATATCCTAACCTAAGGCAACCTCACACCTCGGATGTAGTATTTTACAACATTCCTGGCGGGCCGGCCCCTACTTCTCGGTGGAAACATTATATACGTCTATAACGTTATATATTCTAACCTAAGGCAACCTCACACCTCGGATGTAGTATTTTACAACATACCTGGCGCGTCGGCCCCTACTTCTCGATGGGAACGTTATATACGTCTATAATGTAATATACCCTAACCTAACCCATCTAGCACCTCGTTGGTAATGTTTTACAGAATCCCGGTCGTGTCGGTCCGTGCCTCTCCGTGGGAACATTATATACGTCTATAACGTTATATATCGTAACCTAAGGCAACCTCAAACCTCGGATGTAGTATTTTACAACATACCTGGCGGGTCGGCCCCTACTTCTCGATGGGAACGTTATATACGTCTATAACGTAATATAACCTAACCTAACCCATCCAGCCCCTCGCTGCTAATGTTTTACAGAATCCCGGTCGGGTCGGCCCGTACATCTCCGTGGGAACATTATAAACGTCTATAGCGTTATATATCCTAACCTAAGACTGCCTAACATTTCGGATGTAGTATATCACAACATTCCTGGCGGGTTGGCCACTATTTCTCGGTTGGAACATTATATACGTCTATAACGTAATATAACCTAACCTAATCCATCTAGCCCCTTGCTGGTAATGTTTTACAGTACCCCGGTCGTGTCGGCACGTACCTCTCCGTGGGAACATTATATACGTCTATAACGTTATATATCCTAAGCTAAAGCAACCTAACATCTCGGATGTAGTATTTTACAACATACCTGGCGGGTCGGTCCTTACATCTCGGTTGGAACATTATATAGGTCTATAGCGTAATATAATATAACCTAACCTAACCTAACCTAACGTAATATAACCTAACCTAACCCATCTAGCCCCTGGCTGGTAATGTTTTACAGAATCCTGGTCGTGACGGCCCGTACCTCTTCGTGGGAACATTATATACGTCTATAACGTTATATATCCTAACCTAAGGCAACCTCACACCTCGGATGTAGTATTTTACAACATTCCTGGCGGGCCGGCCCCTACTCCTCGGTGGGAACGATATATACGTCTATAACGTAATATACACTAACCTAACCCATCTAGCCCCTGGCTGGTAATGTTTTACAGAATCCCGGTCGTGACGGCACGTACCTCTTCGTGGGAACATTATATACGTCTATAACGTTATATGTCGTAACCTAAGGCAACCTCAAACCTCGGATGTAGTATTTTACAACATACCTGGCGGGTCGGCCCCTACTTCTCGATGGGAACGTTATATACGTCTATAACGTAATATAACCTAACCTAACCCATCCAGCCCCTCGCTGGTAATGTTTTACAGAATCCCGGTCGGGTCGGCCAGTACATCTCCGTGGGAACATTATAAACGTCTATAGCATTATATATCCTAACCTAAGGCTGCCTAACATTTCGGATGTAGTATATCACAACATTCCTGGCGGGTTGGCCACTATTTGTCGGTTGGAACATTATATACGTCTATAACCTAATATAACCTAATCTAACCCATCGAGCCCCTCGCTGGTAATGTTTTACAGAATCCCGGTCGTGTCGGCCCGTACCTCTCCGTGGGAACATTATATACGTCTATAAAGTTATATATCCTATCCTAAAGCAACCTAACATCTCGGATGTAGTATTTTACAACATACCTGGTGGGTCGGATCCTACTTCTCGGTTGGAACATTATATAGGTCTATAACGTAGTATAACCTAACCTAACCCATCTAGCCCCTGGCTGGTAATGTTTTACAGAATACCGGTCGTGACGGCCCGTACCTCTTCGTGGGAACATTATATGCGTCTATAACGTTATATATCCTAACCTAAGGCAACCTCACACCTCGGATGTAGTATTTTACAACATTCCTGGCGGGCCGACCCCTACTTCTCGGTGAGAACATTATATACGTCTATGACGTAATATAACCTAACCTAACCCATCTAGCCCCTGGCTGGTAATGTTTTACAGAATCCCGGTCGGGTCGGTCCGTGCCATTCCGTGGGAACATTATATACGTCTATAAAGTTATATATCCTATCCTAAAGCAACCTAACATCTCGGATGTAGTATTTTACAACATACCTGGCGGGTCGGCCCCTACTTCTCGGTTGGAACATTACATAGGTCTATAACGTAATATAACCTAACCTAACCCATCTAGCCCCTGGCTGGTAATGTTTTACAGAATCCCGGTCGTGTCGGACCGTACCTCTCCGTGGGAACATTATATACGTCTATAACGTTATATATCCTAACCTAAGGCAACCTCACACCTCGGATGTAGTATTTTACGACATTCCTGGCGGGTCGGCCCCTACGTCTCGGTTGGAACATTATATACGTCTATAACGTAATGTAACCTAACCTAACCCATCTGGCCCCTCGCTGGTAATGTTTTAGAGATTCCCGGCCGTGTCGGACCGTACCTCTTCGTGGAGACATTAGATACGTCTATAACGTTATATATCCTAACCTAAGGCAACCTCACGCCCCGGATGTAGTATTTTACAACATACCTGGCGGGCCGGCCGCTACGTCTCTGTGGGAACATTATATAAGTCTATAACGTAATATAACCCAACCTAACCCATCTAGGCCCTGGCTGGCAATGTTTTGCAGAATACCGGTCGTGACGGCCCGTACATCTTCGCGGGAACATTATATACGTCTATAACGTTATATATCCTTACCTAAGGCAACCCCAAACCTCGGATGTAGTATTTTATAACATTCCTGGTTGGCCGGCCCCTACTTCTTGGTGGGAACATTATATACGTCTATAACCTAATATAACCTAATCTAACCCATCTAGCCCCTCGCTGGTAATGTTTTACAGAATCCCGGTCGTGTCGGCCTGTACCTCTCCGTGCGAACATTATATACGTCTATAACGTTATATATCCTAACCTAAAGCAACCTAACATTTCGGATGTAGTATATTACAACATTCCTGACGGGTCGGCCCCTACTTCTCGGTGGGAACATTATATACGTCAATAACGTAATATAACCTAACCTAACCCATCTAGCCCCTCGCTTGTAATGTTTTACAGAATCCCGGTCGTGTCGGTCCGTACCTCTCCGTGGGAACATTATATACATCTACAACGTTATATATCCTAACCTAAGGCAACCTCACACCGCGGATGTAATATTTTACAACATTCCTGGCGGGTCGGCCGCTACTTCTCGGTGGGAACTTTATTTACGTCTATAACGTAATATAACCTAACCTAACCCATCTAGCCCCTCGCTGGTAATGTTTTACAGAATCCCGGCCGTGTCGGACCGTACCTCTACGTGGAGACATTGGATACGTCTATAACGTTGTATATCCTAACCTAAGACAACCTCACTCCTCGGATGTAGTATTTTACAACATTCCTGTCGGGCCGGCCGCTACTTCTCGGTGGGAACATTATTTACGTCTATAACCTAATATAACCTAATCTAACCCATCGAGCCCCTCGCTGGTAATGTTTTTCAGAATCCCGGTCGTGTCGGTCCGTGCCTCTCCGTGGGAACATTATATACGTCTATAACGTTATATATCCTAAGCTAAAGCAACCTAACATCTCGGATGTAGTATTTTACAACATACCTGGCGGGTCGGTCCTTACTTCTCGGTTGGAAAATTATATAGGTCTATAGCGTAATATAACCTAACCTAACCTATTTAGTCCCTGGCTGGTAATGTTTTACAGAATACCGGTCGTGACGGCCCGTACCTCTTCGTGGGAACATTATATGCGTCTATAACGTTATATATCCTAACCTAGGGCAACCTCACACCTCGGATGTAGTATTATACAACATTTCTGGCGGGTCGGCCCCTACTTCTCGGTTGGAACATTATATACGTCTATAACGTAATATAACCTAACCTAACCCATCTAGCCCCTCGATGGTAATGTCTTACAGAATTCCGATCGTGCCGGACCGTACTTCTCCGTGGGAACATTATAAACGTCTATAGCGTTATATATCCTAACCTAAGGCATCCTCACACCTCGGATGTAGTTTTTTACAACATACATGGCGGGTCGGCCCCTACTTCTCGATGGGAACGTTATTTACGTCTATAACGTAATATAACCTAATCTAAACCATCTAGCCCCTGGCTGGTAATGTTTTACAGCATCCCGGTCGTGACGGCCCGTACCTCTTCGTGGGTACATTATATACGTCTATAACGCTATATATCCTAACCTAAGGCAACCTCAAACCTCGGATGTAGTATTTTACGACATTCCTGGCGGGTCGGCCCCTACTCCTCGGTGGGAACGATATATACGTCTATAACGTAATATACACTAACCTAACCCATCTAGCCCCTGGCTGGTAATGTTTTACAGAATCCCGGTCGTGACGGCACGTACCTCTTCGTGGGAACATTATATACGTCTATAACGTTATATATCGTAACCTAAGGCAACCTCAAACCTCGGATGTAGTATTTTACAACATACCTGGCGGGTCGGCCCCTACTTCTCGATGGGAACGTTATATACGTCTATAACGTAATATAACCTAACCTAACCCATCCAGCCCCTCGCTGGTAATGTTTTACAGAATCCCGGTCGGGTCGGCCAGTACATCTCCGTGGGAACATTATAAACGTCTATAGCGTTATATATCCTAACCTAAGGCTGCCTAACATTTCGGATGTAGTATATCACAACATTCCTGGCGGGTTGGCCACTATTTGTCGGTTGGAACATTATATACGTCTATAACCTAATATAACATAATCTAACCCATCGAGCCCCTCGCTGGTAATGTTTTACAGAATCCCGGTCGTGTCGGCACGTACCTCTCCGTGGGAACATTATATACGTCTATAACGTTATATATCCTAACCTAAGGCAACCTCACACCTCGGATGTAGTATTTTATAACATTCCTGGCGGACCGGCCCCTACCTCTCGGTGGGAACATTATATACGTTTATAACGTAATATAACCTAACCTAACCCATCTAGTCCCTCGCTGGTAATGTTTTACAGAATCCCGGTCTTGTCGGCCTGTACCTTTCCGTGCGAACATTATATACGTCTATAACGTTATATATCCTAACCTAAGGCAACCTCACACCTCGGATGTAGTATTTTACAACATACCTGGCCTGTCGGCCCCTACTTCTCGGTGGGAACTTTATATACGTCTATAACGTAATATAACCTAACCTAACCCATCTGGCCCCTCGCTGGTAATGTTTTACAGAATCCCGGTCGTGTCGGCCTGTACCTCTCCGTGCGAACATTATATACGTCTATAACGTTATATATCCTAACCTAAAGCAACCTAACATTTCGGATGTAGTATATTACAACATTCCTGACGGGTCGGCCCCTACTTCTCGGTGGGAACATTATATACGTCAATAACGTAATATAACCTAACCTAACCCATCTAGCCCCTCGCTTGTAATGTTTTACAGAATCCCGGTCGTGTCGGTCCGTGCCTCTCCGTGGGAAAATTATATACGTCTATAACGTTATATATCCTAACCTAAAGCAACCTAACATTTCGGATGTAGTATATTACAACATTCCTGGCGGGTCGGCCCCTACTTCTCGATGGGAACGTTATATACGTCTATAACGTAATATAACCTAACCTAACCCATCCAGCCCCTCGCTGGTAATGTTTTACAGAATCCCGGTCGGGTCGGCCCGTACCTCTCCGTGGGAACATTATATACATCTACAACGTTATATATCCTAACCTAAGGCAACCTCACACCGCGGATGTAGCATTTTACAACATTCCTGGCGGGTCGGCCCCTACTTCTCGGTTGGAACATTATATACGTCTATAACGTAATATAACCTAACCTAACCCATCTAGCCCCTCGATGGTAATGTTTTACAGAATTCCGATCGTGTCGGACCGTACCTCTCCGTGGGAACATTATAAACGTCTATAGCGTTATATATCCTAACCTAAGGCAACCTCACACCTCGGATGTAGTTTTTTACAACATTCCTGGCGGGTCGGCCCCTACTTCTCGGTTGGAACATTACATACGTCTATAACGCAATATAACCTAACCTAACCCATTTAGCCCCTCGCTGGTAATGTTTTACAGAATCCCGGTCGTGTCGGCCCGTACCTCTCCGTGGGAACATTATATACGTCTATAACGTTATATATCCTAACCTAAGGCAACCTCACTCCTAGGATGTAATATTTTACAACATTCCTGTCGGGCCGGCCGCTACTTCTCGGTGGGAACTTTATTTACGTCTATAACGTAATATAACCTAACCTAACCCATCTAGCCCCTCGCTGGTAATGTTTTACAGAATCCCGGCCGTGTCGGACCGTACCTCTACGTGGAGACGTTGGATACGTCTATAACGTTGTATATCCTAACCTAAGACAACCTCACTCCTCGGATGTAGTATTTTACAACATTCCTGTCGGGCCGGCCGCTACTTCTCGGTGGGAACATTATTTACGTCTATAACCTAATATAACCTAATCTAACCCATCGAGCCCCTCGCTCGTAATGTTTTACAGAATCCCGGTCGTGTCGGTCCGTGCCTCTCCGTGGGAACATTATATACGTCTATAAAGTTATATATCCTATCCTAAAGCAACCTAACATCTCGGATGTAGTATTTTACAACATACCTGGCGGGTCGGCCCCTACTTCTCGGTTGGAACATTATATAGGTCTATAACGTAATATAACCTAACCTAACCCATCTAGCCCCTGGCTGGTAATGTTTTACAGAATCCCGGTCGTGTCGGACCGTACCTCTCCGTGGGAACATTATATACGTCTATAACGTTATATATCCTAACCTAAGGCAACCTCACACCTCGGATGTAGTATTTTATAACATTCCTGGCGGACCGGCCCCTACCTCTCGGTGGGAACATTATATACGTTTATAACGTAATATAACCTAACCTAACCCATCTAGCCCCTCGCTGGTAATGTTTTACAGAATCCCGGTCGTGTCGTTCCGTGCCTCTCCGTGGGAACATTATATACGTCTATAACGTTATATATCCTAACCTAAAGCAACCTATCATCTCGGATGTAGTATTTTACAACATACATGGCGGGTCAGCCCCTACTTCCCGATGGGAACGTTATATACGTCTATAACGTAATATAACCTAATCCAACCAATCTAGCCCCTGGCTGGTAATGTTTTACAGAATCCCGGTCGTGTCGGCCCGTACGTCTCCGTGGGAACATTATATACGTCTATAACGTTATATATCCTAACCTAAAGCAACCTCACACCTCGGATGTAGTATTTTACGACATTCCTGGCGGGTCGGCCCCTACGTCTCGGTTGGAACATTATATACGTCTATAACGTAATGTAACCTAACCGAACCCATCTGGCCCCTCGCTGGTAATGTTTTAGAGATTCTCGGCCGTGTCGGACCGTACCTCTTCGTGGAGACATTAGATACGTCTATAACGTTATATATCCTAACCTAAGGCAACCTCACTCCCCGGATGTAGTATTTTACAACATACCTGGCGGGCCGGCCGCTACGTCTCTGTGGGAACATTATATAAGTCTATAACGTAATATAACCCAACCTAACCCATCTAGGCCCTGGCTGGCAATGTTTTGCAGAATACCGGTCGTGACGGCCCGTACATCTTCGCGGGAACATTATATACGTCTATAACGTTATATATCCTTACCTAAGGCAACCCCAAACCTCGGATGTAGTATTTTATAACATTCCTGGTTGGCCGGCCCCTACTTCTTGGTGGGAACATTATATACGTCTATAACCTAATATAACCTAATCTAACCCATCTAGCCCCTCGCTGGTAATGTTTTACAGAATCCCGGTCGTGTCGGCCTGTACCTCTCCGTGCGAACATTATATACGTCTATAACGTTATATATCCTAACCTAAAGCAACCTAACATTTCGGATGTAGTATATTACAACATTCCTGACGGGTCGGCCCCTACTTCTCGGTGGGAACATTATATACGTCAATAACGTAATATAACCTAACCTAACCCATCTAGCCCCTCGCTTGTAATGTTTTACAGAATCCCGGTCGTGTCGGTCCGTGCCTCTCCGTGGGAAAATTATATACGTCTATAACGTTATATATCCTAACCTAAAGCAACCTAACATTTCGGATGTAGTATATTACAACATTCCTGGCGGGTCGGCCCCTACTTCTCGATGGGAACGTTATATACGTCTATAACGTAATATAACCTAACCTAACCCATCCAGCCCCTCGCTGGTAATGTTTTACAGAATCCCAGTCGGGTCGGCCCGTACCTCTCCGTGGGAACATTATATACATCTACAACGTTATATATCCTAACCTAAGGCAACCTCACACCGCGGATGTAGCATTTTACAACATTCCTGGCGGGTCGGCCCCTACTTCTCGGTTGGAACATTATATACGTCTATAACGTAATATAACCTAACCTAACCCATCTAGCCCCTCGATGGTAATGTTTTACAGAATTCCGATCGTGTCGGACCGTACCTCTCCGTGGGAACATTATAAACGTCTATAGCGTTATATATCCTAACCTAAGGCAACCTCACACCTCGGATGTAGTTTTTTACAACATTCCTGGCGGGTCGGCCCCTACTTCTCGGTTGGAACATTATATACGTCTATAACGCAATATAACCTAACCTAACCCATCTAGCCCCTCGCTGGTAATGTTTTACAGAATCCCGGTCGTGTCGGCCCGTACCTCTCCGTGGGGACTTTATATAAGTCTATAATGTTATATATCCTAACCTAAGGCAACCTCACTCCTAGGATGTAATATTTTACAACATTCCTGTCGGGCCGGCCGCTACTTCTCGGTGGGAACTTTATTTACGTCTATAACGTAATATAACCTAACCTAACCCATCTAGCCCCTCGCTGGTAATGTTTTACAGAATCCCGGCCGTGTCGGACCGTACCTCTACGTGGAGACGTTGGATACGTCTATAACGTTGTATATCCTAACCTAAGACAACCTCACTCCTCGGATGTAGTATTTTACAACATTCCTGTCGGGCCGGCCGCTACTTCTCGGTGGGAACATTATTTACGTCTATAACCTAATATAACCTAATCTAACCCATCGAGCCCCTCGCTGGTAATGTTTTACAGAATCCCGGTCGTGTCGGTCCGTGCCTCTCCGTGGGAACATTATATACGTCTATAACGTTATATATCCTAAGCTAAAGCAACCTAACATCTCGGATGTAGTATTTTACAACATACCTGGCGGGTCGGTCCTTACTTCTCGGTTGGAAAATTATATAGGTCTATAGCGTAATATAACCTAACCTAACCTATCTAGTCCCTGGCTGGTAATGTTTTACAGAATACCGGTCGTGACGGCCCGTACCTCTTCGTGGGAACATTATATGCGTCTATAACGTTATATATCCTAACCTAAGGCAACCTCACACCTCGGATGTAGTATTATACAACATTTCTGGCGGGTCGGCCCCTACTTCTCGGTTGGAACATTATATACGTCTATAACGTAATATAACCTAACCTAACCCATCTAGCCCCTCGATGGTAATGTCTTACAGAATTCCGATCGTGCCGGACCGTACTTCTCCGTGGGAACATTATAAACGTCTATAGCGTTATATATCCTAACCTAAGGCATCCTCACACCTCGGATGTAGTTTTTTACAACATACATGGCGGGTCGGCCCCTACTTCTCGATGGGAACGTTATTTACGTCTATAACGTAATATAACCTAACCTAACCCATCTAGCCCATCGCTGGTAATGTTTTACAGAATCCCGGCCGTGTCGGACCGTACCTCTACGTGGAGACATTGGATACGTCTATAACGTTGTATATCCTAACCTAAGGCAACCTCACTCCTCGGATGTAGTATTTTACAACATTCCTGTCGGGCCGGCCGCTACTTCTCGGTGGGAACATTATTTACGTCTATAACCTAATATAACCTAATCTAACCCATCGAGCCCCTCGCTGGTAATGTTTTACAGAATCCCGGTCGTGTCGGTCCGTGCCTCTCCGTGGGAACATTATATACGTCTATAACGTTATATATCCTAAGCTAAAGCAACCTAACATCTCGGATGTAGTATTTTACAACATACCTGGCGGGTCGGTCCTTACTTCTCGGTTGGAAAATTATATAGGTCTATAGCGTAATATAACCTAACCTAACCTATCTAGTCCCTGGCTGGTAATGTTTTACAGAATACCGGTCGTGACGGCCCGTACCTCTTCGTGGGAACATTATATGCGTCTATAACGTTATATATCCTAACCTAAGGCAACCTCACACCTCGGATGTAGTATTATACAACATTTCTGGCGGGTCGGCCCCTACTTCTCGGTTGGAACATTATATACGTCTATAACGTAATATAACCTAACCTAACCCATCTAGCCCCTCGATGGTAATGTCTTACAGAATTCCGATCGTGCCGGACCGTACTTCTCCGTGGGAACATTATAAACGTCTATAGCGTTATATATCCTAACCTAAGGCATCCTCACACCTCGGATGTAGTTTTTTACAACATACATGGCGGGTCGGCCCCTACTTCTCGATGGGAACGTTATTTACGTCTATAACGTAATATAACCTAACCTAACCCATCTAGCCCATCGCTGGTAATGTTTTACAGAATCCCGGCCGTGTCGGACCGTACCTCTACGTGGAGACATTGGATACGTCTATAACGTTGTATATCCTAACCTAAGGCAACCTCACTCCTCGGATGTAGTATTTTACAACATTCCTGTCGGGCCGGCCGCTACTTCTCGGTGGGAACATTATTTACGTCTATAACCTAATATAACCTAATCTAACCCATCTAGCCCCTCGCTGGTAATGTTTTACAGAATCCCGGTCGTGTCGGTCCGTTCCTCTCCGTGGGAACATTATATACGTTTATAACGTTATATATCCTAAGCTAAAGCAACCTAACATCTCGGATGTAGTATTTTACAACATACCTGGCGGGACGGTCCTTACTTCTCGGTTGGAACATTATATAGGTCTATAACGTAATATAACCTAACCTAACCCATCTAGCCCCTGGCTGTTAATGTTTTACAGAATCCCGGTCGTGTCGGTCCGTGCCTCTCCGTGGGAACATTATATACGTCTATAACGTTATATATCCTAACCTAAGGCAACCTCACACCTCGGATGTAGTATTTTATAACATTCCTGGCGGGCCGGCCCCTACTTCTCGGTGGGAACATTATATACGTTTATAACGTAATATAACCTAACCTAACCCATCTAGCCCCTCGCTGGTAATGTTTTACAGAATCCCGGTCGTGTCGGGCTGTACCTCTCCGTGCGAACATTATATACGTCTATAACGTTATATATCTTAACCTAAGGCAACCTCACACCTCGGATGTAGTATTTTACAACATACCTGGCGTGTCGGCCCCTACATCTCGGTGGGAACATTATATACGTCAATAACGTAATATAACCTAACCTAACCCATCTAGCCCCTCGCTTGTAATGTTTTACAGAATCCCGGTCGTGTCGGTCCGTGCCTCTCCGTGGGAACATTATATACGTCTATAACGTTATATATCCTAACCTAAAGCAACCTAACATTTCGGATGTAGTATCTTACAACATTCCTGGCGGGTCGGCCCCTACTTCTCGATGGGAACGTTATATACGTCTATAACGTAATATAACCTAACCTAACCCATCCAGCCCCTCGCTGGTAATGTTTTACAGAATCCCGGTCGGGTCGGCCCGTACCTCTCCGTGGGAACATTATATACGTCTATAACGTTATATATCCTAACCTAAGGCAACCTCACACCGCGGATGTAGTATTTTACAACATTTCTGGCGGGTCGGCCCCTACTTCTCGGTTGGAACATTATATACGTCTATAACGTAATATAACCTAACCTAACCCATCTAGCCCCTCGATGGTAATGTTTTACAGAATTCCGATCGTGTCGGACCGTACCTCTCCGTGCGAACATTATATACGTCTATAACGTTATATATCCTAACCTAAGGCAACCTCACACCTCGGATGTAGTATTTTACAACATACCTGGCCTGTCGGCCCCTACTTCTCGGTGGGAACTTTATATACGTCTATAACGTAATATAACCTAACCTAACCCATCTGGCCCCTCGCTGGTAATGTTTTACAGAATCCCGGTCGTGTCGTTCCGTGCCTCTCCGTGGGAACATTATATACGTCTATAACGTTATATATCCTAACCTAAAGCAACCTATCATCTCGGATGTAGTATTTTACAACATACATGGCGGGTCAGCCCCTACTTCCCGATGGGAACGTTATATACGTCTATAACGTAATATAACCTAATCCAACCAATCTAGCCCCTGGCTGGTAATGTTTTACAGAATCCCGGTCGTGTCGGCCCGTACGTCTCCGTGGGAACATTATATACGTCTATAACGTTATATATCCTAACCTAAAGCAACCTCACACCTCGGATGTAGTATTTTACGACATTCCTGGCGGGTCGGCCCCTACG
This sequence comes from Xylocopa violacea, assembly GCA_963969225.1. Classification (NCBI taxonomy): domain Eukaryota; kingdom Metazoa; phylum Arthropoda; class Insecta; order Hymenoptera; family Apidae; genus Xylocopa; species Xylocopa violacea. The sequence goes on along the minus strand of CAXAJV010000247.1, from coordinate 2,405,793 downwards.
TCTCGGTTGGAACATTATATACGTCTATAACGTAATGTAACCTAACCTAACCCATCTGGCCCCTCGCTGGTAATGTTTTAGAGATTCCCGGCCGTGTCGGACCGTACCTCTTCGTGGAGACATTAGATACGTCTATAACGTTATATATCCTAACCTAAGGCAACCTCACTCCCCGGATGTAGTATTTTACAACATACCTGGCGGGCCGGCCGCTACGTCTCTGTGGGAACATTATATAAGTCTATAACGTAATATAACCCAACCTAACCCATCTAGGCCCTGGCTGGCAATGTTTTGCAGAATACCGGTCGTGACGGCCCGTACATCTTCGCGGGAACATTATATACGTCTATAACGTTATATATCCTTACCTAAGGCAACCCCAAACCTCGGATGTAGTATTTTATAACATTCCTGGTTGGCCGGCCCCTACTTCTTGGTGGGAACATTATATACGTCTATAACCTAATATAACCTAATCTAACCCATCTAGCCCCTCGCTGGTAATGTTTTACAGAATCCCGGTCGTGTCGGCCTGTACCTCTCCGTGCGAACATTATATACGTCTATAACGTTATATATCCTAACCTAAAGCAACCTAACATTTCGGATGTAGTATATTACAACATTCCTGACGGGTCGGCCCCTACTTCTCGGTGGGAACATTATATACGTCAATAACGTAATATAACCTAACCTAACCCATCTAGCCCCTCGCTTGTAATGTTTTACAGAATCCCGGTCGTGTCGGTCCGTGCCTCTCCGTGGGAACATTATATACGTCTATAACGTTATATATCCTAACCTAAAGCAACCTAACATTTCGGATGTAGTATATTACAACATTCCTGGCGGGTCGGCCCCTACTTCTCGATGGGAACGTTATATACGTCTATAACGTAATATAACCTAACCTAACCCATCCAGCCCCTCGCTGGTAATGTTTTACAGAATCCCGGTCGGGTCGGCCCGTAACTCTCCGTGGGAACATTATATACGTCTATAACGTTATATATCCTAACCTAAGGCAACCTCACACCGCGGATGTAGTATTTTACAACATTTCTGGCGGGTCGGCCCCTACTTCTCGGTTGGAACATTATATACGTCTATAACGTAATATAACCTAACCTAACCCATCTAGCCCCTCGATGGTAATGTTTTACAGAATTCCGATCGTGTCGGACCGTACCTCTCCGTGCGAACATTATATACGTCTATAACGTTATATATCCTAACCTAAGGCAACCTCACACCTCGGATGTAGTATTTTACAACATACCTGGCCTGTCGGCCCCTACTTCTCGGTGGGAACTTTATATACGTCTATAACGTAATATAACCTAACCTAACCCATCTGGCCCCTCGCTGGTAATGTTTTACAGAATCCCGGTCGTGTCGTTCCGTGCCTCTCCGTGGGAACATTATATACGTCTATAACGTTATATATCCTAACCTAAAGCAACCTATCATCTCGGATGTAGTATTTTACAACATACATGGCGGGTCAGCCCCTACTTCCCGATGGGAACGTTATATACGTCTATAACGTAATATAACCTAATCCAACCAATCTAGCCCCTGGCTGGTAATGTTTTACAGAATCCCGGTCGTGTCGGCCCGTACGTCTCCGTGGGAACATTATATACGTCTATAACGTTATATATCCTAACCTAAAGCAACCTCACACCTCGGATGTAGTATTTTACGACATTCCTGGCGGGTCGGCCCCTACGTCTCGGTTGGAACATTATATACGTCTATAACGTAATGTAACCTAACCTAACCCATCTGGCCCCTCGCTGGTAATGTTTTAGAGATTCCCGGCCGTGTCGGACCGTACCTCTTCGTGGAGACATTAGATACGTCTATAACGTTATATATCCTAACCTAAGGCAACCCCAAACCTCGGATGTAGTATTTTATAACATTCCTGGTTGGCCGGCCCCTACTTCTTGGTGGGAACTTTATTTACGTCTATAACGTAATATAACCTAACCTAACCCATCTAGCCCCTCGCTGGTAATGTTTTACAGAATCCCGGCCGTGTCGGACCGTACCTCTACGTGGAGACATTGGATACGTCTATAACGTTGTATATCCTAACCTAAGACAACCTCACTCCTCGGATGTAGTATTTTACAACATTTCTGGCGGGTCGGCCCCTACTTCTCGGTTGGAACATTATATACGTCTATAACGTAATATAACCTAACCTAACCCATCTAGCCCCTCGATGGTAATGTTTTACAGAATTCCGATCGTGTCGGACCGTACCTCTCCGTGGGAACATTATAAACGTCTATAGCGTTATATATCCTAACCTAAGGCAACCTCACAGCTCGGATGTAGGTTTTTACAACATTCCTGGCGGGTCGGACCCTACTTCTCGGTTGGAACATTATATACGTCTATAACGCAATATAACCTAACCTAACCCATCTAGCCCCTCGCTGGTAATGTTTTACAGAATCCCGGTCGTGTCGGCCCGTACCTCTCCGTGGGGACATTATATACGTCTATAACGTTATATATCCTAACCTAAGGCAACCTCACTCCTAGGATGTAATATTTTACAACATTCCTGTCGGGCCGGCCGCTACTTCTCGGTGGAAACTTTATTTACGTCTATAACGTAATATAACCTAACCTAATCCATCTTGCCCCTGGCTGGTAATGTTTTACAGAATCCCGGTCGTGTCGGACCGTACCTCTACGTGGAGACATTGGATACGTCTATAACGTTGTATATCCTAACCTAAGACAACCTCACTCCTCGGATGTAGTATTTTACAACGTTCCTGTCGGGCCGGCCGCTACTTCCCGGTGGGAACATTATTTACGTCTATAACCTGATATAACCTAATCTAACCCATCTAGCCCCTCGCTTGTAATGTTTTACAGAATCCCGGTCGTGTCGGTCCGTGCCTCTCCGTGGGAACATTATATACGTCTATAACGTTATATATCCTAACCTAAAGCAACCTAACATTTCGGATGTAGTATATTACAACATTCCTGGCGGGTCGGCCCCTACTTCTCGATGGGAACGTTATATACGTCTATAACGTAATATAACCTAACCTAACCCATCCAGCCCCTCGCTGGTAATGTTTTACAGAATCCCGGTCGGGTCGGCCCGTACCTCTCCGTGGGAACATTATATACGTCTATAACGTTATATATCCTAACCTAAGGCAACCTCACACCGCGGATGTAGTATTTTACAACATTTCTGGCGGGTCGGCCCCTACTTCTCGGTTGGAACATTATATACGTCTATAACGTAATATAACCTAACCTAACCCATCTAGCCCCTCGATGGTAATGTTTTACAGAATTCCGATCGTGTCGGACCGTACCTCTCCGTGGGAACATTATAAACGTCTATAGCGTTATATATCCTAACCTAAGGCAACCTCACAGCTCGGATGTAGGTTTTTACAACATTCCTGGCGGGTCGGCCCCTACTTCTCGGTTGGAACATTATATACGTCTATAACGCAATATAACCTAACCTAACCCATCTAGCCCCTCGCTGGTAATGTTTTACAGAATCCCGGTCGTGTCGGCCTGTACCTCTCCGTGCGAACATTATATACGTCTATAACGTTATATATCCTAACCTAAGGCAACCTCACACCTCGGATGTAGTATTTTACAACATACCTGGCGTGTCGGCCCCTACTTCTCGGTGGGAACATTATATACGTCAATAACGTAATATAACCTAACCTAACCCGTCTAGCCCCTCGCTTGTAATGTTTTACAGAATCCCGGTCGTGTCGGTCCGTGCCTCTACGTGGAGACATTGGATACGTCTATAACGTTGTATATCCTAACCTAAGACAACCTCACTCCTCGGATGTAGTATTTTACAACATTCCTGTCGGGCCGGCCCCTACTTCTCGGTTGGAACATTATATACGTCTATAACGTAATATAACCTAACCTAACCCATCTAGCCCCTCGATGGTAATGTCTTACAGAATTCCGATCGTGCCGGACCGTACTTCTCCGTGGGAACATTATAAACGTCTATAGCGTTATATATCCTAACCTAAGGCATCCTCACACCTCGGATGTAGTTTTTTACAACATACATGGCGGGTCGGCCCCTACTTCTCGATGGGAACGTTATATACGTCTATAATGTAATATGACCTAATCTAACCCATCTAGCCCCTGGCTGGTAATGTTTTACAGAATCCCGGTCGTGACGGCCCGTACCTCTTCGTGGGCACATTATATACGTCTATAACGCTATATATCCTAACCTAAGGCAACCTCACACCGCGGATGTAGTATTTTACAACATTCCTGGCGGGTCGGCACCTACTTCTCGGTTGGAACATTATATACGTCTATAACGCAATATAACCTAACCTAACCCATCTAGCCCCTCGCTGGTAATGTTTTACAGAATCCCGGTCGTGTCGGCCCGTACCTCTCCGTGGGAACAATATATACGTCTATAACGTTATATATCCTAACCTAAGGCAACCTCACTCCTAGGATGTAATATTTTACAACATTCCTGTCGGGCCGGCCGCTACTTCTCGGTGGGAACTTTATTTACGTCTATAACGTAATATAACCTAACCTAACCCATCTAGCCCATCGCTGGTAATGTTTTACAGAATCCCGGCCGTGTCGGACCGTACCTCTACGTGGAGACGTTGGATACGTCTATAACGTTATATATCCTAACCTAAGGCAACCTCACTCCTCGGATGTAGTATTTTACAACATTCCTGTCGGGCCGGCCGCTACTTCTCGGTGGGAACATTATTTACGTCTATAACCTAATATAACCTAACCTAACCCATCTAGCCCCTCGCTGGTAATGTTTTACAGAATCCCGGTCGTGTCGGCCTGTACCTCTCCGTGCGAACATTATATACGTCTATAACGTTATATATCCTAACCTAAGGCAACCTCACACCTCGGATGTAGTATTTTACAACATACCTGGCGTGTCGGCCTCTACTTCTCGGTGGGAACATTATATACGTCAATAACGTAATATAACCTAACCTAACCCATCTAGCCCCTCGCTTGTAATGTTTTACAGAATCCCGGTCGTGTCGGTCCGTGCCTCTCCGTGGGAACATTATATACGTCTATAACGTTATATATTCTAACCTAAAGCAACCTAACATTTCGGATGTAGTATATTACAACATTCCTGGCGGGTCGGCCCCTACTTCTCGGTGGGAACATTATATACGTCAATAACGTAATATAACCTAACCTAACCCATCTAGCTCCTCGCTTGTAATGTTTTACAGAATCCCGGGCGTGTCGGTCCGTGCCTCTCCGTGGGAAAATTATATACGTCTATAACGTTATATATCCTAACCTAAAGCAACCTAACATTTCGGATGTAGTATATTACAACATTCCTGGCGGGTCGGCCCCTACTTCTCGATGGGAACGTTATATACGTCTATAACGTAATATAACCTAACCTAACCCATCCAGCCCCTCGCTGGTAATGTTTTACAGAATCCCGGTCGGGTCGGCCCGTACCTCTCCGTGGGAACATTATATACGTCTACAACGTTATATATCCTAACCTAAGGCAACCTCACACCGCGGATGTAGCATTTTACAACATTCCTGGCGGGTCGGACCCTACTTCTCGGTTGGAACATTATATACGTCTATAACGTAATATAACCTAACCTAACCCATCTAGCCCCTCGATGGTAATGTTTTACAGAATTCCGATCGTGTCGGACCGTACCTCTCCGTGGGAACATTATAAACGTCTATAGCGTTATATATCCTAACCTAAGGCAACCTCACACCTCGGATGTAGTTTTTTACAACATTCCTGGCGGGTCGGCCCCTACTTCTCGGTTGGAACATTATATACGTCTATAACGCAATATAACCTAACCGAACCCATCTAGCCCCTCGCTGGTAATGTTTTACAGAATCCCGGTCGTGTCGGCCCGTACATCTCCGTGGGGACATTATATAAGTCTATAACGTTATATATCCTAACCTAAGGCAACCTCACTCCTAGGATGTAATATTTTACAACATTCCTGTCGGGCCGGCCGCTACTTCTCGGTGGGAACTTTATTTACGTCTATAACGTAATATAACCTAACCTAACCCATCTAGCCCATCGCTGGTAATGTTTTACAGAATCCCGGCCGTGTCGGACCGTACCTCTACGTGGAGACGTTGGATACGTCTATAACGTTATATATCCTAACCTAAGGCAACCTCACTCCTCGGATGTAGTATTTTACAACATTCCTGTCGGGCCGGCCGCTACTTCTCGGTGGGAACATTATTTACGTCTATAACCTAATATAACCTAATCTAACCCATCTAGCCCCTCGCTGGTAATGTTTTACAGAATCCCGGTCGTGTCGGTCCGTTCCTCTCCGTGGGAACATTATATACGTCTATAACGTTATATATCCTAAGCTAAAGCAACCTAACATCTCGGATGTAGTATTTTACAACATACCTGGCGGGTCGGTACTTACTTCTCGGTTGGAACATTATATAGGTCTATAACGTAATATAACCTAACCTAACCCATCTAGCACCTGGCTGTTAATGTTTTACAGAATCCCGGTCGTGTCGGTTCGTGCCTCTCCGTGGGAACATTATATACGTCTATAACGTTATATATCCTAACCTAAGGCAACCTCACACCTCGGATGTAGTATTTTATAACATTCCTGGCGGGCCGGCCCCTACTTCTCGGTGGGAACATTATATACGTTTATAACGTAATATAACCTAACCTAACCCATCTAGCCCCTCGCTGGTAATGTTTTACAGAATCCCGGTCGTGTCGGCCTGTACCTCTCCGTGCGAACATTATATACGTCTATAACGTTATATATCCTAACCTAAGGCAACCTCACACCTCGGATGTAGTATTTTACAACATACCTGGCGTGTCGGCCCCTACTTCTCGGTGGGAACATTATATACGTCAATAACGTAATATAACCTAAACTAACCCATCTAGCCCCTCGCTTGTAATGTTTTACAGAATCCCGGTCGTGTCGGTCCGTGCCTCTCCGTGGGAACATTATATACGTCTATAACGTTATATATTCTAACCTAAAGCAACCTAACGTTTCGGATGTAGTATATTACAACATTCCTGGCGGGTCGGCCCCTACTTCTCGATGGGAACATTATATACGTCAATAACGTAATATAACCTAACCTAACCCATCTAGCTCCTCGCTTGTAATGTTTTACAGAATCCCGGGCGTGTCGGTCCGTGCTTCTCCGTGGGAAAATTATATACGTCTATAACGTTATATATCCTAACCTAAAGCAACCTAACATTTCGGATGTAGTATATTACAACATTCCTGGCGGGTCGGCCCCTACTTCTCGATGGGAACGTTATATACGTCTATAACGTAATATAACCTAACCTAACCCATCCAGCCCCTCGCTGGTACTGTTTTACAGAATCCCGGTCGTGTCGGCCCGTACCTCTCCGTGGGGACATTATATAAGTCTATAACGTTATATATCCTAACCTAAGGCAACCTCACTCCTAGGATGTAATATTTTACAACATTCCTGTCGGGCCGGCCGCTACTTCTCGGTGGGAACATTATATACGTTTATAACGTAATATAACCTAACCTAACCCATCTAGCCCCTCGCTGGTAATGTTTTACAGAATCCCGGTCGTGTCGGCCTGTACCTCTCCGTGCGAACATTATATACGTCTATAACGTTATATATCCTAACCTAAGGCAACCTCACACCTCGGATGTAGTATTTTACAACATACCTGGCGTGTCGGCCTCTACTTCTCGGTGGGAACATTATATACGTCAATAACGTAATATAACCTAACCTAACCCATCTAGCCCCTCGCTTGTAATGTTTTACAGAATCCCGGTCGTGTCGGTCCGTGCCTCTCCGTGGGAACATTATATACGTCTATAACGTTATATATTCTAACCTAAAGCAACCTAACATTTCGGATGTAGTATATTACAACATTCCTGGCGGGTCGGCCCCTACTTCTCGGTGGGAACATTATATACGTCAATAACGTAATATAACCTAACCTAACCCATCTAGCTCCTCGCTTGTAATGTTTTACAGAATCCCGGGCGTGTCGGTCCGTGCCTCTCCGTGGGAAAATTATATACGTCTATAACGTTATATATCCTAACCTAAAGCAACCTAACATTTCGGATGTAGTATATTACAACATTCCTGGCGGGTCGGCCCCTACTTCTCGATGGGAACGTTATATACGTCTATAACGTAATATAACCTAACCTAACCCATCCAGCCCCTCGCTGGTAATGTTTTACAGAATCCCGGTCGGGTCGGCCCGTACATCTCCGTGGGAACATTATATACGTCTACAACGTTATATATCCTAACCTAAGGCAACCTCACACCGCGGATGTAGCATTTTACAACATTCCTGGCGGGTCGGACCCTACTTCTCGGTTGGAACATTATATACGTCTATAACGTAATATAACCTAACCTAACCCATCTAGCCCCTCGATGGTAATGTTTTACAGAATTCCGATCGTGTCGGACCGTACCTCTCCGTGGGAACATTATAAACGTCTATAGCGTTATATATCCTAACCTAAGGCAACCTCACACCTCGGATGTAGTTTTTTACAACATTCCTGGCGGGTCGGCCCCTACTTCTCGGTTGGAACATTATATACGTCTATAACGCAATATAACCTAACCTAACCCATCTAGCCCCTCGCTGGTAATGTTTTACAGAATCCCGGTCGTGTCGGCCCGTACATCTCCGTGGGGACATTATATAAGTCTATAACTTTATATATCCTAACCTAAGGCAACCTCACTCCTAGGATGTAATATTTTACAACATTCCTGTCGGGCCGGCCGCTACTTCTCGGTGGGAACTTTATTTACGTCTATAACGTAATATAACCTAACCTAACCCATCTAGCCCATCGCTGGTAATGTTTTACAGAATCCCGGCCGTGTCGGACCGTACCTCTACGTGGAGACGTTGGATACGTCTATAACGTTATATATCCTAACCTAAGGCAACCTCACTCCTCGGATGTAGTATTTTACAACATTCCTGTCGGGCCGGCCGCTACTTCTCGGTGGGAACATTATTTACGTCTATAACCTAATATAACCTAATCTAACCCATCTAGCCCCTCGCTGGTAATGTTTTACAGAATCCCGGTCGTGTCGGTCCGTTCCTCTCCGTGGGAACATTATATACGTCTATAACGTTATATATCCTAAGCTAAAGCAACCTAACATCTCGGACGTAGTATTTTACAACATACCTGGCGGGTCGGTCCTTACTTCTCGGTTGGAACATTATATAGGTCTATAACGTAATATAACCTAACCTAACCCATCTAGCACCTGGCTGTTAATGTTTTACAGAATCCCGGTCGTGTCGGTTCGTGCCTCTCCGTGGGAACATTATATACGTCTATAACGTTATATATCCTAACCTAAGGCAACCTCACACCTCGGATGTAGTATTTTATAACATTCCTGGCGGGCCGGCCCCTACTTCTCGGTGGGAACATTATATACGTTTATAACGTAATATAACCTAACCTAACCCATCTAGCCCCTCGCTGGTAATGTTTTACAGAATCCCGGTCGGGTCGGCCCGTACCTCTCCGTGGGAACATTATATACGTCTACAACGTTATATATCCTAACCTAAGGCAACCTCACACCGCGGATGTAGCATTTTACAACATTCCTGGCGGGTCGGCCCCTACTTCTCGGTTGGAACATTATATACGTCTATAACGTAATATAACCTAACCTAACCCATCTAGCCCCTCGATGGTAATGTTTTACAGAATTCCGATCGTGTCGGACCGTACCTCTCCGTGGGAACATTATAAACGTCTATAGCGTTATATATCCTAACCTAAGGCAACCTCACTCCTAGGATGTAATATTTTACAACATTCCTGTCGGGCCGGCCGCTACTTCTCGGTGGGAACTTTATTTACGTCTATAACGTAATATAACCTAACCTAACCCATCTAGCCCCTCGCTGGTAATGTTTTACAGAATCCCAGCGTGTCGGACCGTACCTCTACGTGGAGACATTGGATACGTCTATAACGTTGTATATCCTAACCTAAGACAACCTCACTCCTCGGATGTAGTATTTTACAACATTCCTGTCGGGCCGGCCGCTACTTCTCGGTGGGAACATTAATTACGTCTATAACCTAATATAACCTAATCTAACCCATCTAGCCCCTCGCTGGTAATGTTTTACAGAATTCCGGTCGTGTCGGTCCGTGCCTCTCCGTGGGAACATTATATACGTCTATAACGTTATATATCCTAAGCTAAAGCAACCTAACATCTCGGATGTAGTATTTTACAACATACCTGGCGGGTCGGTCCTTACTTCTCGGTTGGAAAATTATATAGGTCTATAGCGTAATATAACCTAACCTAACCTATCTAGTCCCTGGCTGGTAATGTTTTACAGAATACCGGTCGTGACGGCCCGTACCTCTTCGTGGGAACATTATATGCGTCTATAACGTTATATATCCTAACCTAAGGCAACCTCACACCTCGGATGTAGTATTATACAACATTCCTGGCGGGTCGGCCCCTACTTCTCGGTTGGAACATTATATACGTCTATAACGTAATATAACCTAACCTAACCCATCTAGCCCCTCGATGGTAATGTCTTACAGAATTCCGATCGTGTCGGACCGTACTTCTCCGTGGGAACATTATAAACGTCTATAGCGTTATATATCCTAACCTAAGGCATCCTCACACCTCGGATGTAGTTTTTTACAACATAAATGGCGGGTCGGCCCCTACTTCTCGATGGGAACGTTATATACGTCTATAACGTAATATGACCTAATCTAACCCATCTAGCTCCTGGCTGGTAATGTTTTACAGAATCCCGGTCGTGACGGCCCGTACCTCTTCGTGGGCACATTATATACGTCTATAACGCTATATATCCTAACCTAAGGCAACCTCACACCGCGGATGTAGTATTTTACAACATTCCTGGCGGGTCGGCCCCTACTTCTCGGTTGGAACATTACATACGTCTATAACGCAATATAACCTAACCTAACCCATCTAGCCCCTCGCTGGTAATGTTTTACAGAATCCCGGTCGTGTCGGCCCGTACCTCTCCGTGGGAACATTATATACGTCTATAACGTTATATATCCTAACCTAAGGCAACCTCACTCCTAGGATGTAATATTTTACAACATTCCTGTCGGGCCGGCCGCTACTTCTCGGTGGGAACTTTATTTACGTCTATAACGTAATATAACCTAACCTAACCCATCTAGCCCATCGCTGGTAATGTTTTACAGAATCCCGGCCGCGTCGGACCGTACCTCTACGTGGAGACATTGGATACGTCTATAACGTTATATATCCTAACCTAAGGCAACCTCACTCCTCGGATGTAGTATTTTACAACATTCCTGTCGGGCCGGCCGCTACTTCTCGGTGGGAACATTATTTACGTCTATAACCTAATATAACCTAATCTAACCCATCTAGCCCCTCGCTGGTAATGTTTTACAGAATTCCGGTCGTGTCGGTCCGTGCCTCTCCGTGGGAACATTATATACGTCTATAACGTTATATATCCTAAGCTAAAGCAACCTAACATCTCGGATGTAGTATTTTACAACATACCTGGCAGGTCGGTCCTTACTTCTCGGTTGGAAAATTATATAGGTCTATAGCGTAATATAACCTAACCTAACCTATCTAGTCCCTGGCTGGTAATGTTTTACAGAATACCGGTCGTGACGGCCCGTACCTCTTCGTGGGAACATTATATGCGTCTATAAAATTATATATCCTAACCTAAGGCAACCTCACACCTCGGATGTAGTATTATACAACATTCCTGGCGGGTCGGCCCCTACTTCTCGGTTGGAACATTATATACGTCTATAACGTAATATAACCTAACCTAACCCATCTAGCCCCTCGATGGTAATGTCTTACAGAATTCCGATCGTGTCGGACCGTACTTCTCCGTGGGAACATTATAAACGTCTATAGCGTTATATATCCTAACCTAAGGCATCCTCACACCTCGGATGTAGTTTTTTACAACATAAATGGCGGGTCGGCCCCTACTTCTCGATGGGAACGTTATATACGTCTATAACGTAATATGACCTAATCTAACCCATCTAGCTCCTGGCTGGTAATGTTTTACAGAATCCCGGTCGTGACGGCCCGTACCTCTTCGTGGGCACATTATATACGTCTATAACGCTATATATCCTAACCTAAGGCAACCTCACACCGCGGATGTAGTATTTTACAACATTCCTGGCGGGTCGGCCCCTACTTCTCGGTTGGAACATTACATACGTCTATAACGCAATATAACCTAACCTAACCCATCTAGCCCCTCGCTGGTAATGTTTTACAGAATCCCGTTCGTGTCGGCCCGTACCTCTCCGTGGGAACATTATATACGTCTATAACGTTATATATCCTAACCTAAGGCAACCTCACTCCTAGGATGTAATATTTTACAACATTCCTGTCGGGCCGGCCGCTACTTCTCGGTGGGAACTTTATTTACGTCTATAACGTAATATAACCTAACCTAACCCATCTAGCCCATCGCTGGTAATGTTTTACAGAATCCCGGCCGCGTCGGACCGTACCTCTACGTGGAGACATTGGATACGTCTATAACGTTATATATCCTAACCTAAGGCAACCTCACTCCTCGGATGTAGTATTTTACAACATTCCTGTCGGGCCGGCCGCTACTTCTCGGTGGGAACATTATTTACGTCTATAACCTAATATAACCTAATCTAACCCATCTAGCCCCTCGCTGGTAATGTTTTACAGAATCCCGGTCGTGTCGGTCCGTTCCTCTCCGTGGGAACATTATATACGTCTATAACGTTATATATCCTAAGCTAAAGCAACCTAACATCTCGGATGTAGTATTTTACAACATACCTGGCGGGTCGGTCCTTACTTCTCGGTTGGAACATTATATATGTCTATAACGTAATATAACCTAACCTAACCCATCTAGCCCCTGGCTGTTAATATTTTACAGAATCCCGGTCGTGTCGGTCCGTGCCTCTCCGTGGGAACATTATATTCGTCTATAACGTTATATATCCTAACCTAAGGCAACCTCACTCCTAGGATGTAATATTCTACAACATTCCTGTAGGGCCGGCCGCTAATCCTCGGTGGGAACGTTATATACGTCTATAACGTAATATAACCTAACCTAACCCATCTAGCCCCTCGCTGGTAATGTTTTACAGAATACCGTTCGTGGAGCCCCGTACCTCTTCGTGGGAACATTATGTACGTCTATAACGTTATATATCCTAACCTAAGGCAACCTCACTCCTCGGATGTAGTATTTTACAACATTCCTGGCGGGCCGGCCCCAACTTCTCGGTTGGAACATTATATACGTCTATAACGTTATATAACCTAACCGAATCCATCTGGCCCCTCGCTGGTAATGTTTTACAGAATCCCGGTCCTGTCGGCCCGTACCTCTCCGTGGGAACATTATATACGTCTATAACGTTATATATCCTAACCTAAGGCAACCTCAAAAATCGGATGTAGTATTTTACAACATTCCTGGCGGGTCGGCCCCTACTTCTCGGTTGGAACATTATATACGTCTATAACGTAATATAACCTAACCTAATCCATCTGGCTCCTCGCTGGTAATGTTTTACAGAATCCCGGTCCTGTCGGCCCGTACCTCTCCGTGGGAACATTATAAACGTCTATAGCGTTATATATCCTAACCTAAGGCAGCCTAATATTTCGGATGTAGTATATTACAACATTCCTGGCGGGTCGGCCACTATTTCTCGGTGGGAACATTATATACGTCTATAACGTAATATAGCCTAACCTAACCCATCTAGCCCCTCGCTGGGAATTTTTTACAGAATCCCGTTCATGGAGCCCCGTACCTCTTCGTGGGAACATTATATATGTCTATAACGTTATATATCCTAACCTAAAGCAACCTCACACCTCGGATGGAGTATTTTACAACATTCCTGGCGGGGCGGCCCCTACATCTGCGTGGGAACATTATATACGTCTATAACGTAATATAACCTAACCTAGCCCATCTAGCCCCTGCCAGGTAATGTTTTACAGAATCCCGGTCGTGACGGCCCGTACCTCTTCGTGGGAACATTATATGCGTCTATAACGTTATATATCCTAACCTAAGGCAACCTAACATTTCGGATGTAGTATATAACAACATTCCTGGCTGGTCGGCCACTATTTCTCGGTGGGAACATTATATACGTCTATAACGTAATATAACCTAACTTAATCTATCTGGCCCCTCGCTGGTAATGTTTTACAGAATCCCGGTCCTGTCGGCCCGTACCTCTCCGTGGGAACATTATATACGTCTATAACATTATATATCCTATCCTAAGGCAATCTCAAGCCTCGGATGTAGTATTTTACAACATTCCTGGCGGGCCGGCCGCTACGTCTCTGTGGGAACATTATATACGTCTATAACGTAATATAACCTAACCTAACCCATCTAGCCCCTCGCTGGGAATTTTTTACAGAATCCTGTTTGTGGAGCCTCGTACCTCTTCGTGGGAACATTATATACGTCTATAACGTTATATATCCTAACCTAAGGCAACCTCACACCTCGGATGTAGTATTTTACAACATTCCTGGCGGACAGGCCCCTACTTCTCGGTGCGAACATTTTATACGTCTATAACGTAATATAACCTAACCTAATCCATCTGGCCCCTCGCTGGTAATGTTTTACAGAATCCCGGTCCTGTCGGCCCTTACCTCTCCGTGGGAACATTATAAACGTCTATAGCGTTATATATCCTAACCTAAGGCAGCCTAATATTTCGGATGTAGTATATTACAACATTCCTGGCGGGTCGGCCACTATTTCTCGGTGGGAACATTATATACGTCTTTAACGTAATATAACCTAACCTAATCCATCTGGCCCCTCGCTGGTAATGTTTTACAGAATCCCGGTCCTGTCGGCCCGTACCTCTCCGTGGGAACATTATATACGTCTATAACGTTATATATCCTAACCTAAGGCAACGTCAAACCTCGGATGTAGTATTTTACAACATTCCTGGCGGGTCGGCCCCTACTCCTCGGTGGGGACGTTATATACGTCTATAACGGAATATAACCTAACCTAACCCATCTAGCCCCTCGCTGGTAATGTTTTACAGAATCCCGGTCGGGTCGGCCCGTACCTCTCCGTGGGAACATTATAAACGTCTATAGCGTTATATATCCTAACCTAAGGCAACCTCACTCCTCGGACGTAGTATTTTACAACATACCTGGCGGGCCGGCCGCTACGTCTCTGTGGGAACATTATATACGTCTATAACGTAATATAACCCAACCTAACCCATCTAGCCCCTGGATGGTAATGTTTTGCAGAATCCCGGTCGTGACGGCCCGTAAACCTTCGCGGGAACATCTTATACGTCTATAACGTTATATATCCTAACCTAAGCAACCTCACACCTCGGATGTAGTATTTTACAGCATTCCTGGCGGGCCGGCCCCTACTTCTCGGTGGGAACATTATATACGACTATAACGTAATATAACCTAGCCTAACCCATCTAGCCCCTGGCTGGTAATGTTTTACAGAATCCCGGTCGTGACGGTCCGTACCTCTTCGTGGGAACATTATATAGGTCTATAACGTTATATATCCTAACCTAAGCCAACCTCACTCCTCGGATGTAGTACTTTACAACATTCCTGGCGAGCCGGCCACTACTTCTCGGTGGGAACATTATATACGTCCATAACGTAATATAAGCTAACCTAACCCATCCAGCCCCTCGCTGGTAATGTTTTACAGAATCCCGGTCCTGTCGGCCCGTACCTCTCCGTGGGAACATTATAATCGTCTATAGCGTTATATATTCTAACCTAAGGCAGCCTAATATTTCGGATGTAGTATATTACAACATTCCTGGCGGGTCGGCCACTATTTCTCGGTGGGAACATTATATACGTCTTTAACGTAATATAACCTAACCTAACCCATCTGGCCCCTCGCTGGTAATGTTTTAGAGAATCCCGGCCGTGTCGGACCGTACCTCTACGTGGAGACATTAGATACGTCTATAACATTATATATCCTAACCTAAGGCAACCTCACACCTCGGATGTAATATTTTACAACATTCCTTGCGGGCCGGCCCCTACTTCTCAGTGGGAACATTATATACGTCTATAACGTAATATAACCTAACCTAACCCATCTGTCCCCTCGCTGGGAATTTTTTACAGAATCCCGTTCGTGGATCCCCGTACCTCTCCATGGGAACGTTATATACGTCTATAACGTTATATATCCTAACCTAAGGCAACCTCACACCTCGGATGTAGTATTTTACAACATTCCTGGCGGGTCGGCCCCTACATCTCGGTGGGAACATTATATACGTCTATAACGTAATATAACCTAACCTAATCCATCTGGCCCCTGGCTGGTAATGTTTTACAGAACTCCGGTCGTGACGGTCCGTACCTCTTCGTGGGAACATTATACGCGTCTATAACGTTATATATCCTAACCTAATCCATCTGGCCCCTCGCTGGTAATGTTTAACAGAATTCCGGTCCTGTCGGCCCGTACCTCTCCGTGGGAACATTATATACGTCTATAACGTTATATAACCTAACCTAAGGCAACCTCAAGCATCGGATGTAGTATTTTACAACATTCCTGGCGGGTCGGCCCCTACTCCTCGGTGGGGACGTTATATACGTCTATAACGTAATATAACCTAACCTAACCCATCTACCCTTCGCTGGTAATGTTTTACAGAATCCCGGTCCTGTCGGCCCGTACCTCTCCGTGGGAACATTATATACGTCTATAACGTTATATATCCTAACCTAAGGCAACCTCAAGCCTCTGATGTAGTATTTTACAACATTCCTGGCGGGCCGGCCGCTACGTCTCTGTGGGAACATTATATACGTCTATAACGTAATATAACCTAACCTAACCCATCTAGCCCCTCGCTGGGAATTTTTTACAGAATCCCGTTTGTGGAGCCTCGTACCTCTTCGTGGGAACATTATATACGTCTATAACGTTATATATCCTAACCTAAGGCAACCTCACACCTCGGATGTAGTATTTTACAACATTCCTGGCGGACCGGCCCCTACTTCTCGGTGCGAACATTTTATACGTCTATAACGTAATATAACCTAACCTAATCCATCTGGCCCCTCGCTGGTAATGTTTTACAGAATCCCGGTCCTGTCGGCCCGTACCTCTCCGTGGGAACATTATATACGTCTATAACGTTATATATCCTAACCTAAGGCAACGTCAAACCTCGGACGTAGTATTTTACAACATTCCTGGCGGGTCGGCCCCTACTCCTCGGTGGGAACGTTATATACGTCTATAACGGAATATAACCTAACCTAACCCATCTAGCCCCTCGCTGGTAATGTTTTACAGAATCCCGGTCCTGTCGGCCCGTACCTCTCCGTGGGAACATTATATACGTCTATAACGTTATATATCCTAACCTAAGGCAACGTCAAACATCGGATGTAGTATTTTACAACATTCCTGGCGGGTCGGCCCCTACTCCTCGGTGGGAACGTTATATACGTCTATAACGGATAATAACCTAACCTAACCCATCTAGCCCCTCGCTGGTAATGTTTTACAGAATCCCGGTCGGGTCGGCCCGTACCTCTCCGTGGGAACATTATTAACGTCTATAGCGTTATATATCCTAACCTAAGGCAACCTCACTCCTCGGATGTAGTATTTTACAACATACCTGGCGGGCCGGCCGCTACGTCTCTGTGGGAACATTATATACGTCTATAACGTAATATAACCCAACCTAACCCATCTAGCCCCTGGATGGTAATGTTTTGCAGAATCCCGGTCGTTACGGCCCGTAAACCTTCGCGGGAACATTTTATACGTCTATAACGTTATATATCCTAACCTAAGGCAACCTCACACCTCGGATGTAGTATTTTACAACATTCCTTTCGGGCTGGCCCCTACTTCTCGGTGGGAACATTATATACGTCTACAACGTAATATAACCTAACCTAACCCATCTAGCCCCTCGCTGCGAATTTTTTACAGAATCCCGTTCGTGGAGCCCCGTACCTCTTCGTGGGAACATTATGTACGTCTATAACGTTATATATCCTAACCTAAGGCAACCTCACACCGCGGATGTAGTATTTTACAACATTCCTGGCGGGTCGGCCCCTACTTCTCGGTTGGAACATTACATACGTCTATAACGCAATATAACCTAACCTAACCCATCTAGCCCCTCGCTGGTAATGTTTTACAGAATCCCGTTCGTGTCGGCCCGTACCTCTTCGTGGGAACATTATATAGGTCTATAACGTTATATATCCTAACCTAAGCCAACCTCACACCTCGGATGTAGTACTTTACAACATTCCTGGCGAGCCGGCCACTACTTCTCGGTGGGAACATTATATACGTCCATAACGTAATATAAGCTAACCTAACCCATCCAGCCCCTCGCTAGTAATGTTTTACAGAATCCCGGTCCTGTCGGCCCGTACCTCTCCGTGGGAACATTATAATCGTCTATAGCGTTATATATTCTAACCTAAGGCAGCCTAATATTTCGGATGTAGTATATTACAACATTCCTGGCGGGTCGGCCACTATTTCTCGGTGGGAACATTATATACGTCTTTAACGTAATATAACCTAACCTAACCCATCTGGCCCCTCGCTGGTAATGTTTTAGAGAATCCCGGCCGTGTCGGACCGTACCTCTACGTGGAGACATTAGATACGTCTATAACATTATATATCCTAACCTAAGGCAACCTCACACCTCGGATGTAATATTTTACAACATTCCTTGCGGGCCGGCCCCTACTTCTCAGTGGGAACATTATATACGTCTATAACGTAATATAACCTAACCTAACCCATCTGTCCCCTCGCTGGGAATTTTTTACAGAATCCCGTTCGTGGATCCCCGTACCTCTCCATGGGGTCGTTATATACGTCTATAACGTTATATATCCTAACCTAAGGCAACCTCACACCTCGGATGTAGTATTTTACAACATTCCTGGCGGGTCGGCCCCTAAATCTCGGTGGGAACATTATATACGTCTATAACGTAATATAACCTAACCTAATCCATCTGGCCCCTGGCTGGTAATGTTTTACAGAACTCCGGTCGTGACGGCCCGTACCTCTTCATGGGAACATTATACGCGTCTATAACGTTATATATCCTAACCTAATCCATCTGGCCCCTCGCTGGTAATGTTTAACAGAATTCCGGTCCTGTCGGCCCGTACCTCTCCGTGGGAACATTATATACGTCTATAACGTTATATAACCTAACCTAAGGCAACCTCAAGCCTCGGATGTAGTATTTTACAACGTTCCTGGCGGGTCGGCCCCTACTCCTCGGTGGGGGCGTTATATACGTCTATAACGTAATATAACCTAACCTAACCCATCTACCCTTCGCTGGTAATGTTTTACAGAATCTCGGTCCTGTCGGCCCGTACCTCTCCGTGGGAACATTATATACGTCTATAACGTTATATATCCTAACCTAAGGCAACCTCAAGCCTCGGATGTAGTATTTTACAACATTCCTGGCGGGCCGGCCGCTACGTCTCTGTGGGAACATTATATACGTCTATAACGTAATATAACCTAACCTAACCCATCTAGCCCCTCGCTGGGAATTTTTTACAGAATCCCGTTTGTGGAGCCTCGTACCTCTTCGTGGGAACATTATATACGTCTATAACGTTATATATCCTAACCTAACGCAACCTCACACCTCGGATGTAGTATTTTACAACATTCCTGGCGGACCGGCCCCTACTTCTCGGTGCGAACATTTTATACGTCTATAACGTAATATAACCTAACCTAATCGATCTGGCCCCTCGCTGGTAATGTTTTACAGAATCCCGGTCCTGTCGGCCCGTACCTCTCCGCGGGAACATTATATACGTCTATAACGTTATATATCCTAACCTAAGGCAACGTCAAACCTCGGATGTAGTATTTTACAACATTCCTGGCGGGTCGGCCCCTACTCCTCGGTGGGAACGTTATATACGTCTATAACGGAATATAACCTAACCTAACCCATCTAGCCCCTCGCTGGTAATGTTTTACAGAATCCCGGTCGGGTCGGCCCGTACCTCCGTGGGAACATTATTAACGTCTATAGCGTTATATATCCTAACCTAAGGCAACCTCACTCCTCGGATGTAGTATTTTACAACATACCTGGCGGGCCGGCCGCTACGTCTCTGTGGGAACATTATATACGTCTATAACGTAATATAGCCCAACCTAACCCATCTAGCCCCTGGATGGTAATGTTTTGCAGAATCCCGGTCGTGACGGCCCGTAAACCTTCGCGGGAACATTTTATACGTCTATAACGTTATATATCCTAACCTAAGGCAACCTCACACCTCGGATGTAGTATTTTACAACATTCCTTGCGGGCTGGCCCCTACTTCTCGGTGGGAACATTATATACGTCTACAACGTAATATAACCTAACCTAACCCATCTAGCCCATCGCTGCGAATTTTTTACAGAATCCCGTTCGTGGAGCCCCGTACCTCTTCGTGGGAACATTATGTACGTCTATAACGTTATATATCCTAACCTAAGGCAACCTCACACCTCGGATGTAGTATTTTACAGCATTCCTGGCGGGCCGGCCCCTACTTCTCGGTGGGAACATTATATACTACTATAACGTAATATAACCTAGCCTAACCCATCTAGCCCCTGGCTGGTAATGTTTTACAGAATCCCGGTCGTGACGGTCCGTACCTCTTCGTGGGAACATTATATAGGTCTATAACGTTATATATCCTAACATAAGCCAACCTCACACCTCGGATGTAGTACTTTACAACATTCCTGGCGAGCCGGCCCCTACTTCTCGGTGGGAACATTATATACGTCTATAACGTAATATAACCTAACCTAACCCATCTAGCCCCTCGCTGGTAATGTTTTACAGAATCCCGGTCGTGACGGCCAGTAAACCTTCGCGGGAACATTTTATACGTCTATAACGTTATATATCCTAACCTAAGGCAACCTCACACCTCGGATGTAGTATTTTACAACATTCCTTGCGGGCCGGCCCCTACTTCTCGGTGGGAACATTATATACGTCTATAACGTAATATAACCTAACCTAACCCATCTAGCCCCTCGCTGGTAATGTTTTACAGAATCCCGGTCGTGTCGGCCCGTACCTCTCCGTGGGAACATTATAATCGTCTATAGCGTTATATATTCTAACCTAAGGCAGCCTAATATTTCGGATGTAGTATATTACAACATTCCTGGCGGGTCGGCCACTATTTCTCGGTGGGAACATTATATACGTCTTTAACGTAATATAACCTAGCCTAACCCATCTGGCCCCTCGCTGGGAATTTTTTACAGAATCCCGTTCGTGGAGCCCCGTACCTCTCCATGGGAACATTATATACGTCTATAACGTTATATATCCTAACCTAAGGCAACCTCACACCTAGGATGTAGTATTTTACAACATTCCTGGCGGGTCGGCCCCTACATCTCGGTGGGAACATTATATACGTCTATAACGTAATATAACCTAACCTAATCCATCTGGCCCCTGGCTGGTAATGTTTTACAGAACTCCGGTCGTGACGGCCCGTACCTCTTCGTGGGAACATTATACGCGTCTATAACGTTATATATCCTAACCTAATCCATCTGGCCCCTCGCTGGTAATGTTTAACAGAATTCCGGTCCTGTCGGCCCGTACCTCTCCGTGGGAACATTATATACGTCTATAACGTTATATAACCTAACCTAAGGCAACCTCAAGCCTCGGATGTAGTATTTTACAACATTCCTGGCGGGTCGGCCCCTACTCCTCGGTGGGGACGTTATATACGTCTATAACGTAATATAACCTAACCTAACCCATCTCCCCTTTGCTGGTAATGTTTTACAGAATCCCGGTCATGTCGGCCCGTACCTCTCCGTGGGAAAATTATATACGTCTATAACGTTATATATCCTAACCTAAGGCAGCCACACACCTCGGATGTAGTATTTTACAACATACCTGGCGGGTCGGCCCCTACTTCTCGATGGGAACGTTATAAACCTCTGTAACGTAATATAACCTAACCTAACCCATCCAGCCCCTCGCTGGTAATGTTTTACAGAATCCCGGTCGGGTCGGCCCGTACCTCTCTGTGGGAACGTTATAAACGTCTATAGCGTTATATATCCTAACCTAAGGCAACCTCACTCCTCGGATGTAGTATTTTACAACATTCCTGGCGGGCCGGCCACTACGTCTCTGTTGGAACATTATATACGTCTATAACGTAATATAACCCAACCTAACCCATCTAGCCCCTGGATGGTAATGTTTTGCAGAATCCCGGTCGTGACGGCCCGTAAACCTTCGCGGGAACATTATATACGTCTATAACGTTATATATCCTAACCTAAGGCAACCTCACACCTCGGATGTAGTATTTTACAACATTCCTTGCGGGCCGGCCCCTACTTCTCGGTGGGAACATTATATACGTCTATAACGTAATATAACCTAACCTAACCCATCTAGCCCGTCGCTGCGAATTTTTTACAGAATCCCGTTCGTGGAGCCCCGTACCTCTTCGTGGGAACATTATGTACGTCTATAACGTTATATATCCTAACCTAAGGCAACCTCACACCTCGGATGTAGTATTTTACAGCATTCCTGGCGGGCCGGCCCCTACTTCTCGGTGGGAGCATTATATACGACTATAACGTAATATAACCTAGCCTAACCCATCTAGCCCCTGGCTGGTAATGTTTTAGAGAATCCCGGTCGTGACGGTCCGTACCTCTTCGTGGGAACATTATATAGGTCTATAACGTTATATATCCTAACCTAAGCCAACCTCACACCTCGGATGTAGTACTTTACAACATTCCTGGCGAGCCGGCCCCTACTTCTCGGTGGGAACATTATATACGTCTATAACGTAATATAACATATCCTAACCCATCTAGCGCCTCGCTGGTAATGTTTTACAGAATCCCGGTCCTGCCGGCCCGTACCTCTCCGTGGGAACATTATATACGTCTGTAACGTTATATATCCTAACCTAAGGCAATCTAAAATCTCGGATGTACTATTTTACAACAATTCTGGCGTGTTGGCCACTACTTCTCGGTGGGAACATTATATACGTCCATAACGTAATATAAGCTAACCTAACCCATCCAGCCCCTCGCTGGTAATGTTTTACAGAATCCCGGTCCTGTCGGCCCGTACCTCTCCGTGGGAACATTATAATCGTCTATAGCGTTATATATTCTAACCTAAGGCAGCCTAACATATCGGATGTAGTATTTTACAACATTCCTGGCGGGCCGGCCCCTACTCCTCGGTGGGAACGTTATATACTTCTATAAGGTAATATAACCTAACCTAACCCATCTAGCCCCTCGCTGGTAATGTTTTACAGAATCCCGGTCGTGACGGCCCGTACCTCTTCGTGGGATAATAATATACGTCTATAACGTTATATATCCTAACCTAAGGCAACCTCACACCTCGGATGTAGTATTTTACAGCATTCCTGGCGGGCCGGCCCCTACTTCTCGGTGGGAACATTATATACGACTATAACGTAATATAACCTAGCCTAACCCATCTAGCCCCTGGCTGGTAATGTTTTACAGAATCCCGGTCGTGACGGTCCGTACCTCTTCGTGGGAACATTATATAGGTCTATAACGTTATATATCCTAACATAAGCCAACCTCACACCTCGGATGTAGTACTTTACAACATTCCTGGCGAGCCGGCCCCTACTTCTCGGTGGGAACATTATATACGTCTATAACGTAATATAACCTAACCTAACCCATCTAGCCCCTCGCTGGTAATGTTTTACAGAATCCCGGTCGTGACGGCCAGTAAACCTTCGCGGGAACATTTTATACGTCTATAACGTTATATATCCTAACCTAAGGCAACCTCACACCTCGGATGTAGTATTTTACAACATTCCTTGCGGGCCGGCCCCTACTTCTCGGTGGGAACATTATATACGTCTATAACGTAATATAACCTAACCTAACCCATCTAGCCCGTCGCTGCGAATTTTTTACAGAATCCCGTTCGTGGAGCCCCGTACCTCTTCGTGGGAACATTATGTACGTCTATAACGTTATATATCCTAACCTAAGGCAACCTCACACCTCGGATGTAGTATTTTACAGCATTCCTGGCGGGCCGGCCCCTACTTCTCGGTGGGAGCATTATATACGACTATAACGTAATATAACCTAGCCTAACCCATCTAGCCCCTGGCTGGTAATGTTTTAGAGAATCCCGGTCGTGACGGTCCGTACCTCTTCGTGGGAACATTATATAGGTCTATAACGTTATATATCCTAACCTAAGCCAACCTCACACCTCGGATGTAGTACTTTACAACATTCCTGGCGAGCCGGCCCCTACTTCTCGGTGGGAACATTATATACGTCTATAACGTAATATAACATATCCTAACCCATCTAGCGCCTCGCTGGTAATGTTTTACAGAATCCCGGTCCTGCCGGCCCGTACCTCTCCGTGGGAACATTATATACGTCTGTAACGTTATATATCCTAACCTAAGGCAATCTAAAATCTCGGATGTACTATTTTACAACAATTCTGGCGTGTTGGCCACTACTTCTCGGTGGGAACATTATATACGTCCATAACGTAATATAAGCTAACCTAACCCATCCAGCCCCTCGCTGGTAATGTTTTACAGAATCCCGGTCCTGTCGGCCCGTACCTCTCCGTGGGAACATTATAATCGTCTATAGCGTTATATATTCTAACCTAAGGCAGCCTAACATATCGGATGTAGTATTTTACAACATTCCTGGCGGGCCGGCCCCTACTCCTCGGTGGGAACGTTATATACTTCTATAAGGTAATATAACCTAACCTAACCCATCTAGCCCCTCGCTGGTAATGTTTTACAGAATCCCGGTCGTGACGGCCCGTACCTCTTCGTGGGATAATAATATACGTCTATAACGTTATATATCCTAACCTAAGGCAACCTCACACCTCGGATGTAGTATTTTACAACATTCCTGGCGGGCCGGGCCCTACTTCTCGGTGGGAACATTATATACGTCTATAACGTAATATAACCTAACCTAACCCATCTAGCCCCTCGCTGGTAATGTTTTACAGAATCCCGGTCGTGACGGCCAGTAAACCTTCGCGGGAACATTTTATACGTCTATAACGTTATATATCCTAACCTAAGGCAACCTCACACCTCGGATGTAGTATTTTACAACATTCCTTGCGGGCCGGCCCCTACTTCTCGGTGGGAACATTATATACGTCTATAACGTAATATAACCTAACCTAACCCATCTAGCCCCTCGCTGGGAATTTTTTACAGAATCCCGTTTGTGGAGCCTCGTACCTCTTCGTGGGAACATTATATACGTCTATAACGTTATATATCCTAACCTAAGGCAACCTCACACCTCGGATGTAGTATTTTACAACATTCCTGGCGGACCGGCCCCTACTTCTCGGTGCGAACATTTTATACGTCTATAACGTAATATAACCTAACCTAATCCATCTGGCCCCTCGCTGGTAATGTTTTACAGAATCCCGGTCCTGTCGGCCCGTACCTCTCCGTGGGAACATTATAAACGTCTATAGCGTTATATATCCTAACCTAAGGCAGCCTAATATTTCGGATGTAGTATATTACAACATTCCTGTCGGGTCGGCCACTATTTCTCGGTGGGAACATTATATACGTCTTTAACGTAATATAACCTAACCTAATCCATCTGGCCCCTCGCTGGTAATGTTTTACAGAATCCCGGCCCTGTCGGCCCGTACCTCTACGTGGGAACATTATATACGTCTATAACGTTATATATCCTAACCTAAGGCAGCCTAACATATCGGATGTAGTATTTTACAACATTCCTGGCGGGCCGGCCCCTACTCCTCGGTGGGAACGTTATATACGTCTATAAGGTAATATAACCTAACCTAACCCATCTAGCCCCTCGATGCGAATTTTTTACAGAATCCCGGTCGTGACGGCCCGTACCTCTTCGTGGGATCATAAGATACGTCTATAACGTTATATATCCTAACCTAAGGCAACCTCACACCTCGGATGTAGTATTTTGCAACATTCCTGGCGGGCCGGGCCCTACTTCTCGGTGGGAACACTATATACGTCTATAACGTAATATAACCTAACCTAACCCATCTAGCCCCTCGCTGGTAATGTTTTACAGAATCCCGGTCGTGTCGGCCCGTACCTCTCCGTGAGAACCTTATATACGTCTATAACGTTATATATCCTAACCTAAGGCAACCTCACTCCTCGGATGTAGTATTTTACAACATTCCTGGCGGGCTGGGGCCCTACTTCTCGGTGGGAACATTATATACGTCTATAACGTAATATAACCTAACCTAACCCATCTAGCCCCTCGCTGGTAATGTTTTACAGAATCCCGTTCGTGGAGCCCCGTACCTCTTCGTGGGAACATTATGTACGTCTATAACGTTATATATCCTAACCTAAGGCAACCTCACACCTCGGATGTAGTATTTTACAGCATTCCTGGCGGGCCGGCCCCTACTTCTCGGTGGGAGCATTATATACGACTATAACGTAATATAACCTAGCCTAACCCATCTAGCCCCTGGCTGGTAATGTTTTAGAGAATCCCGGTCGTGACCGTCCGTACCTCTTCGTGGGAACATTATATAGGTCTATAACGTTATATATCCTAACCTAAGCCAACCTCACACCTCGGATGTAGTACTTTACAACATTCCTGGCGAGCCGGCCCCTACTTCTCGGTGGGAACATTATATACGTCTATAACGTAATATAACATATCCTAACCCATCTAGCGCCTCGCTGGTAATGTTTTACAGAATCCCGGTCCTGCCGGCCCGTACCTCTCCGTGGGAACATTATATACGTCTGTAACGTTATATATCCTAACCTAAGGCAATCTAAAATCTCGGATGTACTATTTTACAACAATTCTGACGTGTTGGGCCCTACTTCTCGGTGGGAACATTATATACGTCCATAACGTAATATAACCTAACATAACCCATCTAGCCCCTCGCTGGTAATGTTTTGCAGAATCCCGGTCGGGTCGGCCCGTACCTCTCCGTGGGAACATTATAAACGACTATAGCGTTATATATCCTAACCTAAGGCAACCTCACTCCTCGGATGTAGTATTTTACAACATTCCTGGCGGGCTGGGGCCCTACTTCTCGGTGGGAACATTATATACGTCTATAACGTAATATAACCTAACCTAACCCATCTAGCCCCTCGCTGGTAATGTTTTACAGAATCCCGTTCGTGGAGCCCCGTACCTCTTCGTGGGAACATTATGTACGTCTATAACGTTATATATCCTAACCTAAGGCAACCTCACACCTCGGATGTAGTATTTTACAGCATTCCTGGCGGGCCGGCCCCTACTTCTCGGTGGGAGCATTATATACGACTATAACGTAATATAACCTAGCCTAACCCATCTAGCCCCTGGCTGGTAATGTTTTAGAGAATCCCGGTCGTGACGGCCCGTACCTCTTCGTGGGATCATAAGATACGTCTATAACGTTATATATCCTAACCTAAGGCAACCTCAAGCCTCGGATGTAGTATTTTACAACATTCCTGGCGGGCCGGCCGCTACGTCTCTGTGGGAACATTATATAGGTCTATAACGTAATATAACCTAACCTAACCCATCTAGCCCCTCGCTGGGAATTTTTTACAGAATCCCGTTTGTGGAGCCTCGTACCTCTTCGTGGGAACATTATATACGTCTATAACGTTATATATCCTAACCTAAGGCAACCTCACACCTCGGATGTAGTATTTTACAACATTCCTGGCGGACCGGCCCCTACTTCTCGGTGCGAACATTTTATACGTCTATAACGTAATATAACCTAACCTAACCCATCTAGCCCCTCGATGGGAATATTTTATAGAATCCCGTTCGTGTAGCCCCGTACGTCTCGATGGGTACATTATATACGTCTGTAACGTTATATATCCTAATCTAAGGCAATCTAACATCTCGGATGTAGTATTTTACAACAATTCTGACGTGTTGGGCCCTACTTCTCGGTGGGAACATTATATACGTCCATAACGTAATATAACCTAACATAACCCATCTAGCCCCTCGCTGGTAATGTTTTACAGAATCCCGGTCGGGTCGGCCCGTACCTCTCCGTGGGAACATTATAAACGACTATAGCGTTATATATCCTAACCTAAGGCAGCCTAACATATCGGATGTAGTATTTTACAACATTCCTGGCGGGCCGGCCCCTACTCCTCGGTGGGAACGTTATATACTTCTATAAGGTAATATAACCTAACCTAACCCATCTAGCCCCTCGCTGGTAATGTTTTACAGAATCCCGGTCGTGACGGCCCGTACCTCTTCGTGGGATCATAATATACGTCTATAACGTTATATATCCTAACCTAAGGCAACCTCACACCTCGGATGTAGTATTTTACAACATTCCTGGCGGGCCGGGCCCTACTTCTCGGTGGGAACATTATATACGTCTATAACGTAATATAACCTAACCTAACCCATCTAGCCCCTCGCTGGTAATGTTTTACAGAATCCCGGTCGTGACGGCCAGTAAACCTTCGCGGGAACATTTTATACGTCTATAACGTTATATATCCTAACCTAAGGCAACCTCACACCTCGGATGTAGTATTTTACAACATTCCTTGCGGGCCGGCCCCTACTTCTCGGTGGGAACATTATATACGTCTATAACGTAATATAACCTAACCTAACCCATCTAGCCCCTCGCTGGTAATGTTTTACAGAATCCCGGTCGTGTCGGCCCGTACCTCTCCGTGGGAACATTATATACGTCTATAACGTTATATATCCTAACCTAAGGCAACCTCACTCCTCGGATGTAGTATTTTACAACATTCCTGTCGGGCCGGCCGCTACTTCTCGGTGGGAACATTATTTACGTCTATAACGTAATATAACCTAACCTAACCCATCTAGCCCCTCGCTGGTAATGTTTTACAGAATCCCGGCCGTGTCGGACCGTACCTCTACGTGGAGACATTGGATACGTCTATAACGTTATATATCCTAACCTAAGGCAACCTCACTCCTCGGATGTAGTATTTTACAACATTCCTGTCGGGCCGGGCGCTACTTCTCGGTGGGAACATTATTTACGTCTAGAACGTAATATAACCTAACCTAACCCATCTAGCCCCTCGCTGGGAATTTTTTACAGAATCCCTTTCGTGTAGCCCCGTACCTCTTCGTGGGAACATTATATACGTCTACAACGTTATATATCCTAACCTAAGGCAGCCTAACATATCGGATGTAGTATTTTACAACATTCCTGGCGGCCGGCCCCTACTCCTCGGTGGGAACGTTATATACGTCTATAAGGTAATATAACCTAACCTGACCCATCTGGCCCCTCGCTGGTAATGTTTTACAGAATCCCGGTCGTGGCGGCCCGTACCTCTTCGTGGGATCATAATATACGTCTATAACGTTATATATCCTAACCTAAGGCAACCTCACACCTCGGATGTAGTATTTTACAACATTCCTGGCGGGCCGGGCCCTACTTCTCGGTGGGAACATTATATACGTCTCTAAAGTAATATAACCTAACCTAACCCATCTAGCCCCTCGCTGGTAATGTTTTACAGAATCCCGGTCGTGTCGGCCCGTACCTCTCCGTGGGAACCTTATATACGTCTATAACGTTATATATCCTAACCTAAGGCAACCTCACTCCTCGGATGTAGTATTTTACAACATTCCTGTCGGGCCGGCCGCTACTTCTCGGTGGGAACATTATTTACGTCTATAACGTAATATAACCTAACCTAACCCATCTAGCCCCTCGCTGGTAATGTTTTACAGAATCCCGGCCGTGTCGGACCGTACCTCTACGTGGAGACATTGGATACGTCTATAACGTTATATATCCTGACCTAAGGCAACCTCACTCCTCGGATGTAGTATTTTACAACATTCCTGTCGGGCCGGCCGCTACTTCTCGGTGGGAACATTATGTACGTCTATAACGTAATATAACCTAACCTAACCCATCTAGCCCCTCGCTGGGAATTTTTTACAGAATCCCTTTCGTGTAGCCCCGTACCTCTTCGTGGGAACATTATATGCGTCTATAACGTTATATATCCTAACCTAATCCATCTGGCCCCTCGCTGGTAATGTTTAACAGAATTCCGGTCCTGTCGGCCCGTACCTCTCTGTGGGAACATTATAAACGTCTATAGCGTTATATATCCTAACCTAAGGCAACCTCACTCCTCGGATGTAGTATTTTACAACATTCCTGGCGGGCCGGCCACTACGTCTCTGTGGGAACATTATATACGTCTATAACGTAATATAACCCAACCTAACCCATCTAGCCCCTGGATGGTAATGTTTTGCAGAATCCCGGTCGTGACGGCCCGTATACCTTCGCGGGAACATTATATACGTCTAGAACGTTATATATCCTAACCTAAGGCAACCTCAAACCTCGGATGTAGTATTTTACAACATTCCTTGCGGGCCGGGCCCTACTTCCCGGTGGGAACATTATTTACGTCTATAACGTAATATAACCTAACCTAACCCATCTAGCCCCTCGCTGGGAATTTTTTACAGAATCCCGTTCGTGTAGCCCCGTACCTCTTCGTGGGAACATTATATACGTCTATAACGTTATATATCCTAACCTAAGGCAACCTCACACCTCGGATGTACTATTTTACAACATTCCTGGCGGGCCGGCCCCTATTTCTCGGAGGGAACATTATATACGACTATAACGTAATATAACCTAACATAACCCATCTAGCCCCTGGCTGGTAATGTTTTACAGAATCCCGGTCGTGACGGTCCGTACCTCTTCATGGGAACATTATATACGTCTATAACGTTATATATCCTGACCTAAGCCAACCTCACACCTCGGATGTAGTATTTTACAACATTCCTGTCGGGCCGGCCGCTACTTCTCGGTGGGAACATTATTTACGTCTATAACGTAATATAACCTAACCTAACCCATCTAGCCCCTCGCTGGGAATTTTTTACAGAATCCCGTTCGTGTAGCCCCGTACCTCTTCGTGGGAACATTATATACGTCTATAACGTTATATATCCTAACCTAAGGCAACCTCACACCTCGGATGTAGTATTTTACAACATTCCTGGCGGGCCGGCCCCTATTTCTCGGAGGGAACATTATATACGACTATAACGTAATATAACCTAACCTAACCCATCTAGCCCCTCGCTGGTAATGTTTTACAGAATCCCGGTCGCGTCGGCCCGTACCTCTCCGTGGGAACCTTATATACGTCTATAACGTTATATATCCTAACCTAAGGCAACCTCACTCCTCGGATGTAGTATTTTACAACATTCCTGTCGGGCCGGCCGCTACTTCTCGGTGGGAACATTATTTACGTCTATAACGTAATATAACCTAACCTAACCCATCTAGCCCCTCGCTGGTAATGTTTTACAGAATCCCGGCCGTGTCGGACCGTACCTCTACGTGGAGACATTGGATACGTCTATAACGTTATATATCCTAACCTAAGGCAACCTCACTCCTCGGATGTAGTATTTTACAACATTCCTGTCGTGCCGGCCGCTACTTCTCGGTGGGAACATTATTTACGTCTATAACGTAATATAACCTAACCTAACCCATCTAGCCCCTCGCTGGGAATTTTTTACAGAATCCCTTTCGTGTAGCCCCGTACCTCTTCGTGGGAACACTATATACGTCTATAACGTTATATATCCTAACCTAAGGCAACGTCACACCGCGGATGTAGTATTTTACAACATTCCTGGCGGGCCGGCCCCTACTTCTCGGTGGGAACATTATATACGCCTATAACGTAATATAACCTAACCTATCCCATCTAGCCCCTCGCTGGGAATTTTTTACAGAATCCCGTTCGTGGAGCACCGTACCTCTTCGTGGGAAAATTATATGCGTCTATAACGTTATATATCCTAACCTAAGGCAACCTCACACCTCGAATGTAGTATTTTACAACATTCCTGACGGGCCGTCCCCTACTTCTCGGTGGGAACATTATATACGTCTATAACTTAATGTAACTTAACCTAACCCATCTAGCCCCTCGCTGGTAATGTTTTACAGAATCCCGGTCGTGTCGGCCCGTACCTCTCCCTGGGAACATTATACACGTCTGTAACCTTGTATATCCTAACCTAAGGCAACCTAACTCCTCGGATATAGTATTTTACAACATTCCTGTCGGGCCGGCCGCTACTTCTCGGTGGGAACATTGTATACGTCTATAACGTAATATAACCTAACCTAACCCATCTAGCCCCTCGCTGGGAATTTTTTACAGAATCCCGTTCGGGGATCCCCGTACCTCTTCGTGGGAACATTATATGCGTCTATAAAGTTATATATCCTAACCTAAGGCAACCTCATACCTCGAATGTAGTATTTTACAACATTCCTGACGGGCCGTCACCTACTTCTCGGTGGGAACATTATATACGTCTATAACGTAATATAACTTAACCTAACCCATCTAGCCCCTCGCTGGTGATGTTTTACAGAATCCCGGCCGTGTCGGACCGTACCTCTACGTGGAGACATTACGTACGTCTATAACGTTATATATCCTAACCTAAGGCAACCTCACTCCTCGGATGTAGTATTTTACAACATTCCTGTCGGGCAGGCCGCTACTTCTCGGTGGGAACATTATTTACGTCTATAACGTAATATAACCTAACCTAACACATCTAGCCCCTCGCTGGTGATATTTTACAGAATCCCGGCCGTGTCGGACCGTACCTCTACGTGGAGACATTGCGTACGTCTATAACGTTATATATCCTAACCTAAGGCAACCTCACTCCTCGGATGTAGTATTTTACAACATTCCTGTCGGGCCGGCCGCTACTTCTCGGTGGGAACATTATTTACGTCTATAACGTAATATAACCTAAACTAACCCATCTAGCCCCTCGCTGGGAATTTTTTACAGAATCCCGTTCGTGTAGCCCCGTACCTCTTCGTGGGAACATTATATACGTCTATAACGTTATATATCCTAACTTAAGGCAACCTCACACCTCGGATGTAGTATTTTACAACATTCCTTGCGGGCCGGCCCCTACTTCTCGGTGGGAACATTATATACGCCTATAACGTAATATAACCTAACCTATCCCATCTAGCCCCTCGCTGGGAATTTTTTACAGAATCCCGTTCGTGGAGCACCGTACCTCTTCGTGGGAAAATTATATGCGTCTATAACGTTATATATCCTAACCTAAGGCAACCTCACACCTCGAATGTAGTATTTTACAACATTCCTGACGGGCCGTCCCCTACTTCTCGGTGGGAAGGTTATTTACGTCTATAACGTAATATAACCTAACCTAACCCATCTAGCCCCTCGCTGGGAATTTTTTACAGAATCCCGTTCGTGTAGCCCCGTACCTCTTCGTGGGAACATTATATACGTCTATAACGTTATATATCCTAACCTAAGGCAACCTCACACCTCGGATGTAGTATTTTACAACATTCCTGGCGGGCCGGCCCCAACTTCTCGGTGGGAACATTATATACGTCTATAACGTAATATAACCTAACCTAACCCATCTAGCCCCTCGCTGGTAATGTTTTACAAAATCCCGGCCGTGTCGGACCGTACCTCTACGTGGAGACATTGCGTACGTCTATAACGTTATATATCCTAACCTAAGGCAACCTCACTCCTCGGATGTAGTATTTTACAACATTCCTGTCGGGCAGGCCGCTACTTCTCGGTGGGAACATTATTTACGTCTATAACGTAATATAACCTAACCTAACCCATCTAGCCCCTCGCTGGTGATATTTTACAGAATCCCGGCCGTGTCGGACCGTACCTCTACGTGGAGACATTGCGTACGTCTATAACGTTATATAACCTAACCTAAGGCAACCTCACTCCTCGGATGTAGTATTTTACAACATTCCTGTCGGGCCGGCCGCTACTTCTCGGTGGGAACATTATTTACATCTATAACTTAATATAACTTAACCTAACCCATCTAGCCCCTCGCTGGTAATGTTTTACAGAATCCCGGTCGTGTCGGCCCGTACCTCTCCCTGGGAACATTATACACGTCTGTAACCTTGTATATCCTAACCTAAGGCAACCTAACTCCTCGGATATAGTATTTTACAACATTCCTGTCGGGCCGGCCGCTACTTCTCGGTGGGAACATTATTTACGTCTACAAGGTAATATGACCTAACCTAACCCATCTAGCCCCTCGCTGGTGATGTTTTACAGAATCCCGGCCGTGTCGGACCGTACCTCTTCGTGGAGACATTGCGTACGTCTATAACCTTATATATCCTAACCTAAGGCAACCTCACTCCTCGGATGTAGTATTTTACAACATTCCTTACGGGCCGGCCGCTAATTCTCGGTGGGAACATTATTTACGTCTATAACGTAATATAACCTAACCTAACCCATCTAGCCCCTCGCTGGAGATGTTTTACAGAATCCCGGCCGTGTCGGAACGTACCTCTCCGTGGAGACATTGGATACGTCTATAACGTTATATATCCTAACCTAAGGCAACCTCACTCCTCGGATGTAGTATTTTACAACATTCCTGTCGGGCCGGCCGCTACTTCTCGGTGGGAAGGTTATTTACGTCTATAACGTAATATAACCTAACCTAACCCATCTAGCCCCTCGCTGGGAATTTTTTACAGAATCCCGTTCGTGTAGCCCCGTACCTCTTCGTGGGAACATTATATACGTCTATAACGTTATATATCCTAACCTAAGGCAACCTCATACCTCGAATGTAGTATTTTACAACATTCCTGACGGGCCGTCACCTACTTCTCGGTGGGAACATTATATACGTCTATAACGTAATATAACTTAACCTAACCCATCTAGCCCCTGGCTGGTAATGTTTTACAGAATCCCGGTCGTGACGGTCCGTACCTCTTCGTGGGAAAATTATATGCGTCTATAACGTTATATATCCTAACCTAAGGCAACCTCACACCTCGAATGTAGTATTTTACAACATTCCTGGCGGGCCGGCCGCTACGTCTCTGTGGGAACATTGTATACGTCTATAACGTAATATAACCTAACCTAACCCATCTAGCCCCTCGCTGGGAATTTTTTACAGAATCCCGTTCGGGGAGCCCCGTACCTCTTCGTGGGAACATTATATGCGTCTATAAAGTTATATATCCTAACCTAAGGCAACCTCATACCTCGAATGTAGTATTTTACAACATTCCTGACGGGCCGTCACTTACTTCTCGGTGGGAACATTACATACGTCTATAACGTAATATAACTTAACCTAACCCATCTAGCCCCTGGCTGGTAATGTTTTACAGAATCCCGGTCGTGACGGTCCGTACCTCTTCGTGGGAAAATTATATGCGTCTATAACGTTATATATCCTAACCTAAGGCAACCTCACACCTCGGATGTAGTATTTTACAACATTCCTTGCGGGCCGGCCCCTACTTCTCGGTGGGAACATTATATACGCCTATAACGTAATATAACCTAACCTATCCCATCTAGCCCCTCGCTGGGAATTTTTTACAGAATCCCGGTCGTGTCGGCCCGTACCTCTCCCTGGGAACATTATACACGTCTGTAACCTTATATATCCTAACCTAAGGCAACCTAACTCCTCGGATATAGTATTTTACAACATTCCTGTCGGGCCGGCCGCTACTTCTCGGTGGGAACATTATTTACGTCTACAACGTAATATGACCTAACCTAACCCATCTAGCCCCTCGCTGGTGATGTTTTACAGAATCCCGGCCGTGTCGGACCGTACCTATACGTGGGGACATTGCGTACGTCTATAACCTTATATATCCTAACCTAAGGCAACCTCACTCCTCGGATGTAGTATTTTACAACATTCCTTACGGGCCGGCCGCTAATTCTCGGTGGGAACATTATTTACGTCTATAACGTAATATAACCTAACCTAACCCATCTAGCCCCTCGCTGGAGATGTTTTACAGAATCCCGGCCGTGTCGGAACGTACCTCTACGTGGAGACATTGGATACGTCTATAACGTTATATATCCTAACCTAAGGCAACCTCACTCCTCGGATGTAGTATTTTACAACATTCCTGTCGGGCCGGCCGCTACTTCTCGGTGGGAAGGTTATTTACGTCTATAACGTAATATAACCTAACCTAACCCATCTAGCCCCTCGCTGGGAATTTTTTACAGAATCCCGTTCGTGTAGCCCCGTACCTCTTCGTGGGAACATTATATACGTCTATAACGTTATATATCCTAACCTAACGCAACCTCACACCTCGGATGTAGTATTTTACAACATTCCTGGCGGGCCGGCCCCAACTTCTCGGTGGGAACATTATATACGTCTATAACGTAATATAACCTAACCTAACCCATCTAGCCCCTGGCTGGTAATGTTTTACAGAATCCCGGTCGTGACGGTCCGTACCTCTTCGTGGGAAAATTATATGCGTCTATAACGTTATATATCCTAACCTAAGGCAACCTCACACCTCGAATGTAGTATTTTACAACATTCCTGGCGGGCCGGCCGCTACGTCTCTGTGGGAACATTGTATACGTCTATAACGTAATATAACCTAACCTAACCCATCTAGCCCCTCGCTGGGAATTTTTTACAGAATCCCGTTCGGGGAGCCCCGTACCTCTTCGTGGGAACATTATATGCGTCTATAAAGTTATATATCCTAACCTAGGGCAACCTCATACCTCGAATGTAGTATTTTACAACATTCCTGACGGGCCGTCACCTACTTCTCGGTGGGAACATTATATACGTCTATAACGTAATATAACTTAACCTAACCCATCTAGCCCCTCGCTGGTGATGTTTTACAGAATCCCGGCCGTGTCGGACCGTACCTCTACGTGGAGACATTGCGTACGTCTATAACGTTATATATCCTAACCTAAGGCAACCTCACTCCTCGGATGTAGTATTTTACAACATTCCTGTCGGGCAGGCCGCTACTTCTCGGTGGGAACATTATTTACGTCTATAACGTAATATAACCTAACCTAACCCATCTAGCCCCTCGCTGGTGATATTTTACAGAATCCCGGCCGTGTCGGACCGTACCTCTACGTGGAGACATTGCGTACGTCTATAACGTTATATAACCTAACCTAAGGCAACCTCACTCCTCGGATGTAGTATTTTACAACATTCCTGTCGGGCCGGCCGCTACTTCTCGGTGGGAACATTATTTACGTCTATAACGTAATATAACCTAAACTAACCCATCTAGCCCCTCGCTGGGAATTTTTTACAGAATCCCGTTCGTGTAGCCCCGTACCTCTTCGCGGGAATATTATATACGTCTATAACGTTATATATCCTAACTTAAGGCAACCTCACACCTCGGATGTAGTATTTTACAACATTCCTTGCGGGCCGGCCCCTACTTCTCGGTGGGAACATTATATACGCCTATAACGTAATATAACCTAACCTATCCCATCTAGCCCCTCGCTGGGAATTTTTTACAGAATCCCGGTCGTGTCGGCCCGTACCTCTCCCTGGGAACATTATACACGTCTGTAACCTTATATATCCTAACCTAAGGCAACCTCACACCTCGGATGTAGTATTTTACAACATTCCTGGCGGGCCGTCCCCTACTTCTCGGTGGGAACATTATATACGTCTATAACGTAATATAACTTAACCTAACCCATCTAGCCCCTCGCTGGTGATGTTTTACAGAATCCCGGCCGTGTCGGACCGTACCTCTACGTGGAGACATTGCGTACGTCTATAACGTTATATATCCTAACCTAAGGCAACCTCACTCCTCGGATGTAGTATTTTACAACATTCCTGTCGGGCAGGCCGCTACTTCTCTGTGGGAACATTATTTACGTCTATAACGTAATATAACCTAAACTAACCCATCTAGCCCCTCGCTGGGGATTTTTTACAGAATCCCGTTCGTGGAGCACCGTACCTCTTTGTGGGAACATTATATACGTCTATAACGTTATATATCCTAACCTAAGGCAACCTCACACCTCGGATGTAGCATTTTACAACATTCCTGGCGGGCCGGCCCCTACTTCTCGGTGGGAACATTATATACATCTATAACGTAATATAACCTAACCTAACCCATCCAGCCACTCGCCGGTAATGTTTTACAGAATCCCGGTCCTGTCGGCCCGTACCTCTCCGTGGGAACATTATATACGTCTGTAACGTTATATATCCTAACCTAAGGCAATCTAACATCTCGGATGTACTATTTTACAACAATTCTGGCGTGTTGGCCCCTACTTCTCGGTGGGAACATTATATACGTCCATAACGTAATATAACCTAACCTAACCCATCCAGCCACTCGCTGGTAATGTTTTACAGAATCCCGGTCGGGTCGGCCCGTACCTCTCCGTGGGAACATTATAAACGTCTATAGCGTTATATATCCTAACCTAAGGCAGCCTAATATTTCGGATGTAGTATATTACAACATTCCTGGCGGGTCGGCCACTATTTCTCGGTGGGAACATTATATACGTCTATAACGTAAT
Organism: Xylocopa violacea; assembly: GCA_963969225.1. Classification (NCBI taxonomy): domain Eukaryota; kingdom Metazoa; phylum Arthropoda; class Insecta; order Hymenoptera; family Apidae; genus Xylocopa; species Xylocopa violacea. The sequence continues at coordinate 2,366,922 of CAXAJV010000247.1, read as the reverse complement.
ATAGCCTAACCTAACCCATCTGGCCCCTCGCTGGTGTTGTTTTACAGAATCCCGGTCGTGTCGGTCCGTGCCTCTCCGTGGGAACATTATAAACGTCTATAGCGTTATATATCCTAACCTAAGGCAACCTCACTCCTCGGATGTAGTATTTTACAACATTCCTGTCGGGCCGGCCGCTACTTCTCGGTGGGAACATTATTTACGTCTATAACGTAATATAACCTAACCTAACCCATCTAGCCCCTCGCTGGGAATTTTTTACAGAATCCCGTTCGTGTAGCCCCGTACCTCTTCGTGGGAACATTATATACGTCTATAACGTTATATATCCTAACCTAACGCAACCTCACACCTCGGATGTAGTATTTTACAACATTCCTGGCGGGCCGGCCCCAACTTCTCGGTGGGAACATTATATACGTCTATAACGTAATATAACCTAACCTAACCCATCTAGCCCCTGGCTGGTAATGTTTTACAGAATCCCGGTCGTGACGGTCCGTACCTCTTCGTGGGAAAATTATATGCGTCTATAACGTTATATATCCTAACCTAAGGCAACCTCACACCTCGAATGTAGTATTTTACAACATTCCTGGCGGGCCGGCCGCTACGTCTCTGTGGGAACATTGTGTACGTCTATAACGTAATATAACCTAACCTAACCCATCTAGCCCCTCGCTGGGAATTTTTTACAGAATCCCGTTCGGGGAGCCCCGTACCTCTTCGTGGGAACATTATATGCGTCTATAAAGTTATATATCCTAACCTAAGGCAACCTCATACCTCGAATGTAGTATTTTACAACATTCCTGACGGGCCGTCACCTACTTCTCGGTGGGAACATTATATACGTCTATAACGTAATATAACTTAACCTAACCCATCTAGCCCCTCGCTGGTGATGTTTTACAGAATCCCGGCCGTGTCGGACCGTACCTCTACGTGGAGACATTGCGTACGTCTATAACGTTATATATCCTAACCTAAGGCAACCTCACTCCTCGGATGTAGTATTTTACAACATTCCTGTCGGGCAGGCCGCTACTTCTCGGTGGGAACATTATTTACGTCTATAACGTAATATAACCTAACCTAACCCATCTAGCCCCTCGCTGGTGATATTTTACAGAATCCCGGCCGTGTCGGACCGTACCTCTACGTGGAGACATTGCGTACGTCTATAACGTTATATATCCTAACCTAAGGCAACCTCACTCCTCGGATGTAGTATTTTACAACATTCCTGTCGGGCAGGCCGCTACTTCTCGGTGGGAACATTATTTACGTCTATAACGTAATATAACCTAACCTAACCCATCTAGCCCCTCGCTGGTGATATTTTACAGAATCCCGGCCGTGTCGGACCGTACCTCTACGTGGAGACATTGCGTACGTCTATAACGTTATATAACCTAACCTAAGGCAACCTCACTCCTCGGATGTAGTATTTTACAACATTCCTGTCGGGCCGGCCGCTACTTCTCGGTGGGAACATTATTTACGTCTATAACGTAATATAACCTAAACTAACCCATCTAGCCCCTCGCTGGGAATTTTTTACAGAATCCCGTTCGTGTAGCCCCGTACCTCTTCGTGGGAACATTATATACGTCTATAACGTTATATATCCTAACTTAAGGCAACCTCACACCTCGGATGTAGTATTTTACAACATTCCTTGCGGGCCGGCCCCTACTTCTCGGTGGGAACATTATATACGCCTATAACGTAATATAACCTAACCTATCCCATCTAGCCCCTCGCTGGGAATTTTTTACAGAATCCCGGTCGTGTCGGCCCGTACCTCTCCCTGGGAACATTATACACGTCTGTAACCTTATATATCCTAACCTAAGGCAACCTCACACCTCGGATGTAGTATTTTACAACATTCCTGGCGGGCCGTCCCCTACTTCTCGGTGGGAACATTATATACGTCTATAACGTAATATAACTTAACCTAACCCATCTAGCCCCTCGCTGGTGATGTTTTACAGAATCCCGGCCGTGTCGGACCGTACCTCTACGTGGAGACATTGCGTACGTCTATAACGTTATATATCCTAACCTAAGGCAACCTCACTCCTCGGATGTAGTATTTTACAACATTCCTGTCGGGCAGGCCGCTACTTCTCTGTGGGAACATTATTTACGTCTATAACGTAATATAACCTAAACTAACCCATCTAGCCCCTCGCTGGGGATTTTTTACAGAATCCCGTTCGTGGAGCACCGTACCTCTTTGTGGGAACATTATATACGTCTATAACGTTATATATCCTAACCTAAGGCAACCTCACACCTCGGATGTAGCATTTTACAACATTCCTGGCGGGCCGGCCCCTACTTCTCGGTGGGAACATTATATACATCTATAACGTAATATAACCTAACCTAACCCATCCAGCCACTCGCCGGTAATGTTTTACAGAATCCCGGTCCTGTCGGCCCGTACCTCTCCGTGGGAACATTATATACGTCTGTAACGTTATATATCCTAACCTAAGGCAATCTAACATCTCGGATGTACTATTTTAACAACAATTCTGGCGTGTTGGCCCCTACTTCTCGGTGGGAACATTATATACGTCCATAACGTAATATAACCTAACCTAACCCATCCAGCCACTCGCTGGTAATGTTTTACAGAATCCCGGTCGGGTCGGCCCGTACCTCTCCGTGGGAACATTATAAACGTCTATAGCGTTATATATCCTAACCTAAGGCAGCCTAATATTTCGGATGTAGTATATTACAACATTCCTGGCGGGTCGGCCACTATTTCTCGGTGGGAACATTATATACGTCTATAACGTAATATAGCCTAACCTAACCCATCTGGCCCCTCGCTGGTGTTGTTTTACAGAATCCCGGTCGTGTCGGTCCGTGCCTCTCCGTGGGAACATTATAAACGTCTATAGCGTTATATATCCTAACCTAAGGCAACCTCACTCCTCGGATGTAGTATTTTACAACATTCCTGTCGGGCCGGCCGCTACTTCTCGGTGGGAACATTATTTACGTCTATAACGTAATATAACCTAACCTAACCCATCTAGCCCCTCGCTGGTAATGTTTTATAGAATCCCGGTCGTGTCGGCCCGTACCTCTCCGTGGGAACCTTATATACGTCTATAACGTTATATATCCTAACCTAAGGCAACCTCACTCCTCGGATGTAGTATTTTACAACATTCCTGTCGGGCCGGCCGCTACTTCTCGGTGGGAACATTATTTACGTCTATAACGTAATATAACCTAACCTAACCCATCTAGCCCCTCGCTGGTAATGTTTTACAGAATCCCGTTCGTGTAGCCCCGTACCTCTTCGTGGGAACATTATATACGTCTATTACGTTATATATCCTAACTTAACGCAACCTCACACCTCGGATGTAGTATTTTACAACATTCCTTGCGGGCCGGCCCCTACTTCTCCGTGGGAACATTATATACGCCTATAACGTAATATAACCTAACCTATCCCATCTAGCCCCTCGCTGGGAATTTTTTACAGAATCCCGTTCGTGGAGCACCGTACCTCTTTGTGGGAACATTATATACGTCTATAACGTTATATATCCTAACCTAAGGCAACCTCACACCTCGGATGTAGCATTTTACAACATTCCTGGCGGGCCGGCCCCTACTTCTCGGTGGGAACATTATATACATCTATAACGTAATATAACCTAACCTAACCCATCCAGCCACTCGCCGGTAATGTTTTACAGAATCCCGGTCCTGTCGGCCCGTACCTCTCCGTGGGAACATTATATACGTCTGTAACGTTATATATCCTAACCTAAGGCAATCTAACATCTCGGATGTACTATTTTACAACAATTCTGGCGTGTTGGCCCCTACTTCTCGGTGGGAACATTATATACGTCCATAACGTAATATAACCTAACCTAACCCATCCAGCCACTCGCTGGTAATGTTTTACAGAATCACGGTCGGGTCGGCCAGTACCTCTCCGTGGGAACATTATAAACGTCTATAGCGTTATATATCCTAACCTAAGGCAGCCTAATATTTCGGATGTAGTATATTACAACATTCCTGGCGGGTCGGCCACTATTTCTCGGTGGGAACATTATATACGTCTATAACGTAATATAGCCTAACCTAACCCATCTGGCCCCTCGCTGGTAATGTTTTACAGAATCCCGATCGTGTCGGCCCGTACCTCTCCGTGGGAACATTATATACGTCCATAACGCTATATATCCTAACCTAAGGCAACCTCACACCTCGGATGTAGTATTTTACAACATACCTGGCGGCTCGGCCCCTACTTCTCGATGGGAAAGTTATATACGTCTCCAACGTAATATAACCTAACCTAACCCATCTAGCACCTCGCTGGTGTTGTTTTACAGAATCCCGGTCGTGTCGGTCCGTGCCTCTCCGTGGGAACATTATAAACGTCTATAGCGTTATATATCCTAACCTAAGGCAATCTAACATCTCGGATGTACTATTTTACAACAATTCTGGCGTGTTGGCCCCTCCTTCTCGGTGGGAACATTATATACGTCCATAACGTAATATAACCTAACCTAACCCATCCGGCCCCTCGCTGGTAATGTTTTACAGAATCCCGGTCGGGTCGGCCCGTACCTCTCCGTGGGAACATTATAAAAGTCTATAGCGTTATATATCCTAACCTAAGGCAACCTCACACCTCCGATGTAGTATTTTACAACATTCCTGGCGGGTCGGCCCCTACATCTCGGTGGGAACATTATATACGTCTATAACGTAATATAACCCAACCTAACCCATCTAGCCCCTGGCTGGTAATGTTTTACAGAATCCCGGTCGTGTCGGCCCGTACCTCTCCGTGGGAACCTTATATACGTCTATAACGTTATATATCCTAACCTAAGGCAACCTCACACCTCCGATGTAGTATTTTACAACATTCCTGGCGGGCCGGGCCCTACTTCTCGGTGGGAACATTATATACGTCTATAACGTAATATAACCTAACCTAACCCATCTAGCCCCTCGCTGGTAATGTTTTACAGAATCCCGGTCGTGTCGGCCCGTACCTCTCCGTGGGAACATTGTAAACGTCTATAGCGTTATATATCCTAACCTAAGGCAGCCTAATATTTCGGATGTAGTATATTACAACATTCCTGGCGGGCCGGCCCCTACTTCTCGGTGGGAACATTATATACGTCTATAACGTAATATAGCCTAACCTAATCCATCTAGCCCCTGGCTGGTAATGTTTTACAGAATCCCGGTCGTGACGGTCCGTACCTCTTCGTGGGAAAATTATATGCGTCTATAACGTTATATATCCTAACCTAAGGCAACCTCACACCTCGAATGTAGTATTTTACAACATTCCTGACGGGCCGTCCCCTACTTCTCGGTGGGAACATTATATACGTCTATAACTTAATATAACTTAACCTAACCCATCTAGCCCCTCGCTGGTAATGTTTTACAGAATCCCGGTCGTGTCGGCCCGTACCTCTCCCTGGGAACATTATACACGTCTGTAACCTTGTATATCCTAACCTAAGGCAACATAACTCCTCGGATATAGTATTTTACAACATTCCTGTCGGGCCGGCCGCTACTTCTCGGTGGGAACATTATTTACGTCTACAAGGTAATATGACCTAACCTAACCCATCTAGCCCCTCGCTGGTGATGTTTTACAGAATCCCGGCCGTGTCGGACCGTACCTCTTCGTGGAGACATTGCGTACGTCTATAACCTTATATATCCTAACCTAAGGCAACCTCACTCCTCGGATGTAGTATTTTACAACATTCCTTACGGGCCGGCCGCTAATTCTCGGTGGGAACATTATTTACGTCTATAACGTAATATAACCTAACCTAACCCATCTAGCCCCTCGCTGGAGATGTTTTACAGAATCCCGGCCGTGTCGGAACGTACCTCTACGTGGAGACATTGGATACGTCTATAACGTTATATATCCTAACCTAAGGCAACCTCACTCCTCGGATGTAGTATTTTACAACATTCCTGTCGGGCCGGCCGCTACTTCTCGGTGGGAAGGTTATTTACGTCTATAACGTAATATAACCTAACCTAACCCATCTAGCCCCTCGCTGGGAATTTTTTACAGAATCCCGTTCGTGTAGCCCCGTACCTCTTCGTGGGAACATTATATACGTCTATAACGTTATATATCCTAACCTAAGGCAACCTCACACCTCGGATGTAGTATTTTACAACATTCCTGGCGGGCCGGCCCCAACTTCTCGGTGGGAACATTATATACGTCTATAACGTAATATAACCTAACCTAACCCATCTAGCCCCTCGCTGGTGATGTTTTACAAAATCCCGGCCGTGTCGGACCGTACCTCTACGTGGAGACATTGCGTACGTCTATAACGTTATATATCCTAACCTAAGGCAACCTCACTCCTCGGATGTAGTATTTTACAACATTCCTGTCGGGCAGGCCGCTACTTCTCGGTGGGAACGTTATTTACGTCTATAACGTAATATAACCTAACCTAACCCATCTAGCCCCTCGCTGGTGATATTTTACAGAATCCCGGCCGTGTCGGACCGTACCTCTACGTGGAGACATTGCGTACGTCTATAACGTTATATAACCTAACCTAAGGCAACCTCACTCCTCGGATGTAGTATTTTACAACATTCCTGTCGGGCCGGCCGCTACTTCTCGGTGGGAACATTATTTACGTCTATAACGTAATATAACCTAAACTAACCCATCTAGCCCCTCGCTGGGAATTTTTTACAGAATCCCGTTCGTGTAGCCCCGTACCTCTTCGTGGGAACATTATATACGTCTATAACGTTATATATCCTAACTTAAGGCAACCTCACACCTCGGATGTAGTATTTTACAACATTCCTTGCGGGCCGGCCCCTACTTCTCGGTGGGAACATTATATACGCCTATAACGTAATATAACCTAACCTATCCCATCTAGCCCCTCGCTGGGAATTTTTTACAGAATCCCGTTCGTGGAGCACCGTACCTCTTCGTGGGAAAATTATATGCGTCTATAACGTTATATATCCTAACCTAAGGCAACCTCACACCTCGAATGTAGTATTTTACAACATTCCTGACGGGCCGTCCCCTACTTCTCGGTGGGAACATTATATACATCTATAACTTAATATAACTTAACCTAACCCATCTAGCCCCTCGCTGGTAATGTTTTACAGAATCCCGGTCGTGTCGGCCCGTACCTCTCCCTGGGAACATTATACACGTCTGTAACCTTGTATATCCTAACCTAAGGCAACCTAACTCCTCGGATATAGTATTTTACAACATTCCTGTCGGGCCGGCCGCTACTTCTCGGTGGGAACATTATTTACGTCTACAAGGTAATATGACCTAACCTAACCCATCTAGCCCCTCGCTGGTGATGTTTTACAGAATCCCGGCCGTGTCGGACCGTACCTCTTCGTGGAGACATTGCGTACGTCTATAACCTTATATATCCTAACCTAAGGCAACCTCACTCCTCGGATGTAGTATTTTACAACATTCCTTACGGGCCGGCCGCTAATTCTCGGTGGGAACATTATTTACGTCTATAACGTAATATAACCTAACCTAACCCATCTAGCCCCTCGCTGGAGATGTTTTACAGAATCCCGGCCGTGTCGGAACGTACCTCTACGTGGAGACATTGGATACGTCTATAACGTTATATATCCTAACCTAAGGCAACCTCACTCCTCGGATGTAGTATTTTACAACATTCCTGTCGGGCCGGCCGCTACTTCTCGGTGGGAAGGTTATTTACGTCTATAACGTAATATAACCTAACCTAACCCATCTAGCCCCTCGCTGGGAATTTTTTACAGAATCCCGTTCGTGTAGCCCCGTACCTTTTCGTGGGAACATTATATACGTCTATAACGTTATATATCCTAACCTAAGGCAACCTCATACCTCGAATGTAGTATTTTACAACATTCCTGACGGGCCGTCACCTACTTCTCGGTGGGAACATTATATACGTCTATAACGTAATATAACTTAACCTAACCCATCTAGCCCCTGGCTGGTAATGTTTTACAGAATCCCGGTCGTGACGGTCCGTACCTCTTCGTGGGAAAATTATATGCGTCTATAACGTTATATATCCTAACCTAAGGCAACCTCACACCTCGAATGTAGTATTTTACAACATTCCTGGCGGGCCGGCCGCTACGTCTCTGTGGGAACATTGTATACGTCTATAACGTAATATAACCTAACCTAACCCATCTAGCCCCTCGCTGGGAATTTTTTACAGAATCCCGTTCGGGGAGCCCCGTACCTCTTCGTGGGAACATTATATGCGTCTATAAAGTTATATATCCTAACCTAAGGCAACCTCATACCTCGAATGTAGTATTTTACAACATTCCTGACGGGCCGTCACCTACTTCTCGGTGGGAACATTATATACGTCTATAACGTAATATAACTTAACCTAACCCATCTAGCCCCTCGCTGGTGATGTTTTACGGAATCCCGGCCGTGTCGGACCGTACCTCTACGTGGGGACATTGCGTACGTCTATAACCTTATATATCCTAACCTAAGGCAACCTCACTCCTCGGATGTAGTATTTTACAACATTCCTTACGGGCCGGCCGCTAATTCTCGGTGGGAACATTATTTACGTCTATAACGTAATATAACCTAACCTAACCCATCTAGCCCCTCGCTGGAGATGTTTTACAGAATCCCGGCCGTGTCGGAACGTACCTCTACGTGGAGACATTGGATACGTCTATAACGTTATATATCCTAACCTAAGGCAACCTCACTCCTCGGATGTAGTATTTTACAACATTCCTGTCGGGCCGGCCGCTACTTCTCGGTGGGAAGGTATTTACGTCTATAACGTAATATAACCTAACATAACCCATCTAGCCCCTCGCTGGGAATTTTTTACAGAATCCCGTTCGGGGAGCCCCGTACCTCTTCGTGGGAACATTATATGCGTCTATAAAGTTATATATCCTAACCTAAGGCAACCTCATACCTCGAATGTAGTATTTTACAACATTCCTGACGGGCCGTCACCTACTTCTCGGTGGGAACATTATATACGTCTATAACGTAATATAACTTAACCTAACCCATCTAGCCCCTGGCTGGTAATGTTTTACAGAATCCCGGTCGTGACGGTCCGTACCTCTTCGTGGGAAAATTATATGCGTCTATAACGTTATATATCCTAACCTAAGGCAACCTCACACCTCGGATGTAGTATTTTACAACATTCCTTGCGGGCCGGCCCCTACTTCTCGGTGGGAACATTATATACGCCTATAACGTAATATAACCTAACCTATCCCATCTAGCCCCTCGCTGGGAATTTTTTACAGAATCCCGGTCGTGTCGGCCCGTACCTCTCCCTGGGAACATTATACACGTCTGTAACCTTATATATCCTAACCTAAGGCAACCTAACTCCTCGGATATAGTATTTTACAACATTCCTGTCGGGCCGGCCGCTACTTCTCGGTGGGAACATTATTTACGTCTACAACGTAATATGACCTAACCTAACCCATCTAGCCCCTCGCTGGTGATGTTTTACAGAATCCCGGCCGTGTCGGACCGTACCTCTACGTGGGGACATTGCGTACGTCTATAACCTTATATATCCTAACCTAAGGCAACCTCACTCCTCGGATGTAGTATTTTACAACATTCCTTACGGGCCGGCCGCTAATTCTCGGTGGGAACATTATTTACGTCTATAACGTAATATAACCTAACCTAACCCATCTAGCCCCTCGCTGGAGATGTTTTACAGAATCCCGGCCGTGTCGGAACGTACCTCTACGTGGAGACATTGGATACGTCTATAACGTTATATATCCTAACCTAAGGCAACCTCACTCCTCGGATGTAGTATTTTACAAAATTCCTGTCGGGCCGGCCGCTACTTCTCGGTGGGAAGGTTATTTACGTCTATAACGTAATATAACCTAACCTAACCCATCTAGCCCCTCGCTGGGAATTTTTTACAGAATCCCGTTCGTGTAGCCCCGTACCTCTTCGTGGGAACATTATATACGTCTATAACGTTATATATCCTAACCTAAGGCAACCTCACACCTCGGATGTAGTATTTTACAACATTCCTGGCGGGCCGGCCCCAACTTCTCGGTGGGAACATTATATACGTCTATAACGTAATATAACCTAACCTAACCCATCTAGCCCCTGGCTGGTAATGTTTTACAGAATCCCGGTCGTGACGGTCCGTACCTCTTCGTGGGAAAATTATATGCGTCTATAACGTTATATATCCTAACCTAAGGCAACCTCACACCTCGAATGTAGTATTTTACAACATTCCTGGCGGGCCGGCCGCTACGTCTCTGTGGGAACATTGTATACGTCTATAACGTAATATAACCTAACCTAACCCATCTAGCCCCTCGCTGGGAATTTTTTACAGAATCCCGTTCGGGGAGCCCCGTACCTCTTCGTGGGAACATTATATGCGTCTATAAAGTTATATATCCTAACCTAAGGCAACCTCATACCTCGAATGTAGTATTTTACAACATTCCTGACGGGCCGTCACCTACTTCTCGGTGGGAACATTATATACGTCTATAACGTAATATAACTTAACCTAACCCATCTAGCCCCTCGCTGGTGATGTTTTACAGAATCCCGGCCGTGTCGGACCGTACCTCTACGTGGAGACATTGCGTACGTCTATAACGTTATATATCCTAACCTAAGGCAACCTCACTCCTCGGATGTAGTATTTTACAACATTCCTGTCGGGCAGGCCGCTACTTCTCGGTGGGAACATTATTTACGTCTATAACGTAATATAACCTAACCTAACCCATCTAGCCCCTCGCTGGTGATATTTTACAGAATCCCGGCCGTGTCGGACCGTACCTCTACGTGGAGACATTGCGTACGTCTATAACGTTATATAACCTAACCTAAGGCAACCTCACTCCTCGGATGTAGTATTTTACAACATTCCTGTCGGGCCGGCCGCTACTTCTCGGTGGGAACATTATTTACGTCTATAACGTAATATAACCTAAACTAACCCATCTAGCCCCTCGCTGGGAATTTTTTACAGAATCCCGTTCGTGTAGCCCCGTACCTCTTCGTGGGAACATTATATACGTCTATAACGTTATATATCCTAACTTAAGGCAACCTCACACCTCGGATGTAGTATTTTACAACATTCCTTGCGGGCCGGCCCCTACTTCTCGGTGGGAACATTATATACGCCTATAACGTAATATAACCTAACCTATCCCATCTAGCCCCTCGCTGGGAATTTTTTACAGAATCCCGGTCGTGTCGGCCCGTACCTCTCCCTGGGAACATTATACACGTCTGTAACCTTATATATCCTAACCTAAGGCAACCTCACACCTCGGATGTAGTATTTTACAACATTCCTGGCGGGCCGTCCCCTACTTCTCGGTGGGAACATTATATACGTCTATAACGTAATATAACTTAACCTAACCCATCTAGCCCCTCGCTGGTGATGTTTTACAGAATCCCGGCCGTGTCGGACCGTACCTCTACGTGGAGACATTGCGTACGTCTATAACGTTATATATCCTAACCTAAGGCAACCTCACTCCTCGGATGTAGTATTTTACAACATTCCTGTCGGGCAGGCCGCTACTTCTCTGTGGGAACATTATTTACGTCTATAACGTAATATAACCTAAACTAACCCATCTAGCCCCTCGCTGGGGATTTTTTACAGAATCCCGTTCGTGGAGCACCGTACCTCTTTGTGGGAACATTATATACGTCTATAACGTTATATATCCTAACCTAAGGCAACCTCACACCTCGGATGTAGCATTTTACAACATTCCTGGCGGGCCGGCCCCTACTTCTCGGTGGGAACATTATATACATCTATAACGTAATATAACCTAACCTAACCCATCCAGCCACTCGCCGGTAATGTTTTACAGAATCCCGGTCCTGTCGGCCCGTACCTCTCCGTGGGAACATTATATACGTCTGTAACGTTATATATCCTAACCTAAGGCAATCTAACATCTCGGATGTACTATTTTACAACAATTCTGGCGTGTTGGCCCCTACTTCTCGGTGGGAACATTATATACGTCCATAACGTAATATAACCTAACCTAACCCATCCAGCCACTCGCTGGTAATGTTTTACAGAATCCCGGTCGGGTCGGCCCGTACCTCTCCGTGGGAACATTATAAACGTCTATAGCGTTATATATCCTAACCTAAGGCAGCCTAATATTTCGGATGTAGTATATTACAACATTCCTGGCGGGTCGGCCACTATTTCTCGGTGGGAACATTATATACGTCTATAACGTAATATAGCCTAACCTAACCCATCTGGCCCCTCGCTGGTGTTGTTTTACAGAATCCCGGTCGTGTCGGTCCGTGCCTCTCCGTGGGAACATTATAAACGTCTATAGCGTTATATATCCTAACCTAAGGCAACCTCACTCCTCGGATGTAGTATTTTACAACATTCCTGTCGGGCCGGCCGCTACTTCTCGGTGGGAACATTATTTACGTCTATAACGTAATATAACCTAACCTAACCCATCTAGCCCCTCGCTGGTAATGTTTTACAGAATCCCGGTCGTGTCGGCCCGTACCTCTCCGTGGGAACCTTATATACGTCTATAACGTTATATATCCTAACCTAAGGCAACCTCACTCCTCGGATGTAGTATTTTACAACATTCCTGTCGGGCCGGCCGCTACTTCTCGGTGGGAACATTATTTACGTCTATAACGTAATATAACCTAACCTAACCCATCTAGCCCCTCGCTGGTAATGTTTTACAGAATCCCGTTCGTGTAGCCCCGTACCTCTTCGTGGGAACATTATATACGTCTATTACGTTATATATCCTAACTTAACGCAACCTCACACCTCGGATGTAGTATTTTACAACATTCCTTGCGGGCCGGCCCCTACTTCTCCGTGGGAACATTATATACGCCTATAACGTAATATAACCTAACCTATCCCATCTAGCCCCTCGCTGGGAATTTTTTACAGAATCCCGTTCGTGGAGCACCGTACCTCTTTGTGGGAACATTATATACGTCTATAACGTTATATATCCTAACCTAAGGCAACCTCACACCTCGGATGTAGCATTTTACAACATTCCTGACGGGCCGGCCCCTACTTCTCGGTGGGAACATTATATACATCTATAACGTAATATAACCTAACCTAACCCATCCAGCCACTCGCCGGTAATGTTTTACAGAATCCCGGTCCTGTCGGCCCGTACCTCTCCGTGGGAACATTATATACGTCTGTAACGTTATATATCCTAACCTAAGGCAATCTAACATCTCGGATGTACTATTTTACAACAATTCTGGCGTGTTGGCCCCTACTTCTCGGTGGGAACATTATATACGTCCATAACGTAATATAACCTAACCTAACCCATCCAGCCACTCGCTGGTAATGTTTTACAGAATCACGGTCGGGTCGGCCAGTACCTCTCCGTGGGAACATTATAAACGTCTATAGCGTTATATATCCTAACCTAAGGCAGCCTAATATTTCGGATGTAGTATATTACAACATTCCTGGCGGGTCGGCCACTATTTCTCGGTGGGAACATTATATACGTCTATAACGTAATATAGCCTAACCTAACCCATCTGGCCCCTCGCTGGTAATGTTTTACAGAATCCCGATCGTGTCGGCCCGTACCTCTCCGTGGGAACATTATATACGTCCATAACGCTATATATCCTAACCTAAGGCAACCTCACACCTCGGATGTAGTATTTTACAACATACCTGGCGGCTCGGCCCCTACTTCTCGATGGGAAAGTTATATACGTCTCCAACGTAATATAACCTAACCTAACCCATCTAGCACCTCGCTGGTGTTGTTTTACAGAATCCCGGTCGTGTCGGTCCGTGCCTCTCCGTGGGAACATTATAAACGTCTATAGCGTTATATATCCTAACCTAAGGCAATCTAACATCTCGGATGTACTATTTTACAACAATTCTGGCGTGTTGGCCCCTCCTTCTCGGTGGGAACATTATATACGTCCATAACGTAATATAACCTAACCTAACCCATCCGGCCCCTCGCTGGTAATGTTTTACAGAATCCCGGTCGGGTCGGCCCGTACTTCTCCGTGGGAACATTATAAAAGTCTATAGCGTTATATATCCTAACCTAAGGCAACCTCACACCTCCGATGTAGTATTTTACAACATTCCTGGCGGGTCGGCCCCTACATCTCGGTGGGAACATTATATACGTCTATAACGTAATATAACCCAACCTAACCCATCTAGCCCCTGGCTGGTAATGTTTTACAGAATCCCGGTCGTGTCGGCCCGTACCTCTCCGTGGGAACCTTATATACGTCTATAACGTTATATATCCTAACCTAAGGCAACCTCACACCTCCGATGTAGTATTTTACAACATTCCTGGCGGGCCGGGCCCTACTTCTCGGTGGGAACATTATATACGTCTATAACGTAATATAACCTAACCTAACCCATCTAGCCCCTCGCTGGTAATGTTTTACAGAATCCCGGTCGTGTCGGCCCGTACCTCTCCGTGGGAACATTGTAAACGTCTATAGCGTTATATATCCTAACCTAAGGCAGCCTAATATTTCGGATGTAGTATATTACAACATTCCTGGCGGGCCGGCCCCTACTTCTCGGTGGGAACATTATATACGTCTATAACGTAATATAGCCTAACCTAATCCATCTAGCCCCTGGCTGGTAATGTTTTACAGAATCCCGGTCGTGACGGTCCGTACCTCTTCGTGGGAAAATTATATGCGTCTATAACGTTATATATCCTAACCTAAGGCAACCTCACACCTCGAATGTAGTATTTTACAACATTCCTGACGGGCCGTCCCCTACTTCTCGGTGGGAACATTATATACGTCTATAACTTAATATAACTTAACCTAACCCATCTAGCCCCTCGCTGGTAATGTTTTACAGAATCCCGGTCGTGTCGGCCCGTACCTCTCCCTGGGAACATTATACACGTCTATAACCTTATATATCCTAACCTAAGGCAACCTAACTCCTCGGATATAGTATTTTACAACATTCCTGTCGGGCCGGCCGCTACTTCTCGGTGGGAACATTATTTACGTATACAACGTAATATGACCTAACCTAACCCATCTAGCCCCTCGCTGGTGATGTTTTACAGAATCCCGGCCGTGTCGGACCGTACCTCTACGTGGAGACATTGCGTACGTCTATAACGTTATATATCCTAACCTAAGGCAACCTCACTCCTCGGATGTAGTATTTTACAACATTCCTGACGGGCCGGCCGCTAATTCTCGGTGGGAACATTATTTACGTCTATAACGTAATATAACCTAACCTAACCCATCTAGCCCCTCGCTGGAGATGTTTTACAGAATCCCGGCCGTGTCGGAACGTACCTCTACGTGGAGACATTGGATACGTCTATAACGTTATATATCCTAACCTAAGGCAACCTCACTCCTCGGATGTAGTATTTTACAACATTCCTGTCGGGCCGGCCGCTACTTCTCGGTGGGAAGGTTATTTACGTCTATAACGTAATATAACCTAACCTAACCCATCTAGCCCCTCGCTGGGAATTTTTTACAGAATCCCGTTCGTGTAGCCCCGTACCTCTTCGTGGGAACATTATATACGTCTATAACGTTATATATCCTAACCTAAGGCAACCTCACACCTCGGATGTAGTATTTTACAACATTCCTGGCGGGCCGGCCCCAACTTCTCGGTGGGAACATTATATACGTCTATAACGTAATATAACCTAACCTAACCCATCTAGCCCCTGGCTGGTAATGTTTTACAGAATCCCGGTCGTGACGGTCCGTACCTCTTCGTGGGAAAATTATATGCGTCTATAACGTTATATATCCTAACCTAAGGCAACCTCACACCTCGGATGTAGTATTTTACAACATTCCTGACGGGCCGTCCCCTACTTCTCGGTGGGAACATTATATACGTCTATAACGTAATATAACTTAACCTAACCCATCTAGCCCCTCGCTGGTGATGTTTTACAGAATCCCGGCCGTGTCGGACCGTACCTCTACGTGGAGACATTGCGTACGTCTAAAACGTTATATATCCTAACCTAAGGCAACCTCACTCCTCGGATGTAGTATTTTACAACATTCCTGTCGGGCAGGCCGCTACTTCTCGGTGGGAACATTATTTACGTCTATAACGTAATATAACCTAACCTAACCCATCTAGCCCCTCGCTGGTGATATTTTACAGAATCCCGGCCGTGTCGGACCGTACCTCCACGTGGAGACATTGCGTACGTCTATAACGTTATATAACCTAACCTAAGGCAACCTCACTCCTCGGATGTAGTATTTCACAACATTCCTGTCGGGCCGGCCGCTACTTCTCGGTGGGAACATTATTTACGTCTATAACGTAATATAACCTAAACTAACCCATCTAGCCCCTCGCTGGGAATTTTTTACAGAATCCCGTTCGTGTAGCCCCGTACCTCTTCGTGGGAAAATTATATACGTCTATAACGTTATATATCCTAACTTAAGGCAACCTCACTCCTCGGATGTAGTATTTTACAACATTCCTTGCGGGCCGGCCCCTACTTCTCGGTGGGAACATTATATACGCCTATAACGTAATATAACCTAACCTATCCCATCTAGCCCCTCGCTGGGAATTTTTTACAGAATCCCGTTCGTGGAGCCCCATACCTCTTCGTGGGATCATTATATGCGTCTATAAAGCTATATATCCTAACCTAAGGCAACCTCATACCTCGAATGTAGTATTTTACAACATTCCTGACGGGCCGTCCCCTACTTCTCGGTGGGAACATTATATACGTCTATAACGTAATATAACTTAACCTAACCCATCTAGCCCCTCGCTGGTGATGTTTTACAGAATCCCGGCCGTGTCGGACCGTACCTCTACGTGGAGACATTGCGTACGTCAATAACGTTATATATCCTAACCTAAGGCAACCTCACTCCTCGGATGTAGTATTTTACAACATTCCTGTCGGGAAGGCCGCTACTTCTCGGTGGGAACATTATTTACGTCTATAACGTAATATAACCTAACCTAACCCATCTAGCCCCTCGCTGGTGATGTTTTACAGAATCCCGGCCGTGTCGGACCGTACCTCTACGTGGAGACATTGCGTACGTCTATAACGTTATATAACCTAACCAAAGGCAACCTCACTCCTCGGATGTAGTATTTTACAACATTCCTGTCGGGCCGGCCGCTACTTCTCGGTGGGAACAATATTTACGTCTATAACGTAATATAACCTAAACTAACCCATGTAGCCCCTCGCTGGGAATTTTTTACAGAATCCCGTTCGTGTAGCCCCGTACCTCTTCGTGGGAACATTATATACGTCTATAACGTTATATATCCTAACTTAAGGCAACCTCACACCTCGGATGTAGTATTTTACAACATTCCTTGCGGGCCGGCCCCTACTTCTCGCTGGGAACATTATATACGCCTATAACGTAATATAACCTAACCTATCCCATCTAGCCCCTCGCTGGGAATTTTTTACAGAATCCCGTTCGTGGAGCACCGTACCTCTTTGTGGGAACATTATATACGTCTATAACGTTATATATCCTAACCTAAGGCAACCTCACACCTCGGATGTAGCATTTTACAACATTCCTGGCGGGCCGGCCCCAACTTCTCGGTGGGAACATTATATACGTCTATAACGTAATATACCCTAACCTAACCCATCTAGC
Source organism: Xylocopa violacea (assembly GCA_963969225.1). NCBI lineage: Eukaryota > Metazoa > Arthropoda > Insecta > Hymenoptera > Apidae > Xylocopa > Xylocopa violacea. Next base: position 2,349,104 of record CAXAJV010000247.1, on the reverse strand, counting down.
CCCTGGCTGGTAATGTTTTACAGAATCCCGGTCGTGACGGACCGTAACTCTTCGTGGGAACATTATATACGACTGTAACATTATATATCCTAACCTAAGGCAATCTAACATCTCGGATGTACTATTTTACAACAATTCTGGCGTGTTGGCCCCTACTTCTCGGTGGGAACATTATATACGTCCATAACGTAATATAACCTAACCTAACCCATCCAGCCCCTCGCTGGTAATGTTTTACAGAATCCCGGTCGGGTCGGCCCGTACCTCTCCGTGGGAACATTATAAAAGTCTATAGCGTTATATATCCTAACCTAAGGCAACCTCACACCTCCGATGTAGTATTTTACAACATTCCTGGCGGGTCGGCCCCTACATCTCGGTGGGAACATTATATACGTCTATAACGTAATATAACCCAACCTAACCCATCTAGCCCCTGGCTGGTAATGTTTTACAGAATCCCGGTCGTGTCGGCCCGTACCTCTCCGTGGGAACCTTATATACGTCTATAACGTTATATATCCTAACCTAAGGCAACCTCACACCTCGAATGTAGTATTTTACAACATTCCTGGCGGGCCGGCCGCTACGTCTCTGTGGGAACATTGTATACGTCTATAACGTAATATAACCTAACCTAACCCATCTAGCCCCTCGCTGGGAATTTTTTACAGAATCCCGTTCGGGGAGCCCCGTACCTCTTCGTGGGAACATTATATGCGTCTATAAAGTTATATATCCTAACCTAAGGCAACCTCATACCTCGAATGTAGTATTTTACAACATTCCTGACGGGCCGTCACCTACTTCTCGGTGGGAACATTATATACGTCTATAACGTAATATAACTTAACCTAACCCATCTAGCCCCTCGCTGGTGATGTTTTACAGAATCCCGGCCGTGTCGGACCGTACCTCTACGTGGAGACATTGCGTACGTCTATAACGTTATATATCCTAACCTAAGGCAACCTCACTCCTCGGATGTAGTATTTTACAACATTCCTGTCGGGCAGGCCGCTACTTCTCTGTGGGAACATTATTTACGTCTATAACGTAATATAACCTAAACTAACCCATCTAGCCCCTCGCTGGGGATTTTTTACAGAATCCCGTTCGTGGAGCACCGTACCTCTTTGTGGGAACATTATATACGTCTATAACGTTATATATCCTAACCTAAGGCAACCTCACACCTCGGATGTAGCATTTTACAACATTCCTGGCGGGCCGGCCCCTACTTCTCGGTGGGAACATTATATACATCTATAACGTAATATAACCTAACCTAACCCATCCAGCCACTCGCCGGTAATGTTTTACAGAATCCCGGTCCTGTCGGCCCGTACCTCTCCGTGGGAACATTATATACGTCTGTAACGTTATATATCCTAACCTAAGGCAATCTAACATCTCGGATGTACTATTTTACAACAATTCTGGCGTGTTGGCCCCTACTTCTCGGTGGGAACATTATATACGTCCATAACGTAATATAACCTAACCTAACCCATCCAGCCACTCGCTGGTAATGTTTTACAGAATCCCGGTCGGGTCGGCCCGTACCTCTCCGTGGGAACATTATAAACGTCTATAGCGTTATATATCCTAACCTAAGGCAGCCTAATATTTCGGATGTAGTATATTACAACATTCCTGGCGGGTCGGCCACTATTTCTCGGTGGGAACATTATATACGTCTATAACGTAATATAGCCTAACCTAACCCATCTGGCCCCTCGCTGGTGTTGTTTTACAGAATCCCGGTCGTGTCGGTCCGTGCCTCTCCGTGGGAACATTATAAACGTCTATAGCGTTATATATCCTAACCTAAGGCAACCTCACTCCTCGGATGTAGTATTTTACAACATTCCTGTCGGGCCGGCCGCTACTTCTCGGTGGGAACATTATTTACGTCTATAACGTAATATAACCTAACCTAACCCATCTAGCCCCTCGCTGGTAATGTTTTACAGAATCCCGTTCGTGTAGCCCCGTACCTCTTCGTGGGAACATTATATACGTCTATTACGTTATATATCCTAACTTAACGCAACCTCACACCTCGGATGTAGTATTTTACAACATTCCTTGCGGGCCGGCCCCTACTTCTCCGTGGGAACATTATATACGCCTATAACGTAATATAACCTAACCTATCCCATCTAGCCCCTCGCTGGGAATTTTTTACAGAATCCCGTTCGTGGAGCACCGTACCTCTTTGTGGGAACATTATATACGTCTATAACGTTATATATCCTAACCTAAGGCAACCTCACACCTCGGATGTAGCATTTTACAACATTCCTGACGGGCCGGCCCCTACTTCTCGGTGGGAACATTATATACATCTATAACGTAATATAACCTAACCTAACCCATCCAGCCACTCGCCGGTAATGTTTTACAGAATCCCGGTCCTGTCGGCCCGTACCTCTCCGTGGGAACATTATATACGTCTGTAACGTTATATATCCTAACCTAAGGCAATCTAACATCTCGGATGTACTATTTTACAACAATTCTGGCGTGTTGGCCCCTACTTCTCGGTGGGAACATTATATACGTCCATAACGTAATATAACCTAACCTAACCCATCCAGCCACTCGCTGGTAATGTTTTACAGAATCACGGTCGGGTCGGCCAGTACCTCTCCGTGGGAACATTATAAACGTCTATAGCGTTATATATCCTAACCTAAGGCAGCCTAATATTTCGGATGTAGTATATTACAACATTCCTGGCGGGTCGGCCACTATTTCTCGGTGGGAACATTATATACGTCTATAACGTAATATAGCCTAACCTAACCCATCTGGCCCCTCGCTGGTAATGTTTTACAGAATCCCGATCGTGTCGGCCCGTACCTCTCCGTGGGAACATTATATACGTCCATAACGCTATATATCCTAACCTAAGGCAACCTCACACCTCGGATGTAGTATTTTACAACATACCTGGCGGCTCGGCCCCTACTTCTCGATGGGAAAGTTATATACGTCTCCAACGTAATATAACCTAACCTAACCCATCTAGCACCTCGCTGGTGTTGTTTTACAGAATCCCGGTCGTGTCGGTCCGTGCCTCTCCGTGGGAACATTATAAACGTCTATAGCGTTATATATCCTAACCTAAGGCAATCTAACATCTCGGATGTACTATTTTACAACAATTCTGGCGTGTTGGCCCCTCCTTCTCGGTGGGAACATTATATACGTCCATAACGTAATATAACCTAACCTAACCCATCCGGCCCCTCGCTGGTAATGTTTTACAGAATCCCGGTCGGGTCGGCCCGTACTTCTCCGTGGGAACATTATAAAAGTCTATAGCGTTATATATCCTAACCTAAGGCAACCTCACACCTCCGATGTAGTATTTTACAACATTCCTGGCGGGTCGGCCCCTACATCTCGGTGGGAACATTATATACGTCTATAACGTAATATAACCCAACCTAACCCATCTAGCCCCTGGCTGGTAATGTTTTACAGAATCCCGGTCGTGTCGGCCCGTACCTCTCCGTGGGAACCTTATATACGTCTATAACGTTATATATCCTAACCTAAGGCAACCTCACACCTCCGATGTAGTATTTTACAACATTCCTGGCGGGCCGGGCCCTACTTCTCGGTGGGAACATTATATACGTCTATAACGTAATATAACCTAACCTAACCCATCTAGCCCCTCGCTGGTAATGTTTTACAGAATCCCGGTCGTGTCGGCCCGTACCTCTCCGTGGGAACATTGTAAACGTCTATAGCGTTATATATCCTAACCTAAGGCAGCCTAATATTTCGGATGTAGTATATTACAACATTCCTGGCGGGCCGGCCCCTACTTCTCGGTGGGAACATTATATACGTCTATAACGTAATATAGCCTAACCTAATCCATCTAGCCCCTGGCTGGTAATGTTTTACAGAATCCCGGTCGTGACGGTCCGTACCTCTTCGTGGGAAAATTATATGCGTCTATAACGTTATATATCCTAACCTAAGGCAACCTCACACCTCGAATGTAGTATTTTACAACATTCCTGACGGGCCGTCCCCTACTTCTCGGTGGGAACATTATATACGTCTATAACTTAATATAACTTAACCTAACCCATCTAGCCCCTCGCTGGTAATGTTTTACAGAATCCCGGTCGTGTCGGCCCGTACCTCTCCCTGGGAACATTATACACGTCTATAACCTTATATATCCTAACCTAAGGCAACCTAACTCCTCGGATATAGTATTTTACAACATTCCTGTCGGGCCGGCCGCTACTTCTCGGTGGGAACATTATTTACGTATACAACGTAATATGACCTAACCTAACCCATCTAGCCCCTCGCTGGTGATGTTTTACAGAATCCCGGCCGTGTCGGACCGTACCTCTACGTGGAGACATTGCGTACGTCTCTAACCTTATATATCCTAACCTAAGGCAACCTCACTCCTCGGATGTAGTATTTTACAACATTCCTGACGGGCCGGCCGCTAATTCTCGGTGGGAACATTATTTACGTCTATAACGTAATATAACCTAACCTAACCCATCTAGCCCCTCGCTGGAGATGTTTTACAGAATCCCGGCCGTGTCGGAACGTACCTCTACGTGGAGACATTGGATACGTCTATAACGTTATATATCCTAACCTAAGGCAACCTCACTCCTCGGATGTAGTATTTTACAACATTCCTGTCGGGCCGGCCGCTACTTCTCGGTGGGAAGGTTATTTACGTCTATAACGTAATATAACCTAACCTAACCCATCTAGCCCCTCGCTGGGAATTTTTTACAGAATCCCGTTCGTGTAGCCCCGTACCTCTTCGTGGGAACATTATATACGTCTATAACGTTATATATCCTAACCTAAGGCAACCTCACACCTCGGATGTAGTATTTTACAACATTCCTGGCGGGCCGGCCCCAACTTCTCGGTGGGAACATTATATACGTCTATAACGTAATATAACCTAACCTAACCCATCTAGCCCCTGGCTGGTAATGTTTTACAGAATCCCGGTCGTGACGGTCCGTACCTCTTCGTGGGAAAATTATATGCGTCTATAACGTTATATATCCTAACCTAAGGCAACCTCACACCTCGGATGTAGTATTTTACAACATTCCTGACGGGCCGTCCCCTACTTCTCGGTGGGAACATTATATACGTCTATAACGTAATATAACTTAACCTAACCCATCTAGCCCCTCGCTGGTGATGTTTTACAGAATCCCGGCCGTGTCGGACCGTACCTCTACGTGGAGACATTGCGTACGTCTAAAACGTTATATATCCTAACCTAAGGCAACCTCACTCCTCGGATGTAGTATTTTACAACATTCCTGTCGGGCAGGCCGCTACTTCTCGGTGGGAACATTATTTACGTCTATAACGTAATATAACCTAACCTAACCCATCTAGCCCCTCGCTGGTGATATTTTACAGAATCCCGGCCGTGTCGGACCGTACCTCCACGTGGAGACATTGCGTACGTCTATAACGTTATATAACCTAACCTAAGGCAACCTCACTCCTCGGATGTAGTATTTCACAACATTCCTGTCGGGCCGGCCGCTACTTCTCGGTGGGAACATTATTTACGTCTATAACGTAATATAACCTAAACTAACCCATCTAGCCCCTCGCTGGGAATTTTTTACAGAATCCCGTTCGTGTAGCCCCGTACCTCTTCGTGGGAAAATTATATACGTCTATAACGTTATATATCCTAACTTAAGGCAACCTCACTCCTCGGATGTAGTATTTTACAACATTCCTTGCGGGCCGGCCCCTACTTCTCGGTGGGAACATTATATACGCCTATAACGTAATATAACCTAACCTATCCCATCTAGCCCCTCGCTGGGAATTTTTTACAGAATCCCGTTCGTGGAGCCCCATACCTCTTCGTGGGATCATTATATGCGTCTATAAAGCTATATATCCTAACCTAAGGCAACCTCATACCTCGAATGTAGTATTTTACAACATTCCTGACGGGCCGTCCCCTACTTCTCGGTGGGAACATTATATACGTCTATAACGTAATATAACTTAACCTAACCCATCTAGCCCCTCGCTGGTGATGTTTTACAGAATCCCGGCCGTGTCGGACCGTACCTCTACGTGGAGACATTGCGTACGTCAATAACGTTATATATCCTAACCTAAGGCAACCTCACTCCTCGGATGTAGTATTTTACAACATTCCTGTCGGGAAGGCCGCTACTTCTCGGTGGGAACATTATTTACGTCTATAACGTAATATAACCTAACCTAACCCATCTAGCCCCTCGCTGGTGATGTTTTACAGAATCCCGGCCGTGTCGGACCGTACCTCTACGTGGAGACATTGCGTACGTCTATAACGTTATATAACCTAACCAAAGGCAACCTCACTCCTCGGATGTAGTATTTTACAACATTCCTGTCGGGCCGGCCGCTACTTCTCGGTGGGAACAATATTTACGTCTATAACGTAATATAACCTAAACTAACCCATGTAGCCCCTCGCTGGGAATTTTTTACAGAATCCCGTTCGTGTAGCCCCGTACCTCTTCGTGGGAACATTATATACGTCTATAACGTTATATATCCTAACTTAAGGCAACCTCACACCTCGGATGTAGTATTTTACAACATTCCTTGCGGGCCGGCCCCTACTTCTCGCTGGGAACATTATATACGCCTATAACGTAATATAACCTAACCTATCCCATCTAGCCCCTCGCTGGGAATTTTTTACAGAATCCCGTTCGTGGAGCACCGTACCTCTTTGTGGGAACATTATATACGTCTATAACGTTATATATCCTAACCTAAGGCAACCTAACTCCTCGGATATAGTATTTTACAACATTCCTGTCGGGCCGGCCGCTACTTCTCGGTGGGAACATTATTTACGTATACAACGTAATATGACCTAACCTAACCCATCTAGCCCCTCGCTGGTGATGTTTTACAGAATCCCGGCCGTGTCGGACCGTACCTCTACGTGGAGAAATTGCGTACGTCTATAACGTTATATATCCTAACCTAAGGCAACCTCACTCCTCGGATGTAGTATTTTACAACATTCCTGTCGGGCCGGCCGCTACTTCTCGGTGGGAAGGTTATTTACGTCTATAACGTAATATAACCTAACCTAACCCATCTAGCCCCTCGCTGGGAATTTTTTACAGAATCCCGTTCGTGTAGCCCCGTACCTCTTCGTGGGAACATTATATACGTCTATAACGTTATATATCCTAACCTAAGGCAACCTCACACCTCGGATGTAGTATTTTACAACATTCCTGGCGGGCCGGCCCCAACTTCTCGGTGGGAACATTATATACGTCTATAACGTAATATAACCTAACCTAACCCATCTAGCCCCTGGCTGGTAATGTTTTACAGAATCCCGGTCGTGACGGTCCGTACCTCTTCGTGGGAAAATTATATGCGTCTATAACGTTATATATCCTAACCTAAGGCAACCTTACACCTCGGATCTAGTATTTTACAACATTCCTGACGGGCCGTCCCCTACTTCTCGGTGGGAACATTATATACGTCTATAACGTAATATAATTTAACCTAACCCATCTAGCCCCTCGCTGGTGATGTTTTACAGAATCCCGGCCGTGTCGGACCGTACCTCTACGTGGAGACATTGCGTACGTCTAAAACGTTATATATCTTAACCTAAGGCAACCTCACACCTCCGATGTAGTATTTTACAACATTCCTGGCGGGTCGGCCCCTACATCTCGGTGGGAACATTATATACGTCTATAACGTAATATAACCCAACCTAACCCATCTAGCCCCTGGCTGGTAATGTTTTACAGAATCCCGGTCGTGTCGGCCCGTACCTCTCCGTGGGAACCTTATATACGTCTATAACGTTATATATCCTAACCTAAGGCAACCTCACACCTCCGATGTAGTATTTTACAACATTCCTGGCGGGCCGGGCCCTACTTCTCGGTGGGAACATTATATACGTCTATAACGTAATATAACCTAACCTAACCCATCTAGCCCCTCGCTGGTAATGTTTTACAGAATCCCGGTCGTGTCGGCCCGTACCTCTCCGTGGGAACATTGTAAACGTCTATAGCGTTATATATCCTAACCTAAGGCAGCCTAATATTTCGGATGTAGTATATTACAACATTCCTGGCGGGCCGGCCCCTACTTCTCGGTGGGAACATTATATACGTCTATAACGTAATATAGCCTAACCTAATCCATCTAGCCCCTGGCTGGTAATGTTTTACAGAATCCCGGTCGTGACGGTCCGTACCTCTTCGTGGGAAAATTATATGCGTCTATAACGTTATATATCCTAACCTAAGGCAACCTCACACCTCGAATGTAGTATTTTACAACATTCCTGACGGGCCGTCCCCTACTTCTCGGTGGGAACATTATATACGTCTATAACTTAATATAACTTAACCTAACCCATCTAGCCCCTCGCTGGTAATGTTTTACAGAATCCCGGTCGTGTCGGCCCGTACCTCTCCCTGGGAACATTATACACGTCTATAACCTTATATATCCTAACCTAAGGCAACCTAACTCCTCGGATATAGTATTTTACAACATTCCTGTCGGGCCGGCCGCTACTTCTCGGTGGGAACATTATTTACGTATACAACGTAATATGACCTAACCTAACCCATCTAGCCCCTCGCTGGTGATGTTTTACAGAATCCCGGCCGTGTCGGACCGTACCTCTACGTGGAGAAATTGCGTACGTCTATAACGTTATATATCCTAACCTAAGGCAACCTCACTCCTCGGATGTAGTATTTTACAACATTCCTGTCGGGCCGGCCGCTACTTCTCGGTGGGAAGGTTATTTACGTCTATAACGTAATATAACCTAACCTAACCCATCTAGCCCCTCGCTGGGAATTTTTTACAGAATCCCGTTCGTGTAGCCCCGTACCTCTTCGTGGGAACATTATATACGTCTATAACGTTATATATCCTAACTTAAGGCAACCTCACTCCTCGGATGTAGTATTTTACAACATACCTTGCGGGCCGGCCCCTACTTCTCGGTGGGAACATTATATACGCCTATAACGTAATATAACCTAACCTATCCCATCTAGCCCCTCGCTGGGAATTTTTTACAGAATCCCGTTCGTGGAGCCCCATACCTCTTCGTGGGATCATTATATGCGTCTATAAAGTTATATATCCTAACCTAAGGCAACCTCATACCTCGAATGTAGTATTTTACAACATTCCTGACGGGCCGTCCCCTACTTCTCGGTGGGAACATTATATACGTCTATAACGTAATATAACTTAACCTAACCCATCTAGCCCCTCGCTGGTGATGTTTTACAGAATCCCGGCCGTGTCGGACCGTACCTCTACGTGGAGACATTGCGTACGTCAATAACGTTATATATCCTAACCTAAGGCAACCTCACTCCTCGGATGTAGTATTTTACAACATTCCTGTCGGGCAGGCCGCTACTTCTCGGTGGGAACATTATTTACGTCTATAACGTAATATAACCTAACCTAACCCATCTAGCCCCTCGCTGGTGATGTTTTACAGAATCCCGGCCGTGTCGGACCGTACCTCTACGTGGAGACATTGCGTACGTCTATAACGTTATATAACCTAACCTAAGGCAACCTCACTCCTCGGATGTAGTATTTTACAACATTCCTGGCGGGTCGGCCACTATTTCTCGGTGGGAACATTATATACGTCTATAACGTAATATAGCCTAACCTAACCCATCTGGCCCCTCGCTGGTGTTGTTTTACAGAATCCCGGTCGTGTCGGTCCGTGCCTCTCCGTGGGAACATTAAAAACGTCTATAGCGTTATATATCCTAACCTAAGGCAGCCTAACATATCGGATGTAGTATTTTGCAACATTCCCGGCGGGCCGGCCCCTACTCCTCGGTGGGAACGTTATATACGTCTATAAGGTAATATAACCTAACCTAACCCATCTGGCCCCTCGCTGGTAATGTTTTACAGAATCCCGGTCGTGACGGACCGTACCTCTTCGTGGGATCATAATATACGTCTATAACGTTATATATCCTAACCTAAGGCAACCTCACACCTCGGATGTAGTATTTTACAACATTCCTGGCGGGCCGGGCCCTACTTCTCGGTGGGAACATTATATACGTCTATAACGTAATATAACCTAACCTAACCCATCTAGCCCCTCGCTGGTAATGTTTTACAGAATCCCGGTCGTGTCGGCCCGTACCTCTCCGTGGGAACCTTATATACGTCTATAACGTTATATATCCTAACCTAAGGCAACCTCACACCTCGGATGTAGCATTTTACAACATTCCTGGCGGGCCGGCCCCTACTTCTCGGTGGGAACATTATATACGTCTATAACGTAATATAGCCTAACCTAACCCATCTGGCCCCTCGCTGGTAATGTTTTACAGAATCCCGATCGTGTCGGCCCGTACCTCTCCGTGGGAACATTATATACGTCCATAACGCTATATATCCTAACCTAAGGCAACCTCACACCTCGGATGTAGTATTTTACAACATACCTGGCGGCTCGGCCCCTACTTCTCGATGGGAAAGTTATATACGTCTCCAACGTAATATAACCTAACCTAACCCATCTAGCACCTCGCTGGTGTTGTTTTACAGAATCCCGGTCGTGTCGGTCCGTGCCTCTCCGTGGGAACATTATAAACGTCTATAGCGTTATATATCCTAACCTAAGGCAATCTAACATCTCGGATGTACTATTTTACAACAATTCTGGCGTGTTGGCCCCTACTTCTCGGTGGGAACATTATATACGTCCATAACGTAATATAACCTAACCTAACCCATCCGGCCCCTCGCTGGTAATGTTTTACAGAATCCCGGTCGGGTCGGCCCGTACCTCTCCGTGGGAACATTATAAAAGTCTATAGCGTTATATATCCTAACCTAAGGCAACCTCACACCTCCGATGTAGTATTTTACAACATTCCTGGCGGGTCGGCCCCTACATCTCGGTGGGAACATTATATACGTCTATAACGTAATATAACCCAACCTAACCCACCTAGCCCCTGGCTGGTAATGTTTTACAGGATCCCGGTCGTGTCGGCCCGTACCTCTCCGTGGGAACCTTATATACGTCTATAACGTTATATATCCTAACCTAAGGCAACCTCACACCTCCGATGTAGTATTTTACAACATTCCTGGCGGGCCGGGCCCTACTTCTCGGTGGGAACATTATATACGTCTATAACGTAATATAACCTAACCTAACCCATCTAGCACCTCGCTGGTGTTGTTTTACAGAATCCCGGTCGTGTCGGTCCGTGCCTCTCCGTGGGAACATTATAAACGTCTATAGCGTTATATATCCTAACCTAAGGCAATCTAACATCTCGGATGTACTATTTTACAACAATTCTGGCGTGTTGGCCCCTACTTCTCGGTGGGAACATTATATACGTCCATAACGTAATATAACCTAACCTAACCCATCCGGCCCCTCGCTGGTAATGTTTTACAGAATCCCGGTCGGGTCGGCCCGTACCTCTCCGTGGGAACATTATAAAAGTCTATAGCGTTATATATCCTAACCTAAGGCAACCTCACACCTCCGATGTAGTATTTTACAACATTCCTGGCGGGTCGGCCCCTACATCTCGGTGGGAACATTATATACGTCTATAACGTAATATAACCCAACCTAACCCACCTAGCCCCTGGCTGGTAATGTTTTACAGGATCCCGGTCGTGTCGGCCCGTACCTCTCCGTGGGAACCTTATATACGTCTATAACGTTATATATCCTAACCTAAGGCAACCTCACACCTCCGATGTAGTATTTTACAACATTCCTGGCGGGCCGGGCCCTACTTCTCGGTGGGAACATTATATACGTCTATAACGTAATATAACCTAACCTAACCCATCTAGCCCCTCGCTGGTAATGTTTTACAGAATCCCGGTCGTGTCGGCCCGTACCTCTCCGTGGGAACATTGTAAACGTCTATAGCGTTATATATCCTAACCTAAGGCAGCCTAATATTTCGGATGTAGTATATTACAACATTCCTGGCGGGCCGGCCCCTACTTCTCGGTGGGAACATTATATACGTCTATAACGTAATATACCCTAACCTAATCCATCTAGCCCCTGGCTGGTAATGTTTTACAGAATCCCGGTCGTGACGGTCCGTACCTCTTCGTGGGAAAATTATATGCGTCTATAACGTTATATATCCTAACCTAAGGCAACCTCACACCTCGAATGTAGTATTTTACAACATTCCTGACGGGCCGTCCCCTACTTCTCGGTGGGAACATTATATACGTCTATAACTTAATATAACTTAACCTAACGCATCTGGCCCCTCGCTGGTAATGTTTTACAGAATCCCGGTCGTGTCGGCCCGTACCTCTCCCTGGGAACATTATACACGTCTATAACCTTATATATCCTAACCTAAGGCAACCTAACTCCTCGGATATAGTATTTTACAACATTCCTGTCGGGCCGGCCGCTACTTCTCGGTGGGAACATTATTTACGTATACAACGTAATATGACCTAACCTAACCCATCTAGCCCCTCGCTGGTGATGTTTTACAGAATCCCGGCCGTGTCGGACCGTACCTCTACGTGGAGACATTGCGTACGTCTATAACCTTATATATCCTAACCTAAGGCAACCTCACTCCTCGGATGTAGTATTTTACAACATTCCTGACGGGCCGGCCGCTAATTCTCGGTGGAAACATTATTTACGTCTATAACGTAATATAACCTAACCTAACCCATCTAGCCCCTCGCTGGTGATGTTTTACAGAATCCCGGCCGTGTCGGACCGTACCTCTACGTGGAGACATTGCGTACGTCTAAAACGTTATATATCCTAACCTAAGGCAACCTCACTCCTCGGATGTAGTATTTTACAACATTCCTGTCGGGCAGGCCGCTACTTCTCGGTGGGAACATTATTTACGTCTATAACGTAATATAACCTAACCTAACCCATCTAGCCCCTCGCTGGTGATGTTTTACAGAATCCCGGCCGTGTCGGACCGTACCTCTACGTGGAGACATTGCGTACGTCTATAACGTTATATAACCTAACCTAAGGCAACCTCACTCCTCGGATGTAGTATTTTACAACATTCCTGTCGGGCCGGCCGCTGCTTCTCGGTGGGAACAATATTTACGTCTATAACGTAATATAACCTAAACTAACCCATGTAGCCCCTCGCTGGGAATTTTTTACAGAATCCCGTTCGTGTAGCCCCGTACCTCTTCGTGGGAACATTATATACGTCTATAACGTTATATATCCTAACTTAAGGCAACCTCACACCTCGGATGTACTATTTTAAAACAATTCTGGCGTGTTGGCCCCTACTTCTCGGTGGGAACATTATATACGTCCATAACGTAATATAACCTAACCTAACCCATCCAGCCCCTCGCTGGTAATGTTTTACAGAATCCCGGTCGGGTCGGCCCGTACCTCTCCGTGGGAACATTATAAAAGTCTATAGCGTTATATATCCTAACCTAAGGCAACCTCACACCTCCGATGTAGTATTTTACAACATTCCTGGCGGGTCGGCCCCTACATCTCGGTGGGAACATTATATACGTCTATAACGTAATATAACCCAACCTAACCCATCTAGCCCCTGGCTGGTAATGTTTTACAGAATCCCGGTCGTGTCGGCCCGTACCTCTCCGTGGGAACCTTATATACGTCTATAACGTTATATATCCTAACCTAAGGCAACCTCACACCTCCGATGTAGTATTTTACAACATTCCTGGCGGGCCGGGCCCTACTTCTCGGTGGGAACATTATATACGTCTATAACGTAATATAACCTAACCTAACCCATCTAGCCCCTCGCTGGTAATGTTTTACAGAATCCCGGTCGTGTCGGCCCGTACCTCTCCGTGGGAACATTGTAAACGTCTATAGCGTTATATATCCTAACCTAAGGCAGCCTAATATTTCGGATGTAGTATATTACAACATTCCTGGCGGGCCGGCCCGTACTTCTCGGTGGGAACATTATATACGTCTATAACGTAATATAGCCTAACATAATCCATCTAGCCCCTGGCTGGTAATGTTTTACAGAATCCCGGTCGTGACGGTCCGTACCTCTTCGTGGGAAAATTATATGCGTCTATAACGTTATATATCCTAACCTAAGGCAACCTCACACCTCGAATGTAGTATTTTACAACATTCCTGACGGGCCGTCCCCTACTTCTCGGTGGGAACATTATATACGTCTATAACTTAATATAACTTAACCTAACCCATCTAGCCCCTCGCTGGTAATGTTTTACAGAATCCCGGTCGTGTCGGCCCGTACCTCTCCCTGGGAACATTATACACGTCTATAACCTTATATATCCTAACCTAAGGCAACCTAACTCCTCGGATATAGTATTTTACAACATTCCTGTCGGGCCGGCCGCTACTTCTCGGTGGGAACATTATTTACGTCCATAACGTAATATAACCTAACCTAACCCATCTAGCCCCTCGCTGGAGATGTTTTACAGAATCCCGGCCGTGTCGGAACGTACCTCTACGTGGAGACATTGGATACGTCTATAACGTTATATATCCTAACCTAAGGCAACCTCACTCCTCGGATGTAGTATTTTACAACATTCCTGTCGGGCCGGCCGCTACTTCTCGGTGGGAAGGTTATTTACGTCTATAACGTAATATAACCTAACCTAACCCATCTAGCCCCTCGCTGGGAATTTTTTACAGAATCCCGTTCGTGTAGCCCCGTACCTCTTCGTGGGAACATTATATACGTCTATAACGTTATATATCCTAACCTAAGGCAACCTCACACCTCGGATGTAGTATTTTACAACATTCCTGGCGGGCCGGCCCCAACTTCTCGGTGGGAACATTATATACGTCTATAACGTAATATAACCTAACCTAACCCATCTAGCCCCTGGCTGGTAATGTTTTACAGAATCCCGGTCGTGACGGTCCGTACCTCTTCGTGGGAAAATTATATGCGTCTATAACGTTATATATCCTAACCTAAGGCAACCTTACACCTCGGATGTAGTATTTTACAACATTCCTGACGGGCCGTCCCCTACTTCTCGGTGGGAACATTATATACGTCTATAACGTAATATAACTTAACCTAACCCATCTAGCCCCTCGCTGGTGATGTTTTACAGAATCCCGGCCGTGTCGGACCGTACCTCTTCGTGGGAACATTATATACGTCTATAACGTTATATATCCTAACTTAAGGCAACCTCACTCCTCGGATGTAGTATTTTACAACATACCTTGCGGGCCGGCCCCTACTTCTCGGTGGGAACATTATATACGCCTATAACGTAATATAACCTAACCTATCCCATCTAGCCCCACGCTGGGAATTTTTTACAGAATCCCGTTCGTGGAGCCCCATACCTCTTCGTGGGATCATTATATGCGTCTATAAAGTTATATATCCTAACCTAAGGCAACCTCATACCTCGAATGTAGTATTTTACAACATTCCTGACGGGCCGTCCCCTACTTCTCGGTGGGAACATTATATACGTCTATAACGTAATATAACTTAACCTAACCCATCTAGCCCCTCGCTGGTGATGTTTTACAGAATCCCGGCCGTGTCGGACCGTACCTCTACGTGGAGACATTGCGTACGTCAATAACGTTATATATCCTAACCTAAGGCAACCTCACTCCTCGGATGTAGTATTTTACAACATTCCTGTCGGGCAGGCCGCTACTTCTCGGTGGGAACATTATTTACGTCTATAACGTAATATAACCTAACCTAACCCATCTAGCCCCTCGCTGGTGATGTTTTACAGAATCCCGGCCGTGTCGGACCGTACCTCTACGTGGAGACATTGCGTACGTCTATAACGTTATATAACCTAACCTAAGGCAACCTCACTCCTCGGATGTAGTATTTTACAACATTCCTGTCGGGCCGGCCGCTACTTCTCGGTGGGAACAATATTTACGTCTATAACGTAATATAACCTAAACTAACCCATGTAGCCCCTCGCTGGGAATTTTTTACAGAATCCCGTTCGTGTAGCCCCGTACCTCTTCGTGGGAACATTATATACGTCTATAACATTATATATCCTAACTTAAGGCAACCTCACACCTCGGATGTAGTATTTTACAACATTCCTTGCGGGCCGGCCCCTACTTCTCGCTGGGAACATTATATACGCCTATAACGTAATATAACCTAACCTATCCCATCTAGCCCCTCGCTGGGAATTTTTTACAGAATCCCGTTCGTGGAGCACCGTACCTCTTTGTGGGAACATTATATACGTCTATAACGTTATATATCCTAACCTAAGGCAACCTCACACCTCGGATGTAGCATTTTACAACATTCCTGGCGGGCCGGCCCCTACTTCTCGGTGGGAACATTATATACGTCTATAACGTAATATAACCTAACCTAACCCATCCAGCCACTCGCCGGTAATGTTTTACAGAATCCCGGTCCTGTCGGCCCGTACCTCTCCGTGGGAACATTATATACGTCTGTAACGTTATATATCCTAACCTAAGGCAATCTAACATCTCGGATGTACTATTTTACAACAATTCTGGCGTGTTGGCCCCTACTTCTCGGTGGGAACATTATATACGTCTATAACGTAATATAACCTAACCTAACCCATCCAGCCACTCGCTGGTAATGTTTTACAGAATCCCGGTCGGGTCGGCCCGTACCTCTCCGTGGGAACATTATAAATGTCTATAGCGTTATATATCCTAACCTAAGGCAGCCTAATATTTCGGATGTAGTATATTACAACATTCCTGGCGGGTCGGCCACAATTTCTCGGTGGGAACATTATATACGTCTATAACGTAATATAGCCTAACCTAACCCATCTGGCCCCTCGCTGGTAATGTTTTACAGAATCCCGATCGTGTCGGCCCGTACCTCTCCGTGGGAACATTATATACGTCCATAACGCTATATATCCTAACCGAAGGCAACCTCACACCTCGGATGTAGTATTTTACAACATACCTGGCGGGTCGGCCCCTACTTCTCGATGGGAAAGTTATATACGTCTACAACGTAATATAACCTAACCTAACACATCTAGCACCTCGCTGGTGTTGTTTTACAGAATCCCGGTCGTGTCGGTCCGTGCCTCTCCGTGGGAACATTATATACGTCTATAAAGTTATATATCCTAACCTAAAGCAACCTAACATCTCGGATGTACTATTTTACAACAATTCTGGCGTGTTGGCCCCTACTTCTCGGTGGGAACATTATATACGTCCATAACGTAATATAACCTAACCTAACCCATGCAGCCCCTCGCTGGTAATGTTTTACAGAATCGCGGTCGGGTCGGCCCGTACCTCTCCGTGGGAACATTGTAAACGTCTATAGCGTTATATATCCTAACCTAAGGCAGCCTAATATTTCGGATGTAGTATATTACAACATTCCTGGCGGGCCGGCCCCTACTTCTCGGTGGGAACATTATATACGTCTATAACGTAATATAGCCTAACCTAACCCATCTAGCCCCTGTATGGTAATGTTTTACAGAATCCCGGTCGTGACGGTCCGTACCTCTTCGTGGGAAAATTATATGCGTCTATAACGTTATATATCCTAACCTAAGGCAACCTCACACCTCGAATGTAGTATTTTACAACATTCCTGTCGGGCCGGCCGCTACGTCTCTGTGGGAACATTATATACGTCTATAACGTAATATAACCTAACCTAA
This sequence comes from Xylocopa violacea, assembly GCA_963969225.1. Classification (NCBI taxonomy): domain Eukaryota; kingdom Metazoa; phylum Arthropoda; class Insecta; order Hymenoptera; family Apidae; genus Xylocopa; species Xylocopa violacea. The sequence goes on along the minus strand of CAXAJV010000247.1, from coordinate 2,331,320 downwards.
CCCATCTAGCCCCTCGCTGGGAATTTTTTACAGAATCCCGTTCGGGGAGCCCCGTACCTCTTCGTGGGAACGTTATATGCGTCTATAACGTTATATATCCTAATCTAAGGCAACCTCATACCTTGAATGTAGTATTTTACAACATTCCTGACGGGCCGTCCCCTACTTCTCGGTGGGAACATTATATACGTCTATAACGTAATATAACTTAACCTAACCCATCTAGCCCCTCGCTGGTAATGTTTTACAGAATCCCGGTCGTGCCGGCCAGTACCTCTCCGTGGGAACATTATACACGTCTATAACCTTATATATCCTAACCTAAGGCAACCTAACTCCTCGGATGTAGTATTTTACAACATTCCTGTCGGGCCGGCCGCTACTTCTCGGTGGGAACATTATTTACGTCTATAACGTAATATAACCTAACCTAACCCATCTAGCCCCTCGCTGGTGATGTTTTGCAGAATCCCGGCCGTGTCGGACCGTACCTCTACGTGGAGACATTGCGTACGTCTATAACGTTATATAACCTAACCTAAGGCAACCTCACTCCTCGGATGTAGAATTTTACAACATTCCTGTCGGGCCGGCCGCTACTTCTCGGTGGGAACATTATTTACGTCTATAACGTATTATAACCTAACCTAACCCATCTAGCCCCTCGCTGGGAATTTTTTACAGAATCCCGTTCGTGTAGCCCCGTACCTCTTCATGGGAACATTATATACGTCTATAACGTTATATATCCTAACCTAAGGCAACCTCACACCTCGGATGTAGTATTTTACAACATTCCTGGCGGGCCGGCCCCAACTTCTCGGTGGGAACATTATATACGTCTATAACGTAATATAACCTAACCTAACCTATCTAGCCCCTGGCTGGTAATGTTTTACAGAATCCCGGTCGTGACGGTCCGTACCTCTTCGTGGGAAAATTATATGCGTCTATAACGTTATATATCCTAACCTAAGGCAACCTCACACCTCGAATGTAGTATTTTACAACATTCCTGGCGGGCCGGCCGCTACGTCTCTGTGGGAACATTATATACGTCTATAACGTAATATAACCTAACCTAACCCATCTAGCCCCTCGCTGGGAATTTTTTACAGAATCCCGTTCGGGGAGCCCCGTACCTCTTCGTGGGAACATTATATGCGTCTATAAAGTTATATATCCTAACCTAAGGCAACCTCATACCTCGAATGTAGTATTTTACAACATTCCTGACGGTCCGTCCCCTACTTCTCGGTGGGAACATTATATACGTCCATAACGTAATATAACTTAACCTAACCCATCTAGCGCCTCGCTGGTGATGTTTTACAGAATCCCGGCCGTGTCGGACCGTACCTCTACGTGGAGACATTGCGTACGTCTATAACGTTATATATCCTAACCTAAGGCAACCTCACTCCTCGGATGTAGTATTTTACAACATTCCTGTCGGGCAGGCCGCTACTTCTCGGTGGGAACATTATTTACGTCTATAACGTAATATAACCTAACCTAACCCATCTAGCCCCTCGCTGTGAATTTTTTACAGAATCCCGTTCGGGGAGCCCCGTACCTCTTCGTGGGAACATTGTAAACGTCTATAGCGTTATATATCCTAACCTAAGGCAGCCTAATATTTCGGATGTAGTATATTACAACATTCCTGGCTGGCCGGCCCCTACTTCTCCGTGGGAACATTATATACGTCTATAACGTAATATAACCTAACCTAACCCATCCAGCCACTCGCTGGTAATGTTTTACAGAATCCCGGTTCTGTCGGCCCGTACCTCTCCGTGGGAACATTATATACGTCTGTAACGTTATATATCCTAACCTAAGGCAACCTCACACCTCGAATGTAGTATTTTACAACATTCCTGGCGGGCCGGCCGCTACGTCTCTGTGGGAACATTATATACGTCTATAACGTAATATAACCTAACCTAACCCATCTAGCCCCTCGCTGGAGATGTTTTACAGAATCCCGTTCGTGTAGCCCCACACCTCTTCGTGGGAACATTATATACGTCTATAACGTTATATACCCTAACCTAAGGCAACCTCACACCTCGGATGTAGTATTTTACAACATTCCTGGCGGGCCGGCCCCTACTTCTCGGTGGGAACATTATATACGTCTATAACGTAATATAACCTAACCTAACCCATCTAGCCCCTCGCTGGGAATTTTTTACAAAATCCCGTTCGTGTAGCCCCGTACCTCTTCGTGGGAACATTATATACGTCTATAACGTTATATATCCTAACCTAAGGCAACCTCACACCTCGGATGTAGCATTTTACAACATTCCTGGCGGCCCGGCCCCTACTTCTCGGTGGGAACATTATATACATCTATAACGTAATATAACCTAACCTAACCCATCCAGCCACTCGCTGGTAATGTTTTACAGAATCTCGGTCGGGTCGGCCCGTACCTCTCCGTGGGAACATTGTAAACGTCTATAGCGTTATATATCCTAACCTAAGGCAGCCTAATATTTCGGATGTAGTATATTACAACATTCCTGGCTGGCCGGCCCCTACTTCTCCGTGGGAACATTATATACGTCTATAACGTAATATAACCTAACCTAACCCATCCAGCCACTCGCTGGTAATGTTTTACAGAATCCCGGCCGTGTCCGACCGTACCTCTACGTGGAGACATTGGATACTTCTATAACGTTATATATCCTAACCTAAGGCAACCTCACTCCTCGGATGTAGTATTTTACAGCATTCCTGTCGGACCGGCCGCTACTTCTCGGTGGGAAGGTTATTTACGTCTATAACGTAATATAACCTAACCTAACCCATCTAGCCCCTCGCTGGGAATTTTTGACAGAATCCCGTTCGTGTAGCCCCGCACCTCTTCGTGGGAACATTATATACGTCTATAACGTTATATACCCTAACCTAAGGCAACCTCACACCTCGGATGTAGTATTTTACAACATTCCTGGCGGGCCGGCCCCAACTTCTCGGTGGGAACATTATATACGTCTATAACGTAATATAACCTAACCTAACCCATCCAGCCACTCGCTGGTAATGTTTTACAGAATCCCGGTCCTGTCGGCCCGTACCTCTCCGTGGGAACATTATATACGTCTGTAACGTTATATATCCTAACCTAAGGCAACCTCACACCTCGGATGTAGCATTTTACAACATTCCTGGCGGGCCGGCCCCTACTTCTCGGTGGGAACATTATATACGTCTATAACGTAATATAACCTAACCTAACCCATCTAGCCCCTGGCTGGTAATGTTTTACAGAATCCCAGCCGTGACGATCCGTACCACTTCGTCGGAACATTATATGCGTCTATAACGTTATATATCCTAACCTAAGGCAACCTCACACCTCGGATGTAGTATTTTACAACATTCCTGGCGGGCCGGCCCCAACTTCTCGGTGGGAACATTATATACGTCTATAACGTAATATAACCTAACCTAACCCATCTAGCCCCTCGCTGGAGATGTTTTACAGAATCCCGTTCGTGTAGCCCCGCACCTCTTCGTGGGAACATTATATACGTCTATAACGTTATATACCCTAACCTAAGGCAACCTCACACCTCGGATGTAGTATTTTACAACATTCCTGGCGGGCCGGCCCCTACTTCTCGGTGGGAACATTATATACGTCTATAACGTAATATAACCTAACCTAACCCATCTAGCCCCTCGCTGGGAATTTTTTACAAAATCCCGTTCGTGTAGCCCCGTACCTCTTCGTGGGAACATTATATACGTCTATAACGTTATATATCCTAACCTAAGGCAACCTCACACCTCGGATGTCGCATTTTACAACATTCCTGGCGGGCCGGCCCCTACTTCTCGGTGGGAACATTATATACGTCTATAACGTAATATAACCTAACCTAACCCATCCAGCCACTCGCTGGTAATGTTTTACAGAATCCCGGTTCTGTCGGCCCGTACCTCTCCGTGGGAACATTATATACGTCTGTAACGTTATATATCCTAACCTAAGGCAATCTAACATCTCGGATGTACTATTTTACAACAATTCTGGCGTGTTGGCCCCTACTTCTCGGTGGGAACATTATATACGTCCATAACGTAATATAACCTAACCTAACCCATCCAGCCACTCGCAGGTAATGTTTTACAGAATCTCGGTCGGGTCGGCCCGTACCTCTCCGTGGGAACATTGTAAACGTCTATAGCGTTATATATCCTAACCTAAGACAGCCTAATATTTCGGATGTAGTATATTACAACATTCCTGGGTGGCCGGCCCCTACTTCTCCGTGGGAACATTATATACGTCTATAACGTAATATAACCTAACCTAACCCATCCAGCCACTCGCTGGTAATGTTTTACAGAATCCCGGTTCTGTCGGCCCGTACCTCTCCGTGGGAACATTATATACGTCTGTAACGTTATATATCCTAACCTAAGGCAACCTCACACCTCGAATGTAGTATTTTACAACATTCCTGGCGGGCCGGCCGCTACGTCTCTGTGGGAACATTATATACGTCTATAACGTAATATAACCTAACCTAACCCATCTAGCCCCTCGCTGGGAATTTTTTACAGAATCGCGTTCGGGGAGCCCCGTACCTCTTCGTGGGAACATTATATGCGTCTATAACGTTATATATCCTAACCTAAGGCAACCTCACACTTCGAATGTAGTATTTTACAACATTCCTGACGGGCCGTCCCCTACTTCTCGGTGGGAACATTATATACGTCTATAACGTAATATAACCTAACCTAACCCATCTAGCCCCTCGCTTGTAATGTTTTACAGAATCCCGGGCGTGTCGGCCCGTACATCTCCGTGGGAACATTATATACGTCTATAACCTTATGTATCCTAACCTAAGGCAACCTCATTCCTCGGATGTAGTATTTTACAACATTCCTGTCGGGCCGGCCGCTACTTCTCGATGGGAACATTATTTACGTCTATAACGTAATATAACCTAACCTAACCCATCTAGCCCCTCGCTGGAGATGTTTTACAGAATCCCGGCCGTGTCGGACCGTACCTCTACGTGGAGACATTGGATACTTCTATAACGTTATATATCCTAACCTAAGGCAACCTCACTCCTCGGATGTAGTATTTTACAGCATTCCTGTCGGGCCGGCCGCTACTTCTCGGTGGGAAGGTTATTTACGTCTATAACGTAATATAACCTAACCTAACCCATCTAGCCCCTCGCTGGGAATTTTTTACAGAATCCCGTTCGTGTAGCCCCGCACCTCTTCGTGGGAACATTATATACGTCTATAACGTTATATACCCTAACCTAAGGCAACCTCACACCTCGGATGTAGCATTTTACAACATTCCTGGCGGGCCGGCCCCTACTTCTCGGTGGGAACATTATATACGTCTATAACGTAATATAACCTAACCTAACCCATCTAGCCCCTGGCTGGTAATGTTTTACAGAATCCCAGCCGTGACGGTCCGTACCACTTCGTCGGAACATTATATGCGTCTATAACGTTATATATCCTAACCTAAGGCAACCTCACACCTCGGATGTAGTATTTTACAACATTCCTGGCGGGCCGGCCCCAACTTCTCGGTGGGAACATTATATACGTCTATAACGTAATATAACCTAACCTAACCCATCTAGCCCCTCGCTGGAGATGTTTTACAGAATCCCGTTCGTGTAGCCCCGCACCTCTCCGTGGGAACATTATATACGTCTGTAACGTTATATATCCTAACCTAAGGCAATCTAACATCTCGGATGTACTATTTTACAACAATTCTGGCGTGTTGGCCCCAACTTCTCGGTGGGAACATTATATACGTCCATAACGTAATATAACCTAACCTAACCCATCCAGCCACTCGCTGGTAATGTTTTACAGAATCTCGGTCGGGTCGGCCCGTACCTCTCCGTGGGAACATTGTAAACGTCTATAGCGTTATATATCCTAACCTAAGGCAGCCTAATATTTCGGATGTAGTATATTACAACATTCCTGGCGGGCCGGCCCCTACTTCTCGGTGGGAACATTATATACGTCTATAACGTAATATAACCTAACCTAACCCATCCAGCCACTCGCTGGTAATGTTTTACAGAATCCCGGTTCTGTCGGCCCGTACCTCTCCGTGGGAACATTATATACGTCTGTAACGTTATATATCCTAACCTAAGGCAACCTCACACCTCGAATGTAGTATTTTACAACATTCCTGGCGGGCCGGCCGCTACGTCTCTGTGGGAACATTATATACGTCTATAACGTAATATAACCTAACCTAACCCATCTAGCCCCTCGCTGGGAATTTTTTACAGAATCGCGTTCGGGGAGCCCCGTGCCTCTTCGTGGGAACATTATATGCGTCTATAACGTTATATATCCTAACCTAAGGCAACCTCACACTTTGAATGTAGTATTTTACAACATTCCTGACGGGCCGTCCCCTACTTCTCGGTGGGAACATTATATACGTCTATAACGTAATATAACCTAACCTAACCCATCTAGCCCCTCGCTGGAGATGTTTTACAGAATCACGGCCGTGTCGGACCGTACCTCTACGTGGAGACATTGGATACTTCTATAACGTTATATATCCTAACCTAAGGCAACCTCACTCCTCGGATGTAGTATTTTACAGCATTCCTGTCGGGCCGGCCGCTACTTCTCGGTGGGAAGGTTATTTACGTCTATAACGTAATATAACCTAACCTAACCCATCTAGCCCCTCGCTGGGAATTTTTTACAGAATCCCGTTCGTGTAGCCCCGCACCTCTTCGTGGGAACATTATATACGTCTATAACGTTATATACCCTAACCTAAGGCAACCTCACACCTCGGATGTAGTATTTTACAACATTCCTGGCGGGCCGGCCCCAACTTCTCGGTGGGAACATTATATACGTCTATAAGGTAATATAACCTAACCTAACCCATCTAGCCCCTGGCTGGTAATGTTTTACAGAATCCCGGTCGTGACGGCCCGTAACTCTTCGTGGGAACATTATATACGTCTGTAACGTTATATATCCTAACTTAAGGCAACCTCACACCTCGGATGTAGTATTTTACAACATTCCTTGCGGGCCGGCCCCTACTTCTCGGTGGGAACATTATATACGCCTATAACGTAATATAACCTAACCTAACCCATCTATCCCCTCGCTGGGAATTTTTTACAGAATCCCGTTCGTGGAGCCCCGTACCTCTTCGTGGGAACATTATATACGTCTATAACGTTATATATCCTAACCTAAGGCAACCTCAAACCTCGGATGTAGCATTTTACAACATTCCTGGCGGGCCGGCCCCTACTTCTCGGTGGGAACATTATATACGTCTATAACGTAATATAACCTAACCTAACCCATCTAGCCCCTCGCTGGGAATTTTTTACAAAATCCCGTTCGTGTAGCCCCGTACCTCTTCGTGGGAACATTATATACGTCTATAACGTTATATATCCTAACCTAAGGCAACCTCACACCTCGGATGTAGCATTTTACAACATTCCTGGCGGGCCGGCCCCTACTTCTCGGTGGGAACATTATATACGTCTATAACGTAATATAACCTAACCTAACCCATCTAGCCACTCGCTGGTAATGTTTTACAGAATCCCGGTTCTGTCCGCCCGTACCTCACCGTGGGAACATTATATACGTCTGTAACGTTATATATCCTAACCTAAGGCAATCTAACATCTCGGATGTACTATTTTACAACAATTCTGGCGTGTTGGCCCCTACTTCTCGGTGGGAACATTATATACGTCCATAACGTAATATAACCTAACCTAACCCATCTAGCCCCTCGCTGGAGATGTTTTACAGAATCCCGTTCGTGTAGCCCCGCACCTCCTCGTGGGAACATTATATACGTCTATAACGTTATATACCCTAACCTAAGGCAACCTCACACCTCGGATGTAGTATTTTACAACATTCCTGGCGGGCCGGCCCCTACTTCTCGGTGGGAACATTATATACGTCTATAACGTAATATAACCTAACCTAACCCATCTAGCCCCTCGCTGGGAATTTTTTACAAAATCCCGTTCGTGTAGCCCCGTACCTCTTCGTGGGAACATTATATACGTCTATAACGTTATATATCCTAACCTAAGGCAACCTCACACCTCGGATGTAGCATTTTACAACATTCCTGGCGGGCCGGCCCCTACTTCTCGGTGGGAACATTATATACGTCTATAACGTAATATAACCTAACCTAACCCATCTAGCCACTCGCTGGTAATGTTTTACAGAATCCCGGTTCTGTCCGCCCGTACCTCACCGTGGGAACATTATATACGTCTGTAACGTTATATATCCTAACCTAAGGCAATCTAACATCTCGGATGTACTATTTTACAACAATTCTGGCGTGTTGGCCCCTACTTCTCGGTGGGAACATTATATACGTCCATAACGTAATATAACCTAACCTAACCCATCTAGCCCCTCGCTGGAGATGTTTTACAGAATCCCGGCCGTGTCGGACCGTACCTCTACGTGGAGACATTGGATACTTCTATAACGTTATATATCCTAACCTAAGGCAACCTCACTCCTCGGATGTAGTATTTTACAACATTCCTGTCGGGCCGGCCGCTACTTCTCGGTGGGAAGGTTATTTACGTCTATAACGGAATATAACCTAACCTAACCCATCTAGCACCTCGCTGGTGTTGTTTTACAGAATCCCGGTCGTGTCGGTCCGTGCCTCTCTGTGGGAACATTATATACGTCTATAACGTTATATATCCTAACCTAAGGCAACCTCACACCTCGGATGTCGCATTTTACAACATTCCTGGCGGGCCGGCCCCTACTTCTCGGTGGGAACATTATATACGTCTATAACGTAATATAACCTAACCTAACCCATCCAGCCACTCGCTGGTAATGTTTTACAGAATCCCGGTTCTGTCGGCCCGTACCTCTCCGTGGGAACATTATATACGTCTGTAACGTTATATATCCTAACCTAAGGCAATCTAACATCTCGGATGTACTATTTTACAACAATTCTGGCGTGTTGGCCCCTACTTCTCGGTGGGAACATTATATACGTCCATAACGTAATATAACCTAACCTAACCCATCCAGCCACTCGCTGGTAATGTTTTACAGAATCTCGGTCGGGTCGGCCCGTACCTCTCCGTGGGAACATTGTAAACGTCTATAGCGTTATATATCCTAACCTAAGGCAGCCTAATATTTCGGATGTAGTATATTACAACATACCTGGCGGGTCGGCCCCTACTTCTCGATAGGAACGTTATATACGTCTACAACGTAATATAACCTAACCTAACCCATCTAGCCCCTCGCTGGTAATGTTTTACATAATCCCGATCGTGTCGGCCCGTACCTCTCCATGGGAATATTATATACGTCCATAACGCTATATATCCTAACCTAAGGCAACCTCACACCTCGGATGTAGTATTTTACCACATTCCTGGCGGGCCGGCAGCTACGTCTCTGTGGGAACATTATATACGTCTATAACGTAATATAACCCAACCTAACCCATCTAGCCCCTGGCTGGTAATGTTTTGCAGAATCCCGGTCGCGACGGCCCGTACACCTTCGCGGGAACATTATATACGTCAATAACGTTATATATCCTAACCTAAGGCAACTTCACACCTCCGATGTAGTGTTTTACAACATTCCTCGCGGGACGGTCCCTACTTCTCGGTGGGAACATTATATACGTCTATAACGTTATATATCCTAACCTAAGGCAACCTCACTCCTCGGATGTAGTATTTTACAACATTCCTGTCGGGCCGGCCGCTACTTCTCGGTGGGAACATTATATACGTCTATAACGTAATATAACCTAACCTAACCCATCTAGCCCCTGGCTGGTAATGTTTTACAGAATCCCGGTCGTGACGGTCCGTACCTCTTCGTGTGAACATTATATGTGTCTATAACGTTATATATCCTAACCTAAGGCAACCTCACACCTCGGATGTAGTATTTTACAACATTCCTGGCGGGCCGGCCCCTACTTCTCGGTGGGAACATTATATACGTCTATAACGTAACATAACCTATCCTAACCCATCTAGCCCCTCGCTGGTAATGTTTTACAGAATCCCGGTCGCGTCGGCACGTACCTCTCCGTGGGAACATTATATACGTCTATAACGTTATATTTCCTAACCTAAGGCAACCTCAAACCTCGGATGTAGTATTTTACAACATTTCTGGCGGGTCGGCCCCTACTCCTAGGTGGGAACGTTATATACGTCTATAACGTAATATAACCTAACCTATCCCATCTAGCCCCTCGCTGGTAATGTTTTACAGAATCCCGGTCGTGACGGCCCGTACCTCTTCGTGGGATCATAATATACGTCTATAACGTTATATATCCTAACCTAAGGCAACCTCACACCTCGGATGTAGTATTTTACCACATTCCTGGCGGGCCGGGCCCTACTTCTCGGTGGGAACATTATATACGTCTATAACGTAATATAACCTAACCTAACCCATCTAGCCCCTCGCTGGTAATGTTTTACAGAATCCCGGTCGTGTCGGCCCGTACCTCTCCGTAGGAACATTATATACGTCCATAACGCTATATATCCTAACCTAAGGCAACCTCACACCTCGGATGTAGTATTTTACAACATTTCTGGCGGGTCGGCCCCTACTCCTAGGTGGGAACGTTATATACGTCTATAACGTAATATAACCTAACCTAACCCATCTAGCCCCTCGCTGGTGATGTTTTACAGAATCCCGGCCGTGTCGGACCGTACCTCTTTGTGGGAACATTATATACGTCTATAAAGTTATATATCCTAACCTAAAGCAACCTAACATCTCGGATGTACTATTTTACAACAATTCTGGCGTGTTGGCCCCTACTTCTCGGTGGGAACATTATATACGTCCATAACGTAATATAACCTAACCTAACCCATCCAGCCACTCGCTGGTAATGTTTTACAGAATCTCGGTCGGGTCGGCCCGTACCTCTCCGTGGGAACATTGTAAACGTCTATAGCGTTATATATCCTAACCTAAGGCAGCCTAATATTTCGGATGTAGTATATTACAACATTCCTGGCGGGCCGGCCCCTACTTCTCGGTGGGAACGTTATATACGTCTACAACGTAATATAACCTAACCTAACCCATCTAGCACCTCGCTGGTGTTGTTTACAGAATCCCGGTCGTGTCGGTCCGTGCCTCTCCGTGGGAACATTACATACGTCTATAAAGTTATATATCCTAACCTAAAGCAACCTAACATCTCGGATGTACTATTTTACAACAATTCTGGCGTGTTGGCCCCTACTTCTCGGTGGGAACATTATATACGTCCATAACGTAATATAACCTAACCTAACCCATCCAGCCACTCGCTGGTAATGTTTTACAGAATCCCGGTCGGGTCGGCCCGTACCTCTCCGTGGGAACATTATAAACGTCTATAGCATTATATATCCTAACCTAAGGCAGCCTAATATTTCGGATGTAGTATATTACAACATTCCTGGCGGGTCGGCCACTATTTCTCGGTGGGAACATTATATAAGTCTATAACGTAATATAACCTAACCTAACCCATCTGGCCCCTCGCTGGTAATGTTTTACAGAATCCCGGCCGTGTCGGACCGTACCTCTACGTGGAGACATTAGCTACGTCTATAACGTTATATATCCTAACCTAAGGCAACCTCACTCCTCGGATGTAGTATTTTACAACATTCCTGTCGGGCCGGCCGCTACTTCTCGGTGGGAACATTATATACGTCTATAACGTAATATAACCTAACCTAACCCATCTAGCCCCTGGCTGGTAATGTTTTACAGAATCCCGGTCGTGACGGTCCGTACCTCTTAGTGGGAACATTATATGTGTCTATAACGTTATATATCCTAACCTAAGGCAACCTCACACCTCGGATGTAGTATTTTACAACATTCCTGGCGGGCCGGCCCCTACTTCTCGGTGGGAACATTATATACGTCTATAACGTAACATAACCTATGCTAACCCATCTAGCCCCTCGCTGGTAATGTTTTACAGAATCCCGGTCGCGTCGGCACGTACCTCTCCGTGGGAGCATTATATACGTCTATAACGTTATATTTCCTAACCTAAGGCAACCTCAAACCTCGGATGTAGTACTTTACAACATTTCTGGCGGGTCGGCCTCTACTCCTAGGTGGGAACGTTATATACGTCTATAACGTAATATAACCTAACCTAACCCATCTAGCCCCTCGCTGGGAATTTTTTACATAATCCCGTTCGGGGAGCCCCGTACCTCTTCGTGGGAACATTATATGCGTCTATAACGTTATATATCCTAACCTAAGGCAACCTCACACCTCGAATGTAGTATTTTACAACATACCTGGCGGGTCGGCCCCTACTTCTCGATGGGAACGTTATATACGTCTACAACGTAATATAACCTAACCTAACCCATCTAGCCCCTCGCTGGTAATGTTTTACAGAATCCCGGTCGTGTCGGCCCGTACCTCTCCATGGGAAAATTATATACGTCCATAACGCTATATATCCTAACCTAAGGCAACCTCACACCTCGGATGTAGTATTTTACCACATTCCTGGCGGGCCGGGCCCTACTTCTCGGTGGGAACATTATATACGTCTATAACGTAATATAACCTAACCTAACCCATCTAGCCCCTCGCTGGTAATGTTTTACAGGATCCCGGTCGTGTCGGCCCGTACCTCTCCGTGGGAACATTATATACGTCCATAACGCTATATATCCTAACCTAAGGCAACCTCACACCACGGATGTAGTATTTTACAACATACCTGGCGGGTCGGCCCCTACTTCTCGATGGGAACGTTATATATGTCTACAACGTAATATAACCTAACCTAACCCATCTAGCACCTCGCTGGTGTTGTTTTACAGAATCCCGGTCGTGTCGGTCCGTGCCTCTCCGTGGGAACATTACATACGTCTATAAAGTTATATATCCTAACCTAAAGCAACCTAACATCTCGGATGTACTATTTTACAACAATTCTGGCGTGTTGGCCCCTACTTCTCGGTGGGAACATTATATACGTCCATAACGTAATATAACCTAACCTAACCCATCCAGCCACTCGCTGGTAATGTTTTACAGAATCCCGGTCGGGTCGGCCCGTACCTCTCCGTGGGAACATTATAAACGTCTATAGCATTATATATCCTAACCTAAGGCAGCCTAATATTTCGGATGTAGTATATTACAACATTCCTGGCGGGTCGGCCACTATTTCTCGGTGGGAACATTATATACGTCTATAACGTAATATAACCTAACCTAACCCATCTGGCCCCTCGCTGGTAATGTTTTACAGAATCCCGGCCGTGTCGGACCGTACCTCTACGTGGAGACATTAGCTACGTCTATAACGTTATATATCCTAACCTAAAGCAACCTCACTCCTCGGATGTAGTATTTTACAACATTCCTGGCGGGCCGGCAGCTACGTCTCTGTGGGAACATTATATACGTCTATAACGTAATATAACCCAACCTAACCCATCTAGCCCCTGGCTGGTAATGTTTTGCAGAATCCCGGTCGCGACGGCCCGTACACCTTCGCGGGAACATTATATACGTCAATAACGTTATATATCCTAACCTCAGGCAACTTCACACCTCCGATGTAGTGTTTTACAACATTCCTTGCGGGCCGGTCCCTACTTCTCGGTGGGAACATTATATACGTCTATAACGTTATATATCCTAACCTAAGGCAACCTCACTCCTCGGATGTAGTATTTTACAACATTCCTGTCGGGCCGGCCGCTACTTCTCGGTGGGAACATTATATACGTCTATAACGTAATATAACCTAACCTAACCCATCTAGCCCCTGGCTGGTAATGTTTTACAGAATCCCGGTCGTGACGGTCCGTACCTCTTAGTGGGAGCATTATATGTGTCTATAACGTTATATATCCTAACCTAAGGCAACCTCACACCTCGGATGTAGTATTTTACAACATTCCTGGCGGGCCGGCCCCTACTTCTCGGTGGGAACATTATATACGTCTATAACGTAACATAACCTATGCTAACCCATCTAGCCCCTCGCTGGTAATGTTTTACAGAATCCCGGTCGCGTCGGCACGTACCTCTCCGTGAGAACATTATATACGTCTATAACGTTATATTTCCTAACCTAAGGCAACCTCAAACCTCGGATGTAGTACTTTACAACATTTCTGGCGGGTCGGCCTCTACTCCTAGGTGGGAACGTTATATACGTCTATAACGTAATATAACCTAACCTATCCCATCTAGCCCCTCGCTGGTAATGTTTTACAGAATCCCGGTCGTGACGGCCCGTACCTCTTCGTGGGATCATAATATACGTCTATAACGTTATATATCCTAACCTAAGGCAACCTCACACCTCGGATGTAGTATTTTACCACATTCCTGGCGGGCCGGGCCCTACTTCTCGGTGGGAACATTATATACGTCTATAACGTAATATAACCTAACCTAACCCATCTAGCCCCTCGCTGGTGATGTTTTACAGAATCCCGGCCGTGTCGGACCGTACCTCTTTGTGGGAACATTGTATACGTCTATAACGTTATATATCCTAACCTAAGGCAACCTCACACCTCGGATGTAGTATTTTACAACATTCCTTGCGGGCCGGCCCCTACTTCCCGGTGGGAACATTATATACGTCTATAACGTAATATAGCCTAACCTAACCCATCTAGCCCCTGGCTGGTAATGTTTTACAGAATCCCGGCCGTGACGGTCCGTACCTCTTCGTGGGAACATTATATGCGTCTATAACGTTATATATCCTAACCTAAGGCAACCTCACTCCTCGGATGTAGGATTTTACAACATTCCTGTCGGGCCGGCCGCTACTTCTCGATGGGAACGTTATATACGTCTACAACGTAATATAACCTAACCTAACCCATCTAGCCCCTCGCTGGTAATGTTTTACAGAATCCCGGTCGTGTCGGCCCGTACCTCTCCATGGGAACATTATATACGTCCATAACGCTATATATCCTAACCTAAGGCAACCTCACACCTCGGATGTAGTATTTTACCACATTCCTGGCGGGCCGGGCCCTACTTCTCGGTGGGAACATTATATACGTCTATAACGTAATATAACCTAACCTAACCCATCTGGCCCCTCGCTGGTAATGTTTTACAGAATCCCGGCCGTGTCGGACCGTACCTCTACGTGGAGACATAAGGTACGTCTATAACGTTATATATCCTAACCTAAGGCAACCTCACTCCTCGGATGTAGTATTTTACAACATTCCTGGCGGGCCGGCAGCTACGTCTCTGTGGGAACATTATATACGTCTATAACGTAATATAACCCAACCTAACCCATCTAGCCCCTGGCTGGTAATGTTTTGCAGAATCCCGGTCGCGACGGCCCGTACACCTTCGCGGGAACATTATATACGTCAATAACGTTATATATCCTAACCTAAGGCAACTTCACACCTCCGATGTAGTGTTTTACAACATTCCTTGCGGGCCGGTCCCTACTTCTCGGTGGGAACATTATATACGTCTATAACGTTATATATCCTAACCTAAGGCAACCTCACTCCTCGGATGTACTATTTTACAACATTCCTGTCGGGCCGGCCGCTACTTCTCGGTGGGAACATTATATACGTCTATAACGTAATATAACCTAACCTAACCCATCTAGCCCCTGGCTGGTAATGTTTTACAGAATCTCGGTCGTGACGGTCCGTACCTCTTCGTGGGAACATTATATGTGTCTATAACGTTATATATCCTAACCTAAGGCAACCTCACACCTCGGATGTAGTATTTTACAACATTCCTGGCGGGCCGGCCCCTACTTCTCGGTGGGAACATTATATACGTCTATAACGTAACATAACCTATCCTAACCCATCTAGCCCCACGCTGGTAATGTTTTACAGAATCCCGGTCGCGTCGGCACGTACCTCTCCGTGGGAACATTATATACGTCTATAACGTTATATTTCCTAACCTAAGGCAACCTCAAACCTCGGATGTAGTATTTTACAACATTTCTGGCGGGTCGGCCCCTACTCCTAGGTGGGAACGTTATATACGTCTATAACGTAATATAACCTAACCTAACCCATCTAGTCCCTCGCTGGTGATGTTTTACAGAATCCCGGCCGTGTCGGACCGTACCTCTTTGTGGGAACATTATATACGTCTATAACGTTATATATCCTAACCTAAGGCAACCTCACACCTCGGATGTAGTATTTTACAACATTCCTTGCGGGCCGGCCCCTACTTCTCGGTGGGAACATTATATACGTCTATAACGTAATATAACCTAACCTAACCCATCTAGCCCCTCGCTGGTAATGTTTTACAGAATCCCGGTCGTGACGGCCCGTAACTCTTCGTGGGAACATTATATACGTCTATAACGTTATATATCCCAACCTAAGGCAACCTCACACCTCTGATGTAGTATTTTACAACATTTCTGTCGGGCCGGCCCCTACTTCTCGGTGGGAACATTATATACGTCTATAACGTAATATAACCTAACCTAACCCATCTAGCCCCTGGCTGGTAATGTTTTACAGAATCCCGGCCGTGACGGTCCGTACCTCTTCGTGAGAACATTATATGCGTCTATAACGTTATATATCCCAACCTAAGGCAACCTCACACCTCTGATGTAGTATTTTACAACATTTCTGTCGGGCCGGCCCCTACTTCTCGGTGGGAACATTATATACGTCCATAACGTAATATAACCTAACCTAACCCATGCAGCCCCTCGCTGGTAATATTTTACGGAATCTCGGTCGGGTCGGCCCGTACCTCTCCGTGGGAACATTGTAAACGTCTATAGCGTTATATTTCCTACGCTAAGGCAACCTCAAACCTCGGATGTTGTATTTTACAACATTTCTGGCGGGTCGGCCCCTACTCCTACGTGGGAACGTTATATACGTCTATAACGTAATATAACCTAACCTATCCCATCTAGCCCCTCGCTGGTAATGTTTTACAGAATCCCGGTCGTGACGGCCCGTACCTCTTCGTGGGATCATAATATACGTCTATAACGTTATATATCCTAACCTAAGGCAACCTCACACCTCGGATGTAGTATTTTACCACATTCCTGGCGGGCCGGGCCCTACTTCTCGGTGGGAACATTATATACGTCTATAACGTAATATAACCTAACCTAACCCATCTAGCCCCTCGCTGGTAATGTTTTACAGAATCCCGGTCGTGTCGGCCCGTACCTCTCCGTGGGAACATTATATACGTCCATAACGCTATATATCCTAACCTAAGGCAACCTCACACCTCGGATGTAGTATTTTACAACATACCTGGCGGGTCGGCCCCTACTTCTCGATGGTAACGTTATATACGTCTACAACGTAATATAACCTAACCTAACCCATCTAGCACCTCGCTGGTGTTGTTTTACAGAATCCCGGTCGTGTCGGTCCGTGCCTTTCCGTGGGAACATTATATACGTCTATAAAGTTATATATTCTAACCTAAAGCAACCTAACATCTCGGATGTACTACTTTACAACAATTCTGGCGTGTTGGCCCCTACTTCTCGGTGGGAACATTATATACGTCCATAACGTAATATAACCTAACCTAACCCATGCAGCCCCTCGCTGGTAATATTTTACGGAATCTCGGTCGGGTCGGCCCGTACCTCTCCGTGGGAACATTGTAAACGTCTATAGCGTTATATATCCTAACCTAAGGCAGCCTAATATTTCGGATGTAGTATATTACAACATTCCTGGCGGGCCGGCCCCTACTTCTCGGTGGGAACATTATATACGTCTATAACGTAATATAACCTAACCTAACCCATCTAGCCCCTGGCTGGTAATGTTTTACAGAATCCCGGTCGTGACGGACCGTACCTCTTCGTGGGAAAATTATATGCGTCTATAACGTTATATATCCTAACCTAAGGCAACCTCACACCTCGGATGTAGTATTTTACAACATTCCTGGCGGGCCGGGCCCTACTTCTCGGTGGGAACATTATATACGTCTATAACGTAATATAACCTAACCTAACCCATCTAGCCCCTCGCTGGTAATGTTTTACAGAATCCCGGTCGTGTCGGCCCGTACCTCTCCGTAGGAACATTATATACGTCCATAACGCTATATATCCTAACCTAAGGCAACCTCACACCTCGGATGTAGTATTTTACAACATTTCTGGCGGGTCGGCCCCTACTCCTAGGTGGGAACGTTATATACGTCTATAACGTAATATAACCTAACCTAACCCATCTAGTCCCTCGCTGGTGATGTTTTACAGAATCCCGGCCGTGTCGGACCGTACCTCTTTGTGGGAACATTATATACGTCTATAACGTTATATATCCTAACCTAAGGCAACCTCACACCTCGGATGTAGTATTTTACAACATTCCTTGCGGGCCGGCCCCTACTTCTCGGTGGGAACATTATATACGTCTATAACGTAATATAACCTAACCTAACCCATCTAGCCCCTCGCTGGTAATGTTTTACAGAATCCCGGTCGTGACGGCCCGTAACTCTTCGTGGGAACATTATATACGTCTATAACGTTATATATCCCAACCTAAGGCAACCTCACACCTCTGATGTAGTATTTTACAACATTTCTGTCGGGCCGGCCCCTACTTCTCGGTGGGAACATTATATACGTCTATAACGTAATATAACCTAACCTAACCCATCTAGCCCCTGGCTGGTAATGTTTTACAGAATCCCGGCCGTGACGGTCCGTACCTCTTCGTGAGAACATTATATGCGTCTATAACGTTATATATCCTAACCTAAGGCAACCTCACTCCTTGGATGTAGGATTTTACAACATTCCTGTCGGGCCGGCCGCTACTTCTCGGTGGGAAGATTATTTACGTCTATAACGTAATATAACCTAACCTAACCCATCTAGCCCCTCGCTGGGAATTTTTTACAGAATCCCGTTCGTGTAGCCCCGTACCTCTTCGTGGGAAAATTATATACGTCTATAACGTTATATATCCTAACTTAAGGCAACCTCACACCTCGGATGTAGTATTTTACAACATTCCTGTCGGGCCGGCCGCTAATTCTCGGTGGGAACATTATTTACGTCTATAACGTAACATAACCTATCCTAACCCATCTAGCCCCTCGCTGGTAATGTTTTACAGAATCCCGGTCGCGTCGGCACGTACCTCTCCGTGGGAACATTATATACGTATATAACGTTATATTTCCTACGCTAAGGCAACCTCAAACCTCGGATGTAGTATTTTACAACATTTCTGGCGGGTCGGCCCCTACTCCTACGTGGGAACGTTATATACGTCTATAACGTAATATAACCTAACCTATCCCATCTAGCCCCTCGCTGGTAATGTTTTACAGAATCCCGGTCGTGACGGCCCGTACCTCTTCGTGGGATCATAATATACGTCTATAACGTTATATATCCTAACCTAAGGCAACCTCACACCTCGGATGTAGTATTTTACCACATTCCTGGCGGGCCGGGCCCTACTTCTCGGTGGGAACATTATATACGTCTATAACGTAATATAACCTAACCTAACCCATCTAGCCCCTCGCTGGTAATGTTTTACAGAATCCCGGTCGTGTCGGCCCGTACCTCTCCGTAGGAACATTATATACGTCTATAACGTTATATATCCCAACCTAAGGCAACCTCACACCTCTGATGTAGTATTTTACAACATTTCTGTCGGGCCGGCCCCTACTTCTCGGTGGGAACATTATATACGTCTATAACGTAATATAACCTAACCTAACCCATCTAGCCCCTGGCTGGTAATGTTTTACAGAATCCCGGCCGTGACGGTCCGTACCTCTTCGTGAGAACATTATATGCGTCTATAACGTTATATATCCTAACCTAAGGCAACCTCACTCCTCGGATGTAGGATTTTACAACATTCCTGTCGGGCCGGCCGCTACTTCTCGGTGGGAAGATTATTTACGTCTATAACGTAATATAACCTAACCTAACCCATCTAGCCCCTCGCTGGGAATTTTTTACAGAATCCCGTTCGTGTAGCCCCGTACCTCTTCGTGGGAAAATTATATACGTCTATAACGTTATATATCCTAACTTAAGGCAACCTCACACCTCGGATGTAGTATTTTACAACATTCCTGTCGGGCCGGCCGCTAATTCTCGGTGGGAACATTATTTACGTCTATAACGTAACATAACCTATCCTAACCCATCTAGCCCCTCGCTGGTAATGTTTTACAGAATCCCGGTCGCGTCGGCACGTACCTCTCCGTGGGAACATTATATACGTATATAACGTTATATTTCCTACGCTAAGGCAACCTCAAACCTCGGATGTAGTATTTTACAACATTTCTGGCGGGTCGGCCCCTACTCCTACGTGGGAACGTTATATACGTCTATAACGTAATATAACCTAACCTATCCCATCTAGCCCCTCGCTGGTAATGTTTTACAGAATCCCGGTCGTGACGGCCCGTACCTCTTCGTGGGATCATAATATACGTCTATAACGTTATATATCCTAACCTAAGGCAACCTCACACCTCGGATGTAGTATTTTACCACATTCCTGGCGGGCCGGGCCCTACTTCTCGGTGGGAACATTATATACGTCTATAACGTAATATAACCTAACCTAACCCATCTAGCCCCTCGCTGGTAATGTTTTACAGAATCCCGGTCGTGTCGGCCCGTACCTCTCCGTAGGAACATTATATACGTCCATAACGCTATATATCCTAACCTAAGGCAACCTCACACCTCGGATGTAGTATTTTACAACATTTCTGGCGGGTCGGCCCCTACTCCTAGGTGGGAACGTTATATACGTCTATAACGTAATATAACCTAACCTAACCCATCTAGTCCCTCGCTGGTGATGTTTTACAGAATCCCGGCCGTGTCGGACCGTACCTCTTTGTGGGAACATTATATACGTCTATAACGTTATATATCCTAACCTAAGGCAACCTCACACCTCGGATGTAGTATTTTACAACATTCCTTGCGGGCCGGCCCCTACTTCTCGGTGGGAACATTATATACGTCTATAACGTAATATAACCTAACCTAACCCATCTAGCCCCTCGCTGGTAATGTTTTACAGAATCCCGGTCGTGACGGCCCGTAACTCTTCGTGGGAACATTATATACGTCTATAACGTTATATATCCCAACCTAAGGCAACCTCACACCTCTGATGTAGTATTTTACAACATTTCTGTCGGGCCGGCCCCTACTTCTCGGTGGGAACATTATATACGTCCATAACGTAATATAACCTAACCTAACCCATCTAGCCCCTGGCTGGTAATGTTTTACAGAATCCCGGCCGTGACGGTCCGTACCTCTTCGTGAGAACATTATATGCGTCTATAACGTTATATATCCTAACCTAAGGCAACCTCACTCCTCGGATGTAGGATTTTACAACATTCCTGTCGGGCCGGCCGCTACTTCTCGGTGGGAAGATTATTTATGTCTATAACGTAATATAACCTAACCTAACCCATCTAGCCCCTCGCTGGGAATTTTTTACATAATCCCGTTCGGGGAGCCCCGTACCTCTTCGTGGGAACATTATATGCGTCTATAACGTTATATATCCTAACCTAAGGCAACCTCACACCTCGAATGTAGTATTTTACAACATACCTGGCGGGTCGGCCCCTACTTCTCGATGGGAACGTTATATACGTCTACAACGTAATATAACCTAACCTAACCCATCTAGCCCCTCGCTGGTAATGTTTTACAGAATCCCGGCCGTGTCGGCCCGTACCTCTCCATGGGAACATTATATACGTCCATAACGCTATATATCCTAACCTAAGGCAACCTCACACCTCGGATGTAGTATTTTACCACATTCCTGGCGGGCCGGACCCTACTTCTCGGTGGGAACATTATATACGTCTATAACGTAATATAACCTAACCTAACCCATCTGGCCCCTCGCTGGTAATGTTTTACAGAATCCCGGCCGTGTCGGACCGTACCTCTACGTGGAGACATAAGGTACGTCTATAACGTTATATATCCTAACCTAAGGCAACCTCACTCCTCGGATGTAGTATTTTACAACATTCCTGGCGGGCCGGCAGCTACGTCTCTGTGGGAACATTATATACGTCTATAACGTAATATAACCCAACCTAACCCATCTAGCCCCTGGCTGGTAATGTTTTGCAGAATCCCGGTCGCGACGGCCCGTACACCTTCGCGGGAACATTATATACGTCAATAACGTTATATATCCTAACCTAAGGCAACTTCACACCTCCGATGTAGTGTTTTACAACATTCCTTGCGGGCCGGTCCCTACTTCTCGGTGGGAACATTATATACGTCTATAACGTTATATATCCTAACCTAAGGCAACCTCACTCCTCGGATGTACTATTTTACAACATTCCTGTCGGGCCGGCCGCTACTTCTCGGTGGGAACATTATATACGTCTATAACGTAATATAACCTAACCTAACCCATCTAGCCCCTGGCTGGTAATGTTTTACAGAATCTCGGTCGTGACGGTCCGTACCTCTTCGTGGGAACATTATATGTGTCTATAACGTTATATATCCTAACCTAAGGCAACCTCACACCTCGGATGTAGTATTTTACAACATTCCTGGCGGGCCGGCCCCTACTTCTCGGTGGGAACATTATATACGTCTATAACGTAACATAACCTATCCTAACCCATCTAGCCCCACGCTGGTAATGTTTTACAGAATCCCGGTCGCGTCGGCACGTACCTCTCCGTGGGAACATTATATACGTCTATAACGTTATATTTCCTAACCTAAGGCAACCTCAAACCTCGGATGTAGTATTTTACAACATTTCTGGCGGGTCGGCCCCTACTCCTAGGTGGGAACGTTATATACGTCTATAACGTAATATAACCTAACCTAACCCATCTAGTCCCTCGCTGGTGATGTTTTACAGAATCCCGGCCGTGTCGGACCGTACCTCTTTGTGGGAACATTATATACGTCTATAACGTTATATATCCTAACCTAAGGCAACCTCACACCTCGGATGTAGTATTTTACAACATTCCTTGCGGGCCGGCCCCTACTTCTCGGTGGGAACATTATATACGTCTATAACGTAATATAACCTAACCTAACCCATCTAGCCCCTCGCTGGTAATGTTTTACAGAATCCCGGTCGTGACGGCCCGTAACTCTTCGTGGGAACATTATATACGTCTATAACGTTATATATCCCAACCTAAGGCAACCTCACACCTCTGATGTAGTATTTTACAACATTTCTGTCGGGCCGGCCCCTACTTCTCGGTGGGAACATTATATACGTCTATAACGTAATATAACCTAACCTAACCCATCTAGCCCCTGGCTGGTAATGTTTTACAGAATCCCGGCCGTGACGGTCCGTACCTCTTCGTGAGAACATTATATGCGTCTATAACGTTATATATCCCAACCTAAGGCAACCTCACACCTCTGATGTAGTATTTTACAACATTTCTGTCGGGCCGGCCCCTACTTCTCGGTGGGAACATTATATACGTCCATAACGTAATATAACCTAACCTAACCCATGCAGCCCCTCGCTGGTAATATTTTACGGAATCTCGGTCGGGTCGGCCCGTACCTCTCCGTGGGAACATTGTAAACGTCTATAGCGTTATATTTCCTACGCTAAGGCAACCTCAAACCTCGGATGTAGTATTTTACAACATTTCTGGCGGGTCGGCCCCTACTTCTCGATGGTAACGTTATATACGTCTACAACGTAATATAACCTAACCTAACCCATCTAGCACCTCGCTGGTGTTGTTTTACAGAATCCCGGTCGTGTCGGTCCGTGCCTTTCCGTGGGAACATTATATACGTCTATAAAGTTATATATTCTAACCTAAAGCAACCTAACATCTCGGATGTACTATTTTACAACAATTCTGGCGTGTTGGCCCCTACTTCTCGGTGGGAACATTATATACGTCCATAACGTAATATAACCTAACCTAACCCATGCAGCCCCTCGCTGGTAATATTTTACGGAATCTCGGTCGGGTCGGCCCGTACCTCTCCGTGGGAACATTGTAAACGTCTATAGCGTTATATATCCTAACCTAAGGCAGCCTAATATTTCGGATGTAGTATATTACAACATTCCTGGCGGGCCGGCCCCTACTTCTCGGTGGGAACATTATATACGTCTATAACGTAATATAACCTAACCTAACCCATCTAGCCCCTGGCTGGTAATGTTTTACAGAATCCCGGTCGTGACGGACCGTACCTCTTCGTGGCAAAATTATATGCGTCTATAACGTTATATATCCTAACCTAAGGCAACCTCACACCTCGGATGTAGTATTTTACAACATTCCTGGCGGGCCGGCCCCTACTTCTCGGTGGGAAGATTACATACGTCTATAACGTAACATAACCTATCCTAACCCATCTAGCCCCTCGCTGGTAATGTTTTACAGAATCCCGGTCGCGTCGGCACGTACCTCTCCGTGGGAACATTATATACGTATATAACGTTATATTTCCTACGCTAAGGCAACCTCAAACCTCGGATGTAGTATTTTACAACATTTCTGGCGGGTCGGCCCCTACTCCTACGTGGGAACGTTATATACGTCTATAACGTAATATAACCTAACCTATCCCATCTAGCCCCTCGCTGGTAATGTTTTACAGAATCCCGGTCGTGACGGCCCGTACCTCTTCGTGGGATCATAATATACGTCTATAACGTTATATATCCTAACCTAAGGCAACCTCACACCTCGGATGTAGTATTTTACAACATTCCTGGCGGGCCGGGCCCTACTTCTCGGTGGGAACATTATATACGTCTATAACGTAATATAACCTAACCTAACCCATCTAGCACCTCGCTGGTGTTGTTTTACAGAATCCCGGTCGTGTCGGTCCGTGCCTCTCCGTGGGAACATTATATACGTCTATAAAGTTATATATTCTAACCTAAAGCAACCTAACATCTCGGATGTACTATTTTACAACAATTCTGGCGTGTTGGCCCCTACTTCTCGGTGGGAACATTATATACGTCCATAACGTAATATAACCTAACCTAACCCATGCAGCCCCTCGCTGGTAATATTTTACGGAATCTCGGTCGGGTCGGCCCGTACCTCTCCGTGGGAACATTGTAAACGTCTATAGCGTTATGTATCCTAACCTAAGGCAGCCTAATATTTCGGATGTAGTATATTACAACATTCCTGGCGGGCCGGCCCCTACTTCTCGGTGGGAACATTATATACGTCTATAACGTAATATAACCTAACCTAACCCATCTAGCCCCTGGCTGGTAATGTTTTACAGAATCCCGGTCGTGACGGACCGTACCTCTTCGTGGGAAAATTATATGCGTCTATAACGTTATATATCCTAACCTAAGGCAACCTCACACCTCGGATGTAGTATTTTACAACATTCCTGGCGGGCCGGCCCCTACTTCTCGGTAGGAACATTATATACGTCTATAACGTAACATAACCTATCCTAACCCATCTAGCCCCTCGCTGGTAATGTTTTTCAGAATCCCGGTCGCGTCGGCACGTACCTCTCCGTGGGAACATTATATACGTATATAACGTTATATTTCCTACCCTAAGGCAACCTCAAACCTCGGATGTAGTATTTTACAACATTTCTGGCGGGTCGGCCCCTACTCCTAGGTGGGAACGTTATATACGTCTATAACGTAATATAACCTAACCTATCCCATCTAGCCCCTCGCTGGTAATGTTTTACAGAATCCCGGTCGTGACGGCCCGTACCTCTTCGTGGGATCATAATATACGTCTATAACGTTATATATCCTAACTTAAGGCAACCTCACACCTCGGATGTAGTATTTTACAACATTCCTGTCGGGCCGGCCGCTAATTCTCGGTGGGAACATTATTTACGTCTATAACGTAACATAACCTATCCTAACCCATCTAGCCCCTCGCTGGTAATGTTTTACAGAATCCCGGTCGCGTCGGCACGTACCTCTCCGTGGGAACATTATATACGTATATAACGTTATATTTCCTACGCTAAGGCAACCTCAAACCTCGGATGTAGTATTTTACAACATTTCTGGCGGGTCGGCCCCTACTCCTACGTGGGAACGTTATATACGTCTATAACGTAATATAACCTAACCTATCCCATCTAGCCCCTCGCTGGTAATGTTTTACAGAATCCCGGTCGTGACGGCCCGTACCTCTTCGTGGGATCATAATATACGTCTATAACGTTATATATCCTAACCTAAGGCAACCTCACACCTCGGATGTAGTATTTTACAACATTCCTGGCGGGCCGGGCCCTACTTCTCGGTGGGAACATTATATACGTCTATAACGTAATATAACCTAACCTAACCCATCTAGCACCTCGCTGGTGTTGTTTTACAGAATCCCGGTCGTGTCGGTCCGTGCCTTTCCGTGGGAACATTATATACGTCTATAAAGTTATATATTCTAACCTAAAGCAACCTAACATCTCGGATGTACTACTTTACAACAATTCTGGCGTGTTGGCCCCTACTTCTCGGTGGGAACATTATATACGTCCATAACGTAATATAACCTAACCTAACCCATGCAGCCCCTCGCTGGTAATATTTTACGGAATCTCGGTCGGGTCGGCCCGTACCTCTCCGTGGGAACATTGTAAACGTCTATAGCGTTATATATCCTAACCTAAGGCAGCCTAATATTTCGGATGTAGTATATTACAACATTCCTGGCGGGCCGGCCCCTACTTCTCGGTGGGAACATTATATACGTCTATAACGTAATATAACCTAACCTAACCCATCTAGCCCCTGGCTGGTAATGTTTTACAGAATCCCGGTCGTGACGGACCGTACCTCTTCGTGGGAAAATTATATGCGTCTATAACGTTATATATCCTAACCTAAGGCAACCTCACACCTCGGATGTAGTATTTTACAACATTCCTGGCGGGCCGGGCCCTACTTCTCGGTAGGAACATTATATACGTCTATAACGTAACATAACCTATCCTAACCCATCTAGCCCCTCGCTGGTAATGTTTTTCAGAATCCCGGTCGCGTCGGCACGTACCTCTCCGTGGGAACATTATATACGTATATAACGTTATATTTCCTACCCTAAGGCAACCTCAAACCTCGGATGTAGTATTTTACAACATTTCTGGCGGGTCGGCCCCTACTCCTAGGTGGGAACGTTATATACGTCTATAACGTAATATAACCTAACCTAACCCATCTAGTCCCTCGCTGGTGATGTTTTACAGAATCCCGGCCGTGTCGGACCGTACCTCTTTGTGGCAACATTATATACGTCTATAACGTTATATATCCTAACCTAAGGCAACCTCACACCTCGGATGTAGTATTTTACAACATTCCTTGCGGGCCGGCCCCTACTTCTCGGTGGGAACATTATATACGTCTATAACGTAATATAACCTAACCTAACCCATCTAGCCCCTCGCTGGTAATGTTTTACAGAATCCCGGTCGTGACGGCCCGTAACTCTTCGTGGGAACATTATATACGTCTATAACGTTATATATCCCAACCTAAGGCAACCTCACACCTCTGATGTAGTATTTTACAACATTTCTGTCGGGCCGGCCCCTACTTCTCGGTGGGAACATTATATACGTCTATAACGTAATATAACCTAACCTAACCCATCTAGCCCCTGGCTGGTAATGTTTTACAGAATCCCGGCCGTGACGGTCCGTACCTCTTCGTGAGAACATTATATGCGTCTATAACGTTATATATCCTAACCTAAGGCAACCTCACTCCTCGGATGTAGGATTTTACAACATTCCTGTCGGGCCGGCCGCTACTTCTCGGTGGGAAGATTATTTACGTCTATAACGTAATATAACCTAACCTAACCCATCTAGCCCCTCGCTGGGAATTTTTTACAGAATCCCGTTCGTGTAGCCCCGTACCTCTTCGTGGGAAAATTATATACGTCTATAACGTTATATATCCTAACTTAAGGCAACCTCACACCTCGGATGTAGTATTTTACAACATTCCTGTCGGGCCGGCCGCTAATTCTCGGTGGGAACATTATTTACGTCTATAACGTAACATAACCTATCCTAACCCATCTAGCCCCTCGCTGGTAATGTTTTACAGAATCCCGGTCGCGTCGGCACGTACCTCTCCGTGGGAACATTATATACGTATATAACGTTATATTTCCTACGCTAAGGCAACCTCAAACCTCGGATGTAGTATTTTACAACATTTCTGGCGGGTCGGCCCCTACTCCTACGTGGGAACGTTATATACGTCTATAACGTAATATAACCTAACCTATCCCATCTAGCCCCTCGCTGGTAATGTTTTACAGAATCCCGGTCGTGACGGCCCGTACCTCTTCGTGGGATCATAATATACGTCTATAACGTTATATATCCTAACCTAAGGCAACCTCACACCTCGGATGTAGTATTTTACCACATTCCTGGCGGGCCGGGCCCTACTTCTCGGTGGGAACATTATATACGTCTATAACGTAATATAACCTAACCTAACCCATCTAGCCCCTCGCTGGTAATGTTTTACAGAATCCCGGTCGTGTCGGCCCGTACCTCTCCGTAGGAACATTATATACGTCTATAACGTTATATATCCCAACCTAAGGCAACCTCACACCTCTGATGTAGTATTTTACAACATTTCTGTCGGGCCGGCCCCTACTTCTCGGTGGGAACATTATATACGTCTATAACGTAATATAACCTAACCTAACCCATCTAGCCCCTGGCTGGTAATGTTTTACAGAATCCCGGCCGTGACGGTCCGTACCTCTTCGTGAGAACATTATATGCGTCTATAACGTTATATATCCTAACCTAAGGCAACCTCACTCCTCGGATGTAGGATTTTACAACATTCCTGTCGGGCCGGCCGCTACTTCTCGGTGGGAAGATTATTTACGTCTATAACGTAATATAACCTAACCTAACCCATCTAGCCCCTCGCTGGGAATTTTTTACAGAATCCCGTTCGTGTAGCCCCGTACCTCTTCGTGGGAAAATTATATACGTCTATAACGTTATATATCCTAACTTAAGGCAACCTCACACCTCGTATGTAGTATTTTACAACATTCCTGTCGGGCCGGCCGCTAATTCTCGGTGGGAACATTATTTACGTCTATAACGTAACATAACCTATCCTAACCCATCTAGCCCCTCGCTGGTAATGTTTTACAGAATCCCGGTCGCGTCGGCACGTACCTCTCCGTGGGAACATTATATACGTATATAACGTTATATTTCCTACGCTAAGGCAACCTCAAACCTCGGATGTAGTATTTTACAACATTTCTGGCGGGTCGGCCCCTACTCCTACGTGGGAACGTTATATACGTCTATAACGTAATATAACCTAACCTATCCCATCTAGCCCCTCGCTGGTAATGTTTTACAGAATCCCGGTCGTGACGGCCCGTACCTCTTCGTGGGATCATAATATACGTCTATAACGTTATATATCCTAACCTAAGGCAACCTCACACCTCGGATGTAGTATTTTACCACATTCCTGGCGGGCCGGGCCCTACTTCTCGGTGGGAACATTATATACGTCTATAACGTAATATAACCTAACCTAACCCATCTAGCCCCTCGCTGGTAATGTTTTACAGAATCCCGGTCGTGTCGGCCCGTACCTCTCCGTAGGAACATTATATACGTCCATAACGCTATATATCCTAACCTAAGGCAACCTCACACCTCGGATGTAGTATTTTACAACATTTCTGGCGGGTCGGCCCCTACTCCTAGGTGGGAACGTTATATACGTCTATAACGTAATATAACCTAACCTAACCCATCTAGTCCCTCGCTGGTGATGTTTTACAGAATCCCGGCCGTGTCGGACCGTACCTCTTTGTGGGAACATTATATACGTCTATAACGTTATATATCCTAACCTAAGGCAACCTCACACCTCGGATGTAGTATTTTACAACATTCCTTGCGGGCCGGCCCCTACTTCTCGGTGGGAACATTATATACGTCTATAACGTAATATAACCTAACCTAACCCATCTAGCCCCTCGCTGGTAATGTTTTACAGAATCCCGGTCGTGACGGCCCGTAACTCTTCGTGGGAACATTATATACGTCTATAACGTTATATATCCCAACCTAAGGCAACCTCACACCTCTGATGTAGTATTTTACAACATACCTGGCGGGTCGGCCCCTACTTCTCGATGGGAACGTTATATACGTCTACAACGTAATATAACCTAACCTAACCCATCTAGCCCCTCGCTGGTAATGTTTTACAGAATCCCGGCCGTGTCGGCCCGTACCTCTCCATGGGAACATTATATACGTCCATAACGCTATATATCCTAACCTAAGGCAACCTCACACCTCGGATGTAGTATTTTACCACATTCCTGGCGGGCCGGGCCCTACTTCTCGGTGGGAACATTATATACGTCTATAACGTAATATAACCTAACCTAACCCATCTGGCCCCTCGCTGGTAATGTTTTACAGAATCCCGGCCGTGTCGGACCGTACCTCTACGTGGAGACATAAGGTACGTCTATAACGTTATATATCCTAACCTAAGGCAACCTCACTCCTCGGATGTAGTATTTTACAACATTCCTGGCGGGCCGGCAGCTACGTCTCTGTGGGAACATTATATACGTCTATAACGTAATATAACCCAACCTAACCCATCTAGCCCCTGGCTGGTAATGTTTTGCAGAATCCCGGTCGCGACGGCCCGTACACCTTCGCGGGAACATTATATACGTCAATAACGTTATATATCCTAACCTAAGGCAACTTCACACCTCCGATGTAGTGTTTTACAACATTCCTTGCGGGCCGGTCCCTACTTCTCGGTGGGAACATTATATACGTCTATAACGTTATATATCCTAACCTAAGGCAACCTCACTCCTCGGATGTACTATTTTACAACATTCCTGTCGGGCCGGCCGCTACTTCTCGGTGGGAACATTATATACGTCTATAACGTAATATAACCTAACCTAACCCATCTAGCCCCTGGCTGGTAATGTTTTACAGAATCTCGGTCGTGACGGTCCGTACCTCTTCGTGGGAACATTATATGTGTCTATAACGTTATATATCCTAACCTAAGGCAACCTCACACCTCGGATGTAGTATTTTACAACATTCCTGGCGGGCCGGCCCCTACTTCTCGGTGGGAACATTATATACGTCTATAACGTTATATATCCCAACCTAAGGCAACCTCACACCTCTGATGTAGTATTTTACAACATTTCTGTCGGGCCGGCCCCTACTTCTCGGTGGGAACATTATATACGTCTATAACGTAATATAACCTAACCTAACCCATCTAGCCCCTGGCTGGTAATGTTTTACAGAATCCCGGCCGTGACGGTCCGTACCTCTTCGTGAGAACATTATATGCGTCTATAACGTTATATATCCTAACCTAAGGCAACCTCACTCCTCGGATGTAGGATTTTACAACATTCCTGTCGGGCCGGCCGCTACTTCTCGGTGGGAAGATTATTTACGTCTATAACGTAATATAACCTAACCTAACCCATCTAGCCCCTCGCTGGGAATTTTTTACAGAATCCCGTTCGTGTAGCCCCGTACCTCTTCGTGGGAAAATTATATACGTCTATAACGTTATATATCCTAACTTAAGGCAACCTCACACCTCGGATGTAGTATTTTACAACATTCCTGTCGGGCCGGCCGCTAATTCTCGGTGGGAACATTATTTACGTCTATAACGTAACATAACCTATCCTAACCCATCTAGCCCCTCGCTGGTAATGTTTTACAGAATCCCGGTCGCGTCGGCACGTACCTCTCCGTGGGAACATTATATACGTATATAACGTTATATTTCCTACGCTAAGGCAACCTCAAACCTCGGATGTAGTATTTTACAACATTTCTGGCGGGTCGGCCCCTACTCCTACGTGGGAACGTTATATACGTCTATAACGTAATATAACCTAACCTATCCCATCTAGCCCCTCGCTGGTAATGTTTTACAGAATCCCGGTCGTGACGGCCCGTACCTCTTCGTGGGATCATAATATACGTCTATAACGTTATATATCCTAACCTAAGGCAACCTCACACCTCGGATGTAGTATTTTACCACATTCCTGGCGGGCCGGGCCCTACTTCTCGGTGGGAACATTATATACGTCTATAACGTAATATAACCTAACCTAACCCATCTAGCCCCTCGCTGGTAATGTTTTACAGAATCCCGGTCGTGTCGGCCCGTACCTCTCCGTAGGAACATTATATACGTCCATAACGCTATATATCCTAACCTAAGGCAACCTCACACCTCGGATGTAGTATTTTACAACATTTCTGGCGGGTCGGCCCCTACTCCTAGGTGGGAACGTTATATACGTCTATAACGTAATATAACCTAACCTAACCCATCTAGTCCCTCGCTGGTGATGTTTTACAGAATCCCGGCCGTGTCGGACCGTACCTCTTTGTGGGAACATTATATACGTCTATAACGTTATATATCCTAACCTAAGGCAACCTCACACCTCGGATGTAGTATTTTACAACATTCCTTGCGGGCCGGCCCCTACTTCTCGGTGGGAACATTATATACGTCTATAACGTAATATAACCTAACCTAACCCATCTAGCCCCTCGCTGGTAATGTTTTACAGAATCCCGGTCGTGACGGCCCGTAACTCTTCGTGGGAACATTATATACGTCTATAACGTTATATATCCCAACCTAAGGCAACCTCACACCTCTGATGTAGTATTTTACAACATTTCTGTCGGGCCGGCCCCTACTTCTCGGTGGGAACATTATATACGTCCATAACGTAATATAACCTAACCTAACCCATCTAGCCCCTGGCTGGTAATGTTTTACAGAATCCCGGCCGTGACGGTCCGTACCTCTTCGTGAGAACATTATATGCGTCTATAACGTTATATATCCTAACCTAAGGCAACCTCACTCCTCGGATGTAGGATTTTACAACATTCCTGTCGGGCCGGCCGCTACTTCTCGGTGGGAAGATTATTTATGTCTATAACGTAATATAACCTAACCTAACCCATCTAGCCCCTCGCTGGGAATTTTTTACATAATCCCGTTCGGGGAGCCCCGTACCTCTTCGTGGGAACATTATATGCGTCTATAACGTTATATATCCTAACCTAAGGCAACCTCACACCTCGAATGTAGTATTTTACAACATACCTGGCGGGTCGGCCCCTACTTCTCGATGGGAACGTTATATACGTCTACAACGTAATATAACCTAACCTAACCCATCTAGCCCCTCGCTGGTAATGTTTTACAGAATCCCGGCCGTGTCGGCCCGTACCTCTCCATGGGAACATTATATACGTCCATAACGCTATATATCCTAACCTAAGGCAACCTCACACCTCGGATGTAGTATTTTACCACATTCCTGGCGGGCCGGGCCCTACTTCTCGGTGGGAACATTATATACGTCTATAACGGAATATAACCTAACCTAACCCATCTGGCCCCTCGCTGGTAATGTTTTACAGAATCCCGGCCGTGTCGGACCGTACCTCTACGTGGAGACATAAGGTACGTCTATAACGTTATATATCCTAACCTAAGGCAACCTCACTCCTCGGATGTAGTATTTTACAACATTCCTGGCGGGCCGGCAGCTACGTCTCTGTGGGAACATTATATACGTCTATAACGTAATATAACCCAACCTAACCCATCTAGCCCCTGGCTGGTAATGTTTTGCAGAATCCCGGTCGCGACGGCCCGTACACCTTCGCGGGAACATTATATACGTCAATAACGTTATATATCCTAACCTAAGGCAACTTCACACCTCCGATGTAGTGTTTTACAACATTCCTTGCGGGCCGGTCCCTACTTCTCGGTGGGAACATTATATACGTCTATAACGTTATATATCCTAACCTAAGGCAACCTCACTCCTCGGATGTACTATTTTACAACATTCCTGTCGGGCCGGCCGCTACTTCCAGGTGGGAACATTATATACGTCTATAACGTAATATAACCTAACCTAACCCATCTAGCCCCTGGCTGGTAATGTTTTACAGAATCTCGGTCGTGACGGTCCGTACCTCTTCGTGGGAACATTATATGTGTCTATAACGTTATATATCCTAACCTAAGGCAACCTCACACCTCGGATGTAGTATTTTACAACATTCCTGGCGGGCCGGCCCCTACTTCTCGGTGGGAACATTATATACGTCTATAACGTAACATAACCTATCCTAACCCATCTAGCCCCACGCTGGTAATGTTTTACAGAATCCCGGTCGCGTCGGCACGTACCTCTCCGTGGGAACATTATATACGTCTATAACGTTATATTTCCTAACCTAAGGCAACCTCAAACCTCGGATGTAGTATTTTACAACATTTCTGGCGGGTCGGCCCCTACTCCTAGGTGGGAACGTTATATACGTCTATAACGTAATATAACCTAACCTAACCCATCTAGTCCCTCGCTGGTGATGTTTTACAGAATCCCGGCCGTGTCGGACCGTACCTCTTTGTGGGAACATTATATACGTCTATAACGTTATATATCCTAACCTAAGGCAACCTCACACCTCGGATGTAGTATTTTACAACATTCCTTGCGGGCCGGCACCTACTTCTCGGTGGGAACATTATATACGTCTATAACGTAATATAACCTAACCTAACCCATCTAGCCCCTCGCTGGTAATGTTTTACAGAATCCCGGTCGTGACGGCCCGTAACTCTTCGTGGGAACATTATATACGTCTATAACGTTATATATCCCAACCTAAGGCAACCTCACACCTCTGATGTAGTATTTTACAACATTTCTGTCGGGCCGGCCCCTACTTCTCGGTGGGAACATTATATACGTCTATAACGTAATATAACCTAACCTAACCCATCTAGCCCCTGGCTGGTAATGTTTTACAGAATCCCGGCCGTGACGGTCCGTACCTCTTCGTGAGAACATTATATGCGTCTATAACGTTATATATCCCAACCTAAGGCAACCTCACACCTCTGATGTAGTATTTTACAACATTTCTGTCGGGCCGGCCCCTACTTCTCGGTGGGAACATTATATACGTCCATAACGTAATATAACCTAACCTAACCCATGCAGCCCCTCGCTGGTAATATTTTACGGAATCTCGGTCGGGTCGGCCCGTACCTCTCCGTGGGAACATTGTAAACGTCTATAGCGTTATATTTCCTACGCTAAGGCAACCTCAAACCTCGGATGTAGTATTTTACAACATTTCTGGCGGGTCGGCCCCTACTTCTCGATGGTAACGTTATATACGTCTACAACGTAATATAACCTAACCTAACCCATCTAGCACCTCGCTGGTGTTGTTTTACAGAATCCCGGTCGTGTCGGTCCGTGCCTTTCCGTGGGAACATTATATACGTCTATAAAGTTATATATTCTAACCTAAAGCAACCTAACATCTCGGATGTACTATTTTACAACAATTCTGGCGTGTTGGCCCCTACTTCTCGGTGGGAACATTATATACGTCCATAACGTAATATAACCTAACCTAACCCATGCAGCCCCTCGCTGGTAATATTTTACGGAATCTCGGTCGGGTCGGCCCGTACCTCTCCGTGGGAACATTGTAAACGTCTATAGCGTTATATATCCTAACCTAAGGCAGCCTAATATTTCGGATATAGTATATTACAACATTCCTGGCGGGCCGGCCCCTACTTCTCGGTGGGAACATTATATACGTCTATAACGTAATATAACCTAACCTAACCCATCTAGCCCCTGGCTGGTAATGTTTTACAGAATCCCGGTCGTGACGGACCGTACCTCTTCGTGGCAAAATTATATGCGTCTATAACGTTATATATCCTAACCTAAGGCAACCTCACACCTCGGATGTAGTATTTTACAACATTCCTGGCGGGCCGGCCCCTACTTCTCGGTGGGAAGATTACATACGTCTATAACGTAACATAACCTATCCTAACCCATCTAGCCCCTCGCTGGTAATGTTTTACAGAATCCCGGTCGCGTCGGCACGTACCTCTCCGTGGGAACATTATATACGTATATAACGTTATATTTCCTACGCTAAGGCAACCTCAAACCTCGGATGTAGTATTTTACAACATTTCTGGCGGGTCGGCCCCTACTCCTACGTGGGAACGTTATATACGTCTATAACGTAATATA
The DNA here is from genome assembly GCA_963969225.1 of Xylocopa violacea. Classification (NCBI taxonomy): domain Eukaryota; kingdom Metazoa; phylum Arthropoda; class Insecta; order Hymenoptera; family Apidae; genus Xylocopa; species Xylocopa violacea. Next base: position 2,294,981 of record CAXAJV010000247.1, on the reverse strand, counting down.
ACCTAACCTATCCCATCTAGCCCCTCGCTGGTAATGTTTTACAGAATCCCGGTCGTGACGGCCCGTACCTCTTCGTGGGATCATAATATACGTCTATAACGTTATATATCCTAACCTAAGGCAACCTCACACCTCGGATGTAGTATTTTACAACATTCCTGGCGGGCCGGGCCCTACTTCTCGGTGGGAACATTATATACGTCTATAACGTAATATAACCTAACCTAACCCATCTAGCACCTCGCTGGTGTTGTTTTACAGAATCCCGGTCGTGTCGGTCCGTGCCTCTCCGTGGGAACATTATATACGTCTATAAAGTTATATATTCTAACCTAAAGCAACCTAACATCTCGGATGTACTATTTTACAACAATTCTGGCGTGTTGGCCCCTACTTCTCGGTGGGAACATTATATACGTCCATAACGTAATATAACCTAACCTAACCCATGCAGCCCCTCGCTGGTAATATTTTACGGAATCTCGGTCGGGTCGGCCCGTACCTCTCCGTGGGAACATTGTAAACGTCTATAGCGTTATGTATCCTAACCTAAGGCAGCCTAATATTTCGGATGTAGTATATTACAACATTCCTGGCGGGCCGGCCCCTACTTCTCGGTGGGAACATTATATACGTCTATAACGTAATATAACCTAACCTAACCCATCTAGCCCCTGGCTGGTAATGTTTTACAGAATCCCGGTCGTGACGGACCGTACCTCTTCGTGGGAAAATTATATGCGTCTATAACGTTATATATCCTAACCTAAGGCAACCTCACACCTCGGATGTAGTATTTTACAACATTCCTGGCGGGCCGGCCCCTACTTCTCGGTAGGAACATTATATACGTCTATAACGTAACATAACCTATCCTAACCCATCTAGCCCCTCGCTGGTAATGTTTTTCAGAATCCCGGTCGCGTCGGCACGTACCTCTCCGTGGGAACATTATATACGTATATAACGTTATATTTCCTACCCTAAGGCAACCTCAAACCTCGGATGTAGTATTTTACAACATTTCTGGCGGGTCGGCCCCTACTCCTAGGTGGGAACGTTATATACGTCTATAACGTAATATAACCTAACCTATCCCATCTAGCCCCTCGCTGGTAATGTTTTACAGAATCCCGGTCGTGACGGCCCGTACCTCTTCGTGGGATCATAATATACGTCTATAACGTTATATATCCTAACTTAAGGCAACCTCACACCTCGGATGTAGTATTTTACAACATTCCTGTCGGGCCGGCCGCTAATTCTCGGTGGGAACATTATTTACGTCTATAACGTAACATAACCTATCCTAACCCATCTAGCCCCTCGCTGGTAATGTTTTACAGAATCCCGGTCGCGTCGGCACGTACCTCTCCGTGGGAACATTATATACGTATATAACGTTATATTTCCTACGCTAAGGCAACCTCAAACCTCGGATGTAGTATTTTACAACATTTCTGGCGGGTCGGCCCCTACTCCTACGTGGGAACGTTATATACGTCTATAACGTAATATAACCTAACCTATCCCATCTAGCCCCTCGCTGGTAATGTTTTACAGAATCCCGGTCGTGACGGCCCGTACCTCTTCGTGGGATCATAATATACGTCTATAACGTTATATATCCTAACCTAAGGCAACCTCACACCTCGGATGTAGTATTTTACAACATTCCTGGCGGGCCGGGCCCTACTTCTCGATGGGAACATTATATACGTCTATAACGTAATATAACCTAACCTAACCCATCTAGCACCTCGCTGGTGTTGTTTTACAGAATCCCGGTCGTGTCGGTCCGTGCCTCTCCGTGGGAACATTATATACGTCTATAAAGTTATATATTCTAACCTAAAGCAACCTAACATCTCGGATGTACTATTTTACAACAATTCTGGCGTGTTGGCCCCTACTTCTCGGTGGGAACATTATATACGTCCATAACGTAATATAACCTAACCTAACCCATGCAGCCCCTCGCTGGTAATATTTTACGGAATCTCGGTCGGGTCGGCCCGTACCTCTCCGTGGGAACATTGTAAACGTCTATAGCGTTATGTATCCTAACCTAAGGCAGCCTAATATTTCGGATGTAGTATATTACAACATTCCTGGCGGGCCGGCCCCTACTTCTCGGTGGGAACATTATATACGTCTATAACGTAATATAACCTAACCTAACCCATCTAGCCCCTGGCTGGTAATGTTTTACAGAATCCCGGTCGTGACGGACCGTACCTCTTCGTGGGAAAATTATATGCGTCTATAACGTTATATATCCTAACCTAAGGCAACCTCACACCTCGGATGTAGTATTTTACAACATTCCTGGCGGGCCGGCCCCTACTTCTCGGTGGGAACATTATATACGTCTATAACGTAACATAACCTATCCTAACCCATCTAGCCCCTCGCTGGTAATGTTTTTCAGAATCCCGGTCGCGTCGGCACGTACCTCTCCGTGGGAACATTATATACGTATATAACGTTATATTTCCTACCCTAAGGCAACCTCAAACCTCGGATGTAGTATTTTACAACATTTCTGGCGGGTCGGCCCCTACTCCTAGGTGGGAACGTTATATACGTCTATAACGTAATATAACCTAACCTAACCCATCTAGCCCCTCGCTGGGAATTTTTTACAGAATCCCGTTCGTGGAGCCCCGTACCTCTTTGTGGGAACATTATATACGTCTATAACGTTATATATCCTAACCTAAGGCAACCTCACACCTCGGATGTAGTATTTTACCACATTCCTGGCGGGCCGGGCCCTACTTCTCGGTGGGAACATTATATACGTCTATAACGTAATATAACCTAACCTAACCCATCTAGCCCCTCGCTGGTAATGTTTTACAGAATCCCGGTCGTGTCGGCCCGTACCTCTCCGTGGGAACATTATATACGTCCATAACGCTATATATCCTAACCTAAGGCAACCTCACACCTCGGATGTAGTATTTTACAACATACCTGGCGGGTCGGCCCCTACTTCTCGATGGTAACGTTATATACGTCTACAACGTAATATAACCTAACCTAACCCATCTAGCACCTCGCTGGTGTTGTTTTACAGAATCCCGGTCGTGTCGGTCCGTGCCTCTCCGTGGGAACATTATATACGTCTATAAAGTTATATATTCTAACCTAAAGCAACCTAACATCTCGGATGTACTATTTTACAACAATTCTGGCGTGTTGGCCCCTACTTCTCGGTGGGAACATTATATACGTCCATAACGTAATATAACCTAACCTAACCCATGCAGCCCCTCGCTGGTAATATTTTACGGAATCTCGGTCGGGTCGGCCCGTACCTCTCCGTGGGAACATTGTAAACGTCTATAGCGTTATATATCCTAACCTAAGGCAGCCTAATATTTCGGATGTAGTATATTACAACATTCCTGGCGGGCCGGCCCCTACTTCTCGGTGGGAACATTATATACGTCTATAACGTAATATAACCTAACCTAACCCATCTAGCCCCTGGCTGGTAATGTTTTACAGAATCCCGGTCGTGACGGACCGTACCTCTTCGTGGGAAAATTATATGCGTCTATAACGTTATATATCCTAACCTAAGGCAACCTCACACCTCGGATGTAGTATTTTACAACATTCCTGGCGGGCCGGCCCCTACTTCTCGGTGGGAACATTATATACGTCTATAACGTAACATAACCTATCCTAACCCATCTAGCCCCTCGCTGGGAATTTTTTACAGTACCCCGTTCGTGGAGCCCCGTACCTCTTTGTGGGAACATTATATACGTCTATAACGTTATATATCCCAACCTAAGGCAACCTCACACCTCGGATGTAGTATTTTACAACATTCCTGTCGGGCCGGCCCCTACTTCTCGGTGGGAACATTATATACGTCTATAACGTAATATAACCTAACCTAACCCATCTGGCCCCTCGCTGGTAATGTTTTACAGAATCCCGGCCGTGTCGGACCGTACGTCTACGTGGACACATTAGGTACGTCTATAACGTTATATATCCTAACCTAAGGCAACCTCACTCCTCGGATGTAGTATTTTACAACATTCCTGGCGGGCCGGCAGCTACGTCTCTGTGGAAACATTATATACGTCTATAACGTAATATAACCCAACCTAACCCATCTAGCCCCTGGCTGGTAATGTTTTGCAGAATACCGGTCGCGACGGCCCGTACACCTTCGCGGGAACATTATATACGTCAATAACGTTATATATCCTAACCTAAGGCAACTTCACACCTCCGATGTAGTGTTTTACAACATTCCTTGCGGGCCGGTCCCTACTTCTCGGTGGGAACATTATATACGTCTATAACGTAATATAACCTAACCTAACCCATCAGGCCCCCTTCGCTGGTAATGTTTTACAGAATCCCGGCCGTGTCGGACCGTACCTCTACGTGGAGACATTAGGTACGTCTATAATGTTATATATCCTAACCTAAGGCAACCTCACTCCTCGGATGTAGTATTTTACAACATTCCTGGCGGGCCGGCCCCAACTTCTCGGTGGGAACATTATATACGTCTATAACGTAATATAACCTAACCTAACCCATCTAGCTCCTGCCTGGTAATGTTTTACAGAATCCCGGTCGTGACGGCCCGTAACTCAACGTGGGAACATTATATACGCCTATAACGTAATATAACCTAACCTAACCAATCTAGCCCCTCGCTGGGAATTTTATACAGAATCCCGTTCGTGGAGCTCCGTACCTCTTTGTGGGAACATTATATACGTCTATAACGTTATATATCCTAACATAAGGCAACCTCACACCTCGGATGTAGCATTTTACAACATTCCTGGCGGGCCGGCCCCTACTTCTCGGTGGGAACATTATATACGTCTATAACGTAATATAACCTAACCTAACACATCCAGCCACTCGCTGGTAATGTTTTACAGAATCCCGGTCGGGTCGGCCCGTACCTATCCGTGGGAACATTATAAACGTCTATAGCGTTATATATCCTGACCTAAGGCAGCCTTATATTTCGGATGTAGTATATTACAACATTCCTGGCGGGTCGGCCACTATTTCTCGGTGGGAACATTATATACGTCTATAACGTAATATAACGTAACCTAACCCATCTGGCCCCTCGCTGGTAATGTTTTACAGAATCCCGGCCGTGTCGGACCGTACCTCTACGTGGAGACATTAGGTACGTCTATAACGTTATATATCCTAACCTAAGGCAACCTCACACCTCGGATGTAGTATTTTACAACATTCCTGGCGGGCCGGCTCCAACATCTCGGTGGGAACATTATATACGTCTATAACGTAATATAACCTAACCTAACCCATCTAGCTCCTGGCTGGTAATGTTTTACAGAATCCCGGTCGTGACGGCCCGTAACTCTCCGTGGGAACAGTATATACGTCTGTAACGTAATATATCCTAACTTAAGGCAACCTCACACCTCGGATGTAGTATTTTACAATATTCCTTGCGGGCCGGCCCCTACTTCTCGGTGGGAACATTATATACGCCTATAACGTAATATAACCTAACCTAACCCATCTAGCCCCTGGCTGGTAATGTTTTACAGAATCCCGGCCGTGACGGTCCGTACCTCTTCGTGGGAACATTATATACGTCTGTGACGTTATATATCCTAACTTAAGGCAACCTCACACCTCGGATGTAGTATTTTACAACATTCCTTGCGGGCCGGCCCCTACTTCTCGGTGGGAACATTATATACGCCTATAACGTAATATAACCTAACCTAACCCATCTAGCCCCTCGCTGGGCATTTTTTACAGAATCCCGTTCGTGTAGCCCCGTACCTCTTCGTGGGAACATAGATATACGTCTATAACGTTATATATCCTAACCTAAGGCAACCTCACACCTCGGATGTAGTATTTTACAACATTCCTGGCGGGCCGGCCCCAACTTCTCGGTGGGAAGATTATATACGTCTATAACGTAATATAACCTAACCTAATCCATCTAGCCCCTGGCTGGTAATGTTTTACAGAATCCCGCTCGTGACGGCCCGTAACTCTTTGTGGGAACATTATATACGTCTGTAACGTTATATATCCTAACTTAAGGCAACCTCACACCTCGGATGTAGTATTTTACAAACATACCTGGCCGGTCGGCCCCTGCTTCTCGATGGGAACGTTATATACGTCTACAACGTAATATAACCTAACCTAACCAATCTAGCACCTCGCTGGTGTTGTTTTACAGAATCCCGGTCGTGTCGGTCCGTGCCTCTCCGTGGGAACATTATATGTGTCTATAACGTTATATATCCTAACCTAAGGCAACCTCACACCTCGGATGTAGTATTTTACCACATTCCTGGCGGGCCGGGCCCTACTTCTCGGTGGGAACATTATATACGTCCATAACGTAATATAACCTAACCTAACCCATCCAGCCACTCGCTGGTAATGTTTTACAGAATCCCGGTCGGGTCGGCCCGTACCTCTCCGTGGGAACATTATAAACGTCTATAGCGTTATATATCCTAACCTAAGGCAGTCTAATATTTCGGATGTAGTATATTACAACATTCCTGGCGGGTCGGCCACTATTTCTCGGTGGGAACATTATATACGTCCATAACGTAATATAACCCAACCTAACCCATCTAGCCCCTGGCTGGTAATGTTTTGCAAAATCCCGGTCGCGACGGCCCGTACACCTTCGCGGGAACATTATATACGTCAATAACGTTCTATATCCTAACCTAAGGCAACTTCACACCTCCGATGTAGTGTTTTACAACATTCCTTGCGGGCCGGTCCCTACTTCTCGGTGGGAACATTATATACGTCTATAACGTTATATATCCTAACCTAAGGCAACCTCAAACCTCGGATGTAGTATTTTACAACATTTCTGGCGGGTCGGCCCCTACTCCTACGTGGGAACGTTATATACGTCTATAACGTAATATAACCTAACCTATCCCATCTAGCCCCTCGCTGGTAATGTTTTACAGAATCCCGGTCGTGACGGCCCGTACCTCTTCGTGGGATCATAATATACGTCTATAACGTTATATATCCTAACCTAAGGCAACCTCACCTCGGATGTAGTATTTTACCACATTCCTGGCGGGCCGGGCCCTACTTCTCGGTGGGAACATTATATACGTCTATAACGTAATATAACCTAACCTAACCCATCTAGCCCCTCGCTGGTAATGTTTTACAGAATCCCGGTCGTGTCGGCCCGTACCTCTCCGTAGGAACATTATATACGTCCATAACGCTATATATCCTAACCTAAGGCAACCTCACACCTCGGATGTAGTATTTTACAACATTTCTGGCGGGTCGGCCCCTACTCCTAGGTGGGAACGTTATATACGTCTATAACGTAATATAACCTAACCTAACCCATCTAGTCCCTCGCTGGTGATGTTTTACAGAATCCCGGCCGTGTCGGACCGTACCTCTTTGTGGGAACATTATATACGTCTATAACGTTATATATCCTAACCTAAGGCAACCTCACACCTCGGATGTAGTATTTTACAACATTCCTTGCGGGCCGGCCCCTACTTCTCGGTGGGAACATTATATACGTCTATAACGTAATATAACCTAACCTAACCCATCTAGCCCCTCGCTGGTAATGTTTTACAGAATCCCGGTCGTGACGGCCCGTAACTCTTCGTGGGAACATTATATACGTCTATAACGTTATATATCCCAACCTAAGGCAACCTCACACCTCTGATGTAGTATTTTACAACATTTCTGTCGGGCCGGCCCCTACTTCTCGGTGGGAACATTATATACGTCCATAACGTAATATAACCTAACCTAACCCATCTAGCCCCTGGCTGGTAATGTTTTACAGAATCCCGGCCGTGACGGTCCGTACCTCTTCGTGAGAACATTATATGCGTCTATAACGTTATATATCCTAACCTAAGGCAACCTCACTCCTCGGATGTAGGATTTTACAACATTCCTGTCGGGCCGGCCGCTACTTCTCGGTGGGAAGATTATTTATGTCTATAACGTAATATAACCTAACCTAACCCATCTAGCCCCTCGCTGGGAATTTTTTACATAATCCCGTTCGGGGAGCCCCGTACCTCTTCGTGGGAACATTATATGCGTCTATAACGTTATATATCCTAACCTAAGGCAACCTCACACCTCGAATGTAGTATTTTACAACATACCTGGCGGGTCGGCCCCTACTTCTCGATGGGAACGTTATATACGTCTACAACGTAATATAACCTAACCTAACCCATCTAGCCCCTCGCTGGTAATGTTTTACAGAATCCCGGCCGTGTCGGCCCGTACCTCTCCATGGGAACATTATATACGTCCATAACGCTATATATCCTAACCTAAGGCAACCTCACACCTCGGATGTAGTATTTTACCACATTCCTGGCGGGCCGGGCCCTACTTCTCGGTGGGAACATTATATACGTCTATAACGTAATATAACCTAACCTAACCCATCTGGCCCCTCGCTGGTAATGTTTTACAGAATCCCGGCCGTGTCGGACCGTACCTCTACGTGGAGACATAAGGTACGTCTATAACGTTATATATCCTAACCTAAGGCAACCTCACTCCTCGGATGTAGTATTTTACAACATTCCTGGCGGGCCGGCAGCTACGTCTCTGTGGGAACATTATATACGTCTATAACGTAATATAACCCAACCTAACCCATCTAGCCCCTGGCTGGTAATGTTTTGCAGAATCCCGGTCGCGACGGCCCGTACACCTTCGCGGGAACATTATATACGTCAATAACGTTATATATCCTAACCTAAGGCAACTTCACACCTCCGATGTAGTGTTTTACAACATTCCTTGCGGGCCGGTCCCTACTTCTCGGTGGGAACATTATATACGTCTATAACGTTATATATCCTAACCTAAGGCAACCTCACTCCTCGGATGTACTATTTTACAACATTCCTGTCGGGCCGGCCGCTACTTCTCGGTGGGAACATTATATACGTCTATAACGTAATATAACCTAACCTAACCCATCTAGCCCCTGGCTGGTAATGTTTTACAGAATCTCGGTCGTGACGGTCCGTACCTCTTCGTGGGAACATTATATGTGTCTATAACGTTATATATCCTAACCTAAGGCAACCTCACACCTCGGATGTAGTATTTTACAACATTCCTGGCGGGCCGGCCCCTACTTCTCGGTGGGAACATTATATACGTCTATAACGTAACATAACCTATCCTAACCCATCTAGCCCCACGCTGGTAATGTTTTACAGAATCCCGGTCGCGTCGGCACGTACCTCTCCGTGGGAACATTATATACGTCTATAACGTTATATTTCCTAACCTAAGGCAACCTCAAACCTCGGATGTAGTATTTTACAACATTTCTGGCGGGTCGGCCCCTACTCCTAGGTGGGAACGTTATATACGTCTATAACGTAATATAACCTAACCTAACCCATCTAGTCCCTCGCTGGTGATGTTTTACAGAATCCCGGCCGTGTCGGACCGTACCTCTTTGTGGGAACATTATATACGTCTATAACGTTATATATCCTAACCTAAGGCAACCTCACACCTCGGATGTAGTATTTTACAACATTCCTTGCGGGCCGGCCCCTACTTCTCGGTGGGAACATTATATACGTCTATAACGTAATATAACCTAACCTAACCCATCTAGCCCCTCGCTGGTAATGTTTTACAGAATCCCGGTCGTGACGGCCCGTAACTCTTCGTGGGAACATTATATACGTCTATAACGTTATATATCCCAACCTAAGGCAACCTCACACCTCTGATGTAGTATTTTACAACATTTCTGTCGGGCCGGCCCCTACTTCTCGGTGGGAACATTATATACGTCTATAACGTAATATAACCTAACCTAACCCATCTAGCCCCTGGCTGGTAATGTTTTACAGAATCCCGGCCGTGACGGTCCGTACCTCTTCGTGAGAACATTATATGCGTCTATAACGTTATATATCCCAACCTAAGGCAACCTCACACCTCTGATGTAGTATTTTACAACATTTCTGTCGGGCCGGCCCCTACTTCTCGGTGGGAACATTATATACGTCCATAACGTAATATAACCTAACCTAACCCATGCAGCCCCTCGCTGGTAATATTTTACGGAATCTCGGTCGGGTCGGCCCGTACCTCTCCGTGGGAACATTGTAAACGTCTATAGCGTTATATTTCCTACGCTAAGGCAACCTCAAACCTCGGATGTAGTATTTTACAACATTTCTGGCGGGTCGGCCCCTACTTCTCGATGGTAACGTTATATACGTCTACAACGTAATATAACCTAACCTAACCCATCTAGCACCTCGCTGGTGTTGTTTTACAGAATCCCGGTCGTGTCGGTCCGTGCCTTTCCGTGGGAACATTATATACGTCTATAAAGTTATATATTCTAACCTAAAGCAACCTAACATCTCGGATGTACTATTTTACAACAATTCTGGCGTGTTGGCCCCTACTTCTCGGTGGGAACATTATATACGTCCATAACGTAATATAACCTAACCTAACCCATGCAGCCCCTCGCTGGTAATATTTTACGGAATCTCGGTCGGGTCGGCCCGTACCTCTCCGTGGGAACATTGTAAACGTCTATAGCGTTATATATCCTAACCTAAGGCAGCCTAATATTTCGGATGTAGTATATTACAACATTCCTGGCGGGCCGGCCCCTACTTCTCGGTGGGAACATTATATACGTCTATAACGTAATATAACCTAACCTAACCCATCTAGCCCCTGGCTGGTAATGTTTTACAGAATCCCGGTCGTGACGGACCGTACCTCTTCGTGGCAAAATTATATGCGTCTATAACGTTATATATCCTAACCTAAGGCAACCTCACACCTCGGATGTAGTATTTTACAACATTCCTGGCGGGCCGGCCCCTACTTCTCGGTGGGAAGATTACATACGTCTATAACGTAACATAACCTATCCTAACCCATCTAGCCCCTCGCTGGTAATGTTTTACAGAATCCCGGTCGCGTCGGCACGTACCTCTCCGTGGGAACATTATATACGTATATAACGTTATATTTCCTACGCTAAGGCAACCTCAAACCTCGGATGTAGTATTTTACAACATTTCTGGCGGGTCGGCCCCTACTCCTACGTGGGAACGTTATATACGTCTATAACGTAATATAACCTAACCTATCCCATCTAGCCCCTCGCTGGTAATGTTTTACAGAATCCCGGTCGTGACGGCCCGTACCTCTTCGTGGGATCATAATATACGTCTATAACGTTATATATCCTAACCTAAGGCAACCTCACACCTCGGATGTAGTATTTTACAACATTCCTGGCGGGCCGGGCCCTACTTCTCGGTGGGAACATTATATACGTCTATAACGTAATATAACCTAACCTAACCCATCTAGCACCTCGCTGGTGTTGTTTTACAGAATCCCGGTCGTGTCGGTCCGTGCCTCTCCGTGGGAACATTATATACGTCTATAAAGTTATATATTCTAACCTAAAGCAACCTAACATCTCGGATGTACTATTTTACAACAATTCTGGCGTGTTGGCCCCTACTTCTCGGTGGGAACATTATATACGTCCATAACGTAATATAACCTAACCTAACACATCCAGCCACTCGCTGGTAATGTTTTACAGAATCCCGGTCGGGTCGGCCCGTACCTATCCGTGGGAACATTATAAACGTCTATAGCGTTATATATCCTGACCTAAGGCAGCCTTATATTTCGGATGTAGTATATTACAACATTCCTGGCGGGTCGGCCACTATTTCTCGGTGGGAACATTATATACGTCTATAACGTAATATAACGTAACCTAACCCATCTGGCCCCTCGCTGGTAATGTTTTACAGAATCCCGGCCGTGTCGGACCGTACCTCTACGTGGAGACATTAGGTACGTCTATAACGTTATATATCCTAACCTAAGGCAACCTCACACCTCGGATGTAGTATTTTACAACATTCCTGGCGGGCCGGCTCCAACATCTCGGTGGGAACATTATATACGTCTATAACGTAATATAACCTAACCTAACCCATCTAGCTCCTGGCTGGTAATGTTTTACAGAATCCCGGTCGTGACGGCCCGTAACTCTCCGTGGGAACAGTATATACGTCTGTAACGTAATATATCCTAACTTAAGGCAACCTCACACCTCGGATGTAGTATTTTACAATATTCCTTGCGGGCCGGCCCCTACTTCTCGGTGGGAACATTATATACGCCTATAACGTAATATAACCTAACCTAACCCATCTAGCCCCTGGCTGGTAATGTTTTACAGAATCCCGGCCGTGACGGTCCGTACCTCTTCGTGGGAACATTATATACGTCTGTGACGTTATATATCCTAACTTAAGGCAACCTCACACCTCGGATGTAGTATTTTACAACATTCCTTGCGGGCCGGCCCCTACTTCTCGGTGGGAACATTATATACGCCTATAACGTAATATAACCTAACCTAACCCATCTAGCCCCTCGCTGGGCATTTTTTACAGAATCCCGTTCGTGTAGCCCCGTACCTCTTCGTGGGAACATAGATATACGTCTATAACGTTATATATCCTAACCTAAGGCAACCTCACACCTCGGATGTAGTATTTTACAACATTCCTGGCGGGCCGGCCCCAACTTCTCGGTGGGAAGATTATATACGTCTATAACGTAATATAACCTAACCTAATCCATCTAGCCCCTGGCTGGTAATGTTTTACAGAATCCCGCTCGTGACGGCCCGTAACTCTTTGTGGGAACATTATATACGTCTGTAACGTTATATATCCTAACTTAAGGCAACCTCACACCTCGGATGTAGTATTTTACAAACATACCTGGCCGGTCGGCCCCTGCTTCTCGATGGGAACGTTATATACGTCTACAACGTAATATAACCTAACCTAACCAATCTAGCACCTCGCTGGTGTTGTTTTACAGAATCCCGGTCGTGTCGGTCCGTGCCTCTCCGTGGGAACATTATATGTGTCTATAACGTTATATATCCTAACCTAAGGCAACCTCACACCTCGGATGTAGTATTTTACCACATTCCTGGCGGGCCGGGCCCTACTTCTCGGTGGGAACATTATATACGTCCATAACGTAATATAACCTAACCTAACCCATCCAGCCACTCGCTGGTAATGTTTTACAGAATCCCGGTCGGGTCGGCCCGTACCTCTCCGTGGGAACATTATAAACGTCTATAGCGTTATATATCCTAACCTAAGGCAGTCTAATATTTCGGATGTAGTATATTACAACATTCCTGGCGGGTCGGCCACTATTTCTCGGTGGGAACATTATATACGTCCATAACGTAATATAACCCAACCTAACCCATCTAGCCCCTGGCTGGTAATGTTTTGCAAAATCCCGGTCGCGACGGCCCGTACACCTTCGCGGGAACATTATATACGTCAATAACGTTCTATATCCTAACCTAAGGCAACTTCACACCTCCGATGTAGTGTTTTACAACATTCCTTGCGGGCCGGTCCCTACTTCTCGGTGGGAACATTATATACGTCTATAACGTTATATATCCTAACCTAAGGCAACCTCAAACCTCGGATGTAGTATTTTACAACATTTCTGGCGGGTCGGCCCCTACTCCTACGTGGGAACGTTATATACGTCTATAACGTAATATAACCTAACCTATCCCATCTAGCCCCTCGCTGGTAATGTTTTACAGAATCCCGGTCGTGACGGCCCGTACCTCTTCGTGGGATCATAATATACGTCTATAACGTTATATATCCTAACCTAAGGCAACCTCACACCTCGGATGTAGTATTTTACCACATTCCTGGCGGGCCGGGCCCTACTTCTCGGTGGGAACATTATATACGTCTATAACGTAATATAACCTAACCTAACCCATCTAGCCCCTCGCTGGTAATGTTTTACAGAATCCCGGTCGTGTCGGCCCGTACCTCTCCGTAGGAACATTATATACGTCCATAACGCTATATATCCTAACCTAAGGCAACCTCACACCTCGGATGTAGTATTTTACAACATTTCTGGCGGGTCGGCCCCTACTCCTAGGTGGGAACGTTATATACGTCTATAACGTAATATAACCTAACCTAACCCATCTAGTCCCTCGCTGGTGATGTTTTACAGAATCCCGGCCGTGTCGGACCGTACCTCTTTGTGGGAACATTATATACGTCTATAACGTTATATATCCTAACCTAAGGCAACCTCACACCTCGGATGTAGTATTTTACAACATTCCTTGCGGGCCGGCCCCTACTTCTCGGTGGGAACATTATATACGTCTATAACGTAATATAACCTAACCTAACCCATCTAGCCCCTCGCTGGTAATGTTTTACAGAATCCCGGTCGTGACGGCCCGTAACTCTTCGTGGGAACATTATATACGTCTATAACGTTATATATCCCAACCTAAGGCAACCTCACACCTCTGATGTAGTATTTTACAACATTTCTGTCGGGCCGGCCCCTACTTCTCGGTGGGAACATTATATACGTCCATAACGTAATATAACCTAACCTAACCCATCTAGCCCCTGGCTGGTAATGTTTTACAGAATCCCGGCCGTGACGGTCCGTACCTCTTCGTGAGAACATTATATGCGTCTATAACGTTATATATCCTAACCTAAGGCAACCTCACTCCTCGGATGTAGGATTTTACAACATTCCTGTCGGGCCGGCCGCTACTTCTCGGTGGGAAGATTATTTATGTCTATAACGTAATATAACCTAACCTAACCCATCTAGCCCCTCGCTGGGAATTTTTTACATAATCCCGTTCGGGGAGCCCCGTACCTCTTCGTGGGAACATTATATGCGTCTATAACGTTATATATCCTAACCTAAGGCAACCTCACACCTCGAATGTAGTATTTTACAACATACCTGGCGGGTCGGCCCCTACTTCTCGATGGGAACGTTATATACGTCTACAACGTAATATAACCTAACCTAACCCATCTAGCCCCTCGCTGGTAATGTTTTACAGAATCCCGGCCGTGTCGGCCCGTACCTCTCCATGGGAACATTATATACGTCCATAACGCTATATATCCTAACCTAAGGCAACCTCACACCTCGGATGTAGTATTTTACCACATTCCTGGCGGGCCGGGCCCTACTTCTCGGTGGGAACATTATATACGTCTATAACGTAATATAACCTAACCTAACCCATCTGGCCCCTCGCTGGTAATGTTTTACAGAATCCCGGCCGTGTCGGACCGTACCTCTACGTGGAGACATAAGGTACGTCTATAACGTTATATATCCTAACCTAAGGCAACCTCACTCCTCGGATGTAGTATTTTACAACATTCCTGGCGGGCCGGCAGCTACGTCTCTGTGGGAACATTATATACGTCTATAACGTAATATAACCCAACCTAACCCATCTAGCCCCTGGCTGGTAATGTTTTGCAGAATCCCGGTCGCGACGGCCCGTACACCTTCGCGGGAACATTATATACGTCAATAACGTTATATATCCTAACCTAAGGCAACTTCACACCTCCGATGTAGTGTTTTACAACATTCCT
This sequence comes from Xylocopa violacea, assembly GCA_963969225.1. Classification (NCBI taxonomy): domain Eukaryota; kingdom Metazoa; phylum Arthropoda; class Insecta; order Hymenoptera; family Apidae; genus Xylocopa; species Xylocopa violacea. The sequence continues at coordinate 2,279,409 of CAXAJV010000247.1, read as the reverse complement.
TGCGGGCCGGTCCCTACTTCTCGGTGGGAACATTATATACGTCTATAACGTTATATATCCTAACCTAAGGCAACCTCACTCCTCGGATGTACTATTTTACAACATTCCTGTCGGGCCGGCCGCTACTTCTCGGTGGGAACATTATATACGTCTATAACGTAATATAACCTAACCTAACCCATCTAGCCCCTGGCTGGTAATGTTTTACAGAATCTCGGTCGTGACGGTCCGTACCTCTTCGTGGGAACATTATATGTGTCTATAACGTTATATATCCTAACCTAAGGCAACCTCACACCTCGGATGTAGTATTTTACAACATTCCTGGCGGGCCGGCCCCTACTTCTCGGTGGGAACATTATATACGTCTATAACGTAACATAACCTATCCTAACCCATCTAGCCCCACGCTGGTAATGTTTTACAGAATCCCGGTCGCGTCGGCACGTACCTCTCCGTGGGAACATTATATACGTCTATAACGTTATATTTCCTAACCTAAGGCAACCTCAAACCTCGGATGTAGTATTTTACAACATTTCTGGCGGGTCGGCCCCTACTCCTAGGTGGGAACGTTATATACGTCTATAACGTAATATAACCTAACCTAACCCATCTAGTCCCTCGCTGGTGATGTTTTACAGAATCCCGGCCGTGTCGGACCGTACCTCTTTGTGGGAACATTATATACGTCTATAACGTTATATATCCTAACCTAAGGCAACCTCACACCTCGGATGTAGTATTTTACAACATTCCTTGCGGGCCGGCCCCTACTTCTCGGTGGGAACATTATATACGTCTATAACGTAATATAACCTAACCTAACCCATCTAGCCCCTCGCTGGTAATGTTTTACAGAATCCCGGTCGTGACGGCCCGTAACTCTTCGTGGGAACATTATATACGTCTATAACGTTATATATCCCAACCTAAGGCAACCTCACACCTCTGATGTAGTATTTTACAACATTTCTGTCGGGCCGGCCCCTACTTCTCGGTGGGAACATTATATACGTCTATAACGTAATATAACCTAACCTAACCCATCTAGCCCCTGGCTGGTAATGTTTTACAGAATCCCGGCCGTGACGGTCCGTACCTCTTCGTGAGAACATTATATGCGTCTATAACGTTATATATCCCAACCTAAGGCAACCTCACACCTCTGATGTAGTATTTTACAACATTTCTGTCGGGCCGGCCCCTACTTCTCGGTGGGAACATTATATACGTCCATAACGTAATATAACCTAACCTAACCCATGCAGCCCCTCGCTGGTAATATTTTACGGAATCTCGGTCGGGTCGGCCCGTACCTCTCCGTGGGAACATTGTAAACGTCTATAGCGTTATATTTCCTACGCTAAGGCAACCTCAAACCTCGGATGTAGTATTTTACAACATTTCTGGCGGGTCGGCCCCTACTTCTCGATGGTAACGTTATATACGTCTACAACGTAATATAACCTAACCTAACCCATCTAGCACCTCGCTGGTGTTGTTTTACAGAATCCCGGTCGTGTCGGTCCGTGCCTTTCCGTGGGAACATTATATACGTCTATAAAGTTATATATTCTAACCTAAAGCAACCTAACATCTCGGATGTACTATTTTACAACAATTCTGGCGTGTTGGCCCCTACTTCTCGGTGGGAACATTATATACGTCCATAACGTAATATAACCTAACCTAACCCATGCAGCCCCTCGCTGGTAATATTTTACGGAATCTCGGTCGGGTCGGCCCGTACCTCTCCGTGGGAACATTGTAAACGTCTATAGCGTTATATATCCTAACCTAAGGCAGCCTAATATTTCGGATGTAGTATATTACAACATTCCTGGCGGGCCGGCCCCTACTTCTCGGTGGGAACATTATATACGTCTATAACGTAATATAACCTAACCTAACCCATCTAGCCCCTGGCTGGTAATGTTTTACAGAATCCCGGTCGTGACGGACCGTACCTCTTCGTGGCAAAATTATATGCGTCTATAACGTTATATATCCTAACCTAAGGCAACCTCACACCTCGGATGTAGTATTTTACAACATTCCTGGCGGGCCGGCCCCTACTTCTCGGTGGGAAGATTACATACGTCTATAACGTAACATAACCTATCCTAACCCATCTAGCCCCTCGCTGGTAATGTTTTACAGAATCCCGGTCGCGTCGGCACGTACCTCTCCGTGGGAACATTATATACGTATATAACGTTATATTTCCTACGCTAAGGCAACCTCAAACCTCGGATGTAGTATTTTACAACATTTCTGGCGGGTCGGCCCCTACTCCTACGTGGGAACGTTATATACGTCTATAACGTAATATAACCTAACCTATCCCATCTAGCCCCTCGCTGGTAATGTTTTACAGAATCCCGGTCGTGACGGCCCGTACCTCTTCGTGGGATCATAATATACGTCTATAACGTTATATATCCTAACCTAAGGCAACCTCACACCTCGGATGTAGTATTTTACAACATTCCTGGCGGGCCGGGCCCTACTTCTCGGTGGGAACATTATATACGTCTATAACGTAATATAACCTAACCTAACCCATCTAGCACCTCGCTGGTGTTGTTTTACAGAATCCCGGTCGTGTCGGTCCGTGCCTCTCCGTGGGAACATTATATACGTCTATAAAGTTATATATTCTAACCTAAAGCAACCTAACATCTCGGATGTACTATTTTACAACAATTCTGGCGTGTTGGCCCCTACTTCTCGGTGGGAACATTATATACGTCCATAACGTAATATAACCTAACCTAACCCATGCAGCCCCTCGCTGGTAATATTTTACGGAATCTCGGTCGGGTCGGCCCGTACCTCTCCGTGGGAACATTGTAAACGTCTATAGCGTTATGTATCCTAACCTAAGGCAGCCTAATATTTCGGATGTAGTATATTACAACATTCCTGGCGGGCCGGCCCCTACTTCTCGGTGGGAACATTATATACGTCTATAACGTAATATAACCTAACCTAACCCATCTAGCCCCTGGCTGGTAATGTTTTACAGAATCCCGGTCGTGACGGACCGTACCTCTTCGTGGGAAAATTATATGCGTCTATAACGTTATATATCCTAACCTAAGGCAACCTCACACCTCGGATGTAGTATTTTACAACATTCCTGGCGGGCCGGCCCCTACTTCTCGGTAGGAACATTATATACGTCTATAACGTAACATAACCTATCCTAACCCATCTAGCCCCTCGCTGGTAATGTTTTTCAGAATCCCGGTCGCGTCGGCACGTACCTCTCCGTGGGAACATTATATACGTATATAACGTTATATTTCCTACCCTAAGGCAACCTCAAACCTCGGATGTAGTATTTTACAACATTTCTGGCGGGTCGGCCCCTACTCCTAGGTGGGAACGTTATATACGTCTATAACGTAATATAACCTAACCTATCCCATCTAGCCCCTCGCTGGTAATGTTTTACAGAATCCCGGTCGTGACGGCCCGTACCTCTTCGTGGGATCATAATATACGTCTATAACGTTATATATCCTAACTTAAGGCAACCTCACACCTCGGATGTAGTATTTTACAACATTCCTGTCGGGCCGGCCGCTAATTCTCGGTGGGAACATTATTTACGTCTATAACGTAACATAACCTATCCTAACCCATCTAGCCCCTCGCTGGTAATGTTTTACAGAATCCCGGTCGCGTCGGCACGTACCTCTCCGTGGGAACATTATATACGTATATAACGTTATATTTCCTACGCTAAGGCAACCTCAAACCTCGGATGTAGTATTTTACAACATTTCTGGCGGGTCGGCCCCTACTCCTACGTGGGAACGTTATATACGTCTATAACGTAATATAACCTAACCTATCCCATCTAGCCCCTCGCTGGTAATGTTTTACAGAATCCCGGTCGTGACGGCCCGTACCTCTTCGTGGGATCATAATATACGTCTATAACGTTATATATCCTAACCTAAGGCAACCTCACACCTCGGATGTAGTATTTTACAACATTCCTGGCGGGCCGGGCCCTACTTCTCGGTGGGAACATTATATACGTCTATAACGTAATATAACCTAACCTAACCCATCTAGCACCTCGCTGGTGTTGTTTTACAGAATGCCGGTCGTGTCGGTCCGTGCCTCTCCGTGGGAACATTATATACGTCTATAAAGTTATATATTCTAACCTAAAGCAACCTAACATCTCGGATGTACTATTTTACAACAATTCTGGCGTGTTGGCCCCTACTTCTCGGTGGGAACATTATATACGTCCATAACGTAATATAACCTAACCTAACCCATGCAGCCCCTCGCTGGTAATATTTTACGGAATCTCGGTCGGGTCGGCCCGTACCTCTCCGTGGGAACATTGTAAACGTCTATAGCGTTATGTATCCTAACCTAAGGCAGCCTAATATTTCGGATGTAGTATATTACAACATTCCTGGCGGGCCGGCCCCTACTTCTCGGTGGGAACATTATATACGTCTATAACGTAATATAACCTAACCTAACCCATCTAGCCCCTGGCTGGTAATGTTTTACAGAATCCCGGTCGTGACGGACCGTACCTCTTCGTGGGAAAATTATATGCGTCTATAACGTTATATATCCTAACCTAAGGCAACCTCACACCTCGGATGTAGTATTTTACAACATTCCTGGCGGGCCGGCCCCTACTTCTCGGTGGGAACATTATATACGTCTATAACGTAACATAACCTATCCTAACCCATCTAGCCCCTCGCTGGTAATGTTTTTCAGAATCCCGGTCGCGTCGGCACGTACCTCTCCGTGGGAACATTATATACGTATATAACGTTATATTTCCTACCCTAAGGCAACCTCAAACCTCGGATGTAGTATTTTACAACATTTCTGGCGGGTCGGCCCCTACTCCTAGGTGGGAACGTTATATACGTCTATAACGTAATATAACCTAACCTAACCCATCTAGCCCCTCGCTGGGAATTTTTTACAGAATCCCGTTCGTGGAGCCCCGTACCTCTTTGTGGGAACATTATATACGTCTATAACGTTATATATCCTAACCTAAGGCAACCTCACACCTCGGATGTAGTATTTTACCACATTCCTGGCGGGCCGGGCCCTACTTCTCGGTGGGAACATTATATACGTCTATAACGTAATATAACCTAACCTAACCCATCTAGCCCCTCGCTGGTAATGTTTTACAGAATCCCGGTCGTGTCGGCCCGTACCTCTCCGTGGGAACATTATATACGTCCATAACGCTATATATCCTAACCTAAGGCAACCTCACACCTCGGATGTAGTATTTTACAACATACCTGGCGGGTCGGCCCCTACTTCTCGATGGTAACGTTATATACGTCTACAACGTAATATAACCTAACCTAACCCATCTAGCACCTCGCTGGTGTTGTTTTACAGAATCCCGGTCGTGTCGGTCCGTGCCTCTCCGTGGGAACATTATATACGTCTATAAAGTTATATATTCTAACCTAAAGCAACCTAACATCTCGGATGTACTATTTTACAACAATTCTGGCGTGTTGGCCCCTACTTCTCGGTGGGAACATTATATACGTCCATAACGTAATATAACCTAACCTAACCCATGCAGCCCCTCGCTGGTAATATTTTACGGAATCTCGGTCGGGTCGGCCCGTACCTCTCCGTGGGAACATTGTAAACGTCTATAGCGTTATATATCCTAACCTAAGGCAGCCTAATATTTCGGATGTAGTATTTTACAACATTCCTTGCGGGCCGGCCCCTACTTCTCGGTGGGAACATTATATACGTCTATAACGTAATATAACCTAACCTAACCCATCTAGCCCCTCGCTGGTAATGTTTTACAGAATCCCGGTCGTGACGGCCCGTAACTCTTCGTGGGAACATTATATACGTCTATAACGTTATATATCCCAACCTAAGGCAACCTCACACCTCTGATGTAGTATTTTACAACATTTCTGTCGGGCCGGCCCCTACTTCTCGGTGGGAACATTATATACGTCTATAACGTAATATAACCTAACCTAACCCATCTAGCCCCTGGCTGGTAATGTTTTACAGAATCCCGGCCGTGACGGTCCGTACCTCTTCGTGAGAACATTATATGCGTCTATAACGTTATATATCCCAACCTAAGGCAACCTCACACCTCTGATGTAGTATTTTACAACATTTCTGTCGGGCCGGCCCCTACTTCTCGGTGGGAACATTATATACGTCCATAACGTAATATAACCTAACCTAACCCATGCAGCCCCTCGCTGGTAATATTTTACGGAATCTCGGTCGGGTCGGCCCGTACCTCTCCGTGGGAACATTGTAAACGTCTATAGCGTTATATTTCCTACGCTAAGGCAACCTCAAACCTCGGATGTAGTATTTTACAACATTTCTGGCGGGTCGGCCCCTACTTCTCGATGGTAACGTTATATACGTCTACAACGTAATATAACCTAACCTAACCCATCTAGCACCTCGCTGGTGTTGTTTTACAGAATCCCGGTCGTGTCGGTCCGTGCCTTTCCGTGGGAACATTATATACGTCTATAAAGTTATATATTCTAACCTAAAGCAACCTAACATCTCGGATGTACTATTTTACAACAATTCTGGCGTGTTGGCCCCTACTTCTCGGTGGGAACATTATATACGTCCATAACGTAATATAACCTAACCTAACCCATGCAGCCCCTCGCTGGTAATATTTTACGGAATCTCGGTCGGGTCGGCCCGTACCTCTCCGTGGGAACATTGTAAACGTCTATAGCGTTATATATCCTAACCTAAGGCAGCCTAATATTTCGGATGTAGTATATTACAACATTCCTGGCGGGCCGGCCCCTACTTCTCGGTGGGAACATTATATACGTCTATAACGTAATATAACCTAACCTAACCCATCTAGCCCCTGGCTGGTAATGTTTTACAGAATCCCGGTCGTGACGGACCGTACCTCTTCGTGGCAAAATTATATGCGTCTATAACGTTATATATCCTAACCTAAGGCAACCTCACACCTCGGATGTAGTATTTTACAACATTCCTGGCGGGCCGGCCCCTACTTCTCGGTGGGAAGATTACATACGTCTATAACGTAACATAACCTATCCTAACCCATCTAGCCCCTCGCTGGTAATGTTTTACAGAATCCCGGTCGCGTCGGCACGTACCTCTCCGTGGGAACATTATATACGTATATAACGTTATATTTCCTACGCTAAGGCAACCTCAAACCTCGGATGTAGTATTTTACAACATTTCTGGCGGGTCGGCCCCTACTCCTACGTGGGAACGTTATATACGTCTATAACGTAATATAACCTAACCTATCCCATCTAGCCCCTCGCTGGTAATGTTTTACAGAATCCCGGTCGTGACGGCCCGTACCTCTTCGTGGGATCATAATATACGTCTATAACGTTATATATCCTAACCTAAGGCAACCTCACACCTCGGATGTAGTATTTTACAACATTCCTGGCGGGCCGGGCCCTACTTCTCGGTGGGAACATTATATACGTCTATAACGTAATATAACCTAACCTAACCCATCTAGCACCTCGCTGGTGTTGTTTTACAGAATCCCGGTCGTGTCGGTCCGTGCCTCTCCGTGGGAACATTATATACGTCTATAAAGTTATATATTCTAACCTAAAGCAACCTAACATCTCGGATGTACTATTTTACAACAATTCTGGCGTGTTGGCCCCTACTTCTCGGTGGGAACATTATATACGTCCATAACGTAATATAACCTAACCTAACCCATGCAGCCCCTCGCTGGTAATATTTTACGGAATCTCGGTCGGGTCGGCCCGTACCTCTCCGTGGGAACATTGTAAACGTCTATAGCGTTATGTATCCTAACCTAAGGCAGCCTAATATTTCGGATGTAGTATATTACAACATTCCTGGCGGGCCGGCCCCTACTTCTCGGTGGGAACATTATATACGTCTATAACGTAATATAACCTAACCTAACCCATCTAGCCCCTGGCTGGTAATGTTTTACAGAATCCCGGTCGTGACGGACCTTACCTCTTCGTGGGAAAATTATATGCGTCTATAACGTTATATATCCTAACCTAAGGCAACCTCACACCTCGGATGTAGTATTTTACAACATTCCTGGCGGGCCGGCCCCTACTTCTCGGTAGGAACATTATATACGTCTATAACGTAACATAACCTATCCTAACCCATCTAGCCCCTCGCTGGTAATGTTTTTCAGAATCCCGGTCGCGTCGGCACGTACCTCTCCGTGGGAACATTATATACGTATATAACGTTATATTTCCTACCCTAAGGCAACCTCAAACCTCGGATGTAGTATTTTACAACATTTCTGGCGGGTCGGCCCCTACTCCTAGGTGGGAACGTTATATACGTCTATAACGTAATATAACCTAACCTATCCCATCTAGCCCCTCGCTGGTAATGTTTTACAGAATCCCGGTCGTGACGGCCCGTACCTCTTCGTGGGATCATAATATACGTCTATAACGTTATATATCCTAACTTAAGGCAACCTCACACCTCGGATGTAGTATTTTACAACATTCCTGTCGGGCCGGCCGCTAATTCTCGGTGGGAACATTATTTACGTCTATAACGTAACATAACCTATCCTAACCCATCTAGCCCCTCGCTGGTAATGTTTTACAGAATCCCGGTCGCGTCGGCACGTACCTCTCCGTGGGAACATTATATACGTATATAACGTTATATTTCCTACGCTAAGGCAACCTCAAACCTCGGATGTAGTATTTTACAACATTTCTGGCGGGTCGGCCCCTACTCCTACGTGGGAACGTTATATACGTCTATAACGTAATATAACCTAACCTATCCCATCTAGCCCCTCGCTGGTAATGTTTTACAGAATCCCGGTCGTGACGGCCCGTACCTCTTCGTGGGATCATAATATACGTCTATAACGTTATATATCCTAACCTAAGGCAACCTCACACCTCGGATGTAGTATTTTACAACATTCCTGGCGGGCCGGGCCCTACTTCTCGGTGGGAACATTATATACGTCTATAACGTAATATAACCTAACCTAACCCATCTAGCACCTCGCTGGTGTTGTTTTACAGAATCCCGGTCGTGTCGGTCCGTGCCTCTCCGTGGGAACATTATATACGTCTATAAAGTTATATATTCTAACCTAAAGCAACCTAACATCTCGGATGTACTATTTTACAACAATTCTGGCGTGTTGGCCCCTACTTCTCGGTGGGAACATTATATACGTCCATAACGTAATATAACCTAACCTAACCCATGCAGCCCCTCGCTGGTAATATTTTACGGAATCTCGGTCGGGTCGGCCCGTACCTCTCCGTGGGAACATTGTAAACGTCTATAGCGTTATGTATCCTAACCTAAGGCAGCCTAATATTTCGGATGTAGTATATTACAACATTCCTGGCGGGCCGGCCCCTACTTCTCGGTGGGAACATTATATACGTCTATAACGTAATATAACCTAACCTAACCCATCTAGCCCCTGGCTGGTAATGTTTTACAGAATCCCGGTCGTGACGGACCGTACCTCTTCGTGGGAAAATTATATGCGTCTATAACGTTATATATCCTAACCTAAGGCAACCTCACACCTCGGATGTAGTATTTTACAACATTCCTGGCGGGCCGGCCCCTACTTCTCGGTGGGAACATTATATACGTCTATAACGTAACATAACCTATCCTAACCCATCTAGCCCCTCGCTGGTAATGTTTTTCAGAATCCCGGTCGCGTCGGCACGTACCTCTCCGTGGGAACATTATATACGTATATAACGTTATATTTCCTACCCTAAGGCAACCTCAAACCTCGGATGTAGTATTTTACAACATTTCTGGCGGGTCGGCCCCTACTCCTAGGTGGGAACGTTATATACGTCTATAACGTAATATAACCTAACCTAACCCATCTAGCCCCTCGCTGGGAATTTTTTACAGAATCCCGTTCGTGGAGCCCCGTACCTCTTTGTGGGAACATTATATACGTCTATAACGTTATATATCCTAACCTAAGGCAACCTCACACCTCGGATGTAGTATTTTACCACATTCCTGGCGGGCCGGGCCCTACTTCTCGGTGGGAACATTATATACGTCTATAACGTAATATAACCTAACCTAACCCATCTAGCCCCTCGCTGGTAATGTTTTACAGAATCCCGGTCGTGTCGGCCCGTACCTCTCCGTGGGAACATTATATACGTCCATAACGCTATATATCCTAACCTAAGGCAACCTCACACCTCGGATGTAGTATTTTACAACATACCTGGCGGGTCGGCCCCTACTTCTCGATGGTAACGTTATATACGTCTACAACGTAATATAACCTAACCTAACCCATCTAGCACCTCGCTGGTGTTGTTTTACAGAATCCCGGTCGTGTCGGTCCGTGCCTCTCCGTGGGAACATTATATACGTCTATAAAGTTATATATTCTAACCTAAAGCAACCTAACATCTCGGATGTACTATTTTACAACAATTCTGGCGTGTTGGCCCCTACTTCTCGGTGGGAACATTATATACGTCCATAACGTAATATAACCTAACCTAACCCATGCAGCCCCTCGCTGGTAATATTTTACGGAATCTCGGTCGGGTCGGCCCGTACCTCTCCGTGGGAACATTGTAAACGTCTATAGCGTTATATATCCTAACCTAAGGCAGCCTAATATTTCGGATGTAGTATATTACAACATTCCTGGCGGGCCGGCCCCTACTTCTCGGTGGGAACATTATATACGTCTATAACGTAATATAACCTAACCTAACCCATCTAGCCCCTGGCTGGTAATGTTTTACAGAATCCCGGTCGTGACGGACCGTACCTCTTCGTGGGAAAATTATATGCGTCTATAACGTTATATATCCTAACCTAAGGCAACCTCACACCTCGGATGTAGTATTTTACAACATTCCTGGCGGGCCGGCCCCTACTTCTCGGTGGGAACATTATATACGTCTATAACGTAACATAACCTATCCTAACCCATCTAGCCCCTCGCTGGGAATTTTTTACAGTACCCCGTTCGTGGAGCCCCGTACCTCTTTGTGGGAACATTATATACGTCTATAACGTTATATATCCCAACCTAAGGCAACCTCACACCTCGGATGTAGTATTTTACAACATTCCTGTCGGGCCGGCCCCTACTTCTCGGTGGGAACATTATATACGTCTATAACGTAATATAACCTAACCTAACCCATCTGGCCCCTCGCTGGTAATGTTTTACAGAATCCCGGCCGTGTCGGACCGTACGTCTACGTGGACACATTAGGTACGTCTATAACGTTATATATCCTAACCTAAGGCAACCTCACTCCTCGGATGTAGTATTTTACAACATTCCTGGCGGGCCGGCAGCTACGTCTCTGTGGAAACATTATATACGTCTATAACGTAATATAACCCAACCTAACCCATCTAGCCCCTGGCTGGTAATGTTTTGCAGAATACCGGTCGCGACGGCCCGTACACCTTCGCGGGAACATTATATACGTCAATAACGTTATATATCCTAACCTAAGGCAACTTCACACCTCCGATGTAGTGTTTTACAACATTCCTTGCGGGCCGGTCCCTACTTCTCGGTGGGAACATTATATACGTCTATAACGTAATATAACCTAACCTAACCCATCAGGCCCCCTTCGCTGGTAATGTTTTACAGAATCCCGGCCGTGTCGGACCGTACCTCTACGTGGAGACATTAGGTACGTCTATAATGTTATATATCCTAACCTAAGGCAACCTCACTCCTCGGATGTAGTATTTTACAACATTCCTGGCGGGCCGGCCCCAACTTCTCGGTGGGAACATTATATACGTCTATAACGTAATATAACCTAACCTAACCCATCTAGCTCCTGCCTGGTAATGTTTTACAGAATCCCGGTCGTGACGGCCCGTAACTCAACGTGGGAACATTATATACGCCTATAACGTAATATAACCTAACCTAACCAATCTAGCCCCTCGCTGGGAATTTTATACAGAATCCCGTTCGTGGAGCTCCGTACCTCTTTGTGGGAACATTATATACGTCTATAACGTTATATATCCTAACATAAGGCAACCTCACACCTCGGATGTAGCATTTTACAACATTCCTGGCGGGCCGGCCCCTACTTCTCGGTGGGAACATTATATACGTCTATAACGTAATATAACCTAACCTAACACATCCAGCCACTCGCTGGTAATGTTTTACAGAATCCCGGTCGGGTCGGCCCGTACCTATCCGTGGGAACATTATAAACGTCTATAGCGTTATATATCCTGACCTAAGGCAGCCTTATATTTCGGATGTAGTATATTACAACATTCCTGGCGGGTCGGCCACTATTTCTCGGTGGAAACATTATATACGTCTATAACGTAATATAACGTAACCTAACCCATCTGGCCCCTCGCTGGTAATGTTTTACAGAATCCCGGCCGTGTCGGACCGTACCTCTACGTGGAGACATTAGGTACGTCTATAACGTTATATATCCTAACCTAAGGCAACCTCACACCTCGGATGTAGTATTTTACAACATTCCTGGCGGGCCGGCTCCAACATCTCGGTGGGAACATTATATACGTCTATAACGTAATATAACCTAACCTAACCCATCTAGCTCCTGGCTGGTAATGTTTTACAGAATCCCGGTCGTGACGGCCCGTAACTCTCCGTGGGAACAGTATATACGTCTGTAACGTAATATATCCTAACTTAAGGCAACCTCACACCTCGGATGTAGTATTTTACAATATTCCTTGCGGGCCGGCCCCTACTTCTCGGTGGGAACATTATATACGCCTATAACGTAATATAACCTAACCTAACCCATCTAGCCCCTGGCTGGTAATGTTTTACAGAATCCCGGCCGTGACGGTCCGTACCTCTTCGTGGGAACATTATATACGTCTGTGACGTTATATATCCTAACTTAAGGCAACCTCACACCTCGGATGTAGTATTTTACAACATTCCTTGCGGGCCGGCCCCTACTTCTCGGTGGGAACATTATATACGCCTATAACGTAATATAACCTAACCTAACCCATCTAGCCCCTCGCTGGGCATTTTTTACAGAATCCCGTTCGTGTAGCCCCGTACCTCTTCGTGGGAACATAGATATACGTCTATAACGTTATATATCCTAACCTAAGGCAACCTCACACCTCGGATGTAGTATTTTACAACATTCCTGGCGGGCCGGCCCCAACTTCTCGGTGGGAAGATTATATACGTCTATAACGTAATATAACCTAACCTAATCCATCTAGCCCCTGGCTGGTAATGTTTTACAGAATCCCGCTCGTGACGGCCCGTAACTCTTTGTGGGAACATTATATACGTCTGTAACGTTATATATCCTAACTTAAGGCAACCTCACACCTCGGATGTAGTATTTTACAAACATACCTGGCCGGTCGGCCCCTGCTTCTCGATGGGAACGTTATATACGTCTACAACGTAATATAACCTAACCTAACCAATCTAGCACCTCGCTGGTGTTGTTTTACAGAATCCCGGTCGTGTCGGTCCGTGCCTCTCCGTGGGAACATTATATGTGTCTATAACGTTATATATCCTAACCTAAGGCAACCTCACACCTCGGATGTAGTATTTTACCACATTCCTGGCGGGCCGGGCCCTACTTCTCGGTGGGAACATTATATACGTCCATAACGTAATATAACCTAACCTAACCCATCCAGCCACTCGCTGGTAATGTTTTACAGAATCCCGGTCGGGTCGGCCCGTACCTCTCCGTGGGAACATTATAAACGTCTATAGCGTTATATATCCTAACCTAAGGCAGTCTAATATTTCGGATGTAGTATATTACAACATTCCTGGCGGGTCGGCCACTATTTCTCGGTGGGAACATTATATACGTCCATAACGTAATATAACCCAACCTAACCCATCTAGCCCCTGGCTGGTAATGTTTTGCAAAATCCCGGTCGCGACGGCCCGTACACCTTCGCGGGAACATTATATACGTCAATAACGTTCTATATCCTAACCTAAGGCAACTTCACACCTCCGATGTAGTGTTTTACAACATTCCTTGCGGGCCGGTCCCTACTTCTCGGTGGGAACATTATATACGTCTATAACGTTATATATCCTAACCTAAGGCAACCTCACTCCTCGGATGTAGTATTTTACAACATTCCAGTCGGGCCGGCCCCTACTCCTAGGTGGGAACGTTATATACGTCTATAACGTAATATAACCTAACCTAACCCATCTAGCCCGTCGCTGGTAATGTTTTACAGAATCCCAGCCGTGTCGGACTGTACCTCTACGTGGAGAACTTAGATACGTCTATAGCGTTATATATCCTAACCTAAGGCAGCCTAACATTTCGGATGTAGTATTTTACAACATTCCTGGCGGGACGGCCCGTACTTTTCCCAGGGAAAGTTATATACGTGTATAACGTAAGATAACCTAACCTAACCCATCTAGCCTCTCGCTGGTAATGTTTTACAGAATCCCGGCCCTGTCGGCCCGTACCTCTCCGTGGGAACATTATATACGTCTATAACGTTATATATCTTAACCTAAGGCAACCTCACAACTCGGATGTAGTATTTTATAACAATCCTGGCGGGACGGCCCCTACTTCTCGGTGGGAACATTATATACGTCTATAAGGTAATATAACCTAACCTAACCCATCTAGCCCCTCGCTGGTAATGTTTTACAGAATCCCGGTCGTGTCGGCCCGTACCTCTCCGTGGGAACATTATATACGTCCATAACGCTATATATCCTAACCTAAGGCAACCTCGCACCTCGGATGTAGTATTTTACAACATACCTGGCGGGTCGGCCCCTACATCTCGATGGGAACGTTATATACGTCTACAACGTAATATAACCTAACCTAACCCATCTAGCACCTCGCTGGTGTTGTTTTACAGAATCCCGGTCGTGTCGGTCCGTGCCTCTCCGTGGGAACATTATATACGTCTATAAAGTTACATTTCCTAACCTAAGGCAACCTCACACCTCGGATGTAGTATTTTACCACATTCCTGGCGGGCCGGGCCCTACTTCTCGGTGGGAACATTATATACGTCTATAACGTAATATAACCTAACCTAACCCATCTAGCCCCTCGCTGGTAATGTTTTACAGAATCCCGGTCGTGTCGGCCCGTACCTCTCCGTGGGAACATTATATACGTCCATAACGCTATATATCCTAACCTAAGGCAACCTCACACCTCGGATGTAGTATTTTACAACATACCTGGCGGGTCGGCCCCTACTTCTCGATGGTAACGTTATATACGTCTACAACGTAATATAACCTAACCTAACCCATCTAGCACCTCGCTGGTGTTGTTTTACAGAATCCCGGTCGTGTCGGTCCGTGCCTCTCCGTGGGAACATTATATACGTCTATAAAGTTATATATTCTAACCTAAAGCAACCTAACATCTCGGATGTACTATTTTACAACAATTCTGGCGTGTTGGCCCCTACTTCTCGGTGGGAACATTATATACGTCCATAACGTAATATAACCTAACCTAACCCATGCAGCCCCTCGCTGGTAATATTTTACGGAATCTCGGTCGGGTCGGCCCGTACCTCTCCGTGGGAACATTGTAAACGTCTATAGCGTTATATATCCTAACCTAAGGCAGCCTAATATTTCGGATGTAGTATATTACAACATTCCTGGCGGGCCGGCCCCTACTTCTCGGTGGGAACATTATATACGTCTATAACGTAATATAACCTAACCTAACCCATCTAGCCCCTGGCTGGTAATGTTTTACAGAATCCCGGTCGTGACGGACCGTACCTCTTCGTGGGAAAATTATATGCGTCTATAACGTTATATATCCTAACCTAAGGCAACCTCACACCTCGGATGTAGTATTTTACAACATTCCTGGCGGGCCGGCCCCTACTTCTCGGTGGGAACATTATATACGTCTATAACGTAACATGACCTATCCTAACCCATCTAGCCCCTCGCTGGGAATTTTTTACAGTACCCCGTTCGTGGAGCCCCGTACCTCTTTGTGGGAACATTATATACGTCTATAACGTTATATATCCCAACCTAAGGCAACCTCACACCTCGGATGTAGTATTTTACAACATTCCTGTCGGGCCGGCCCCTACTTCTCGGTGGGAACATTATATACGTCTATACCGTAATATAGCCTAACCTAACCCATCTAGCCCCTGGCTGGTAATGTTTTACAGAATCCCGGCCGTGACGGTCCGTACCTCTTCGTGGGAACATTATATGCGTCTATAACGTTATATATCCTAACCTAAGGCAACCTCACTCCTTGGATGTAGGATTTTACAACATACCTGGCGGGTCGGCCCCTACTTCTCGATGGGAACGTTATATACGTCTACAACGTAATATAACCTAACCTAACCCATCTAGCACCTCGCTGGTGTTGTTTTACAGAATCCCGGTCGTGTCGGACCGCGCCTCTCCGTGGGAACATTATATACGTCTATAAAGTTATATATTCTAACCTAAAGCAACCTAACATCTCGGATGTACTATTTTATAACAATTCTGGCGTGTTGGCCCCTACTGCTCGGTGGGAACATTATATACGTCCATAACGTAATATAACCTAACCTAACCCATGCAGCCCCTCGCTGGTAATATTTTACGGAATCTCGGTCGGGTCGGCCCGTACCTCTCCGTGGGAACATTGTAAACGTCTATAGCGTTATATATCCTAACCTAAGGCAGCCTAATATTTCGGATGTAGTATATTACAACATTCCTGGCGGGCCGGCCCCTACTTCTCGGTGGGAACATTATATACGTCTATAACGTAATATAACCTAACCTAACCCATCTAGCCCCTGGCTGGTAATGTTTTACAGAATCCCGGTCGCGACGGCCCGTACACCTTCGCGGGAACATTATATACGTCAATAACGTTATATATCCTAACCTAAGGCAACTTCACACCTCCGATGTAGTGTTTTACAACATTCCTTGCGGGCCGGTCCCTACTTCTCGGTGGGAACATTATATACGTCTATAACGTAATATAACCTAACCTAACCCATCAGGCCCCCTTCGCTGGTAATGTTTTACAGAATCCCGGCCGTGTCGGACCGTACCTCTACGTGGAGAGATTAGGTACGTCTATAATGTTATATATCCTAACCTAAGGCAACCTCACTCCTCGGATGTAGTATTTTACAACATTCCTGGCGGGCCGGCCCCAACTTCTCGGTGGGAACATTATATACGTCTATAACGTAATATAACCTAACCTAACCCATCTAGCTCCTGCCTGGTAATGTTTTACAGAATCCCGGTCGTGACGGCCCGTAACTCAACGTGGGAACATTATATACGCCTATAACGTAATATAACCTAACCTAACCAATCTAGCCCCTCGCTGGGAATTTTATACAGAATCCCGTTCGTGGAGCTCCGTACCTCTTTGTGGGAACATTATATACGTCTATAACGTTATATATCCTAACCTAAGGCAACCTCACACCTCGGATGTAGCATTTTACAACATTCCTGGCGGGCCGGCCCCTACTTCTCGGTGGGAACATTATATACGTCTATAACGTAATATAACCTAACCTAACACATCCAGCCACTCGCTGGTAATGTTTTACAGAATCCCGGTCGGGTCGGCCCGTACCTATCCGTGGGAACATTATAAACGTCTATAGCGTTATATATCCTGACCTAAGGCAGCCTTATATTTCGGATGTAGTATATTACAACTTTCCTGGCGGGTCGGCCACTATTTCTCGGTGGGAACATTATATACGTCTATAACGTAATATAACGTAACCTAACCCATCTGGCCCCTCGCTGGTAATGTTTTACAGAATCCCGGCCGTGTCGGACCGTACCTCTACGTGGAGACATTAGGTACGTCTATAACGTTATATATCCTAACCTAAGGCAACCTCACACCTCGGATGTAGTATTTTACAACATTCCTGGCGGGCCGGCTCCAACATCTCGGTGGGAACATTATATACGTCTATAACGTAATATAACCTAACCTAACCCATCTAGCTCCTGGCTGGTAATGTTTTACAGAATCCCGGTCGTGACGGCCCGTAACTCTCCGTGGGAACAGTATATACGTCTGTAACGTAATATATCCTAACTTAAGGCAACCTCACACCTCGGATGTAGTATTTTACAATATTCCTTGCGGGCCGGCCCGTACTTCTCGGTGGGAGCATTATATACGCCTATAACGTAATATAACCTAACCTAACCCATCTAGCCCCTGGCTGGTAATGTTTTACAGAATCCCGGCCGTGACGGTCCGTACCTCTTCGTGGGAACATTATATACGTCTGTGACGTTATATATCCTAACTTAAGGCAACCTCACACCTCGGATGTAGTATTTTACAACATTCCTTGCGGGCCGGCCCCTACTTCTCGGTGGGAACATTATATACGCCTATAACGTAATATAACCTAACCTAACCCATCTAGCCCCTCGCTGGGCATTTTTTACAGAATCCCGTTCGTGTAGCCCCGTACCTCTTCGTGGGAACATAGATATACGTCTATAACGTTATATATCCTAACCTAAGGCAACCTCACACCTCGGATGTAGTATTTTACAACATTCCTGGCGGGCCGGCCCCAACTTCTCGGTGGGAAGATTATATACGTCTATAACGTAATATAACCTAACCTAATCCATCTAGCCCCTGGCTGGTAATGTTTTACAGAATCCCGCTCGTGACGGCCCGTAACTCTTCGTGGGAACATTATATACGTCTGTAACGTTATATATCCTAACTTAAGGCAACCTCACAACTCGGATGTAGTATTTTACAAACATACCTGGCCGGTCGGCCCCTGCTTCTCGATGGGAACGTTATATACGTCTACAACGTAATATAACCTAACCTAACCAGTCTAGCACCTCGCTGGTGTTGTTTTACAGAATCCCGGTCGTGTCGGTCCGTGCCTCTCCGTGGGAACATTATATGTGTCTATAACGTTATATATCCTAACCTAAGGCAACCTCACACCTCGGATGTAGTATTTTACAACATTCCTGGCGGGCCGGCCCCTACTTCTCGGTGGGAACATTCTATACGTCTATAACGTAACATAACCTATCCTAACCTATCTAGCCCCTCGCTGGTAATGTTTTACAGAATCCCGGTCGTGTCGGCACGTACCTCTCCGTGGGAACATTATATACGTCTATAACGTTATATTTCCTAACCTAAGGCAACCTCACAACTCGGATGTAGTATTTTATAACAATCCTGGCGGGACGGCCCCTACTTCTCGGTGGGAACATTATATACGTCTATAAGGTAATATAACTAACCTAACCCATCTAGCCCCTCGCTGGTAATGTTTTACAGAATCCCGGTCGTGTCGGCCCGTACCTCTCCGTGGGAACATTATATACGTCCATAACGCTATATATCCTAACCTAAGGCAACCTCGCACCTCGGATGTAGTATTTTACAACATACCTGGCGGGTCGGCCCCTACATCTCGATGGGAACGTTATATACGTCTACAACGTAATATAAACTAACCTAACCCATCTAGCACCTCGCTGGTGTTGTTTTACAGAATCCCGGTCGTGTCGGTCCGTGCCTCTCCGTGGGAACATTATATACGTCTATAAAGTTACATTTCCTAACCTAAGGCAACCTCACACCTCGGATGTAGTATTTTACCACATTCCTGGCGGGCCGGGCCCTACTTCTCGGTGGGAACATTATATACGTCTATAACGTAATATAACCTAACCTAACCCATCTAGCCCCTCGCTGGTAATGTTTTACAGAATCCCGGTCGTGTCGGCCCGTACCTCTCCGTGGGAACATTATATACGTCCATAACGCTATATATCCTAACCTAAGGCAACCTCACACCTCGGATGTAGTATTTTACAACATACCTGGCGGGTCGGCCCCTACTTCTCGATGGTAACGTTATATACGTCTACAACGTAATATAACCTAACCTAACCCATCTAGCACCTCGCTGGTGTTGTTTTACAGAATCCCGGCCGTATCGGACCGTACCTCTACGTGGAGAACTTAGATACGTCTATAGCGTTATATATCCTAACCTAAGTCAGCCTAACATTTCGGATGTAGTATTTTACAACATTGCTGGCGGAACGGCCCGTACTTTTCGCTGGGAACGTTATATACGTGTATAACGTAAGATAACCTAACCTAACCCATTTAGACCCTGGCTGATAATGTTTTGCAGAATCCCGGTCGCGACGGCCCGTACACCTTCGCAGGAACATTATATACGTCAATAACGTTATATATCCTAACCTAAGGCAACTTCACACCTCCGATGTAGTGTTTTACACCATTCCTTGCGGGCCGGTCCCTACTTCTCGGTGGGAACATTATATACGTCTATAATGTTATATATCCTAACCTAAAGCAACCTCACTCCTCGGATGTAGTATTTTACAACATTCCTGTCGGGCCGGCCCCTACTTCTCGGTGGGAACATTATATACGTCTATACCGTAATATAGCCTAACCTAACCCATCTAGCCCCTGGCTGGTAATGTTTTACAGAATCCCGGCCGTGACGGTCCGTACCTCTTCGTGGGAACATTATATGCGTCTATAACGTTATATATCCTAACCTAAGGCAACCTCACTCCTCGGATGTAGGATTTTACAACATACCTGGCGGGTCGGCCCCTACTTCTCGATGGGAACGTTATATACGTCTACAACGTAATATAACCTAACCTAACCCATCTAGCACCTCGCTGGTGTTGTTTTACAGAATCCCGGTCGTGTCGGTCCGTGCCTCTCCGTGGGAACATTATATACGTCTATAAAGTTATATATTCTAACCTAAAGCAACCTAACATCTCGGATGTACTATTTTACAACAATTCTGGCGTGTTGGCCCCTACTTCTCGGTGGGAACATTATATACGTCCATAACGTAATATAACCTAACCTAACCCATGCAGCCCCTCGCTGGTAATATTTTACGGAATCTCGGTCGGGTCGGCCCGTACCTCTCCGTGGGAACATTGTAAACGTCTATAGCGTTATATATCCTAACCTAAGGCAGCCTAATATTTCGGATGTAGTATATTACAACATTCCTGGCGGGCCGGCCCCTACTTCTCGGTGGGAACATTATATACGTCTATAACGTAATATAACCTAACCTAACCCATCTAGCCCCTGGCTGGTAATGTTTTACAGAATCCCGGTCGTGACGGACCGTACCTCTTCGTGGGAAAATTATATGCGTCTATAACGTTATATATCCTAACCTAAGGCAACCTCACACCTCGGATGTAGTATTTTACAACATTCCTGGCGGGCCGGCCCCTACTTCTCGGTGGGAACATTATATACGCCTATAACGTAACATAACCTATCCTAACCCATCTAGCCCCTCGCTGGGAATTTTTTACAGTACCCCGTTCGTGGAGCCCCGTACCTCTTTGTGGGAACATTATATACGTCTATAACGTTATATATCCCAACCTAAGGCAACCTCACACCTCGGATGTAGTATTTTACAACATTCCTGTCGGGCCGGCCCCTACTTCTCGGTGGGAACATTATATACGTCTATACCGTAATATAGCCTAACCTAACCCATCTAGCCCCTGGCTGGTAATGTTTTACAGAATCCCGGCCGTGACGGTCCGTACCTCTTCGTGGGAACATTATATGCGTCTATAACGTTATATATCCTAACCTAAGGCAACCTCACACCTCGGATGTAGTATTTTACAACATTCCTGGCGGGCCGGCCCCTACTTCTCGGTGGGAACATTATATACGTCTATAACGTAACATAACCTATCCTAACCCATCTAGCCCCTCGCTGGTAATGTTTTTCAGAATCCCGGTCGCGTCGGCACGTACCTCTCCGTGGGAACATTATATACGTATATAACGTTATATTTCCTACCCTAAGGCAACCTCAAACCTCGGATGTAGTATTTTACAACATTTCTGGCGGGTCGGCCCCTACTCCTAGGTGGGAACGTTATATACGTCTATAACGTAATATAACCTAACCTAACCCATCTAGCCCCTCGCTGGGAATTTTTTACAGAATCCCGTTCGTGGAGCCCCGTACCTCTTTGTGGGAACATTATATACGTCTATAACGTTATATATCCTAACCTAAGGCAACCTCACACCTCGGATGTAGTATTTTACCACATTCCTGGCGGGCCGGGCCCTACTTCTCGGTGGGAACATTATATACGTCTATAACGTAATATAACCTAACCTAACCCATCTAGCCCCTCGCTGGTAATGTTTTACAGAATCCCGGTCGTGTCGGCCCGTACCTCTCCGTGGGAACATTATATACGTCCATAACGCTATATATCCTAACCTAAGGCAACCTCACACCTCGGATGTAGTATTTTGCAACATACCTGGCGGGTCGGCCCCTACTTCTCGATGGTAACGTTATATACGTCTACAACGTAATATAACCTAACCTAACCCATCTAGCACCTCGCTGGTGTTGTTTTACAGAATCCCGGTCGTGTCGGTCCGTGCCTCTCCGTGGGAACATTATATACGTCTATAAAGTTATATATACTAACCTAAAGCAACCTAACATCTCGGATGTACTATTTTACAACAATTCTGGCGTGTTGGCCCCTACTTCTCGGTGGGAACATTATATACGTCCATAACGTAATATACCCTAACCTAACCCATGCAGCCCCTCGCTGGTAATATTTTACGGAATCTCGGTCGGGTCGGCCCGTACCTCTCCGTGGGAACATTGTAAACGTCTATAGCGTTATATATCCTAACCTAAGGCAGCCTAATATTTCGGATGTAGTATATTACAACATTCCTGGCGGGCCGGCCCCTACTTCTCGGTGGGAACATTATATACGTCTATAACGTAATATAACCTAACCTAACCCATCTAGCCCCTGGCTGGTAATGTTTTACAGAATCCCGGTCGTGACGGACCGTACCTCTTCGTGGGAAAATTATATGCGTCTATAACGTTATATATCCTAACCTAAGGCAACCTCACACCTCGGATGTAGTATTTTACAACATTCCTGGCGGGCCGGCCCCTACTTCTCGGTGGGAACATTACATACGTCTATAACGTAACATAACCTATCCTAACCCATCTAGCCCCTCGCTGGTAATGTTTTACAGAATCCCGGTCGCGTCGGCACGTACCTCTCCGTGGGAACATTATATACGTATATAACGTTATATTTCCTACGCTCAGGCAACCTCAAACCTCGGATGTAGTATTTTACAACATTTCTGGCGGGTCGGCCCCTACTCCTACGTGGGAACGTTATATACGTCTATAACGTAATATAACCTAACCTAACCCATCTAGCCCCTCGCTGGTAATGTTTTACAGAATCCCGTTCGTGGAGCCCCGTACCTCTTTGTGGGAACATTATATACGTCTATAACGTTATATATCCTAACCTAAGGCAACCTCACACCTCGGATGTAGTATTTTACCACATTCCTGGCGGGCCGGGCCCTACTTCTCGGTGGGAACATTATATACGTCTATAACGTAATATAACCTAACCTAACCCATCTAGCCCCTCGCTGGTAATGTTTTACAGAATCCCGGTCGTGTCGGCCCGTACCTCTCCGTGGGAACATTATATACGTCCATAACGCTATATATCCTAACCTAAGGCAACCTCACACCTCGGATGTAGTATTTTACAACATACCTGGCGGGTCGGCCCCTACTTCTCGATGGTAACGTTATATACGTCTACAACGTAATATAACCTAACCTAACCCATCTAGCACCTCGCTGGTGTTGTTTTACAGAATCCCGGTCGTGTCGGTCCGTGCCTCTCCGTGGGAACATTATATACGTCTATAAAGTTATATATTCTAACCTAAAGCAACCTAACATCTCGGATGTACTATTTTACAACAATTCTGGCGTGTTGGCCCCTACTTCTCGGTGGGAACATTATATACGTCCATAACGTAATATACCCTAACCTAACCCATGCAGCCCCTCGCTGGTAATATTTTACGGAATCTCGGTCGGGTCGGCCCGTACCTCTCCGTGGGAACATTGTAAACGTCTATAGCGCTATATATCCTAACCTAAGGCAGCCTAATATTTCGGATGTAGTATATTACAACATTCCTGGCGGGCCGGCCCCTACTTCTCGGTGGGAACATTATATACGTCTATAACGTAATATAACCTAACCTAACCCATCTAGCCCCTGGCTGGTAATGTTTTACAGAATCCCGGTCGTGACGGACCGTACCTCTTCGTGGGAAAATTATATGCGTCTATAACGTTATATATCCTAACCTAAGGCAACCTCACACCTCGGATGTAGTATTTTACAACATTCCTGGCGGGCCGGCCCCTACTTCTCGGTGGGAACATTACATACGTCTATAACGTAACATAACCTATCCTAACCCATCTAGCCCCTCGCTGGTAATGTTTTACAGAATCCCGGTCGCGTCGGAACGTACCTCTCCGTGGGAACATTATATACGTATATAACGTTATATTTCCTACGCTAAGGCAACCTCAAACCTCGGATGTAGTATTTTACAACATTTCTGGCGGGTCGGCCCCTACTCCTAGGTGGGAACGTTATATACGTCTATAACGTAATATAACCTAACCTATCCCATCTAGCCCCTCGCTGGTAATGTTTTACAGAATCCCGGTCGTGACGGCCCGTACCTCTTCGTGGGATCATAATATACGTCTATAACGTTATATATCCTAACCTAAGGCAACCTCACACCTCGGATGTAGTATTTTACAACATTCCTGGCGGGCCGGGCCCTACTTCTCGGTGGGAACATTATATACGTCCATAACGTAATATAACCTAACCTAACCCATCTAGCACCTCGCTGGTGTTGTTTTACAGAATCCCGGTCGTGTCGGTCCGTGCCTCTCCGTGGGAACATTATATACGTCTATAAAGTTATATATTCTAACCTAAAGCAACCTAACATCTCGGATGTACTATTTTACAACAATTCTGGCGTGTTGGCCCCTACTTCTCGGTGGGAACATTATATACGTCCATAACGTAATATAACCTAACCTAACCCATGCAGCCCCTCGCTGGTAATATTTTACGGAATCTCGGTCGGGTCGGCCCGTACCTCTCCGTGGGAACATTGTAAACGTCTATAGCGTTATATATCCTAACCTAAGGCAGCCTAATATTTCGGATGTAGTATATTACAACATTCCTGGCGGGCCGGCCCCTACTTCTCGGTGGGAACATTATATACGTCTATAACGTAATATAACCTAACCTAACCCATCTAGCCCCTGGCTGGTAATGTTTTACAGAATCCCGGTCGTGACGGACCGTACCTCTTCGTGGGAAAATTATATGCGTCTATAACGTTATATATCCTAACTTAAGGCAACCTCACACCTCGGATGTAGTATTTTACAACATTCCTGGCGGGCCGGCCCCTACTTCTCGGTGGGAACATTATATACGTCTATAACGTAATATAACCTAACCTAAGGCAACCTCACACCTCGGATGTAGTATTTTACCACATTCCTAGCGGGCCGGGCCCTACTTCTCGGTGGGAACATTATATACGTCTATAACGTAATATAACCTAACCTAACCCATCTAGCCCCTCGCTGGTAATGTTTTACAGAATCCCGGTCGTGTCGGCCCATACCTCTCCGTGGGAACATTATATACGTCCATAACGCTATATATCCTAACCTAAGGCAACCTCACACCTCGGATGTAGTATTTTACAACATACCTGGCGGGTCGGCCCCTACTTCTCGATGGTAACGTTATATACGTCTACAACGTAATATAACCTAACCTAACCCATCTAGCACTTCGCTGGTGTTGTTTTACAGAATCCCGGTCGTGTCGGTCCGTGCCTCTCCGTGGGAACATTATATACGTCTATAAAGTTATATATTCTAACCTAAAGCAACCTAACATCTCGGATGTACTATTTTATAACAATTCTGGCGTGTTGGCCCCTACTGCTCGGTGGGAACATTATATACGTCCATAACGTAATATAACCTAACCTAACCCATCTAGCCCCTGGCTGGTAATGTTTTACAGAATCCCGGTCGTGACGGACCGTACCTCTTCGTGGGAAAATTATATGCGTCTATAACGTTATATATCCTAACCTAAGGCAACCTCACACCTCGGATGTAGTATTTTACAACATTCCTGGCGGGCCGGCCCCTACTTCTCGGTGGGAACATTATATACGCCTATAACGTAACATAACCTATCCTAACCCATCTAGCCCCTCGCTGGGAATTTTTTACAGTACCCCGTTCGTGGAGCCCCGTACCTCTTTGTGGGAACATTATATACGTCTATAACGTTATATATCCCAACCTAAGGCAACCTCACACCTCGGGTGTAGTATTTTACAACATTCCTGTCGGGCCGGCCCCTACTTCTCGGTGGGAACATTATATACGTCTATAACGTAATATAACCTAACCTAACCCATCTAGCACCTCGCTGGTAATGTTTTACAGAATCCCGGTCGTGACGGACCGTACCTCTTCGTGGGAAAATTATATGCGTCTATAACGTTATATATCCTAACCTAAGGCAACCTCACACCTCGGATGTTGTATTTTACAACATTCCTGGCGGGCCGGCCCCTACTTCTCGGTGGGAACATTATATACGTCTATAACGTAACATAACCTATCCTAACCCATCTAGCCCCTCGCTCGTAATGTTTTACAGAATCCCGGTCGCGTCGGCACGTACCTCTCCGTGGGAACATTATATACGTATATAACGTTATATTTCCTACCCTAAGGCAACCTCAAACCTCGGATGTAGTATTTTATAACATTTCTGGCGGGTCGGCCCCTACTCCTAGGTGGGAACGTTATATACGTCTATAACGTAATATAACCTAACCTAACCCATCTAGCCCCTCGCTGGTAGTGTTTTACAGAATCCCGGCCGTGACGGCCCGTACCTCTTCGTGGGATCATAATATACGTCTATAACGTTATATATCCTAACCTAAGGCAACCTCACACCTCGGATGTAGTATTTTACAACATTCCTGTCGGGCCGGCCCCTACTTCTCGGTGGGAACATTATATACGTCTATAACGTAACATAACCTATCCTAACCCATCTAGCCCCTCGCTGGGAATTTTTTACAGTACCCCGTTCGTGGAGCCCCGTACCTCTTTGTGGGAACATTATATACGTATATAGCGTTATATTTCCTACCCTAAGGCAACCTCAAACCTCGGATGCAGTATTTTACAACATTTCTGGCGGGTCGGCCGCTACTTCTCGGTGGGAAGATTATTTACGTCTATAACGTAATATAACCTAACCTAACCCATCTAGCCCCTCGCTGGGAATTTTTTACAGAATCCCGGTCGTGACGGTCCGTACCTCTTCGTGGGAAAATTATATGCGTCTATAACGTTATATATCCTAACCTAAGGCAACCTCACACCTCGAATGTAGTATTTTACAACATTCCTGGCGGGCCGGCCGCTACGTCTCTGTGGGAACATTATATACGTCTATAACGTAATATAACGTAACCTAACCCATCTGGCCCCTCGCTGGTAATGTTTTACAGAATCCCGGCCGTGTCGGACCGTACCTCTACGTGGAGACATTAGGTACGCCTATAACGTTATATATCCTAACCTAAGGCAACCTCACACCTCGGATGTAGTATTTTACAACATTCCTGGCGGGCCGGCTCCAACATCTCGGTGGGAACATTATATACGTCTATAACGTAATATAACCTAACCTAACCCATCTAGCTCCTGGCTGGTAATGTTTTACAGAATCCCGGTCGTGACGGCCCGTAACTCTCCGTGGGAACAGTATATACGTCTGTAACGTAATATATCCTAACTTAAGGCAACCTCACACCTCGGATGTAGTATTTTACAATATTCCTTGCGGGCCGGCCCCTACTTCTCGGAGGGAACATTATATACGCCTATAACGTAATATAACCTAACCTAACCCATCTAGCCCCTGGCTGGTAATGTTTTACAGAATCCCGGCCGTGACGGTCCGTACCTCTTCGTGGGAACATTATATACGTCTGTGACGTTATATATCCTAACTTAAGGCAACCTCACACCTCGGATGTAGTATTTTACAACATTCCTTGCGGGCCGGCCCCTACTTCTCGGTGGGAACATTATATACGCCTATAACGTAATATAACCTAACCTAACCCATCTAGCCCCTCGCTGGGCATTTTTTACAGAATCCCGTTCGTGTAGCCCCGTACCTCTTCGTGGGAACATTATATACGTCTATAACGTTATATATCCTAACCTAAGGCAACCTCACACCTCGGATGTAGTATTTTACAACATTCCTGGCGGGCCGGCCCCAACTTCTCGGTGGGAAGATTATATACGTCTATAACGTAATATAACCTAACCTAATCCATCTAGCCCCTGGCTGGTAATGTTTTACAGAATCCCGCTCGTGACGGCCCGTAACTCTTCGTGGGAACATTATATACGTCTGTAACGTTATATATCCTAACTTAAGGCAACCTCACAACTCGGATGTAGTATTTCACAAACATACCTGGCCGGTCGGCCCCTGCTTCTCGATGGGAACGTTATATACGTCTACAACGTAATATAACCTAACCTAACCAATCTAGCACCTCGCTGGTGTTGTTTTACAGAATCCCGGTCGTGTCGGTCCGTGCCTCTCCGTGGGAACATTATATGTGTCTATAACGTTATATATCCTAACCTAAGGCAACCTCACACCTCGGATGTAGTATTTTACAACATTCCTGGCGGGCCGGCCCCTACTTCTCGGTGGGAACATTCTATACGCCTATAACGTAATATAACCTAACCTAACCCATCTAGCACCTGGCTGGTAATGTTTTACAGAATCCCGGCCGTGACGGTCCGTACCTCTTCGTGGGAACATTATATACGTCTGTGACGTTATATATCCTAACTTAAGGCAACCTCACACCTCGGATGTAGTATTTTACAACATTCCTGGCGGGCCGGCCCCTACTTCTCGGTGGGAACATTATATACGTCTATAACGTAACATAACCTATCCTAACCCATCTAGCCCCCCGCTGGTAATGTTTTTCAGAATCCCGGTCGCGTCGGCACGTACCTCTCCGTGGGAACATTATATACGTATATCACGTTATATTTCCTACCCTAAGGCAACCTCAAACCTCGGATGTAGTATTTTACAACATTTCTGGCGGGTCGGCCCCTACTCCTAGGTGGGAACGTTATATACGTCTATAACGTAATATAACCTAACCTAACCCATCTAGCCCCTCGCTGGGAATTTTTTACAGAATCCCGTTCGTGGAGCCCCGTACCTCTTTGTGGGAACATTATATACGTCTATAACGTTATATATCCTAACCTAAGGCAACCTCACACCTCGGACGTAGTATTTTACCACATTCCTGGCGGGCCGGGCCCTACTTCTCGGTGGGAACATTATATACGTCTATAACGTAATATAACCTAACCTAACCCATCTAGCCCCTCGCTGGTAATGTTTTACAGAATCCCGGTCGTGTCGGCCCGTACCTCTCCGTGGGAACATTATATACGTCCATAACGCTATATATCCTAACCTAAGGCAACCTCACACCTCGGATGTAGTATTTTACAACATACCTGGCGGGTCGGCCCCTACTTCTCGATGGTAACGTTATATACGTCTACAACGTAATATAACCTAACCTAACCCATCTAGCACTTCGCTGGTGTTGTTTTACAGAATCCCGGTCGTGTCGGTCCGTGCCTCTCCGTGGGAACATTATATACGTCTATAAAGTTATATATTCTAACCTAAAGCAACCTAACATCTCGGATGTACTATTTTACAACAATTCTGGCGTGTTGGCCCCTACTTCTCGGTGGGAACATTATATACGTCCATAACGTAATATAACCTAACCTAACCCATGCAGCCCCTCGCTGGTAATATTTTACGGAATCTCGGTCGGGTCGGCCCGTACCTCTCCGTGGGAACATTGTAAACGTCTATAGCGTTATATATCCTAACCTAAGGCAGCCTAATATTTCGGATGTAGTATATTACAACATTCCTGGCGGGCCGGCCCCTACTTCTCGGTGGGAACATTATATACGTCTATAACGTAATATAACCTAACCTAACCCATCTAGCCCCTGGCTGGTAATGTTTTACAGAATCCCGGTCGTGACGGACCGTACCTCTTCGTGGGAAAATTATATGCGTCTATAACGTTATATATCCTAACCTAAGGCAACCTCACACCTCGGATGTAGTATTTTACAACATTCCTGGCGGGCCGGCCCCTACTTCTCGGTGGGAACATTATATACGCCTATAACGTAACATAACCTATCCTAACCCATCTAGCCCCTCGCTGGGAATTTTTTACAGTACCCCGTTCGTGGAGCCCCGTACCTCTTTGTGGGAACATTATATACGTATATAACGTTATATATCCCAACCTAAGGCAACCTCACACCTCGGATGTAGTATTTTACAACATTCCTGTCGGGCCGGCCCCTACTTCTCGGTGGGAACATTATATACGTCTATACCGTAATATAGCCTAACCTAACCCATCTAGCCCCTGGCTGGTAATGTTTTACAGAATCCCGGCCGTGACGGTCCGTACCTCTTCGTGGGAACATTATATGCGTCTATAACGTTATATATCCTAACCTAAGGCAACCTCACTCCTTGGATGTAGGATTTTACAACATACCTGGCGGGTCGGCCCCTACTTCTCGATGGGAACGTTATATACGTCTACAACGTAATATAACCTAACCTAACCCATCTAGCACCTCGCTGGTGTTGTTTTACAGAATCCCGGTCGTGTCGGACCGCGCCTCTCCGTGGGAACATTATATACGTCTATAAAGTTATATATTCTAACCTAAAGCAACCTAACATCTCGGATGTACTATTTTATAACAATTCTGGCGTGTTGGCCCCTACTGCTCGGTGGGAACATTATATACGTCCATAACGTAATATAACCTAACTTAACCCATGCAGCCCCTCGCTGGTAATATTTTACGGAATCTCGGTCGGGTCGGCCCGTACCTCTCCGTGGGAACATTGTAAACGTCTATAGCGTTATATATCCTAACCTAAGGCAGCCTAATATTTCGGATGTAGTATATTACAACATTCCTGGCGGGCCGGCCCCTACTTCTCGGTGGGAACATTATATACGTCTATAACGTAATATAACCTAACCTAACCCATCTAGCCCCTGGCTGGTAATGTTTTACAGAATCCCGGTCGTGACGGACCGTACCTCTTCGTGGGAAAATTATATGCGTCTATAACGTTATATATCCTAACCTAAGGCAACCTCACACCTCGGATGTAGTATTTTACAACATTCCTGGCGGGCCGGCCCCTACTTCTCGGTGGGAACATTATATACGCCTATAACGTAACATAACCTATCCTAACCCATCTAGCCCCTCGCTGGGAATTTTTTACAGTACCCCGTTCGTGGAGCCCCGTACCTCTTTGTGGGAACATTATATACGTCTATAACGTTATATATCCCAACCTAAGGCAACCTCACACCTCGGATGTAGTATTTTACAACATTCCTGTCGGGCCGGCCCCTACTTCTCGGTGGGAACATTATATACGTCTATACCGTAATATAGCCTAACCTAACCCATCTAGCCCCTGGCTGGTAATGTTTTACAGAATCCCGGCCGTGACGGTCCGTACCTCTTCGTGGGAACATTATATGCGTCTATAACGTTATATATCCTAACCTAAGGCAACCTCACTCCTTGGATGTAGGATTTTACAACATACCTGGCGGGTCGGCCCCTACTTCTCGATGGGAACGTTATATACGTCTACAACGTAATATAACCTAACCTAACCCATCTAGCACCTCGCTGGTGTTGTTTTACAGAATCCCGGTCGTGTCGGACCGCGCCTCTCCGTGGGAACATTATATACGTCTATAAAGTTATATATTCTAACCTAAAGCAACCTAACATCTCGGATGTACTATTTTATAACAATTCTGGCGTGTTGGCCCCTACTGCTCGGTGGGAACATTATATACGTCCATAACGTAATATAACCTAACTTAACCCATGCAGCCCCTCGCTGGTAATATTTTACGGAATCTCGGTCGGGTCGGCCCGTACCTCTCCGTGGGAACATTGTAAACGTCTATAGCGTTATATATCCTAACCTAAGGCAGCCTAATATTTCGGATGTAGTATATTACAACATTCCTGGCGGGCCGGCCCCTACTTCTCGGTGGGAACATTATATACGTCTATAACGTAATATAACCTAACCTAACCCATCTAGCCCCTGGCTGGTAATGTTTTACAGAATCCCGGTCGTGACGGACCGTACCTCTTCGTGGGAAAATTATATGCGTCTATAACGTTATATATCCTAACCTAAGGCAACCTCACACCTCGGATGTAGTATTTTACAACATTCCTGGCGGGCCGGCCCCTACTTCTCGGTGGGAACATTATATACGCCTATAACGTAACATAACCTATCCTAACCCATCTAGCCCCTCGCTGGGAATTTTTTACAGTACCCCGTTCGTGGAGCCCCGTACCTCTTTGTGGGAACATTATATACGTCTATAACGTTATATATCCCAACCTAAGGCAACCTCACACCTCGGGTGTAGTATTTTACAACATTCCTGTCGGGCCGGCCCCTACTTCTCGGTGGGAACATTATATACGTCTATACCGTAATATAGCCTAACCTAACCCATCTAGCCCCTGGCTGGTAATGTTTTACAGAATCCCGGCCGTGACGGTCCGTACCTCTTCGTGGGAACATTATATGCGTCTATAACGTTATATATCCTAACCTAAGGCAACCTCACTCCTTGGATGTAGGATTTTACAACATACCTGGCGGGTCGGCCCCTACTTCTCGATGGGAACGTTATATACGTCTACAACGTAATATAACCTAACCTAACCCATCTAGCACCTCGCTGGTGTTGTTTTACAGAATCCCGGTCGTGTCGGACCGCGCCTCTCCGTGGGAACATTATATACGTCTATAAAGTTATATATTCTAACCTAAAGCAACCTAACATCTCGGATGTACTATTTTATAACAATTCTGGCGTGTTGGCCCCTACTGCTCGGTGGGAACATTATATACGTCCATAACGTAATATAATCTAACTTAACCCATGCAGCCCCTCGCTGGTAATATTTTACGGAATCTCGGTCGGGTCGGCCCGTACCTCTCCGTGGGAACATTGTAAACGTCTATAGCGTTATATATCCTAACCTAAGGCAGCCTAATATTTCGGATGTAGTATATTACAACATTCCTGGCGGGCCGGCCCCTACTTCTCGGTGGGAACATTATATACGTCTATAACGTAATATAACCTAACCTAACCCATCTAGCACCTCGCTGGTAATGTTTTACAGAATCCCGGTCGTGACGGACCGTACCTCTTCGTGGGAAAATTATATGCGTCTATAACGTTATATATCCTAACCTAAGGCAACCTCACACCTCGGATGTTGTATTTTACAACATTCCTGGCGGGCCGGCCCCTACTTCTCGGTGGGAACATTATATACGTCTATAACGTAACATAACCTATCCTAACCCATCTAGCCCCTCGCTCGTAATGTTTTACAGAATCCCGGTCGCGTCGGCACGTACCTCTCCGTGGGAACATTATATACGTATATAACGTTATATTTCCTACCCTAAGGCAACCTCAAACCTCGGATGTAGTATTTTACAACATTTCTGGCGGGTCGGCCCCTACTCCTAGGTGGGAACGTTATATACGTCTATAACGTAATATAACCTAACCTAACCCATCTAGCCCCTCGCTGGTAGTGTTTTACAGAATCCCGGCCGTGACGGCCCGTACCTCTTCGTGGGATCATAATATACGTCTATAACGTTATATATCCTAACCTAAGGCAACCTCACACCTCGGATGTAGTATTTTACAACATTCCTGTCGGGCCGGCCCCTACTTCTCGGTGGGAACATTATATACGTCTATAACGTAACATAACCTATCCTAACCCATCTAGCCCCTCGCTGGGAATTTTTTACAGTACCCCGTTCGTGGAGCCCCGTACCTCTTTGTGGGAACATTATATACGTATATAGCGTTATATTTCCTACCCTAAGGCAACCTCAAACCTCGGATGCAGTATTTTACAACATTTCTGGCGGGTCGGCCGCTACTTCTCGGTGGGAAGATTATTTACGTCTATAACGTAATATAACCTAACCTAACCCATCTAGCCCCTCGCTGGGAATTTTTTACAGAATCCCGGTCGTGACGGTCCGTACCTCTTCGTGGGAAAATTATATGCGTCTATAACGTTATATATCCTAACCTAAGGCAACCTCACACCTCGAATGTAGTATTTTACAACATTCCTGGCGGGCCGGCCGCTACGTCTCTGTGGGAACATTATATACGTCTATAACGTAATATAACGTAACCTAACCCATCTGGCCCCTCGCTGGTAATGTTTTACAGAATCCCGGCCGTGTCGGACCGTACCTCTACGTGGAGACATTAGGTACGTCTATAACGTTATATATCCTAACCTAAGGCAACCTCACACCTCGGATGTAGTATTTTACAACATTCCTGGCGGGCCGGCTCCAACATCTCGGTGGGAACATTATATACGTCTATAACGTAATATAACCTAACCTAACCCATCTAGCTCCTGGCTGGTAATGTTTTACAGAATCCCGGTCGTGACGGCCCGTAACTCTCCGTGGGAACAGTATATACGTCTGTAACGTAATATATCCTAACTTAAGGCAACCTCACACCTCGGATGTAGTATTTTACAATATTCCTTGCGGGCCGGCCCCTACTTCTCGGAGGGAACATTATATACGCCTATAACGTAATATAACCTAACCTAACCCATCTAGCCCCTGGCTGGTAATGTTTTACAGAATCCCGGCCGTGACGGTCCGTACCTCTTCGTGGGAACATTATATACGTCTGTGACGTTATATATCCTAACTTAAGGCAACCTCACACCTCGGATGTAGTATTTTACAACATTCCTTGCGGGCCGGCCCCTACTTCTCGGTGGGAACATTATATACGCCTATAACGTAATATAACCTAACCTAACCCATCTAGCCCCTCGCTGGGCATTTTTTACAGAATCCCGTTCGTGTAGCCCCGTACCTCTTCGTGGGAACATTATATACGTCTATAACGTTATATATCCTAACCTAAGGCAACCTCACACCTCGGATGTAGTATTTTACAACATTCCTGGCGGGCCGGCCCCAACTTCTCGGTGGGAAGATTATATACGTCTATAACGTAATATAACCTAACCTAATCCATCTAGCCCCTGGCTGGTAATGTTTTACAGAATCCCGCTCGTGACGGCCCGTAACTCTTCGTGGGAACATTATATACGTCTGTAACGTTATATATCCTAACTTAAGGCAACCTCACAACTCGGATGTAGTATTTCACAAACATACCTGGCCGGTCGGCCCCTGCTTCTCGATGGGAACGTTATATACGTCTACAACGTAATATAACCTAACCTAACCAATCTAGCACCTCGCTGGTGTTGTTTTACAGAATCCCGGTCGTGTCGGTCCGTGCCTCTCCGTGGGAACATTATATGTGTCTATAACGTTATATATCCTAACCTAAGGCAACCTCACACCTCGGATGTAGTATTTTACAACATTCCTGGCGGGCCGGCCCCTACTTCTCGGTGGGAACATTCTATACGTCTATAACGTAACATAACCTATCCTAACCCATCTAGCCCCTCGCTGGTAATGTTTTACAGAATCCCGGTCGTGTCGGCACGTACCTCTCCGTGGGAACATTATATACGTCTATAACGTTATATTTCCTAACCTAAGGCAACCTCACACCTCGGATGTAGTATTTTACCACATTCCTGGCGGGCCGGGCCCTACTTCTCGGTGGGAACATTATATACGTCCATAACGTAATATAACCTAACCTAACCCATCCAGCCACTCGCTGGTAATGTTTTACAGAATCCCGTTCGGGTCGGCCCGTACCTCTCCGTGGGAACATTATAAACGTCTATAGCGTTATATATCCTAACCTAAGGCAGTCTAATATTTCGGATGTAGTATATTACAACATTCCTGGCGGGTCGGCCACTATTTCTCGGTGGGAACATTATATACGTCCATAACGTAATATAACCCAACCTAACCCATCTAGCCCCTGGCTGGTAATGTTTTGCAAAATCCCGGTCGCGACGGCCCGTACACCTTCGCGGGAACATTATATACGTCAATAACGTTCTATATCCTAACCTAAGGCAACTTCACACCTCCGATGTAGTGTTTTACAACATTCCTTGCGGGCCGGTCCCTACTTCTCGGTGGGAACATTATATACGTCTATAACGGTATATATCCTAACCTAAGGCAACCTCACTCCTCGGATGTAGTATTTTACAACATTCCAGTCGGGCCGGCCCCTACTCCTAGGTGGGAACGTTATATACGTCTATAACGTAATATAACCTAACCTAACCCATCTAGCCCGTCGCTGGTAATGTTTTACAGAATCCCAGCCGTGTCGGACTGTACCTCTACGTGGAGAACTTAGATACGTCTATAGCGTTATATATCCTAACCTAAGGCAGCCTAACATTTCGGATGTAGTATTTTACAACATTCCTGGCGGGACGGCCCGTACTTTTCCCTGGGAACGTTATATACGTGTATAACGTAAGATAACCTAACCTAACCCATCTAGCCTCTCGCTGGTAATGTTTTACAGAATCCCGGCCCTGTCGGCCCGTACCTCTCCGTGGGAACATTATATACGTCTATAACGTTATATATCTTAACCTAAGGCAACCTCACAACTCGGATGTAGTATTTTATAACAATCCTGGCGGGACGGCCCCCACTTCTCGGTGGGAACATTATATACGTCTATAAGGTAATATAACCTAACCTCACCCATCTAGCCCCTCGCTGGTAATGTTTTACAGAATCCCGGTCGTGTCGGCCCGTACCTCTCCGTGGGAACATTATATACGTCCATAACGCTATATATCCTAACCTAAGGCAACCTCGCACCTCGGATGTTGTATTTTACAACATACCTGGCGGGTCGGCACCTACATCTCGATGGGAACGTTATATACGTCTACAACGTAATATAACCTAACCTAACCCATCTAGCACCTCGCTGGTGTTGTTTTACAGAATCCCGGTCGTGTCGGTCCGTGCCTCTCCGTGGGAACATTATATACGTCTATAAAGTTACATTTCCTAACCTAAGGCAACCTCAAACCTCGGATGTAGTATTTCACAACATTTCTGGCGGGTCGGCCCCTACTCCTAGGTGGGAACGTTATATACGTCTATAACGTAATATAACCTAACCTAACCCATCTAGCCCCTCGCTGGTAATGTTTTACAGAATCCCGGTCGTGACGGCCCGTACCTCTTCGTGGGATCATAATATACGTCTATAACGTTATATATCCTAACCTAAGGCAACCTCACACCTCGGATGTAGTATTTTACCACATTCCTGGCGGGCCGGGCTCTACTTCTCGGTGGGAACATTATATACGTCTATAACGTAATATAACCTAACCTAACCCATCTAGCCCCTCGCTGATAATGTTTTACAGAATCCCGGCCGTATCGGACCGTACCTCTACGTGGAGAACTTAGATACGTCTATAGCGTTATATATCCTAACCTAAGTCAGCCTAACATTTCGGATGTAGTATTTTACAACATTGCTGGCGGAACGGCCCGTACTTTTCGCTGGGAACGTTATATACGTGTATAACGTAAGATAACCTAACCTAACCCATTTAGACCCTGGCTGATAATGTTTTGCAGAATCCCGGTCGCGACGGCCCGTACACCTTCGCGGGAACATTATATACGTCAATAACGTTATATATCCTAACCTAAGGCAACTTCACACCTCCGATGTAGTGTTTTACAGCATTCCTTGCGGGCCGGTCCCTACTTCTCGGTGGGAACATTATATACGTCTATAATGTTATATATCCTAACCTAAAGCAACCTCACTCCTCGGATGTAGTATTTTACAACATTCCTGTCGGGCCGGCCCCTACTTCTCGGTGGGAACATTATATACGTCTATACCGTAATATAGCCTAACCTAACCCATCTAGCCCCTGGCTGGTAATGTTTTACAGAATCCCGGCCGTGACGGTCCGTACCTCTTCGTGGGAACATTATATGCGTCTATAACGTTATATATCCTAACCTAAGGCAACCTCACTCCTCGGATGTAGGATTTTACAACATACCTGGCGGGTCGGCCCCTACTTCTCGATGGGAACGTTATATACGTCTACAACGTAATATAACCTAATCTAACCCATCTAGCACCTCGCTGGTGTTGTTTTACAGAATCCCGGTCGTGTCGGTCCGTGCCTCTCCGTGGGAACATTATATACGTCTATAAAGTTATATATTCTAACCTAAAGCAACCTAACATCTCGGATGTACTATTTTACAACAATTCTGGCGTGTTGGCCCCTACTTCTCGGTGGGAACATTATATACGTCCATAACGTAATATAACCTAACCTAACCCATGCAGCCCCTCGCTGGTAATATTTTACGGAATCTCGGTCGGGTCGGCCCGTACCTCTCCGTGGGAACATTGTAAACGTCTATAGCGTTATGTATCCTAACCTAAGGCAGCCTAATATTTCGGATGTAGTATATTACAACATTCCTGGCGGGCCGGCCCCTACTTCTCGGTGGGAACATTATATACGTCTATAACGTAATATAACCTAACCTAACCCATCTAGCCCCTGGCTGGTAATGTTTTACAGAATCCCGGTCGTGACGGACCGTACCTCTTCGTGGGAAAATTATATGCGTCTATAACGTTATATATCCTAACCTAAGGCAACCTCACACCTCGGATGTAGTATTTTACAACATTCCTGGCGGGCCGGCACCTACTTCTCGGTGGGAACATTATATACGTCTATAACGTAACATAACCTATCCTAACACATCTAGCCCCTCGCTGGTAATGTTTTTCAGAATCCCGGTCGCGTCGGCACGTACCTCTCCGTGGGAACATTATATACGTATATAACGTTATATTTCCTACCCTAAGGCAACCTCAAACCTCGGATGTAGTATTTTACAACATTTCTGGCGGGTCGGCCCCTACTCCTAGGTGGGAACGTTATATACGTCTATAACGTAATATAACCTAACCTAACCCATCTAGCCCCTCGCTGGGAATTTTTTACAGAATCCCGTTCGTGGAGCCCCGTACCTCTTTGTGGGAACATTATATACGTCTATAACGTTATATATCCTAACCTAAGGCAACCTCACACCTCGGATGTAGTATTTTACCACATTCCTGGCGGGCCGGGCCCTACTTCTCGGTGGGAACATTATATACGTCTATAACGTAATATAACCTAACCTAACCCATCTAGCCCCTGGCTGGTAATGTTTTACAGAATCCCGGTCGTGACGGACCGTACCTCTTCGTGGGAAAATTATATGCGTCTATAACGTTATATATCCTAACCTAAGGCAACCTCACACCTCGGATGTAGTATTTTACAACATTCCTGGCGGGCCGGCCCCTACGACTCGGTGGGAACATTACATACGTCTATAACGTAACATAACCTATCCTAACCCATCTAGCCCCTCGCTGGTAATGTTTTACAGAATCCCGGTCGCGTCGGCACGTACCTCTCCGTGGGAACATTATATACGTATATAACGTTATATTTCCTACGCTAAGGCAACCTCAAACCTCGGATGTAGTATTTTACAACATTTCTGGCGGGTCGGCCCCTACTCCTACGTGGGAACGTTATATACGTCTATAACGTAATATAACCTAACCTATCCCATCTAGCCCCTCGCTGGTAATGTTTTACAGAATCCCGGTCGTGACGGCCCGTACCTCTTCGTGGGATCATAATATACGTCTATAACGTTATATATCCTAACCTAAGGCAACCTCACACCTCGGATGTATTATTTTACAACATTCCTGGCGGGCCGGGCCCTACTTCTCGGTGGGAACATTATATACGTCTATAACGTAATATAACCTAACCTAACCCATCTAGCACCTCGCTGGTGTTGTTTTACAGAATCCCGGTCGTGTCGGTCCGTGCCTCTCCGTGGGAACATTATATACGTCTATAAAGTTATATATTCTAACCTAAAGCAACCTAACATCTCGGATGTACTATTTTACAACAATTCTGGCGTGTTGGCCCCTACTTCTCGGTGGGAACATTATATACGTCCATAACGTAATATAACCTAACCTAACCCATGCAGCCCCTCGCTGGTAATATTTTACGGAATCTCGGTCGGGTCGGCCCGTACCTCTCCGTGGGAACATTGTAAACGTCTATAGCGTTATGTATCCTAACCTAAGGCAGCCTAATATTTCGGATGTAGTATATTACAACATTCCTGGCGGGCCGGCCCCTACTTCTCGGTGGGAACATTATATACGTCTATAACGTAATATAACCTAACCTAACCCATCTAGCCCCTGGCTGGTAATGTTTTACAGAATCCCGGTCGTGACGGACCGTACCTCTTCGTGGGAAAATTATATGCGTCTATAACGTTATATATCCTAACCTAAGGCAACCTCACACCTCGGATGTAGTATTTTACAACATTCCTGGCGGGCCGGCGCCTACTTCTCGGTGGGAACATTATATACGTCTATAACGTAACATAACCTATCCTAACCCATCTAGCCCCTCGCTGGTAATGTTTTTCAGAATCCCGGTCGCGTCGGCACGTACCTCTCCGTGGGAACATTATATACGTATATAACGTTATATTTCCTACCCTAAGGCAACCTCAAACCTCGGATGTAGTATTTTACAACATTTCTGGCGGGTCGGCCCCTACTCCTAGGTGGGAACGTTATATACGTCTATAACGTAATATAACCTAACCTAACCCATCTAGCCCCTCGCTGGGAATTTTTTACAGAATCCCGTTCGTGGAGCCCCGTACCTCTTTGTGGGAACATTATATACGTCTATAACGTTATATATCCTAACCTAAGGCAACCTCACACCTCGGATGTAGTATTTTACCACATTCCTGGCGGGCCGGGCCCTACTTCTCGGTGGGAACATTATATACGTCTATAACGTAATATAACCTAACCTAACCCATCTAGCCCCTCGCTGGTAATGTTTTACAGAATCCCGGTCGTGTCGGCCCGTACCTCTCCGTGGGAACATTATATACGTCCATAACGCTATATATCCTAACCTAAGGCAACCTCACACCTCGGATGTAGTATTTTACAACATACCTGGCGGGTCGGCCCCTACTTCTCGATGGTAACGTTATATACGTCTACAACGTAATATAACCTAACCTAACCCATCTAGCACCTCGCTGGTGTTGTTTTACAGAATCCCGGCCGTATCGGACCGTACCTCTACGTGGAGAACTTAGATACGTCTATAGCGTTATATATCCTAACCTAAGTCAGCCTAACATTTCGGATGTAGTATTTTACAACATTGCTGGCGGAACGGCCCGTACTTTTCGCTGGGAACGTTATATACGTGTATAACGTAAGATAACCTAACCTAACCCATTTAGACCCTGGCTGTTAATGTTTTGCAGAATCCCGGTCGCGACGGCCGGTACACCTTCGCGGGAACATTATATACGTCAATAACGTTATATATCCTAACCTAAGGCAACTTCACACCTCCGATGTAGTGTTTTACAGCATTCCTTGCGGGCCGGTCCCTACTTCTCGGTGGGAACATTATATACGTCTATAATGTTATATATCCTAACCTAAAGCAACCTCACTCCTCGGATGTAGTATTTTACAACATTCCTGTCGGGCCGGCCCCTACTTCTCGGTGGGAACATTATATACGTCTATACCGTAATATAGCCTAACCTAACCCATCTAGCCCCTGGCTGGTAATGTTTTACAGAATCCCGGCCGTGACGGTCCGTACCTCTTCGTGGGAACATTATATGCGTCTATAACGTTATATATCCTAACCTAAGGCAACCTCACTCCTCGGATGTAGGATTTTACAACATACCTGGCGGGTCGGCCCCTACTTCTCGATGGGAACGTTATATACGTCTACAATGTAATATAACCTAATCTAACCCATCTAGCACCTCGCTGGTGTTGTTTTACAGAATCCCGGTCGTGTCGGTCCGTGCCTCTCCGTGGGAACATTATATACGTCTATAAAGTTATATATTCTAACCTAAAGCAACCTAACATCTCGGATGTACTATTTTACAACAATTCTGGCGTGTTGGCCCCTACTTCTCGGTGGGAACATTATATACGTCCATAACGTAATATAACCTAACCTAACCCATGCAGCCCCTCGCTGGTAATATTTTACGGAATCTCGGTCGGGTCGGCCCGTACCTCTCCGTGGGAACATTGTAAACGTCTATAGCGTTATGTATCCTAACCTAAGGCAGCCTAATATTTCGGATGTAGTATATTACAACATTCCTGGCGGGCCGGCCCCTACTTCTCGGTGGGAACATTATATACGTCTATAACGTAATATAACCTAACCTAACCCATCTAGCCCCTGGCTGGTA
Source organism: Xylocopa violacea (assembly GCA_963969225.1). NCBI lineage: Eukaryota > Metazoa > Arthropoda > Insecta > Hymenoptera > Apidae > Xylocopa > Xylocopa violacea. Next base: position 2,236,667 of record CAXAJV010000247.1, on the reverse strand, counting down.
ATGTTTTACAGAATCCCGGTCGTGACGGACCGTACCTCTTCGTGGGAAAATTATATGCGTCTATAACGTTATATATCCTAACCTAAGGCAACCTCACACCTCGGATGTAGTATTTTACAACATTCCTGGCGGGCCGGCCCCTACTTCTCGGTGGGAACATTATATACGTCTATAACGTAACATAACCTATCCTAACCCATCTAGCCCCTCGCTGGTAATGTTTTTCAGAATCCCGGTCGCGTCGGCACGTACCTCTCCGTGGGAACATTATATACGTATATAACGTTATATTTCCTACCCTAAGGCAACCTCAAACCTCGGATGTAGTATTTTACAACATTTCTGGCGGGTCGGCCCCTACTCCTAGGTGGGAACGTTATATACGTCTATAACGTAATATAACCTAACCTAACCCATCTAGCCCCTCGCTGGGAATTTTTTACAGAATCCCGTTCGTGGAGCCCCGTACCTCTTTGTGGGAACATTATATACGTCTATAACGTTATATATCCTAACCTAAGGCAACCTCACACCTCGGATGTAGTATTTTACCACATTCCTGGCGGGCCGGGCCCTACTTCTCGGTGGGAACATTATATACGTCTATAACGTAATATAACCTAACCTAACCCATCTAGCCCCTCGCTGGTAATGTTTTACAGAATCCCGGTCGTGTCGGCCCGTACCTCTCCGTGGGAACATTATATACGTCCATAACGCTATATATCCTAACCTAAGGCAACCTCACACCTCGGATGTAGTATTTTACAACATACCTGGCGGGTCGGCCCCTACTTCTCGATGGTAACGTTATATACGTCTACAACGTAATATAACCTAACCTAACCCATCTAGCACCTCGCTGGTGTTGTTTTACAGAATCCCGGCCGTATCGGACCGTACCTCTACGTGGAGAACTTAGATACGTCTATAGCGTTATATATCCTAACCTAAGTCAGCCTAACATTTCGGATGTAGTATTTTACAACATTGCTGGCGGAACGGCCCGTACTTTTCGCTGGGAACGTTATATACGTGTATAACGTAAGATAACCCAACCTAACCCATTTAGACCCTGGCTGATAATGTTTTGCAGAATCCCGGTCGCGACGGCCCGTACACCTTCGCGGGAACATTATATACGTCAATAACGTTATATATCCTAACCTAAGGCAACTTCACACCTCCGATGTAGTGTTTTACAGCATTCCTTGCGGGCCGGTCCCTACTTCTCGGTGGGAACATTATATACGTCTATAATGTTATATATCCTAACCTAAAGCAACCTCACTCCTCGGATGTAGTATTTTACAACATTCCTGTCGGGCCGGGCCCTACTTCTCGGTGGGAACATTATATACGTCTATAACATAATATAACCTAACCTAACCCATCTAGCCCCTCGCTGGTAATGTTTTACAGAATCCCGGTCGTGTCGGCCCGTACCTCTCCGTGGGAACATTATATACGTCCATAACGCTATATATCCTAACCTAAGGCAACCTCACACCTCGGATGTAGTATTTTACAACATACCTGGCGGGTCGGCCCCTACTTCTCGATGGTAACGTTATATACGTCTATAACGTAACATAACCTATCCTAACCCATCTAGCCCCTCGCTGGTAATGTTTTACAGAATCCCGGTCGCGTCGGCACGTACCTCTCCGTGGGAACATTATATACGTATATAACGTTATATTTCCTACGCTAAGGCAACCTCAAACCTCGGATGTAGTATTTTACAACATTTCTGGCGGGTCGGCCCCTACTCCTACGTGGGAACGTTATATACGTCTATAACGTAATATAACCTAACCTATCCCATCTAGCCCCTCGCTGGTAATGTTTTACAGAATCCCGGTCGTGACGGCCCGTACCTCTTCGTGGGATCTTAATATACGTCTATAACGTTATATATCCTAACCTAAGGCAACCTCACACCTCGGATGTAGTATTTTACAACATTCCTGGCGGGCCGGGCCCTACTTCTCGGTGGGAACATTATATACGTCTATAACGTAATATAACCTAACCTAACCCATCTAGCACCTCGCTGGTGTTGTTTTACAGAATCCCGGTCGTGTCGGTCCGTGCCTCTCCGTGGGAACATTATATACGTCTATAAAGTTATATATTCTAACCTAAAGCAACCTAACATCTCGGATGTACTATTTTACAACAATTCTGGCGTGTTGGCCCCTACTTCTCGGTGGGAACATTATATACGTCCATAACGTAATATAACCTAACCTAACCCATGCAGCCCCTCGCTGGTAATATTTTACGGAATCTCCGTCGGGTCGGCCCGTACCTCTCCGTGGGAACATTGTAAACGTCTATAGCGTTATGTATCCTAACCTAAGGCAGCCTAATATTTCGGATGTAGTATATTACAACATTCCTGGCGGGCCGGCCCCTACTTCTCGGTGGGAACATTATATACGTCTATAACGTAATATAACCTAACCTAACCCATCTAGCCCCTGGCTGGTAATGTTTTACAGAATCCCGGTCGTGACGGACCGTACCTCTTCGTGGGAAAATTATATGCGTCTATAACGTTATATATCCTAACCTAAGGCAACCTCACACCTCGGATGTAGTATTTTACCACATTCCTGGCGGGCCGGGCCCTACTTCTCGGTGGGAACATTATATACGTCTATAACGTAATATAACCTAACCTAACCCATCTAGCCCCTCGCTGGTAATGTTTTACAGAATCCCGGTCGTGTCGGCCCGTACCTCTCCGTGGGAACATTATATACGTCCATAACGCTATATATCCTAACCTAAGGCAACCTCACACCTCGGATGTAGTATTTTACAACATACCTGGCGGGTCGGCCCCTACTTCTCGATGGTAACGTTATATACGTCTACAACGTAATATAACCTAACCTAACCCATCTAGCACCTCGCTGGTGTTGTTTTACAGAATCCCGGCCGTATCGGACCGTACCTCTACGTGGAGAACTTAGATACGTCTATAGCGTTATATATCCTAACCTAAGTCAGCCTAACATTTCGGATGTAGTATTTTACAACATTGCTGGCGGAACGGCCCGTACTTTTCGCTGGGAACGTTATATACGTGTATAACGTAAGATAACCTAACCTAACCCATTTAGACCCTGGCTGATAATGTTTTGCAGAATCCCGGTCGCGACGGCCCGTACACCTTCGCGGGAACATTATATACGTCAATAACGTTATATATCCTAACCTAAGGCAACTTCACACCTCCGATGTAGTGTTTTACAGCATTCCTTGCGGGCCGGTCCCTACTTCTCGGTGGGAACATTATATACGTCTATAATGTTATATATCCTAACCTAAAGCAACCTCACTCCTCGGATGTAGTATTTTACAACATTCCTGTCGGGCCAGGCCCTACTTCTCGGTGGGAACATTATATACGTCTATAACATAATATAACCTAACCTAACCCATCTAGCCCCTCGCTGGTAATGTTTTACAGAATCCCGGTCGTGTCGGCCCGTACCTCTCCGTGGGAACATTATATACGTCCATAACGCTATATATCCTAACCTAAGGCAACCTCACACCTCGGATGTAGTATTTTACAACATACCTGGCGGGTCGGCCCCTACTTCTCGATGGTAACGTTATATACGTCTACAACGTAATATAACCTAACCTAACCCATCTAGCACCTCGCTGGTGTTGTTTTACAGAATCCCGGTCGTGTCGGTCCGTGCCTCTCCGTGGGAACATTATATACGTCTATAAAGTTATATATTCTAACCTAAAGCAACCTAACATCTCGGATGTACTATTTTACAACAATTCTGGCGTGTTGGCCCCTACTTCTCGGTGGGAACATTATATACGTCCATAACGTAATATACCCTAACCTAACCCATGCAGCCCCTCGCTGGTAATATTTTACGGAATCTCGGTCGGGTCGGCCCGTACCTCTCCGTGGGAACATTGTAAACGTCTATAGCGTTATATATCCTAACCTAAGGCAGCCTAATGTTTCGGATGTAGTATATTACAACATTCCTGGCGGGCCGGCCCCTACTTCTCGGTGGGAACATTATATACGTCTATAACGTAATATAACCTAACCTAACCCATCTAGCCCCTGGCTGGTAATGTTTTACAGAATCCCGGTCGTGACGGACCGTACCTCTTCGTGGGAAAATTATATGCGTCTATAACGTTATATATCCTAACCTAAGGCAACCTCACACCTCGGATGTAGTATTTTACAACATTCCTGGCGGGCCGGCCCCTACTTCTCGGTGGGAACATTACATACGTCTATAACGTAACATAACCTATCCTAACCCATCTAGCCCCTCGCTGGTAATGTTTTACAGAATCCCGGTCGCGTCGGCACGTACCTCTCCGTGGGAACATTATATACGTATATAACGTTATATTTCCTACGCTAAGGCAACCTCAAACCTCGGATGTAGTATTTTACAACATTTCTGGCGGGTCGGCCCCTACTCCTACGTGGGAACGTTATATACGTCTATAACGTAATATAACCTAACCTATCCCATCTAGCCCCTCGCTGGTAATGTTTTACAGAATCCCGGTCGTGACGGCCCGTACCTCTTCGTGGGATCATAATATACGTCTATAACGTTATATATCCTAACCTAAGGCAACCTCACACCTCGGATGTAGTATTTTACAACATTCCTGGCGGGCCGGGCCCTACTTCTCGGTGGGAACATTATATACGTCTATAACGTAATATAACCTAACCTAACCCATCTAGCACCTCGCTGGTGTTGTTTTACAGAATCCCGGTCGTGTCGGTCCGTGCCTCTCCGTGGGAACATTATATACGTCTATAAAGTTATATATTCTAACCTAAAGCAACCTAACATCTCGGATGTACTATTTTACAACAATTCTGGCGTGTTGGCCCCTACTTCTCGGTGGGAACATTATATACGTCCATAACGTAATATAACCTAACCTAACCCATGCAGCCCCTCGCTGGTAATATTTTACGGAATCTCGGTCGGGTCGGCCCGTACCTCTCCGTGGGAACATTGTAAACGTCTATAGCGTTATGTATCCTAACCTAAGGCAGCCTAATATTTCGGATGTAGTATATTACAACATTCCTGGCGGGCCGGCCCCTACTTCTCGGTGGGAACATTATATACGTCTATAACGTAATATAACCTAACCTAACCCATCTAGCCCCTGGCTGGTAATGTTTTACAGAATCCCGGTCGTGACGGACCGTACCTCTTCGTGGGAAAATTATATGCGTCTATAACGTTATATATCCTAACCTAAGGCAACCTCACACCTCGGATGTAGTATTTTACAACATTCCTGGCGGGCCGGCCCCTACTTCTCGGTGGGAACATTATATACGTCTATAACGTAACATAACCTATCCTAACCCATCTAGCCCCTCGCTGGGAATTTTTTACAGTACCCCGTTCGTGGAGCCCCGTACCTCTTTGTGGGAACATTATATACGTCTATAACGTTATATATCCCAACCTAAGGCAACCTCACACCTCGGATGTAGTATTTTACAACATTCCTGTCGGGCCGGCCCCTACTTCTCGGTGGGAACATTATATACGTCTATACCGTAATATAGCCTAACCTAACCCATCTAGCCCCTGGCTGGTAATGTTTTACAGAATCCCGGCCGTGACGGTCCGTACCTCTACGTGGGAACATTATATGCGTCTATAACGTTATATATCCTAACCTAAGGCAACCTCACTCCTTGGATGTAGGATTTTACAACATACCTACCGGGTCGGCCCCTACTTCTCGATGGGAACGTTATATACGTCTACAACGTAATATAACCTAACCTAACCCATCTAGCACCTCGCTGGTGTTGTTTTACAGAATCCCGGTCGTGTCGGACCGCGCCTCTCCGTGGGAACATTATATACGTCTATAAAGTTATATATTCTAACCTAAAGCAACCTAACATCTCGGATGTACTATTTTATAACAATTCTGGCGTGTTGGCCCCTACTGCTCGGTGGGAACATTATATACGTCCATAACGTAATATAACCTAACCTAACCCATGCAGCCCCTCGCTGGTAATATTTTACGGAATCTCGGTCGGGTCGGCCCGTACCTCTCCGTGGGAACATTGTAAACGTCTATAGCGTTATATATCCTAACCTAAGGCAGCCTAATATTTCGGATGTAGTACATTACAACATTCCTGGCGGGCCGGCCCCTACTTCTCGGTGGGAACATTATATACCTCTATAACGTAATATAACCTAACCTAACCCATCTAGCCCCTGGCTGGTAATGTTTTACAGAATCCCGGTCGTGACGGACCGTACCTCTTCGTGGGAAAATTATATGCGTCTATAACGTTATATATCCTAACCTAAGGCAACCTCACACCTCGGATGTTGTATTTTACAACATTCCTGGCGGGCCGGCCCCTACTTCTCGGTGGAAACATTATATACGTCTATAACGTAACATAACCTATCCTAACCCATCTAGCCCCTCGCTGCTAATGTTTTACAGAATCCCGGTCGCGTCGGCACGTACCTCTCCGTGGGAACATTATATACGTATATAACGTTATATTTCCTACCCTAAGGCAACCTCAAACCTCGGATGTAGTATTTTACAACATTTCTGGCGGGTCGGCCCCTACTCCTAGGTGGGAACGTTATATACGTCTATAACGTAATAAAACCTAACCTAACCCATCTAGCCCCTCGCTGGTAGTGTTTTACAGAATCCCGGCCGTGACGGCCCGTACCTCTTCGTGGGATCATAATATACGTCTATAACGTTATATATCCTAACCTAAGGCAACCTCACACCTCGGATGTAGTATTTTACAACATACCTGTCGGGCCGGCCCCTACTTCTCGGTGGGAACATTATATACGTCTATAACGTAACATAACCTATCCTAACCCATCTAGCCCCTCGCTGGTAATGTTTTACAGAATCCCGGTCGCGTCGGCACGTACCTCTCCGTGGGAACATTATATACGTATATAACGTTATATTTCCTACGCTAAGGCAACCTCAAACCTCGGATGTAGTATTTTACAACATTTCTGGCGGGTCGGCCCCTACTCCTACGTGGGAACGTTATATACGTCTATAACGTAATATAACCTAACCTATCCCATCTAGCCCCTCGCTGGTAATGTTTTACAGAATCCCGGTCGTGACGGCCCGTACCTCTTCGTGGGATCATAATATACGTCTATAACGTTATATATCCTAACCTAAGGCAACCTCACACCTCGGATGTAGTATTTTACAACATTCCTGGCGGGCCGGGCCCTACTTCTCGGTGGGAACATTATATACGTCTATAACGTAATATAACCTAACCTAACCCATCTAGCACCTCGCTGGTGTTGTTTTACAGAATCCCGGTCGTGTCGGTCCGTGCCTCTCCGTGGGAACATTATATACGTCTATAAAGTTATATATTCTAACCTAAAGCAACCTAACATCTCGGATGTACTATTTTACAACAATTCTGGCGTGTTGGCCCCTACTTCTCGGTGGGAACATTATATACGTCCATAACGTAATATAACCTAACCTAACCCATGCAGCCCCTCGCTGGTAATATTTTGCGGAATCTCGGTCGGGTCGGCCCGTACCTCTCCGTGGGAACATTGTAAACGTCTATAGCGTTATGTATCCTAACCTAAGGCAGCCTAATATTTCGGATGTAGTATATTACAACATTCCTGGCGGGCCGGCCCCTACTTCTCGGTGGGAACATTATATACGTCTATAACGTAATATAACCTAACCTAACCCATCTAGCTCCTGGCTGGTAATGTTTTACAGAATCCCGGTCGTGACGGACCGTACCTCTTCGTGGGAAAATTATATGCGTCTATAACGTTATATATCCTAACCTAAGGCAACCTCACACCTCGTATGTAGTATTTTACAACATTCCTGGCGGGCCGGCCCCTACTTCTCGGTGGGAACATTATATACGTCTATAACGTAACATAACCTATCCTAACCCATCTAGCCCCTCGCTGGGAATTTTTTACAGTACCCCGTTCGTGGAGCCCCGTACCTCTTTGTGGGAACATTATATACGTCTATAACGTTATATATCCCAACCTAAGGCAACCTCACACCTCGGATGTAGTATTTTACAACATTCCTGTCGGGCCGGCCCCTACTTCTCGGTGGGAACATTATATACGTCTATACCGTAATATAGCCTAACCTAACCCATCTAGCCCCTGGCTGGTAATGTTTTACAGAATCCCGGCCGTGACGGTCCGTACCTCTTCGTGGGAACATTATATGCGTCTATAACGTTATATATCCTAACCTAAGGCAACCTCACTCCTTGGATGTAGGATTTTACAACATACCTGGCGGGTCGGCCCCTACTTCTCGATGGGAACGTTATATACGTCTACAACGTAATATAACCTAACCTAACCCATCTAGCACCTCGCTGGTGTTGTTTTACAGAATCCCGGTCGTGTCGGACCGCGCCTCTCCGTGGGAACATTATATACGTCTATAAAGTTATATATTCTAACCTAAAGCAACCTAACATCTCGGATGTACTATTTTATAACAATTCTGGCGTGTTGGCCCCTACTGCTCGGTGGGAACATTATATACGTCCATAACGTAATATAACCTAACCTAACCCATGCAGCCCCTCGCTGGTAATATTTTACGGAATCTCGGTCGGGTCGGCCCGTACCTCTCCGTGGGAACATTGTAAACGTCTATAGCGTTATATATCCTAACCTAAGGCAGCCTAATATTTCGGATGTAGTATATTACAACATTCCTGGCGGGCCGGCCCCTACTTCTCGGTGGGAACATTATATACGTCTATAACGTAATATAACCTAACCTAACCCATCTAGCCCCTGGCTGGTAATGTTTTACAGAATCCCGGTCGTGACGGACCGTACCTCTTCGTGGGAAAATTATATGCGTCTATAACGTTATATATCCTAACCTAAGGCAACCTCACACCTCGGATGTTGTATTTTACAACATTCCTGGCGGGCCGGCCCCTACTTCTCGGTGGAAACATTATATACGTCTATAACGTAACATAACCTATCCTAACCCATCTAGCCCCTCGCTGCTAATGTTTTACAGAATCCCGGTCGCGTCGGCACGTACCTCTCCGTGGGAACATTATATACGTATATAACGTTATATTTCCTACCCTAAGGCAACCTCAAACCTCGGATGTAGTATTTTACAACATTTCTGGCGGGTCGGCCCCTACTCCTAGGTGGGAACGTTATATACGTCTATAACGTAATATAACCTAACCTAACCCATCTAGCCCCTCGCTGGTAGTGTTTTACAGAATCCCGGCCGTGACGGCCCGTACCTCTTCGTGGGATCATAATATACGTCTATAACGTTATATATCCTAACCTAAGGCAACCTCACACCTCGGATGTAGTATTTTACAACATTCCTGTCGGGCCGGCCCCTACTCCTAGGTGGGAACGTTATATACGTCTATAACGTAATATAACCTAACCTAACCCATCTAGCCCCTCGCTGGTAGTGTTTTACAGAATCCCGGCCGTGACGGCCCGTACCTCTTCGTGGGATCATAATATACGTCTATAACGTTATATATCCTAACCTAAGGCAACCTCACACCTCGGATGTAGTATTTTACAACATTCCTGTCGGGCCGGCCCCTACTTCTCGGTGGGAACATTATATACGTCTATAACGTAACATAACCTATCCTAACCCATCTAGCCCCTGGCTGGTAATGTTTTACAGAATCCCGGCCGTGACGGTCCGTACCTCTTCGTGGGAACATTATATGCGTCTATAACGTTATATATCCTAACCTAAGGCAACCTCACTCCTTGGATGTAGGATTTTACAACATACCTGGCGGGTCGGCCCCTACTTCTCGATGGGAACGTTATATACGTCTACAACGTAATATAACCTAACCTAACCCATCTAGCACCTCGCTGGTGTTGTTTTACAGAATCCCGGTCGTGTCGGACCGCGCCTCTCCGTGGGAACATTATATACGTCTATAAAGTTATATATTCTAACCTAAAGCAACCTAACATCTCGGATGTACTATTTTATAACAATTCTGGCGTGTTGGCCCCTACTGCTCGGTGGGAACATTATATACGTCCATAACGTAATATAACCTAACCTAACCCATGCAGCCCCTCGCTGGTAATATTTTACGGAATCTCGGTCGGGTCGGCCCGTACCTCTCCGTGGGAACATTGTAAACGTCTATAGCGTTATATATCCTAACCTAAGGCAGCCTAATATTTCGGATGTAGTATATTACAACATTCCTGGCGGGCCGGCCCCTACTTCTCGGTGGGAACATTATATACGTCTATAACGTAATATAACCTAACCTAATCCATCTAGCCCCTGGCTGGTAATGTTTTACAGAATCCCGGTCGTGACGGACCGTACCTCTTCGTGGGAAAATTATATGCGTCTATAACGTTATATATCCTAACCTAAGGCAACCTCACACCTCGGATGTTGTATTTTACAACATTCCTGGCGGGCCGGCCCCTACTTCTCGGTGGAAACATTATATACGTCTATAACGTAACATAACCTATCCTAACCCATCTAGCCCCTCGCTGCTAATGTTTTACAGAATCCCGGTCGCGTCGGCACGTACCTCTCCGTGGGAACATTATATACGTATATAACGTTATATTTCCTACCCTAAGGCAACCTCAAACCTCGGATGTAGTATTTTACAACATTTCTGGCGGGTCGGCCCCTACTCCTAGGTGGGAACGTTATATACGTCTATAACGTAATATAACCTAACCTAACCCATCTAGCCCCTCGCTGGTAGTGTTTTACAGAATCCCGGCCGTGACGGCCCGTACCTCTTCGTGGGATCATAATATACGTCTATAACGTTATATATCCTAACCTAAGGCAACCTCACACCTCGGATGTAGTATTTTACAACATACCTGTCGGGCCGGCCCCTACTTCTCGGTGGGAACATTATATACGTCTATAACGTAACATAACCTATCCTAACCCATCTAGCCCCTCGCTGGTAATGTTTTACAGAATCCCGGTCGCGTCGGCACGTACCTCTCCGTGGGAACATTATATACGTATATAACGTTATATTTCCTACGCTAAGGCAACCTCAAACCTCGGATGTAGTATTTTACAACATTTCTGGCGGGTCGGCCCCTACTCCTACGTGGGAACGTTATATACGTCTATAACGTAATATAACCTAACCTATCCCATCTAGCCCCTCGCTGGTAATGTTTTACAGAATCCCGGTCGTGACGGCCCGTACCTCTTCGTGGGATCATAATATACGTCTATAACGTTATATATCCTAACCTAAGGCAACCTCACACCTCGGATGTAGTATTTTACAACATTCCTGGCGGGCCGGGCCCTACTTCTCGGTGGGAACATTATATACGTCTATAACGTAATATAACCTAACCTAACCCATCTAGCACCTCGCTGGTGTTGTTTTACAGAATCCCGGTCGTGTCGGTCCGTGCCTCTCCGTGGGAACATTATATACGTCTATAAAGTTATATATTCTAACCTAAAGCAACCTAACATCTCGGATGTACTATTTTACAACAATTCTGGCGTGTTGGCCCCTACTTCTCGGTGGGAACATTATATACGTCCATAACGTAATATAACCTAACCTAACCCATGCAGCCCCTCGCTGGTAATATTTTGCGGAATCTCGGTCGGGTCGGCCCGTACCTCTCCGTGGGAACATTGTAAACGTCTATAGCGTTATGTATCCTAACCTAAGGCAGCCTAATATTTCGGATGTAGTATATTACAACATTCCTGGCGGGCCGGCCCCTACTTCTCGGTGGGAACATTATATACGTCTATAACGTAATATAACCTAACCTAACCCATCTAGCCCCTGGCTGGTAATGTTTTACAGAATCCCGGTCGTGACGGACCGTACCTCTTCGTGGGAAAATTATATGCGTCTATAACGTTATATATCCTAACCTAAGGCAACCTCACACCTCGGATGTTGTATTTTACAACATTCCTGGCGGGCCGGCCCCTACTTCTCGGTGGAAACATTATATACGTCTATAACGTAACATAACCTATCCTAACCCATCTAGCCCCTCGCTGCTAATGTTTTACAGAATCCCGGTCGCGTCGGCACGTACCTCTCCGTGGGAACATTATATACGTATATAACGTTATATTTCCTACCCTAAGGCAACCTCAAACCTCGGATGTAGTATTTTACAACATTTCTGGCGGGTCGGCCCCTACTCCTAGGTGGGAACGTTATATACGTCTATAACGTAATATAACCTAACCTAACCCATCTAGCCCCTCGCTGGTAGTGTTTTACAGAATCCCGGCCGTGACGGCCCGTACCTCTTCGTGGGATCATAATATACGTCTATAACGTTATATATCCTAACCTAAGGCAACCTCACACCTCGGATGTAGTATTTTACAACATTCCTGTCGGGCCGGCCCCTACTCCTAGGTGGGAACGTTATATACGTCTATAACGTAATATAACCTAACCTAACCCATCTAGCCCCTCGCTGGTAGTGTTTTACAGAATCCCGGCCGTGACGGCCCGTACCTCTTCGTGGGATCATAATATACGTCTATAACGTTATATATCCTAACCTAAGGCAACCTCACACCTCGGATGTAGTATTTTACAACATTCCTGTCGGGCCGGTCCCTACTTCTCGGTGGGAACATTATATACGTCTATAACGTAACATAACCTATCCTAACCCATCTAGCCCCTGGCTGGTAATGTTTTACAGAATCCCGGTCGTGACGGACCGTACCTCTTCGTGGGAAAATTATATGCGTCTATAACGTTATATATCCTAACCTAAGGCAGCCTAATATTTCGGATGTAGTATATTACAACATTCCTGGCGGGCCGGCCCCTACTTCTCGGTGGGAACATTATATACGTCTATAACGTAACATAACCTATCCTAACCCATCTAGCCCCTCGCTGGTAATGTTTTACAGAATCCCGGTCGCGTCGGCACGTACCTCTCCGTGGGAACATTATATACGTATATAACGTTATATTTCCTACCCTAAGGCAACCTCAAACCTCGGATGTAGTATTTTACAACATTTCTGGCGGGTCGGCCCCTACTCCTAGGTGGGAACGTTATATACGTCTATAACGTAATATAACCTAACCTAACCCATCTAGCCCCTCGCTGGTAGTGTTTTACAGAATCCCGGCCGTGACGGACCGTACCTCTTCGTGGGATCATAATATACGTCTATAACGTTATATATCCTAACCTAAGGCAACCTCACACCTCGGATGTAGTATTTTACAACATTCCTGTCGGGCCGGCCCCTACTTCTCGGTGGGAACATTATATACGTCTATAACGTAATATAGCCTAACCTAACCCATCTAGCCCCTGGCTGGTAATGTTTTACAGAATCCCGGCCGTGACGGTCCGTACCTCTTCGTGGGAACATTATATGCGTCTATAACGTTATATATCCTAACCTAAGGCAACCTCACTCCTCGGATGTAGGATTTTACAACATTCCTGTCGGGCCGGCCGCTACTTCTCGGTGGGAAGATTATTTACGTCTATAACGTAATATAACCTAACCTAACCCATCTAGCCCCTCGCTGGGAATTTTTTACAGAATCCCGGTCGTGACGGTCCGTACCTCTTCGTGGGAAAATTATATGCGTCTATAACGTTATATATCCTAACCTAAGGCAACCTCACACCTCGAATGTAGTATTTTACAACATTCCTGGCGGGCCGGCCGCTACGTCTCTGTGGGAACATTATATACGTCTATAACGTAATATAACCTAACCTAACCCATCTAGCCCCTCGCTGGGAATTTTTTACATAATCCCGTTCGGGGAGCCCCGTACCTCTTCGTGGGAACATGATATGCGTCTATAACGTTATATATCCTAACCTAAGGCAACCTCACACCTCGAATGTAGTATTTTACAACAAACCTGGCGGGTCGGCCCCTACTTCTCGATGGGAACGTTATATACGTCTACAACGTAATATAACCTAACCTAACCCATCTAGCCCCTCGCTGGTAATGTTTTACAGAATCCCGGTCGTGTCGGCCCGTACCTCTCCGTGGGAACATTATATACGTCCATAACGCTATATATCCTAACCTAAGGCAACCTCACACCTCGGATGTAGTATTTTACCACATTCCTGGCGGGCCGGGCCCTACTTCTCGGTGGGAACATTATATACGTCTATAACGTAATATAACCTAACCTAACCCATCTAGCCCCTCGCTGGTAATGTTTTACAGAATCCCGGTCGTGTCGGCCCGTACCTCTCCGTGGGAGCATTATATACGTCCATAACGCTATATATCCTAACCTAAGGCAACCTCACACCTCGGATGTAGTATTTTACAACATACCTGGCGGGTCGGCCCCTACTTCTCGATGGGAACGTTATATACGTCTACAACGTAATATAACCTAACCTAACCCATCTAGCACCTCGCTGGTGTTGTTTTACAGAATCCCGGTCGTGTCGGTCCGTGCCTCTCCGTGGGAACATTATATACGTCTATAAAGTTATATATTCTAACCTGAAGCAACCTAACATCTCGGATGTACTATTTTACAACAATTCTGGCGTGTTGGCCCCTACTGCTCGGTGGGAACATTATATACGTCCATAACGTAATATAACCTAACCTAACCCATGCAGCCCCTCGCTGGTAATATTTTACGGAATCTCGGTCGGGTCGGCCCGTACCTCTCCGTGGGAACATTGTAAACGTCTATAGCGTTATATATCCTAACCTAAGGCAGCCTAATATTTCGGATGTAGTATATTACAACATTCCTGGCGGGCCGGCCCCTACTTCTCGGTGGGAACATTATATACGTCTATAACGTAATATAACCTAACCTAACCCATCTAGCCCCTGGCTGGTAATGTTTTACAGAATCCCGGTCGTGACGGACCGTACCTCTTCGTGGGAAAATTATATGCGTCTATAACGTTATATATCCTAACCTAAGGCAGCCTAATATTTCGGATGTAGTATATTACAACATTCCTGGCGGGCCGGCCCCTACTTCTCGGTGGGAACATTATATACGTCTATAACGTAACATAACCTATCCTAACCCATCTAGCCCCTCGCTGGTAATGTTTTACAGAATCCCGGTCGCGTCGGCACGTACCTCTCCGTGGGAACATTATATACGTATATAACGTTATATTTCCTACCCTAAGGCAACCTCAAACCTCGGATGTAGTATTTTACAACATTTCTGGCGGGTCGGCCCCTACTCCTAGGTGGGAACGTTATATACGTCTATAACGTAATATAACCTAACCTAACCCATCTAGCCCCTCGCTGGTAGTGTTTTACAGAATCCCGGCCGTGACGGACCGTACCTCTTCGTGGGATCATAATATACGTCTATAACGTTATATATCCTAACCTAAGGCAACCTCACACCTCGGATGTAGTATTTTACAACATTCCTGTCGGGCCGGCCCCTACTTCTCGGTGGGAACATTATATACGTCTATAACGTAATATAGCCTAACCTAACCCATCTAGCCCCTGGCTGGTAATGTTTTACAGAATCCCGGCCGTGACGGTCCGTACCTCTTCGTGGGAACATTGTATGCGTCTATAACGTTATATATCCTAACCTAAGGCAACCTCACTCCTCGGATGTAGGATTTTACAACATTCCTGTCGGGCCGGCCGCTACTTCTCGGTGGGAAGATTATTTACGTCTATAACGTAATATAACCTAACCTAACCCATCTAGCCCCTCGCTGGGAATTTTTTACAGAATCCCGGTCGTGACGGTCCGTACCTCTTCGTGGGAAAATTATATGCGTCTATAACGTTATATATCCTAACCTAAGGCAACCTCACACCTCGAATGTAGTATTTTACAACATTCCTGGCGGGCCGGCCGCTACGTCTCTGTGGGAACATTATATACGTCTATAACGTAATATAACCTAACCTAACCCATCTAGCCCCTCGCTGGGAATTTTTTACATAATCCCGTTCGGGGAGCCCCGTACCTCTTCGTGGGAACATGATATGCGTCTATAACGTTATATATCCTAACCTAAGGCAACCTCACACCTCGAATGTAGTATTTTACAACAAACCTGGCGGGTCGGCCCCTACTTCTCGATGGGAACGTTATATACGTCTACAACGTAATATAACCTAACCTAACCCATCTAGCCCCTCGCTGGTAATGTTTTACAGAATCCCGGTCGTGTCGGCCCGTACCTCTCCGTGGGAACATTATATACGTCCATAACGCTATATATCCTAACCTAAGGCAACCTCACACCTCGGATGTAGTATTTTACCACATTCCTGGCGGGCCGGGCCCTACTTCTCGGTGGGAACATTATATACGTCTATAACGTAATATAACCTAACCTAAGCCATCTAGCCCCTCGCTGGTAATGTTTTACAGAATCCCGGTCGTGTCGGCCCGTACCTCTCCGTGGGAGCATTATATACGTCCATAACGCTATATATCCTAACCTAAGGCAACCTCACACCTCGGATGTAGTATTTTACAACATACCTGGCGGGTCGGCCCCTACTTCTCGATGGGAACGTTATATACGTCTACAACGTAATATAACCTAACCTAACCCATCTAGCACCTCGCTGGTGTTGTTTTACAGAATCCCGGTCGTGTCGGTCCGTGCCTCTCCGTGGGAACATTATATACGTCTATAAAGTTATATATTCTAACCTGAAGCAACCTAACATCTCGGATGTACTATTTTACAACAATTCTGGCGTGTTGGCCCCTACTTCTCGGTGGAAACATTATATACGTCCATAACGTAATATAACCTAACCTAACCCATGCAGCCCCTCGCTGGTAATATTTTACGGAATCTCGGTCGGGTCGGCCCGTACCTCTCCGTGGGAACATTGTAAACGTCTATAGCGTTATATATCCTAACCTAAGGCAGCCTAATATTTCGGATGTAGTATATTACAACATTCCTGGCGGGCCGGCCCCTACTTATCGCTGGGAACATTATATACGTCTATAACGTAATATAACCTAACCTAACCCATCTAGCCCCTGGCTGGTAATGTTTTACAGAATCCCGGTCGTGACGGACCGTACCTCTTCGTGGGAAAATTATATGCGTCTATAACGTTATATATCCTAACCTAAGGCAACCTCACTCCTCGGATGTAGTATTTTACAACATTCCTGGCGGGCCGGCCCCTACTTCTCGGTGGGAACATTATATACGTCTATAACGTAACATAACCTATCCTAACCCATCTAGCCCCTCGCTGGTAATGTTTTACAGAATCCCGGTCGCGTCGGCACGTACCTCTCCGTGGGAACATTATATACGTATATAACGTTATATTTCCTAACCTAAGGCAACCTCAAACCTCGGATGTAGTATTTTACAACATTTCTGGCGGGTCGGCCCCTACTCCTAGGTGGGAACGATATATACGTCTATAACGTAACATAACCTAACCTAACCCATCTAGCCCCTCGCTGGTAATGTTTTACAGAATCCCGGTCGTGTCGGCCCGTACCTCTCCGTAGGAACATTATATACGTCCATAACGCTATATATCCTAACCTAAGGCAACCTCACACCTCGGATGTAGTATTTTACAACATACCTGGTGGGTCGGCCCCTACTTCTCGATGGGAACGTTATATACGTCTACAACGTAATATAACCTAACCTAACACATCTAGCACCTCGCTGGTGTTGTTTTACAGAATCCCGGTCGTGTCAGTGCGTGCCTCTCCGTGGGAACATTATATACGTCTATAAAGTTATATATCCTAACCTAAAGCAACCTAACATCTCGGATGTACTATTTTACAACAATTCTGGCGTGTTGGCCCCTACTTCTCGGTGGGAACATTATATACGTCCATAACGTAATATAACCTAACCTAACCCATCTGGCCCCTCGCTGGTAATGTTTTACAGAATCCCGGCCGTGTCGGACCGTACCTCTACGTCGGTACATTATATACGTCAATAACGATATATATCCTAACCTAAGGCAACTTCACACCTCCGATGTAGTGTTTTACAACATTCCTTGCGGGCCGGTCCCTACTTCTCGGTGGGAACATTATATACGTCTATAACGTTATATATCCTAACCTAAGGCAACCTCACTCCTCGGATGTAGTATTTTACAACATTCCTGTCGGGCCGGCCGCTACTTCTCGGTGGGAACATTATATACGTTTATAACGTAATATAACTTAACCTAACCCATCTAGCCCCTCGCTGGTAATGTTTTACAGAATCCCGTTCGTGTCGGCCCGTACCTCTCCGTGGGAACATTATATACGTCCATAACGCTATATATCCTAACCTAAGGCAACCTCACACCTCGGATGTAGTATTTTACAAACATACCTGGCGGGTCGGCCCCTACTTCTCGATGGGAACGTTATATACGTCTACAACGTAATATAACCTAACCTAACCCATCTAGCACCTCGCTGGTGTTGTTTTACAGAATCCCGGTCGTGTCGGTCCGTGCCTCTCCGTGGGAACATTATATACGTCTATAAAGTTATATATCCTAACCTAAAGCAACCTAACATCTCGGATGTACTATTTTACAACAATTCTGGCGTGTTGGCCCCTACTTCTCGGTGGGAACATTATATACGTCCATAACGTAATATAACCTAACCTAACCCATCCAGCCACTCGCTGGTAATGTTTTACAGAATCCCGGTCGGGTCGGCCCGTACCTCTCCGTGGGAACATTATAAACGTCTATAGCGTTATATATCCTAACCTAAGGCAGCCTAATATTTCGGATGTAGTATATTACAACATTCCTGGCGGGTCGGCCACTATTTCTCGGTGGGAACATTATATACGTCTATAACGTAATATAACCTAACCTAACCCATCTGGCCCCTCGCTGGTAATGTTTTACAGAATCTCGGCCGTGTCGGACCGTACGTCTACGTGGACACATTAGGTACGTCTATAACGTTATATATCCTAACCTAAGGCAACCTCACTCCTCGGATGTAGTATTTTACAACATTCCTGGCGGGCCGGCAGCTACGTCTCTGTGGAAACATTATATACGTCTATAACGTAATATAACCCAACCTAACCCATCTAGCCCCTGGCTGGTAATGTTTTGCAGAATACCGGTCGCGACGGCCCGTACACCTTCGCGGGAACATTATATACGTCAATAACGTTATATATCCTAACCTAAGGCAACTTCACACCTCCGATGTAGTGTTTTACAACATTCCTTGCGGGCCGGTCCCTACTTCTCGGTGGGAACATTATATACGTCTATAACGTAATATAACCTAACCTAACCCATCAGGCCCCTCGCTGGGCATTTTTTACAGAATCCCGTTCGTGTAGCCCCGTACCTCTTCGTGGGAACATTATATACGTCTATAACGTTATATATCCTAACCTAAGGCAACCTCACACCTCGGATGTAGTATTTTACAACATTCCTGGCGGGCCGGCCCCAACTTCTCGGTGGGAAGATTATATACGTCTATAACGTAATATAACCTAACCTAATCCATCTAGCCCCTGGCTGGTAATGTTTTACAGAATCCCGCTCGTGACGGCCCGTAAATCTTCGTGGGAACATTATATAAGTCTGTAACGTTATATATCCTAACTTAAGGCAACCTCACACCTCGGATGTAGTATTTTACAACATTCCTGGCGGGCCGGCCCCTACTTCTCCGTGGGAACATTCTATACGTCTATAACGTAACATAACCTATCCTAACACATCTAGCCCCTCGCTGGTAATGTTTTACAGAATCCCGGTCGTGTCGGCACGTACCTCTCCGTGGGAACATTATATACGTCTATAACGTTATATTTCCTAACCTAAGGCAACCTCACACCTCGGATGTAGTATTTTACCACATTCCTGGCGGGCCGGGCCCTACTTCTCGGTGGGAACATTCTATACGTCCATAACGTAATATAACCTAACCTAACCCATCCAGCCACTCGCTGGTAATGTTTTACAGAATCCCGGTCGGGTCGGCCCGTAACTCTCCGTGGGAACATTATAAACGTCTATAGCGTTATATATCCTAACCTAAGGCAGTCTAATATTTCGGATGTAGTATATTACAAAATTCCTGGCGGGTCGGCCGCTATTTCTCGGTGGGAACATTATATACGTCTATAACGTAATATAACCTAACCTAACCCATCTGGCCCCTCGCTGGGAATGTTTTACAGAATCCCGTTCGTGTAGCCCCGTAAGTCTCGGTGCGAACATTATATACGTCTGTAACGTTATATATCCTAACCTAAGGCAACCTCACACCTCGGATGTAGTATTTTACAACATACCTGGCGGGTCGGCCCCTACTTCTCGATGGGACCGTTATATACGTCTATAACGTAATATAACCTAACCTAACCCATCAACCCCCTCGCTGATAATGTTTTACAGAATCCCGGTACTGTCGGCCCGTACATCTCCGTGGGAACATTATATACGTCTATAACGTTATATAACCTAACCTAAGGCAACCTCACACCTCGGATGTAGTATTTTACAACATACCTGGCGGGTCGGCCCCTACTTCTCGGTTGGAACATTATATAGGTCTATAACGTAATATAACCTAACCTAACCCATCTAGCCCCTGGCTGGTAATGTTTTACATAATCACAGTCGTGTCGGTCCGTGCCTCTCCGTGGGAACATTATATACGTCTATAACGTTATATATCCTAACCTAAAGCAACCTAACATTTCGGATGTAGTATTTTACCACATACCTGGCGGGTCGGCCATTACTTCTCGATGGGAACGTTATATACGTCTATAACGTAATATAACCTAACCTAACCCATCTAGCCCCTCGCTGGTAATGTTTTACAGAATACCGGTTCTGTCGGCCCGTACCTCTCCGTGGCAACATTATATACGTCTATAACGTTATATATCCTAGCCTAAAGCAACCTAACATTTCGGATGTAGTATATTACAACATTCCTGGCGGGTCGGCCACTATTTTTCGGTGGGAACGGTATATACGTCTATAACGTAATATAACCTAACCTAACCCATCAGGCCCCTCGCTGGTAATGTTTTACAGAATCCCGGTCCTGTCGGCCCGTACCTCTCCGTGGGAACATTATATACGTCTATAACGCTATATATCCTAACCTAAGGCAACCTCACACCTCGGATGTAGTGTTTTACAACATACCTGGCGGGTCGGCCCCTACTTCTCGGTCGGAACATTATATACGTTTATAACGTAATATAAACTAACCTAAGCCACCTAGCCCCTCGCTGGTAATCTTTTACAGAATCCCGGTCGTGTCGGCCCGTACCTCTCCGTGGGAACATTATATACGTCTATACCGTTATATATCCTAACCTAAGGCAACCTCACTAGTCGGATGTAGTATTTTAGAACATTCCTGGCTGGTCGTCCCCTACTTCTCGGTCGGAACGTTATATACGTCTATAACGTAACATAATCTAACCTAACCAACCTAGCCCCTCGCTGGTAATGTTTTACAGAATCCCGATCGTGTCGGCCCGTGCCTCTCCGTGGGAACATTATAAACGTCTATAACGTTATATATCCTAACCTAAGGTAGCCTAACATTTCGGATGTAGTAGTTTACAACATACCTGGCGGGTCGGCCCATACTTCTCGATGGGAACGTTATATACGTTTATAACGTAATATTGCCTAACCTAACCCATCTTGCACCTCGCTGGTAATGTTTTACAGAATCCCGGTCGTGTCGGCCCGTACCTCTCCGTGGGAACATTAGATACGTCTATAACGTTATATATCCTAACCTAAGGCAACCTCACTCCTCGGATGTAGTATTTCAGAACATTCCTGGCTGGTCGTCCCCTACTTCTCGGTGGGAACGTTATATACGTCTATAACGTAATATAACCTAACCTAACCCACCTAGCCCCTCATTGGTAATGTTTTATAGAATCCCGATCGTGTCGGCCCGTGCCTCTCCGTGGGAACATTATAAACGTCTATAACGTTATATATCCTAACCTAAGGTAGCCTAACACTTCGGATGTAGTATTTTACAACATACCTGGCGGGTCGGCCCCTACTTCTCGATGGGAACGTTATATACGTCTATAACGTAATATAACCTAACCTAACCCATCTACCCCCTCGCTGGTATTGTTTTACAGAATCCCGGTACTGTCGGCCCGTACCTCTCCGTGGGAACATTATATACGTCTATAACGTTATATATAATAACCTAAGGCAACCTCACACCTCGGATGTAGTATTTTACAACATACCTGGCGGGTCTGCCCATACTTCTCGATGGGAACGTTATATACGTCTATAACGTAATATTGCCTAACCTAACCCATCTAGCCCCTCGCTGGTAATGTTTTACAGAATACCGGTCGTGACGGACCGTGCCTCTCCGTAGGAACATTATATACGTCTATAACGTTATATATCCTAACCTAAAGCAACCTAACTTTTCGGATGTAGTAGTTTACAACATACCTGGCGGGTCGGCCCATACTTCTCGATGGGAACGTTATATACGTTTATAACGTAATATTGCCTAACCTAACCCATCTTGCACCTCGCTGGTAATGTTTTACAGAATCCCGGTCGTGTCGGCCCGTACCTCTCCGTGGGAACATTATATACGTCTATAACGTTATATATCCTAACCTAAGGCAACCTCACTCCTCGGATGTAGTATTTCAGAACATTCCTGGCTGGTCGTCCCCTACTTCTCGGTGGGAACGTTATATACGTCTATAACGTAATATAACCTAACCTAACCCACCTAGCCCCTCATTGGTAATGTTTTATAGAATCCCGATCGTGTCGGCCCGTGCCTCTCCGTGGGAACATTATAAACGTCTATAACGTTATATATCCTAACCTAAGGTAGCCTAACATTTCGGATGTAGTATTTTACAACATACCTGGCGGGTCGGCCTCTACTTCTCGATGGGAACGTTATATACGTCTATAACGTAATATAACCTAACCTAACCCATCTACCCCCTCGCTGGTATTGTTTTACAGAATCCCGGTACTGTCGGCCCGTACCTCTCCGTGGGAACATTATATACGTCTATAACGTTATATATAATAACCTAAGGCAACCTCACACCTCGGATGTAGTATTTTACAACATACCTGGCGGGTCTGCCCATACTTCTCGATGGGAACGTTATATACGTCTATAACGTAATATTGCCTAACCTAACCCATCTAGCCCCTCGCTGGTAATGTTTTACAGAATACCGGTCGTGACGGACCGTGCCTCTCCGTAGGAACATTATATACGTCTATAACGTTATATATCCTAACCTAAAGCAACCTAACATTTCGGATGTAGTATATGACAACATTCCTGGCGGGTCGGCCCCTACTTCTCGGTGGGAACGTTATATACGTCTATAACGTAATATAACCTAACCTAACCCATCAGGCCCGTCGCTGGTAATGTTTTACAGAATCCCGGTCGTGTCGGTCCGTGCCTCTCCGTGGGAACATTATATACGTCTATAAAGTTATATATCCTAACCTAAAGCAACCTAACATCTCGGATGTAGTATTTTACAACATACCTGTCGTGTCGGGCCCTACTCCTCGGTTTGAACATTATATAGGTCTATAACGTAATATAACCTAACCTAACCCATCTAGACCCTCGCTGGTAATGTTTTACAGAATCCCGGTCGTGTCGGCCCGTACCTCTACTTGGAGACATTAGATACGTCTATAACGCTATATATCCTAACCTAAGGCAACCTCACACCTCGGATGTAGTATTTTACAACATACCTGGCGGGTCGGCACCTACTTCTCGATGGGAACGTTATATACGTCTACAACGTAATATAACCTAACCTAACCCATCTAGCACCTCGCTGGTGTTGTTTTACAGAATCCCGGTAGTGTCGGTCCGTGCCTCTCCGTGGGAACATTATATACGTCTATAAAGTTATATATCCTAACCTAAAGCAACCTAACATCTCGGATGTAGTATTTTACAACATACCTGGCGGGTCGGCCCCTACTTCTCGGTTGGAACATTATATAGGTCTATAACGTAATATAACCTAACCTAACCCATCTAGCCCCTCGCTGGTAATGTTTTACAGAATACCGGTACTGTCGGCCCGTACCTCTCCGTGGCAACATTATATACGTCTATAACGTTATATATCCTAGCCTAAAGCAACCTAACATTTCGGATGTAGTATATTACAACATTCCTGGCGGGTCGGCCACTATTTTTCGGTGGGAACGGTATATACGTCTATAACGTAATATAACCTAACCTAACCCATCAGGCCCCTCGCTGGTAATGTTTTACAGAATCCCGGTCCTGTCGGCCCGTACCTCTCCGTGGGAACATTATATACGTCTATAACGCTGTATATCCTAACCTAAGGCAACCTCACACCTCGGATGTAGTATTTTACAACATACCTGGCGGGTCGGCCCCTACTTCTCGGTCGGAACATTATATACGTTTATAACGTAATATAAACTAACCTAAGCCACCTAGCCCCTCGCTGGTAATCTTTTACAGAATCCCGGTCGTGTCGGCCCGTGTCTCTCCGTGGGAACATTATATACGTCTATACCGTTATATATCCTAACCTAAGGCAACCTCACTAGTCGGATGTAGTATTTTAGAACATTCCTGGCTGGTCGTCCCCTACTTCTCGGTCGGAACGTTATATACGTCTATAACGTAACATAATCTAACCTAACCAACCTAGCCCCTCGCTGGTAATGTTTTACAGAATCCCGATCGTGTCGGCCCGTGCCTCTCCGTGGGAACATTATAAACGTCTATAACGTTATATATCCTAACCTAAGGTAGCCTAACATTTCGGATGTAGTAGTTTACAACATACCTGGCGGGTCGGCCCATACTTCTCGATGGGAACGTTATATACGTTTATAACGTAATATTGCCTAACCTAACCCATCTTGCACCTCGCTGGTAATGTTTTACAGAATCCCGGTCGTGTCGGCCCGTACCTCTCCGTGGGAACATTATATACGTCTATAACGTTATATATCCTAACCTAAGGCAACCTCACTCCTCGGATGTAGTATTTCAGAACATTCCTGGCTGGTCGTCCCCTACTTCTCGGTGGGAACGTTATATACGTCTATAACGTAATATAACCTAACCTAACCCACCTAGCCCCTCATTGGTAATGTTTTATAGAATCCCGATCGTGTCGGCCCGTGCCTCTCCGTGGGAACATTATAAACGTCTATAACGTTATATATCCTAACCTAAGGTAGCCTAACATTTCGGATGTAGTATTTTACAACATACCTGGCGGGTCGGCCCCTACTTCTCGATGGGAACGTTATATACGTCTATAACGTAATATAACCTAACCTAACCCATCTACCCCCTCGCTGGTATTGTTTTACAGAATCCCGGTACTGTCGGCCCGTACCTCTCCGTGGGAACATTATATACGTCTATAACGTTATATATAATAACCTAAGGCAACCTCACACCTCGGATGTAGTATTTTACAACATTCGTGGCGGGTCGGCCCCTACTTCTCGATGGGAACGTTATGTACGTCTATAACGTAATATTGCCTAACCTAACCCATCTAGCCCCTCGCTGGTAATGTTTTACAGAATCCCGGTCCTGTCGGCCCGTACCTCTCCGTGGGAACATTATATACGTCTACAACGTCATATATCCTAACCTAAGGCAACCTAACACCTCGGATGTAGTATTTTACAACATACCTGGCGGGTCGGCCCCTACTTCTCGGTTGGAACATTATATTGGTCTATAACGTAATATAACCAAACCTAACCCATCTAGCCCCTGGCTGGTAATGTTTTACATAATCACGGTCGTGTCGGTCCGTGCCTCTCCGTGGGAACATTATATACGTCTATAACGTTATATATCCTAACCTAAAGCAACCTAACATCTCGGATGTAGTGTTTTACAACATACCTGGCGGGTCGGCCCCTACTTCTCGGTTGGAACATTATATAGGTCTATAACGTAATATAACCTAACCTAACCCATCTAGCCCCTGGCTTGTAATGTTTTACAGAATCCCGGTCGTGACGGCGCGTACCATTTCGTGGGAACATTATATACGTCTATAACATTATATATCCTATCCTAAGGCAACCTCACACCTCGGATGTAGTATTTTACAACATTCCTGGCGGGTCGGCCCCTACTTCTCGATGGGAACGTTATATACGTCTACAACGTAATATAACCTAACCTAACCCATCTAGCACCTCGCTGGTGTTGTTTTACAGAATCCCGGTCGTGTCGGTCCGTGCCTCTCCGTGGGAACATTATATACGTCTATAAAGTTATATATCCTAACCTAAAGCAACCTAACATCTCGGATGTACTATTTTACAACAATTCTGGCGTGTTGGCCCCTACTTCTCGGTGGGAACATTATATACGTCCATAACGTAATATAACCTAACCTAACCCATCCAGCCACTCGCTGGTAATGTTTTACAGAATCCCGGTCGGGTCGGCCCGTACCTCTCCGTGGGAACATTATAAACGTCTATAGCGTTATATATCCTAACCTAAGGCAGCCTAATATTTCGGATGTAGTATATTACAACATTCCTGGCGGGTCGGCCACTATTTCTCGGTGGGAACATTATATACGTCTATAACGTAATATAACCTAACCTAACCCATCTGGCCCCTCGCTGGTAATGTTTTAGAGAATCCCGGCGGTGTCGGACCGCACCTCTACGTGGACACATTAGGTACGTCTATAACGTTATATATCCTAACCTAAGGCAACCTCACACCTCGTATGTAGTATTTTACAACATACCTGGCGGGTCGGCCCCTACTTCTCGATGGGAACGTTATATACGTCTACAACGTAATATAACCTAACCTAACCCATCTAGCCCCTCGCTGGGAATTTTTTACAGAATGCCGGTCGTGTAGACACGTACGTCTCGATGGGTACATTATATACGTCTGTAACGTTATATATCCTAACCTAAGGCAATCTAACATCTCGGATGTAGTATTTTACAACAATTCTGGCGTGTTGGCCCCTACTTCTCTGTGGGAACATTATATACGTCCATAACATAATATAACCTAACCTAACCCATCTGGCACCTCGCTGGTAATGTTTTACAGAATCCCGGTCGTGTCGGTCCGTACCTCTCCGTGGGAACATTATATACGTCTATAACGTTATATATCCTAACCTAAGGCAACCTCACACCTCGGATGTAGTATTTTACAACATTCCTGGCGGGCCGGCCCCTACATCTCGGTGGGAACATTATATACGTCTATAACGTAATATAACCTAACCTAACCCATCTAGCACCTGGCTGGTAATGTTTTACAGAATCCCGGTCGTGACGGTCCGTACATCTTCGTGAGGACATTATATGCGTCTATAACGTTATATATCCTAACCTAAGGCAACCTCACACCTCGGATGTAGTATTTTACAACATTCCTGGCGGGCCGGCCCCTACTTCTCGGTGGGAACATTATATACGTCTATAACGTAATATAACCTATCCTAACCCATCTAGCCCCTAGCTGGTAATGTTTTACAGAATCCCGGTCGTGTCGGCACGTACCTCTCCGTGGGAACATTATATACGTCTATAACGTTATATATCCTAACCTAAGGCAACCTCACACCTCGGATGTAGTATTTTACAACATACATGGCGGGTCGGTCCCTACTTCTCGGTTGGAACATTATATATGTCTATAACGTAGTATAACCTAACCTAACCCATCTAGCCCCTGGGTGGTAATGTTTTAGAGAATCCCGGCCGTGTCGGACCGTACCTCTACGTGGAGACATTAGGTACGTCTATAACGTTATATATCCTAACCTAAGGCAACCTCACTCCTCGGATGTAGTATTTTACAACATTCCTTGCGGGCCGGCCGCTACGTCTCTGTGGGAACATATACGTCTATAACGTAATATAACCCAACCTAACCCATCTAGCCACTGGCTGGTAATGTTTTGCAGAATCCCGGTCGCGACGGCCCGTACACTTTCGCGAGAACATTATATACGTCTATAACGTTATATATCCTAACCTAAGGCAACCTCACTCCTCGGATGTAGTATTTTACAAAATTCCTGGCGGGTCGGCCAGTATTTCTCGGTGGGAACATTATATACGTTTATAACGTAATATAACCTAACCTAACCCACCTAGCCCCTCGCTGGTAATGTTTTACAAAATCCCGGTCGTGTCGGCCCGTACCTCTCCGTGGGAACATTATATACGTCTATACCGTTATATATCCTAACCTAAGGCAACCTCACTAGTCGGATGTAGTATTTTAGAACATTCCTGGCTGGTCGTCCCCTACTTCTCGGTCGGAACGTTATATACGTCTATAACGTAACATAATCTAACCTAACCAACCTAGCCCCTCGCTGGTAATGTTTTACAGAATCCCGATCGTGTCGGCCCGTGCCTCTCCGTGGGAACATTATAAACGTCTATAACGTTATATATCCTAACCTAAGGTAGCCTAACATTTCGGATGTAGTAGTTTACAACATACCTGGCGGGTCGGCCCATACTTCTCGATGGGAACGTTATATACGTTTATAACGTAATATTGCCTAACCTAACCCATCTTGCACCTCGCTGGTAATGTTTTACAGAATCCCGGTCGTGTCGGCCCGTACCTCTCCGTGGGAACATTATATACGTCTATAACGTTATATATCCTAACCTAAGGCAACCTCACTCCTCGGATGTAGTATTTCAGAACATTCCTGGCTGGTCGTCCCCTACTTCTCGGTGGGAACGTTATATACGTCTATAACGTAATATAACCTAACCTAACCCACCTAGCCCCTCATTGGTAATGTTTTATAGAATCCCGATCGTGTCGGCCCGTGCCTCTCCGTGGGAACATTATAAACGTCTATAACGTTATATATCCTAACCTAAGGTAGCCTAACATTTCGGATGTAGTATTTTACAACATACCTGGCGGGTCGGCCCCTACTTCTCGATGGGAACGTTATATACGTCTATAACGTAATATAACCTAACCTAACCCATCTACCCCCTCGCTGGTATTGTTTTACAGAATCCCGGTACTGTCGGCCCGTACCTCTCCGTGGGAACATTATATACGTCTATAACGTTATATATAATAACCTAAGGCAACCTCACACCTCGGATGTAGTATTTTACAACATTCGTGGCGGGTCGGCCCCTACTTCTCGATGGGAACGTTATGTACGTCTATAACGTAATATTGCCTAACCTAACCCATCTAGCCCCTCGCTGGTAATGTTTTACAGAATCCCGGTCCTGTCGGCCCGTACCTCTCCGTGGGAACATTATATACGTCTACAACGTCATATATCCTAACCTAAGGCAACCTAACACCTCGGATGTAGTATTTTACAACATACCTGGCGGGTCGGCCCCTACTTCTCGGTTGGAACATTATATTGGTCTATAACGTAATATAACCAAACCTAACCCATCTAGCCCCTGGCTGGTAATGTTTTACATAATCACGGTCGTGTCGGTCCGTGCCTCTCCGTGGGAACATTATATACGTCTATAACGTTATATATCCTAACCTAAAGCAACCTAACATCTCGGATGTAGTGTTTTACAACATACCTGGCGGGTCGGCCCCTACTTCTCGGTTGGAACATTATATAGGTCTATAACGTAATATAACCTAACCTAACCCATCTAGCCCCTGGCTTGTAATGTTTTACAGAATCCCGGTCGTGACGGCGCGTACCATTTCGTGGGAACATTATATACGTCTATAACATTATATATCCTATCCTAAGGCAACCTCACACCTCGGATGTAGTATTTTACAACATTCCTGGCGGGTCGGCCCCTACTTCTCGATGGGAACGTTATATACGTCTACAACGTAATATAACCTAACCTAACCCATCTAGCACCTCGCTGGTGTTGTTTTACAGAATCCCGGTCGTGTCGGTCCGTGCCTCTCCGTGGGAACATTATATACGTCTATAAAGTTATATATCCTAACCTAAAGCAACCTAACATCTCGGATGTACTATTTTACAACAATTCTGTCGTGTTGGCCCCTACTTCTCGGTGGGAACATTATATACGTCCATAACGTAATATAACCTAACCTAACCCATCCAGCCACTCGCTGGTAATGTTTTACAGAATCCCGGTCGGGTCGGCCCGTACCTCTCCGTGGGAACATTATAAACGTCTATAGCGTTATATATCCTAACCTAAGGCAATCTAACATCTCGGATGTAGTATTTTACAACAATTCTGGCGTGTTGGCCCCTACTTCTCTGTGGGAACATTATATACGTCCATAACATAATATAACCTAACCTAACCCATCTGGCACCTCGCTGGTAATGTTTTACAGAATCCCGGTCGTGTCGGTCCGTACCTCTCCGTGGGAACATTATATACGTCTATACCGTTATATATCCTAACCTAAGGCAACCTCACTAGTCGGATGTAGTATTTTAGAACATTCCTGGCTGGTCGTCCCCTACTTCTCGGTGGGAACGTTATATACGTCTACAACGTAATATAACCTAACCTAACCCATCTAGCACCTCGCTGGTGTTGTTTTACAGAATCCCGGTCGTGTCGGTCCGTGCCTCTCCGTGGGAACATTATATACGTCTATAAAGTTATATATCCTAACCTAAAGCAACCTAACATCTCGGATGTAGTATTTTACAACATACCTGGCGGGTCGGCCCCTACTTCTCGGTTGGAACATTATATAGGTCTATAACGTAATATAACCTAACCTAACCCATCTAGCCCCTGGCTGGTAATGTTTTACATAATCCCGGTCGTGTCGGTCCGTGCCTCTCCGTGGGAACATTATATACGTCTATAACGTTATATATCCTAACCTAAGGCAACCTCACTCCTCGGATGTAGTGTTTTACAACATTCGTGGCGGGTCGGCCCCTACTTCTCGATGGGAACGTTATGTACGTCTATAACGTAATATAACCTAACCTAACCCATCTAGCCCCTCGCTGGGAATTTTTTACAGAATCCCGTTCGTGTAGACACGTACGTCTCGATGGGTACATTATATACGTCTGTAACGTTATATATCCTAACCTAAGGCAATCTAACATCTCGGATGTAGTATTTTACAACAATTCTGGCGTGTTGGCCCCTACTTCTCTGTGGGAACATTATATACGTCCATAACATAATATAACCTAACCTAACCCATCTGGCACCTCGCTGGTAATGTTTTACAGAATCCCGGTCGTGTCGGTCCGTACCTCTCCGTGGGAACATTATATACGTCTATAACGTTATATATCCTAACCTAAGGCAACCTCACACCTCGGATGTAGTATTTTACAACATTCCTGGCGGGCCGGCCCCTACTTCTCGGTGGGAACATTATATACGTCTATAACGTAATATAACCTATCCTAACCCATCTAGCCCCTAGCTGGTAATGTTTTACAGAATCCCGGTCGTGTCGGCACGTACCTCTCCGTGGGAACATTATATACGTCTATAACGTTATATATCCTAACCTAAGGCAACCTCACTCCTCGGATGTAGAATATTACAACATTCCTGGCGGGTCGGCCACTATTCCTCGGTGGGAACGTTATATGCGTCTATAACATAATATAACCTAACCTAACCCATCTGGCCCCTCGCTGGTAATGTTTTACAGAATCCCGGTCCTGTCGGCCCGTACCTCTCCGTGGGAACATTATATACGTCTATAACGTTATATATCCTAACCTAAGGCAACCTCACACCTCGGATGTAGTATTTTACAACATACCTGGCGGGTCGGTCCCTACTTCTCGGTTGGAACATTATATATGTCTATAACGTAGTATAACCTAACCTAACCCATCTAGCCCCTGGGTGGTAATGTTTTAGAGAATCCCGGCCGTGTCGGACCGTACCTCTACGTGGAGACATTAGGTACGTCTATAACGTTATATATCCTAACCTAAGGCAACCTCACTCCTCGGATGTAGTATTTTACAACATTCCTTGCGGGCCGGCCGCTACGTCTCTGTGGGAACATATACGTCTATAACGTAATATAACCCAACCTAACCCATCTAGCCACTGGCTGGTAATGTTTTGCAGAATCCCGGTCGCGACGGCCCGTACACTTTCGCGGGAACATTATATACGTCTATAACGTTATATATCCTAACCTAAGGCAACCTCACTCCTCGGATGTAGTATTTTACAAAATTCCTGGCGGGTCGGCCAGTATTTCTCGGTGGGAACATTATATACGTTTATAACGTAATATAACCTAACCTAACCCACCTAGCCCCTCGCTGGTAATGTTTTACAAAATCCCGGTCGTGTCGGCCCGTACCTCTCCGTGGGAACATTATATACGTCTATACCGTTATATATCCTAACCTAAGGCAACCTCACTAGTCGGATGTAGTATTTTAGAACATTCCTGGCTGGTCGTCCCCTACTTCTCGGTGGGAACGTTATATACGTCTACAACGTAATATAACCTAACCTAACCCATCTAGCACCTCGCTGGTGTTGTTTTACAGAATCCCGGTCGTGTCGGTCCGTGCCTCTCCGTGGGAACATTATATACGTCTATAAAGTTATATATCCTAACCTAAAGCAACCTAACATCTCGGATGTAGTATTTTACAACATACCTGGCGGGTCGGCCCCTACTTCTCGGTTGGAACATTATATAGGTCTATAACGTAATATAACCTAACCTAACCCATCTAGCCCCTGGCTGGTAATGTTTTACATAATCCCGGTCGTGTCGGTCCGTGCCTCTCCGTGGGAACATTATATACGTCTATAACGTTATATATCCTAACCTAAGGCAACCTCACTCCCCGGATGTAGTATTTTACAACATTCGTGGCGGGTCGGCCCCTACTTCTCGATGGGAACGTTATGTACGTCTATAACGTAATATAACCTAACCTACCCCATCTAGCCCCTCGCTGGGAATTTTTTACAGAATCCCGTTCGTGTAGACACGTACGTCTCGATGGGTACATTATATACGTCTGTAACGTTATATATCCTAACCTAAGGCAACCTCACACCTCGGATGTAGTATTTTACAACATTCCTGGCGGGCCGGCCCCTACTTCTCGGTGGGAACATTATATACGTCTATAACGTAATATAACCTATCCTAACCCATCTAGCCCCTAGCTGGTAATGTTTTACAGAATCCCGGTCGTGTCGGCACGTACCTCTCCGTGGGAACATTATATACGTCTATAACGTTATATATCCTAACCTAAGGCAACCTCACTCCTCGGATGTAGAATATTACAACATTCCTGGCGGGTCGGCCACTATTCCTCGGTGGGAACGTTATATGCGTCTATAACATAATATAACCTAACCTAACCCATCTGGCCCCTCGCTGGTAATGTTTTACAGAATCCCGGTCCTGTCGGCCCGTACCTCTCCGTGGGAACATTATATACGTCTATAACGTTATATATCCTAACCTAAGGCAACCTCACACCTCGGATGTAGTATTTTACAACATACCTGGCGGGTCGGTCCCTACTTCTCGGTTGGAACATTATATATGTCTATAACGTAGTATAACCTAACCTAACCCATCTAGCCCCTGGGTGGTAATGTTTTAGAGAATCCCGGCCGTGTCGGACCGTACCTCTACGTGGAGACATTAGGTACGTCTATAACGTTATATATCCTAACCTAAGGCAACCTCACTCCTCGGATGTAGTATTTTACAACATTCCTTGCGGGCCGGCCGCTACGTCTCTGTGGGAACATATACGTCTATAACGTAATATAACCCAACCTAACCCATCTAGCCACTGGCTGGTAATGTTTTGCAGAATCCCGGTCGCGACGGCCCGTACACTTTCGCGGGAACATTATATACGTCTATAACGTTATATATCCTAACCTAAGGCAACCTCACTCCTCGGATGTAGTATTTTACAAAATTCCTGGCGGGTCGGCCAGTATTTCTCGGTGGGAACATTATATACGTTTATAACGTAATATAACCTAACCTAACCCACCTAGCCCCTCGCTGGTAATGTTTTACAAAATCCCGGTCGTGTCGGCCCGTACCTCTCCGTGGGAACATTATATACGTCTATACCGTTATATATCCTAACCTAAGGCAACCTCACTAGTCGGATGTAGTATTTTAGAACATTCCTGGCTGGTCGTCCCCTACTTCTCGGTGGGAACGTTATATACGTCTACAACGTAATATAACCTAACCTAACCCATCTAGCACCTCGCTGGTGTTGTTTTACAGAATCCCGGTCGTGTCGGTCCGTGCCTCCCCGTGGGAACATTATATACGTCTATAAAGTTATATATCCTAACCTAAAGCAACCTAACATCTCGGATGTAGTATTTTACAACATACCTGGCGGGTCGGCCCCTACTTCTCGGTTGGAACATTATATAGGTCTATAACGTAATATAACCTAACCTAACCCATCTAGCCCCTGGCTGGTAATGTTTTACATAATCCCGGTCGTGTCGGTCCGTGCCTCTCCGTGGGAACATTATATACGTCTATAACGTTATATATCCTAACCTAAGGCAACCTCACACCTCGGATGTAGTATTTTACAACATTCCTGGCGGGCCGGCCCCTACTTCTCGGTGGGAACATTATATACGTCTATAACGTAATATAACCTATCCTAACCCATCTAGCCCCTAGCTGGTAATGTTTTACAGAATCCCGGTCGTGTCGGCACGTACCTCTCCGTGGGAACATTATATACGTCTATAACGTTATATATCCTAACCTAAGGCAACCTCACTCCTCGGATGTAGAATATTACAACATTCCTGGCGGGTCGGCCACTATTCCTCGGTGGGAACGTTATATGCGTCTATAACATAATATAACCTAACCTAACCCATCTGGCCCCTCGCTGGTAATGTTTTACAGAATCCCGGTCCTGTCGGCCCGTACCTCTCCGTGGGAACATTATATACGTCTATAACGTTATATATCCTAACCTAAGGCAACCTCACACCTCGGATGTAGTATTTTACAACATACCTGGCGGGTCGGTCCCTACTTCTCGGTTGGAACATTATATATGTCTATAACGTAGTATAACCTAACCTAACCCATCTAGCCCCTGGGTGGTAATGTTTTAGAGAATCCCGGCCGTGTCGGACCGTACCTCTACGTGGAGACATTAGGTACGTCTATAACGTTATATATCCTAACCTAAGGCAACCTCACTCCTCGGATGTAGTATTTTACAACATTCCTTGCGGGCCGGCCGCTACGTCTCTGTGGGAACATATACGTCTATAACGTAATATAACCCAACCTAACCCATCTAGCCACTGGCTGGTAATGTTTTGCAGAATCCCGGTCGCGACGACCCGTACACTTTCGCGGGAACATTATATACGTCTATAACGTTATATATCCTAACCTAAGGCAACCTCACTCCTCGGATGTAGTATTTTACAAAATTCCTGGCGGGTCGGCCAGTATTTCTCGGTGGGAACATTATATACGTTTATAACGTAATATAACCTAACCTAACCCACCTAGCCCCTCGCTGGTAATGTTTTACAAAATCCCGGTCGTGTCGGCCCGTACCTCTCCGTGGGAACATTATATACGTCTATACCGTTGTATATCCTAACCTAAGGCAACCTCACTAGTCGGATGTAGTATTTTAGAACATTCCTGGCTGGTCGTCCCCTACTTCTCGGTGGGAACGTTATATACGTCTACAACGTAATATAACCTAACCTAACCCATCTAGCACCTCGCTGGTGTTGTTTTACAGAATCCCGGTCGTGTCGGTCCGTGCCTCTCCGTGGGAACATTATATACGTCTATAAAGTTATATATCCTAACCTAAAGCAACCTAACATCTCGGATGTAGTATTTTACAACATACCTGGCGGGTCGGCCCCTACTTCTCGGTTGGAACATTATATAGGTCTATAACGTAATATAACCTAACCTAACCCATCTAGCCCCTGGCTGGTAATGTTTTACATAATCCCGGTCGTGTCGGTCCGTGCCTCTCCGTGGGAACATTATATACGTCTATAACGTTATATATCCTAACCTAAGGCAACCTCACTCCCCGGATGTAGTATTTTACAACATTCGTGGCGGGTCGGCCCCTACTTCTCGATGGGAACGTTATGTACGTCTATAACGTAATATAACCTAACCTACCCCATCTAGCCCCTCGCTGGGAATTTTTTACAGAATCCCGTTCGTGTAGACACGTACGTCTCGATGGGTACATTATATACGTCTGTAACGTTATATATCCTAACCTAAGGCAACCTCACACCTCGGATGTAGTATTTTACAACATTCCTGGCGGGCCGGCCCCTACTTCTCGGTGGGAACATTATATACGTCTATAACGTAATATAACCTATCCTAACCCATCTAGCCCCTAGCTGGTAATGTTTTACAGAATCCCGGTCGTGTCGGCACGTACCTCTCCGTGGGAACATTATATACGTCTATAACGTTATATATCCTAACCTAAGGCAACCTCACTCCTCGGATGTAGAATATTACAACATTCCTGGCGGGTCGGCCACTATTCCTCGGTGGGAACGTTATATGCGTCTATAACATAATATAACCTAACCTAACCCATCTGGCCCCTCGCTGGTAATGTTTTACAGAATCCCGGTCCTGTCGGCCCGTACCTCTCCGTGGGAACATTATATACGTCTATAACGTTATATATCCTAACCTAAGGCAACCTCACACCTCGGATGTAGTATTTTACAACATACCTGGCGGGTCGGTCCCTACTTCTCGGTTGGAACATTATATATGTCTATAACGTAGTATAACCTAACCTAACCCATCTAGCCCCTGGGTGGTAATGTTTTAGAGAATCCCGGCCGTGTCGGACCGTACCTCTACGTGGAGACATTAGGTACGTCTATAACGTTATATATCCTAACCTAAGGCAACCTCACTCCTCGGATGTAGTATTTTACAACATTCCTTGCGGGCCGGCCGCTACGTCTCTGTGGGAACATATACGTCTATAACGTAATATAACCCAACCTAACCCATCTAGCCACTGGCTGGTAATGTTTTGCAGAATCCCGGTCGCGACGGCCCGTACACTTTCGCGGGAACATTATATACGTCTATAACGTTATATATCCTAACCTAAGGCAACCTCACTCCTCGGATGTAGTATTTTACAAAATTCCTGGCGGGTCGGCCAGTATTTCTCGGTGGGAACATTATATACGTTTATAACGTAATATAACCTAACCTAACCCACCTAGCCCCTCGCTGGTAATGTTTTACAAAATCCCGGTCGTGTCGGCCCGTACCTCTCCGTGGGAACATTATATACGTCTATACCGTTATATATCCTAACCTAAGGCAACCTCACTAGTCGGATGTAGTATTTTAGAACATTCCTGGCTGGTCGTCCCCTACTTCTCGGTGGGAACGTTATATACGTCTACAACGTAATATAACCTAACCTAACCCATCTAGCACCTCGCTGGTGTTGTTTTACAGAATCCCGGTCGTGTCGGTCCGTGCCTCCCCGTGGGAACATTATATACGTCTATAAAGTTATATATCCTAACCTAAAGCAACCTCACTCCCCGGATGTAGTATTTTACAACATTCGTGGCGGGTCGGCCCCTACTTCTCGATGGGAACGTTATGTACGTCTATAACGTAATATAACCTAACCTACCCCATCTAGCCCCTCGCTGGGAATTTTTTACAGAATCCCGTTCGTGTAGACACGTACGTCTCGATGGGTACATTATATACGTCTGTAACGTTATATATCCTAACCTAAGGCAATCTAACATCTCGGATGTATTATTTTACAACAATTCTGGCGTGTTGGCCCCTACTTCTCTGTGGGAACATTATATACGTCCATAACATAATATAACCTAACCTAACCCATCTGGCACCTCGCTGGTAATGTTTTACAGAATCCCGGTCGTGTCGGTCCGTACCTCTCCGTGGGAACATTATATACGTCTATAACGTTATATATCCTAACTTAAGGCAACCTCACACCTCGGATGTAGTATTTTACAACATTCCTGGCGGGCCGGCCCCTACATCTCGGTGGAAACATTATATACGTCTATAACGTAATATAACCTAACCTAACCCATCTAGCACCTGGCTGGTAATGTTTTACAGAATCCCGGTCGTGACGGTCCGTACCTCTTCGTGGGGACATTATATGCGTCTATAACGTTATATATCCTAACCTAAGGCAACCTCACACCTCGGATGTAGTATTTTACAACATTCCTGGCGGGCCGGCCCGTACTTCTCGGTGGGAACATTATATACGTCTATAACGTAATATAACCTATCCTAACCCATCTAGCCCCTATCTGGTAATGTTTTACAGAATCCCGGTCGTGTCGGCACGTACCTCTCCGTGGGAACATTATATACGTCTATAACGTTATATATCCTAACCTAAGGCAACCTCACTCCTCGGATGTAGAATATTACAACATTCCTGGCGGGTCGGCCACTATTCCTCGGTGGGAACGTTATATGCGTCTATAACATAATATAACCTAACCTAACCCATCTGGCCCCTCGCTGGTAATGTTTTACAGAATCCCGGTCCTGTCGGCCCGTACTTCTCCGTGGGAACATTATATACGTCTATAACGTTATATATCCTAACCTAAGGCAACCTCACACCTCGGATGTAGTATTTTACAACATACCTGGCGGGTCGGTCCCTACTTCTCGGTTGGAACATTATATATGTCTATTACGTAGTATAACCTAACCTAACCCATCTAGCCCCTGGGTGGTAATGTTTTAGAGAATCCCGGCCGTGTCGGACCGTACCTCTACGTGGAGACATTAGGTACGTCTATAACGTTATATATCCTAACCTAAGGCAACCTCACTCCTCGGATGTAGTATTTTACAACATTCCTTGCGGGCCGGCCGCTACGTCTCTGTGGGAACATATACGTCTATAACGTAATATAACCCAACCTAACCCATCTAGCCTCTGGCTGGTAATGTTTTGCAGAATCCCGGTCGCGACGGCCCGTACACTTTCGCGGGAACATTATATACGTCTATAACGTTATATATCCTAACCTAAGGCAACCTCACTCCTCGGATGTAGTATTTTACAACATACCTGTCGGGTCGGCCCCTACTTCTCGGTTGGAACATTATATTGGTCTATAACGTAATATAACCAAACCTAACCCATCTAGCACCTGGCTGGTAATGTTTTACATAATCACGGTCGTGTCGGTCCGTGCCTCTCCGTGGGAACATTATATACGTCTATAACGTTATATATCCTAACCTAAAGCAACCTAACATCTCGGATGTAGTGTTTTACAACATTCCTGGCGGGTCGGCCCCTACTTCTCGATGGGAACGTTATATACGTCTACAACGTAATATAACCTAACCTAACCCATCTAGCACCTCGCTGGTGTTGTTTTACAGAATCCCGGTCGTGTCGGTCCGTGCCTCTCCGTGGGAACATTATAAACGTCTATAGCGTTATATATCCTAACCTAAGGCAGCCTAATATTTCGGATGTAGTATATTACAACATTCCTGGCGGGTCGGCCACTATTTCTCGGTGGGAACATTATATACGTCTATAACGTAATATAACCTAACCTAACCCATCTGGCCCCTCGCTGGTAATGTTTTAGAGAATCCCGGCCGTGTCGGACCGCACCTCTACGTGGACACATTAGGTACGTCTATAACGTTATATATCCTAACCTAAAGCAACCTAATACTTCGGATGTAGTATATTACAACATTCCTGGCGGGTCGGCCACTATTTCTCGGTGGGAACGTTATATACGTCTATAACGTAATATATCCTAACCTAACCCATCTATCCCCTGGCTGGTAATGCTTTACAGAATCCCGGTCGTGACGGTCCATACCTATTCGTGGGGACATTATATGCGTCTATAATGTTATATATCCTATCCTAAGGCAACCTCACACCTCGGATGTAGTATTTTACAACATTCCTGGCGGGGCGGCCCCTACTTCTCGGTTGGAACATTATATATGTCTATAACTTAATATAACCCAACCTAACGCATCTAGCCCCTGGCTGGTAATGTTTTACAGAATCCCGGTCGTGTCGGCACGTACCTCTCCGTGGGAACATTATATACGTCTATAACGTTATATATCCTAACCTAAGGTAGCCTAACATTTCGGATGCAGTATTTTACAACATACCTGGCGGGTCGGCCCCTACTTCTCGGTTGGAACATTATATAGGTCTATAACGTAATATAACGTAACCTAACCCATCTAGCCCCTGGCTGGTAATGTTTTACATAATCCCGGTCGTGTCGGTCCGTGCCTCTCCGTGGGAACATTATATACGTCTATAACGTTATATATCCTAACCTAAGGCAACCTCACTCCTCGGATGTAGTATTTTACAACATTCGTGGCGGGTCGGCCCCTACTTCTCGATGGGAACGTTATGTACGTCTATAACGTAATATAACCTAACCTACCCCATCTAGCCCCTCGCTGGGAATTTTTTACAGAATCCCGTTCGTGTAGACACGTACGTCTCGATGGGTACATTATATACGTCTGTAACGTTATATATCCTAACCTAAGGCAATCTAACATCTCGGATGTAGTATTTTACAACAATTCTGGCGGGTCGGCCATACTTCTCGGTTGGAACATTATATAGGTCTATAACTTAATATAACCCAACCTAACGCATCTAGCCCCTGGCTGGTAATGTTTTACAGAATCCCGGTCGTGTCGGCACGTACCTCTCCGTGGGAACATTATATACGTCTATAACGTTATATATCCTAACCTAAAGCAACCTAACACTTCGGATGTAGTATATTACAACTTTCCTGGCGGGTCGGCCACTATTTCTCGGTGGGAACGTTATATACGTCTATAACGTAATATGACCTAACCTAACCCATCAGGCCCCTCGCTGGTAATGTTTTACAGAATGCCGGTCCTGTCGGACCGTACCTCTCCGTGGGAACATTATATACGTCTATAACGTTATATATCCTAACCTAAGGTAGCCTAACATTTCGGATGTAGTATTTTACAACATTCCTGGCGGGGCGGCCCCTACTTCTCGGTTGGAACATTATATATGTCTATAACGTAATATAACCTAACCTAACCCATCTAGCCCCTGGGTGGTAATGTTTTACAGAATCCCGTTCGTGGAGCCCCGTACCTCTTCGTGGGAACATTATATACGTCTATAACGTTATATATCCTAACCTAAGGCAACCTCACACCTCGGATGTAGTATTTTACAACATACCTGGCGGGTCGGCCCTACTTCTCGGTTGGAACATTATATAGGTCTATAACTTAATATAACCCAACCTAACGCATCTAGCCCCTGGCTGGTAATGTTTTACAGAATCCCGGTCGTGTCGGCACGTACCTCTCCGTGGGAACATTATATACGTCTATAACGTTATATATCCTAACCTAAAGCAACCTAACACTTCGGATGTAGTATATTACAACATTCCTGGCGGGTCGGCCACTATTTCTCGGTGGGAACGTTATATACGTCTATAACGCAATATGACCTAACCTAACCCATCAGGCCCCTCGCTGGTAATGTTTTACAGAATGCCGGTCCTGTCGGACCGTACCTCTCCGTGGGAACATTATATACGTCTATAACGTTATATATCCTAACCTAAGGTAGCCTAACATTTCGGATGTAGTATTTTACAACATACCTGGCGGGTCGGCCCCTACTTCTCGAGGGGAACGTTATATACGTCTATAACGTAATATAACCTAACCTAACCCATCTACCCCCTCGCTAGTAATGTTTTACAGAATCCCGGTACTGTCGGCCCGTACCTCTCCGTGGGAACATTATAAACGTCTATAACGTTATATATCCTAACCTAAGGTAGCCTGACACCTCGGATGTAGTATGTTACAACATTCCTGGCAGGTCGGCCCCTACTTCTCGGTTGGAACATTATATAGGTCTATAACTTAATATAACCCAACCTAACGCATCTAGCCCCTCGCTGGTAATGTTTTACAGAATCCCGGTCGAGTCGGCCCGTACCGCTCCGTGGGAACATTATATACGTCTATAACGTTATATATCCTAGCCTAAGGCAACATAACACCTCGGATGTAGTATGTTACAACATACCTGGCGGGTCGGCCCCTACTTCTCGATGGGAACGTTATATACGTCTATAACGTAATATAGCCTAACCTAACCCATCTAGCCCCTCGCTGGTAATGTTTTACAGAATCCCGGTCGTGACGGTCCGTGCCTCTCCGTGGGAACATTATATACGTCTATAACGTTATATATCCTAACCTAAAGCAACCTAACACTTCGGATGTAGTATATTACAACATTCCTGGCGGGTCGGCCACTATTTCTCGGTGGGAACGTTATATACGTCTATAACGTAATATGACCTAACCTAACCCATCAGGCCCCTCGCTGGTAATGTTTTACAGAATCCCGGTCCTGTCGGACCGTACCTCTCCGTAGGAACATTATATACGTCTATAACGCTATATATCCTAACCTAAGGCAACCTCACACCTCGGATGTAGTATTTTACAACATTCCTGGCGGGCCGACCCCTACATCTCGGTGGAAACGTTATATACGTCTATAACGTAATATAACCTAACCTAACCCATCTAGCCCCTGGCTGGTAATGTTTTACAGAATCCCGGCCGTTACGGTCCATACCTCTTCGTGGGGACATTATATGCGTCTATAACGTTATATATCCTAACCTAAGGCAAACTCACACCTCGGATGTAGTATTTTACAACATTCCTGGCGGGGCGGCCCCTACTTCTCGGTTGGAACATTATATATGTCTATAACGTAATATAACCTAACCTAACTCATCTAGCCCCTGGGTGGTAATGTTTTACAGAATCCCGTTCGTGGAGCCCCGTACCTCTTCGTGGGAACATTATATACGTCTATAACGTTATATATCCTAACCTAAGGCAACCTCACACCTCGGATGTAGTATTTTACAACATACCTGGCGGGTCGGCCCCTACTTCTCGGTTGGAACATTATATAGGTCTATAGCTTAATATAACCCAACCTAACGCATCTAGCCCCTGGCTGGTAATGTTTTGCAGAATCCCGGTACTGTCGGCCCGTGCCTCTCCGTGAGAACATTATAAACGTCTATAACGTTATATATCCTAACCTAAGGTAGCCTAACACCTCGTATGTAGTATGTTACAACATTCCTGGCAGGTCGGCCCCTACTTCTCGGTGGGAACGTTATATACCTCTATAGCGTTATATATCCCAACCTAAGGCAGCCTAACATTTCGGATGTAGTATTTTACAACATTCCTGGCGGGTCGGACACTATTTTTCGGGGGGAACGTTATATACGTCTATAACGTAATATAACCTAACCTAACCCATCTAGCCCCTCGCTGGGAATGTTTTACAGAATCCCGGTCCTGTCGGCCCGTACCTCTCCGTGGAACATTATATACGTCTATAGCGTTATATATACTAACCTACGGCAGGCTAACATCTCGGATGTAGTATTTCACAACATTCCTGGCGGGTCGGCTCCTACTTCTCGGTGGGTACGTTATATACGTTTATAACGTAAGATAACCTAACCTAACCCATCTAGACCCACGCTGGTAATGTTTTACAGAATCCCGGTCGTGTCGGCCCAGACTTGTCCGTCTGAACATTATATACGTCTAAAGCGTTATATATACTAACCTGCGGCAGCCTAACATCTCGGATGTAGTATTTTACAACATTCCTGGCGGGTCGGCCCGTACTTCTCGGTGGGAACGTTATATACGTTTATAACGTAAGATAACCAAACCTAACTCATCTAGCCCCTCGCTGGTAATGTTTTACAGTATCCCGGTCGTGTCGGCCCAGACCTGTCCGTGGGAACATTATTTACGTCTATAGCGTTATATACGCTAACCTAAGGCAGCCTAACATGTCGGATGTAGTATTTTACAACATTCCTGGCGGGCCTGCCCCTACTTCTCGGTGGGAACATTATATATGTCTATAAATTAATCTAACTAAACCTGACCCATCTAGCCCCTCGCTGGTAATGTTTTACAGAATCCCGGTCGTGACGGTCCGTGCCTCTCCGTGGAATCATTATATACGTCTATAACGTTATATATCCTAACCTAAAGCAACCTAATACTTCGGATGTAGTATATTACAACATTCCTGGCGGGTCGGCCACTAT
Source organism: Xylocopa violacea (assembly GCA_963969225.1). Classification (NCBI taxonomy): domain Eukaryota; kingdom Metazoa; phylum Arthropoda; class Insecta; order Hymenoptera; family Apidae; genus Xylocopa; species Xylocopa violacea. Next base: position 2,192,273 of record CAXAJV010000247.1, on the reverse strand, counting down.
TTCTCGGTGGGAACGTTATATACGTCTATAACGTAATATGACCTAACCTAACCCATCAGGCCCCTCGCTAGTAATGTTTTACAGAATCCCGGTACTGTCGGCCCGTACCTCTCCGTGGGAACATTATATACGTCTATAACGTTATGTATCATAACCTAATGCAACCTCACATCTCGGATGTAATATTTTACAACATTCCTAGCGGGCCGACCCCTACTTCTCGGTGGGAACATTATATACGTCTATAACGTAAGATAACCTAACCTAACCCATCTAGCCCCTCGCTGGTAATGTTTTACAGACTCCGGGTCGTGTCGGCCCAGACCTGTCCGTCTGAACATTATATACGTCTATAGCGTTACATATCCTAACCTAAGGCAACCTAATATCTCGGATGTAGTATTTTACAAAACTCCAGGCGGGTCGGCCCCTATTTTTCGGTGGGATCATTATATACGTCCGTAACGTAACATAACCTAACCTAACCCATCTAGCCCCTCGCTGGTAATGTTTTACAGAATCCCGGTCCTGTCGGCTGGTAACTCTCTGTGGGAACATTATATTCTTCTATAACGTTATATATCCTGACCTAAGGCAACCCCACTTCTCGGATGTTGTATTTTACAACATTCCTGGCGGGCCGGCCCCCACTTCTCGGTGGGAACGTTATATACGTCTATAACGTAATATAACCTATCCTAACCCATCTAGCGCCTCGCTGGTAATGTTTTACAGTATCCCGGTGGTGTCGGCCCAGACCTGTCCGTGGGAACATTATATACGTCTATAGGGTTATATATAGTGACCTACGGCAACCTCACTCCTCGGATGTAGTATTTTAGAAGAATCCTGGCTGGTCGGCCCGTACTGCTCGGTGGGAACGTTATATACGTCTATAACGTAATATAACATATCCTAACCCATCTAGCGCCTCGCTGGTAATGTTTTACAGCATCCCGATCATTTCGGCCCAGACCTGTCCATGGGAACATTATATACGTCTATAGCGTTATATATCCTAACCTAAGGAAACCTAACACCTCGAATGTAGTATTTTACAACACTTCTGGCGGGTCAGCCCCTACAACTCGGTGGGAACGTTATATACGTCTATAGCGTTATATATCCTAACCTAAGGCAACCTAACACCTCGAATGAAGTATTTCACAACACTCCTGGCGGGTCAGCCCCTACATCTCGGTGGGAACGTTATATACGTTTATAACGTAAGATAACCTAACCTAACCCATCTAGCACCTCGCTGGTAATGTTTTACAGAATCCCTGTCGTGTCGGCCCAGACTTGTCCGTGGGAACATTATATACGTCTATAGCGTTATATACACTAACCTAAGGCAGCCTAACATCTCGGATGAAGTATTTTACAGCATTCCTGGCGGGTCGGCCCGTACTTCTCGATGGGAACGTTATATACGTTTATAACGTAAGATAACCTAACCTAACCCATCTAGCCCCCCGCTGCTAACGTTTTACAGAATCGCGGCCATGTCGGACCGTACCTCTCTGTGGGAACATTATATACGTTTATAACGTTATATATACTAACCTAAGGCAATCTAACATCTCGGATGTATTATTTTACAACAATCCTGGCGGGGCGGCGGCTACTACTCGGTTGGAACATTATATACTTCTGTAACGTAATCTAACCTAACCTAACCCATCTAGCGTCTGGCTAGTAATGTTTTACAGGATCGCGGACGTGTCGGCCCAGTCCTGTCAATGGGAACATTATATACGTCTATAGCGTTATATATACTAACCTACGGCAGCCTAACATCTCGTAAGTAGTATTTTACAACATTCCTGGCGGGTCGGCCCCTACTTCTCAGTGGGAACGGTATATACGTCTATAACGTAAGATAACCTAACCTAACCCATCTAGCCCCTCGCTGGTAATGTTTTACAGAATCCCGGTCCTGTCGGCCCGTACCTCTCTGTGGGAACATTATATACGTCTATAGCGTTATATACACTAACCTATGGCAGCCTAACATGTCGGATGTAGTATTTTACAACATTCCTGGCTGGCCTGCCCCTACTTCTCGGTGGGAACATTATATATGTCTATAATGTAATCTAACTAAACCTGACCCATCTAGCCCCTCGTTGGTAATGTTTTACAGAATCCCGGTCATGTCGGCCCAGACCTGTCCGTGGGAACATTATATACGTCTATAGCGTTATATATACTAACCTACGGCAGTCTAACATCTCGGATGTAGTATTTTACAACATTCCTGGCGGGTCGGACCGTACTTCTCGGTGGGAACGTTATATACGTCTATAACGTAAGGTAACCTATCCTAACCCATCTAGCCCCTCGCTGGTAATGTTTTACAGAATCCAGGTCGTGTCGGCCCAGACCTGTCCGTGGGAGCATTATATACGTCTATAGCGTTATATATACTAACCTACGGCAGCCTAACATCTCGGATGTAGAATTTTACAACATTCCTGGCGGGTCGGCCCCTACTTCTCGGTGAGAACATTATATACGTCTATAACGTAAGATAAGCTAACCTAACCCATCTAGCTCCTCGCTGGGAATGTTTTTAGAATCCTGTTCGTGTAGCCCTGTACGTCTCGGTGGGAACATTATATACGTTTATAACGTTATATATCCTAACCTAAGGCAATCTAACATCTCGGATGTATTATTTTACAACAATCCTGGCGGGGCCGCGGCTACTACTCGGTTGGAACATTATATACTTCTGTAACGTAATCTAACCTAACCTAACCCTTCTAGCCTCTGGCTGGAAATGTTTTACAGAATCGCGGACGTGTCGGCCCAGACCTGTCCGTGGGAACATTATATACGTCTATAGCGTTATATATACTAACCTACGGCAGCCTAACATGTCGGAAGTAGTATTTTACAACATTCCTGGCGGGTCGGCCCCTACTTCTCGGTGGGAACGGTATATACGTCTATAACGTAAGATAACCTAACCTAACCCATCTAGCCCCTCGCTGGTAATGTTTTACAGAATCCCGGTCGTGTCGGCCCAGACCTGTCCGTGGGAACATTATATACGTCTATAGCTTTATATATACTAACCTACGGCAGCCTAACACCTCGGATGTAGTATTTTACAACATTCCTGTCGGGTCGGCCCCTACTTCTCGGTGGGAACGTTATATACGTCTATAACGTAAGATAACCTAACCTAACCCATCTAGCCCCTCGCTGGTAATGTTTTACAGAATCCCGGTCCTGTCGGCCCGTACCTCTCTGTGGGAACATTATATACGTCTATTACGTTATATATCCTAACCTAAGACAACCTAACACCTCGGATGAAGTATTTTACAACACTCCTGGCGGGTAGGCCCCTACTTCTCGGTGGGAACATTACATACGTCTATAACGTAATATAACCTAACCTAACCCATGTAGGTCCTCGCTGGGAATGTTTTGTAGAATCCCGTTCGTGTAGCCCTGTACGTCTCGGTGGGAACATTATATACGTCTATAACGTTATATATCCTAACCAAAGGCAATCTAACATCTCGGATGTAGTATTTTACAACAATCCTGGCGGGGCGGCGGCTACTTCTCGGAGGGAACATTATATACCTCTGTAAAGTAATCTAACCTTACCTAACCCATCTAGCCCCTGGCTGGTAATGTTTTACAGAATCCCGGTCGTGTCGTCCCAGACCTGTCCGTGGGAACATTATATACGTCTATAGGGTTATATATACTAGCCTACGGCAGCCTAACATCTCGGATGTAGTATTTTACAACACACCTGGCGGGTCGGCCCCTACTTCTCGGTGGGAACATTATATACGTCTATAACGTAATATAACCTAACCTAACCCATGTAGGTCCTCGCTGGGAATGTTTTGTAGAATCCCGTTCGTGTAGCCCTGTACGTCTCGGTGGGAACATTATATACGTCTATAACGTTATATATCCTAACCTAAGGCAATCTAACATCTAGGATGTAGTATTTTACAACAATCCTGGCGGGGCGGCGGCTACTTCTCGGTGGGAACATTATATACCTGTGTAAAGTAATCTAACCTTACCTAACCCATCTAGCACCTGGCTGGTAATGTTTTACAGAATCCCGGTCGTGTCGTCCCAGACCTGTCCGTGGGAACATTATATACGTCCATAGCGTTATATATACTAGCCTACGGCAGCCTAATATCTCGGATGTAGTATTTTAAAACACTCCAGGCAGGTCGGCCCCTACTTCTCGGTGGGAACATTATATACGTCTATAACGTAAGATAACTTAACCTAACCTATCTAGCCCCTCGCTGGTAATGTTTTACAGTATCCCGGTCGTGTCGGCCCAGACCTGTCCGTGGGAACATTATATACGTCTATAGGGTTATATATACTAGCCTACGGCAGCCTAACATGTCGGATGTAGTATTTTACATTCCTGGCGGGTCAGCCCGTACTTCTCGGTGGGAACGTTATATACGTCTATAGCGTAAGATAACGTATCCTAACCCATTTAGCCCCTCGCTGGTAATGTTTTACAGTATTCCGGTCCTGTCGGCCCGTGCCTCTCTGTGGGAACATTATATATGTCTATAACGTTATATATCCTAACCTAAGGCAACCAAACATCTCGGATGTAGTATTTTACAATGCTCCTGGCTGGTCGGCCCCTACTTCTCGGTGGGTACATTATATACGTTTATAACGTAATATAACCTAACCTAACCCATCTAGGTTCTCGCTGGGAATGTTTTGTAGAATCCCGTTCGTGTAGCCCTGTACGTCTCGGTAGGAACATTATATACGTCTATAGCGTTATATATCCTAACCTAATGCAATCTAACATCTCGGATGTAGTATTTCACAACAATCCTGGCGGGGCGGCGGCTACTTCTTGGTGGGAACATTATATACTTCTGTAACGTAATCTAACCTGACCTAACCCATCTCGCCCCTGGCTGGTGATGTTTTTCAGAATCCCGGTCGTGTCGGCCCAGACCTGTCCGTGGGAACATTATATACGTCTATAGCATTATATATACTAACCTAAGGCAGCCTAATATCTCGGATGTAGTATTTTAAAACATTCCTGTCGGGTCGGCCCGTACTTCTCGGTGGGAACATTATATACGTCTATAACGTAATATAACATAATCTAACCCATCTAGCCTCTCGCTGGTAATGTTTTAGAGTATCCCGGTCGTGTCGGCCCAGACCTGTCCGTGGGAACATTATATACGTCTATAGCGTTATATATACTAACCTAAGGCAGCCTAATATCTCGGATGTAGTATTTTAAAACATTCCTGTCGGGTCGGCCCGTACTTCTCGGTGGGAACGTTATATACGTCTATAACGTAATATAACCTAACCTAACCCATCTAGCCCCTCGCTGGTAATGTTTTACAGAATCCCGGTCCTGTCGTCCCGTACCTCTCTGTGGGATCATTATATACGTCTATAACGTTATTAATCCTAACCTAAGACAACCTAACTCCCCGGATGTAGTATTTTACAACACTCCTGGCGGGTCGGCCCCTACTTCTCGGTGGGAACATTATATACGTCTATAACGTAATATAACCTAACCTAACCCATCTAGCCCCTAGCTGGTAATGTTTTACAGAATCCCGGTCATGTCGGCCCAGACCTGTCCGTGGGAACATTATATACGTCTATAGCGTTATATATACTAACCTAAGGCAGCCTAATATCTCGGATGTAGTATTTTAAAACATTCCTGTCGGGTCGGCCCGTACTTCTCGGTGGGAACGTTATATACGTCTATAACGTACGGTAACCTATCCTAACACATCTAGCCCCTCGCTGGTAATGTTTTACAGTATCCCGGTCGTGTCGGCCCAGACCTGTCCGTGGGAACATTATATACGTCTATAGGGTTATATATACTAGCCTACGGCAGCCTAACATGTCGGATGTAGTATTTTACAACATTCCTGGCGGGTCGGCCCGTACTTCTCGGTGGGAACGTTATATACGTCTATAGCGTAAGATAACGTATCCTAACCCATCTAGCTCCTCGCTGGTAATGTTTTACAGAATCCCGGTCCTGTCGGCCCGTACCTCTCTGTGGGAACTTTATATACGTCTATAACGTTATATATCCTGACCTAAGGCAACCTCACTCTTCGGATGTAGTATTTTACAACCTTCCTGGCGGTCCGGTCCACACTTCTCGGCGGGACAGTTATATACGTCTATAACGTAATATAACCTACCCTAACCCATCTAGGTCCTCGCTGGGAATGTTTTGTAGAATCCCATTCGTGTAGCCCTGTACGTCTCGGTGGGAACATTATATACTTCTGTAACGTAAGATAACCTAACCTAACCCATGTAGCCCCTCGCAGGTAATGTTTCACAGAATCCAGGTCGTGTCGGCCCAGATCTGTCCGTGGGAACATTATATACGTCTATAACGTTATAAATCCTAACCTAAGGCAATCTAACATCTCGGATGTAGTATTTTACAACAATCCTGGCGGGGCGGCGGCTACTTCTCGGTGGGAACATTATATACTTCTGTAACGTAATCTAACCTAACCTAACCCATCTAGCCCCTGGCTGGTTATGTTTTACAGAACCCGGACGTGTCGGAGCAGACTTGTCTGTGGGAACATTATATACGTCTATAGCGTTATATATACTAGCCTACGGCAACCAAACATCTCGGATGTAGTATTTTACAATACTCCTGGCTGGTCGGCCCCTACTTCTCGGTGGGAACATTATATACGTTTATAACGTAATATAACCTAACCTAACCCATCTAGGTTCTCGCTGGGAATGTTTTGTAGAATCCCGTTCGTGTAGCCCTGTACGTCTCGGTGGGAACATTATATACGTCTATAACGTTATATATACTAACCTACGGCAGCCTAAGATCTCGGATGTAGTATTTTACAACATTCCTGGCGGGCCGGCCCCTACATCTCGGTGGGAACGTTATATACGTCTATAACGTAAGATAACCTAACCTAACCCATCTAGCTCTTCGCTGGGAATGTCTTGTAGAATCCCGTTCGTGTAGAACCGTACGTCTCGGTGGGAACATTATATACGTCTATAACGTTATATATGCTAACCTAAGGCAATCTAACATCTCGGATGTAGTATTTTACAACAATCCTGGCGGGGCGGCGGCTATTTCTCGGTGGGAAGATTATATACCTCTGTGAAGTAAACTAACCTAACCTAACCCATCTAGCCCCTGGCTGGTAATGTTTTACAGAATCCCGGTCGTGTCGGCCCAGACCTGTCCGTGGGAACATTATATACGTCTATAGCGTTATATATACTAGCCTACGGCAGCCTAACATCTCGGATGTAGCATTTTACAACACTCCAGGCGGATCGGCCCCTACTTCTCGGTGGGAACATTATATACGTCTATAACGTAAGATAACCTAACCTAACCCATCTAGCCCCTCGCTGGTAATGTTTTACAGTATCCCGGTCGTTTCGGCCCAGACCTGTCCGTGGGAACATTATATACGTCCATAGCGTTATATATACTAACCTACGGCAGCCTAACATCTCGGATGTAGAATTTTACAACATTCCTGGCGGGTCGGCCCCTACTTCTCGGTGAGAACATTATATACGTCTATAACGTAAGATAAGCTAACCTAACCCATCTAGCTCCTCGCTGGGAATGTTTTGTAGAATCCTGTTCGTGTAGCCCTGTACGTCTCGGTGGGAACATTATATACGTTTATAACGTTATATATCCTAACCTAAGGCAATCTAACATCTCGGATGTATTATTTTACAACAATCCTGGCGGGGCCGCGGCTACTACTCGGTTGGAACATTATATACTTCTGTAACGTAATCTAACCTAACCTAACCCTTCTAGCCTCTGGCTGGTAATGTTTTACAGAATCGCGGACGTGTCGGCCCAGACCTGTCCGTGGGAACATTATATACGTCTATAGCGTTATATATACTAACCTACGGCAGCCTAACATGTCGGAAGTAGTATTTTACAACATTCCTGGCGGGTCGGCCCCTACTTCTCGGTGGGAACGGTATATACGTCTATAACGTAAGATAACCTAACCTAACCCATCTAGCCCCTCGCTGGTAATGTTTTACAGAATCCCGGTCGTGTCGGCCCAGACCTGTCCGTGGGAACATTATATACGTCTATAGCTTTATATATACTAACCTACGGCAGCCTAACACCTCGGATGTAGTATTTTACAACATTCCTGTCGGGTCGGCCCCTACTTCTCGGTGGGAACGTTATATACGTCTATAACGTAAGATAACCTAACCTAACCCATCTAGCCCCTCGCTGGTAATGTTTTACAGAATCCCGGTCCTGTCGGCCCGTACCTCTCTGTGGGAACATTATATACGTCTATTACGTTATATATCCTAACCTAAGACAACCTAACACCTCGGATGAAGTATTTTACAACACTCCTGGCGGGTAGGCCCCTACTTCTCGGTGGGAACATTATATACGTCTATAACGTAATATAACCTAACCTAACCCATGTAGGTCCTCGCTGGGAATGTTTTGTAGAATCCCGTTCGTGTAGCCCTGTACGTCTCGGTGGGAACATTATATACGTCTATAACGTTATATATCCTAACCAAAGGCAATCTAACATCTCGGATGTAGTATTTTACAACAATCCTGGCGGGGCGGCGGCTACTTCTCGGAGGGAACATTATATACCTCTGTAAAGTAATCTAACCTTACCTAACCCATCTAGCCCCTGGCTGGTAATGTTTTACAGAATCCCGGTCGTGTCGTCCCAGACCTGTCCGTGGGAACATTATATACGTCTATAGGGTTATATATACTAGCCTACGGCAGCCTAACATCTCGGATGTAGTATTTTACAACACACCTGGCGGGTCGGCCCCTACTTCTCGGTGGGAACATTATATACGTCTATAACGTAATATAACCTAACCTAACCCATGTAGGTCCTCGCTGGGAATGTTTTGTAGAATCCCGTTCGTGTAGCCCTGTACGTCTCGGTGGGAACATTATATACGTCTATAACGTTATATATCCTAACCTAAGGCAATCTAACATCTAGGATGTAGTATTTTACAACAATCCTGGCGGGGCGGCGGCTACTTCTCGGTGGGAACATTATATACCTGTGTAAAGTAATCTAACCTTACCTAACCCATCTAGCCCCTGGCTGGTAATGTTTTACAGAATCCCGGTCGTGTCGTCCCAGACCTGTCCGTGGGAACATTATATACGTCCATAGCGTTATATATACTAGCCTACGGCAGCCTAATATCTCGGATGTAGTATTTTAAAACACTCCAGGCAGGTCGGCCCCTACTTCTCGGTGGGAACATTATATACGTCTATAACGTAAGATAACTTAACCTAACCTATCTAGCCCCTCGCTGGTAATGTTTTACAGTATCCCGGTCGTGTCGGCCCAGACCTGTCCGTGGGAACATTATATACGTCTATAGGGTTATATATACTAGCCTACGGCAGCCTAACATGTCGGATGTAGTATTTTACATTCCTGGCGGGTCAGCCCGTACTTCTCGGTGGGAACGTTATATACGTCTATAGCGTAAGATAACGTATCCTAACCCATTTAGCCCCTCGCTGGTAATGTTTTACAGTATTCCGGTCCTGTCGGCCCGTGCCTCTCTGTGGGAACATTATATATGTCTATAACGTTATATATCCTAACCTAAGGCAACCAAACATCTCGGATGTAGTATTTTACAATGCTCCTGGCTGGTCGGCCCCTACTTCTCGGTGGGTACATTATATACGTTTATAACGTAATATAACCTAACCTAACCCATCTAGGTTCTCGCTGGGAATGTTTTGTAGAATGCCGTTCGTGTAGCCCTGTACGTCTCGGTAGGAACATTATATACGTCTATAGCGTTATATATCCTAACCTAATGCAATCTAACATCTCGGATGTAGTATTTCACAACAATCCTGGCGGGGCGGCGGCTACTTCTTGGTGGGAACATTATATACTTCTGTAACGTAATCTAACCTGACCTAACCCATCTCGCCCCTGGCTGGTGATGTTTTTCAGAATCCCGGTCGTGTCGGCCCAGACCTGTCCGTGGGAACATTATATACGTCTATAGCATTATATATACTAACCTAAGGCAGCCTAATATCTCGGATGTAGTATTTTAAAACATTCCTGTCGGGTCGGCCCGTACTTCTCGGTGGGAACATTATATACGTCTATAACGTAATATAACATAATCTAACCCATCTAGCCTCTCGCTGGTAATGTTTTAGAGTATCCCGGTCGTGTCGGCCCAGACCTGTCCGTGGGAACATTATATACGTCTATAGCGTTATATATACTAACCTAAGGCAGCCTAATATCTCGGATGTAGTATTTTAAAACATTCCTGTCGGGTCGGCCCGTACTTCTCGGTGGGAACGTTATATACGTCTATAACGTAATATAACCTAACCTAACCCATCTAGCCCCTCGCTGGTAATGTTTTACAGAATCCCGGTCCTGTCGTCGCGTACCTCTCTGTGGGATCATTATATACGTCTATAACGTTATTAATCCTAACCTAAGACAACCTAACTCCCCGGATGTAGTATTTTACAACACTCCTGGCGGGTCGGCCCCTACTTCTCGGTGGGTACATTATATACGTTTATAACGTAATATAACCTAACCTAACCCATCTAGGTTCTCGCTGGGAATGTTTTGTAGAATCCCGTTCGTGTAGCCCTGTACGTCTCGGTAGGAACATTATATACGTCTATAGCGTTATATATCCTAACCTAATGCAATCTAACATCTCCGATGTAGTATTTCACAACAATCCTGGCGGGGCGGCGGCTACTTCTTGGTGGGAACATTATATACTTCTGTAACGTAATCTAACCTGACCTAACCCATCTCGCCCCTGGCTGGTGATGTTTTTCAGAATCCCGGTCGTGTCGGCCCAGACCTGTCCGTGGGAACATTATATACGTCTATAGCATTATATATACTAACCTAAGGCAGCCTAATATCTCGGATGTAGTATTTTAAAACATTCCTGTCGGGTCGGCCCGTACTTCTCGGTGGGAACATTATATACGTCTATAACGTAATATAACATAATCTAACCCATCTAGCCTCTCGCTGGTAATGTTTTAGAGTATCCCGGTCGTGTCGGCCCAGACCTGTCCGTGGGAACATTATATACGTCTATAGCGTTATATATACTAACCTAAGGCAGCCTAATATCTCGGATGTAGTATTTTAAAACATTCCTGTCGGGTCGGCACCTACTTCTCGGTGGGAACATTATATACGTCTATAACGTAAGATAACCTAACCTAACCTATCTAGCCCCTCGCTGGTAATGTTTTACAGTATCCCGGTCGTGTCGGCCCAGACCTGTCCGTGGGAACATTATATACGTCTATAGCGTTATATATCCTAACCTAAGGCAACCAAACACCTCGGATGTAGTATTCTACAACACTCCTGGCGGGTCGGCACCTACTTCTCGGTGGGAACATTATATACGTTTATAACGTTATATAACCTAACCTAACCCATCTAGCCCCTCGCTGGTAATGTTTCACAGAATCCAGGTCGTGTCGGCCCAGACCTGTCCGTGGGAACATTATATACGTCTATAGCGTTATATATACTAACCTACGGCAGCCTAACATATCGGATGTAGTATTTTACAACAATCCTGGCGGGGCGGCGGCTACTTCTCGGTGGGAACGTTATATACGTCTATAACGTAAGATAACCTAACCTAACCCATCTAGCTCTTCGCTGGGAATGTCTTGTAGAATCCCGTTCGTGTAGAACCGTACGTCTCGGTGGGAACATTATATACGTCTATAACGTTATATATGCTAACCTAAGGCAATCTAACATCTCGGATGTAGTATTTTACAACAATCCTGGCGGGGCGGCGGCTATTTCTCGGTGGGAAGATTATATACCTCTGTGAAGTAAACTAACCTAACCTAACCCATCTAGCCCCTGGCTGGTAATGTTTTACAGAATCCCGGTCGTGTCGGCCCAGACCTGTCCGTGGGAACATTATATACGTCTATAGCGTTATATATACTAGCCTACGGCAGCCTAACATCTCGGATGTAGCATTTTACAACACTCCAGGCGGATCGGCCCCTACTTCTCGGTGGGAACATTATATACGTCTATAACGTAAGATAACCTAACCTAACCCATCTAGCCCCTCGCTGGTAATGTTTTACAGTATCCCGGTCGTTTCGGCCCAGACCTGTCCGTGGGAACATTATATACGTCCATAGCGTTATATATACTAACCTACGGCAGCCTAACATCTCGGATGTAGAATTTTACAACATTCCTGGCGGGTCGGCCCCTACTTCTCGGTGAGAACATTATATACGTCTATAACGTAAGATAAGCTAACCTAACCCATCTAGCTCCTCGCTGGGAATGTTTTGTAGAATCCTGTTCGTGTAGCCCTGTACGTCTCGGTGGGAACATTATATACGTTTATAACGTTATATATCCTAACCTAAGGCAATCTAACATCTCGGATGTATTATTTTACAACAATCCTGGCGGGGCCGCGGCTACTACTCGGTTGGAACATTATATACTTCTGTAACGTAATCTAACCTAACCTAACCCTTCTAGCCTCTGGCTGGTAATGTTTTACAGAATCGCGGACGTGTCGGCCCAGACCTGTCCGTGGGAACATTATATACGTCTATAGCGTTATATATACTAACCTACGGCAGCCTAACATGTCGGAAGTAGTATTTTACAACATTCCTGGCGGGTCGGCCCCTACTTCTCGGTGGGAACGGTATATACGTCTATAACGTAAGATAACCTAACCTAACCCATCTAGCCCCTCGCTGGTAATGTTTTACAGAATCCCGGTCGTGTCGGCCCAGACCTGTCCGTGGGAACATTATATACGTCTATAGCTTTATATATACTAACCTACGGCAGCCTAACACCTCGGATGTAGTATTTTACAACATTCCTGTCGGGTCGGCCCCTACTTCTCGGTGGGAACGTTATATACGTCTATAACGTAAGATAACCTAACCTAACCCATCTAGCCCCTCGCTGGTAATGTTTTACAGAATCCCGGTCCTGTCGGCCCGTACCTCTCTGTGGGAACATTATATACGTCTATTACGTTATATATCCTAACCTAAGACAACCTAACACCTCGGATGAAGTATTTTACAACACTCCTGGCGGGTAGGCCCCTACTTCTCGGTGGGAACATTATATACGTCTATAACGTAATATAACCTAACCTAACCCATGTAGGTCCTCGCTGGGAATGTTTTGTAGAATCCCGTTCGTGTAGCCCTGTACGTCTCGGTGGGAACATTATATACGTCTATAACGTTATATATCCTAACCAAAGGCAATCTAACATCTCGGATGTAGTATTTTACAACAATCCTGGCGGGGCGGCGGCTACTTCTCGGAGGGAACATTATATACCTCTGTAAAGTAATCTAACCTTACCTAACCCATCTAGCCCCTGGCTGGTAATGTTTTACAGAATCCCGGTCGTGTCGTCCCAGACCTGTCCGTGGGAACATTATATACGTCTATAGGGTTATATATACTAGCCTACGGCAGCCTAACATCTCGGATGTAGTATTTTACAACACACCTGGCGGGTCGGCCCCTACTTCTCGGTGGGAACATTATATACGTCTATAACGTAATATAACCTAACCTAACCCATGTAGGTCCTCGCTGGGAATGTTTTGTAGAATCCCGTTCGTGTAGCCCTGTACGTCTCGGTGGGAACATTATATACGTCTATAACGTTATATATCCTAACCTAAGGCAATCTAACATCTAGGATGTAGTATTTTACAACAATCCTGGCGGGGCGGCGGCTACTTCTCGGTGGGAACATTATATACCTGTGTAAAGTAATCTAACCTTACCTAACCCATCTAGCCCCTGGCTGGTAATGTTTTACAGAATCCCGGTCGTGTCGTCCCAGACCTGTCCGTGGGAACATTATATACGTCCATAGCGTTATATATACTAGCCTACGGCAGCCTAATATCTCGGATGTAGTATTTTAAAACACTCCAGGCAGGTCGGCCCCTACTTCTCGGTGGGAACATTATATACGTCTATAACGTAAGATAACTTAACCTAACCTATCTAGCCCCTCGCTGGTAATGTTTTACAGTATCCCGGTCGTGTCGGCCCAGACCTGTCCGTGGGAACATTATATACGTCTATAGGGTTATATATACTAGCCTACGGCAGCCTAACATGTCGGATGTAGTATTTTACATTCCTGGCGGGTCAGCCCGTACTTCTCGGTGGGAACGTTATATACGTCTATAGCGTAAGATAACGTATCCTAACCCATTTAGCCCCTCGCTGGTAATGTTTTACAGTATTCCGGTCCTGTCGGCCCGTGCCTCTCTGTGGGAACATTATATATGTCTATAACGTTATATATCCTAACCTAAGGCAACCAAACATCTCGGATGTAGTATTTTACAATGCTCCTGGCTGGTCGGCCCCTACTTCTCGGTGGGTACATTATATACGTTTATAACGTAATATAACCTAACCTAACCCATCTAGGTTCTCGCTGGGAATGTTTTGTAGAATGCCGTTCGTGTAGCCCTGTACGTCTCGGTAGGAACATTATATACGTCTATAGCGTTATATATCCTAACCTAATGCAATCTAACATCTCGGATGTAGTATTTCACAACAATCCTGGCGGGGCGGCGGCTACTTCTTGGTGGGAACATTATATACTTCTGTAACGTAATCTAACCTGACCTAACCCATCTCGCCCCTGGCTGGTGATGTTTTTCAGAATCCCGGTCGTGTCGGCCCAGACCTGTCCGTGGGAACATTATATACGTCTATAGCATTATATATACTAACCTAAGGCAGCCTAATATCTCGGATGTAGTATTTTAAAACATTCCTGTCGGGTCGGCCCGTACTTCTCGGTGGGAACATTATATACGTCTATAACGTAATATAACATAATCTAACCCATCTAGCCTCTCGCTGGTAATGTTTTAGAGTATCCCGGTCGTGTCGGCCCAGACCTGTCCGTGGGAACATTATATACGTCTATAGCGTTATATATACTAACCTAAGGCAGCCTAATATCTCGGATGTAGTATTTTAAAACATTCCTGTCGGGTCGGCCCGTACTTCTCGGTGGGAACGTTATATACGTCTATAACGTAATATAACCTAACCTAACCCATCTAGCCCCTCGCTGGTAATGTTTTACAGAATCCCGGTCCTGTCGTCCCGTACCTCTCTGTGGGATCATTATATACGTCTATAACGTTATTAATCCTAACCTAAGACAACCTAACTCCCCGGATGTAGTATTTTACAACACTCCTGGCGGGTCGGCCCCTACTTCTCGGTGGGTACATTATATACGTTTATAACGTAATATAACCTAACCTAACCCATCTAGGTTCTCGCTGGGAATGTTTTGTAGAATCCCGTTCGTGTAGCCCTGTACGTCTCGGTAGGAACATTATATACGTCTATAGCGTTATATATCCTAACCTAATGCAATCTAACATCTCCGATGTAGTATTTCACAACAATCCTGGCGGGGCGGCGGCTACTTCTTGGTGGGAACATTATATACTTCTGTAACGTAATCTAACCTGACCTAACCCATCTCGCCCCTGGCTGGTGATGTTTTTCAGAATCCCGGTCGTGTCGGCCCAGACCTGTCCGTGGGAACATTATATACGTCTATAGCATTATATATACTAACCTAAGGCAGCCTAATATCTCGGATGTAGTATTTTAAAACATTCCTGTCGGGTCGGCCCGTACTTCTCGGTGGGAACATTATATACGTCTATAACGTAATATAACATAATCTAACCCATCTAGCCTCTCGCTGGTAATGTTTTAGAGTATCCCGGTCGTGTCGGCCCAGACCTGTCCGTGGGAACATTATATACGTCTATAGCGTTATATATACTAACCTAAGGCAGCCTAATATCTCGGATGTAGTATTTTAAAACATTCCTGTCGGGTCGGCCCGTACTTCTCGGTGGGAACGTTATATACGTCTATAACGTAATATAACCTAACCTAACCCATCTAGCCCCTCGCTGGTAATGTTTTACAGAATCCCGGTCCTGTCGTCCCGTACCTCTCTGTGGGATCATTATATACGTCTATAACGTTATTAATCCTAACCTAAGACAACCTAACTCCCCGGATGTAGTATTTTACAACACTCCTGGCGGGTCGGCCCCTACTTCTCGGTGGGAACATTATATACGTCTATAACGTAATATAACCTAACCTAACCCATCTAGCCCCTAGCTGGTAATGTTTTACAGAATCCCGGTCATGTCGGCCCAGACCTGTCCGTGGGAACATTATATACGTCTATAGCGTTATATATACTAACCTAAGGCAGCCTAATATCTCGGATGTAGTATTTTAAAACATTCCTGTCGGGTCGGCCCGTACTTCTCGGTGGGAACGTTATATACGTCTATAACGTACGGTAACCTATCCTAACACATCTAGCCCCTCGCTGGTAATGTTTTACAGTATCCCGGTCGTGTCGGCCCAGACCTGTCCGTGGGAACATTATATACGTCTATAGGGTTATATATACTAGCCTACGGCAGCCTAACATGTCGGATGTAGTATTTTACAACATTCCTGGCGGGTCGGCCCGTACTTCTCGGTGGGAACGTTATATACGTCTATAGCGTAAGATAACGTATCCTAACCCATCTAGCTCCTCGCTGGTAATGTTTTACAGAATCCCGGTCCTGTCGGCCCGTACCTCTCTGTGGGAACTTTATATACGTCTATAACGTTATATATCCTGTCCTAAGGCAACCTCACTCTTCGGATGTAGTATTTTACAACCTTCCTGGCGGTCCGGTCCACACTTCTCGGCGGGACAGTTATATACGTCTATAACGTAATATAACCTAACCTAACCCATCTAGGTCCTCGCTGGGAATGTTTTGTAGAATCCCATTCGTGTAGCCCTGTACGTCTCGGTGGGAACATTATATACGTCTATAACGTTATATATCCTAACCAAAGGCAATCTAACATCTCGGATGTAGTATTTTACAACAATCCTGGCGGGGCGGCGGCTACTTCTCGGAGGGAACATTATATACCTCTGTAAAGTAATCTAACCTTACCTAACCCATCTAGCCCCTGGCTGGTAATGTTTTACAGAATCCCGGTCGTGTCGTCCCAGACCTGTATGTGGGAACATTATATACGTCTATAGGGTTATATATACTAGCCTACGGCAGCCTAACATCTCGGATGTAGTATTTTACAACACACCTGGCGGGTCGGCCCCTACTTCTCGGTGGGAACATTATATACGTCTATAACGTAATATAACCTAACCTAACCCATGTAGGTCCTCGCTGGGAATGTTTTGTAGAATCCCGTTCGTGTAGCCCTGTACGTCTCGGTGGGAACATTATATACGTCTATAACGTTATATATCCTAACCTAAGGCAATCTAACATCTAGGATGTAGTATTTTACAACAATCCTGGCGGGGCGGCGGCTACTTCTCGGTGGGAACATTATATACCTGTGTAAAGTAATCTAACCTTACCTAACCCATCTAGCCCCTGGCTGGTAATGTTTTACAGAATCCCGGTCGTGTCGTCCCAGACCTGTCCGTGGGAACATTATATACGTCCATAGCGTTATATATACTAGCCTACGGCAGCCTAATATCTCGGATGTAGTATTTTAAAACACTCCAGGCAGGTCGGCCCCTACTTCTCGGTGGGAACATTATATACGTCTATAACGTAAGATAACTTAACCTAACCTATCTAGCCCCTCGCTGGTAATGTTTTACAGTATCCCGGTCGTGTCGGCCCAGACCTGTCCGTGGGAACATTATATACGTCTATAGGGTTATATATACTAGCCTACGGCAGCCTAACATGTCGGATGTAGTATTTTACATTCCTGGCGGGTCAGCCCGTACTTCTCGGTGGGAACGTTATATACGTCTATAGCGTAAGATAACGTATCCTAACCCATTTAGCCCCTCGCTGGTAATGTTTTACAGTATTCCGGTCCTGTCGGCCCGTGCCTCTCTGTGGGAACATTATATATGTCTATAACGTTATATATCCTAACCTAAGGCAACCAAACATCTCGGATGTAGTATTTTACAATGCTCCTGGCTGGTCGGCCCCTACTTCTCGGTGGGTACATTATATACGTTTATAACGTAATATAACCTAACCTAACCCATCTAGGTTCTCGCTGGGAATGTTTTGTAGAATCCCGTTCGTGTAGCCCTGTACGTCTCGGTAGGAACATTATATACGTCTATAGCGTTATATATCCTAACCTAATGCAATCTAACATCTCGGATGTAGTATTTCACAACAATCCTGGCGGGGCGGCGGCTACTTCTTGGTGGGAACATTATATACTTCTGTAACGTAATCTAACCTGACCTAACCCATCTCGCCCCTGGCTGGTGATGTTTTTCAGAATCCCGGTCGTGTCGGCCCAGACCTGTCCGTGGGAACATTATATACGTCTATAGCATTATATATACTAACCTAAGGCAGCCTAATATCTCGGATGTAGTATTTTAAAACATTCCTGTCGGGTCGGCGCGTACTTCTCGGTGGGAACATTATATACGTCTATAACGTAATATAACATAATCTAACCCATCTAGCCTCTCGCTGGTAATGTTTTAGAGTATCCCGGTCGTGTCGGCCCAGACCTGTCCGTGGGAACATTATATACGTCTATAGCGTTATATATACTAACCTAAGGCAGCCTAATATCTCGGATGTAGTATTTTAAAACATTCCTGTCGGGTCGGCCCGTACTTCTCGGTGGGAACGTTATATACGTCTATAACGTAATATAACCTAACCTAACCCATCTAGCCCCTCGCTGGTAATGTTTTACAGAATCCCGGTCCTGTCGTCCCCTACCTCTCTGTGGGATCATTATATACGTCTATAACGTTATTAATCCTAACCTAAGACAACCTAACTCCCCGGATGTAGTATTTTACAACACTCCTGGCGGGTCGGCCCCTACTTCTCGGTGGGAACATTATATACGTCTATAACGTAATATAACCTAACCTAACCCATCTAGCCCCTAGCTGGTAATGTTTTACAGAATCCCGGTCATGTCGGCCCAGACCTGTCCGTGGGAACATTATATACGTCTATAGCGTTATATATACTAACCTAAGGCAGCCTAATATCTCGGATGTAGTATTTTAAAACATTCCTGTCGGGTCGGCCCGTACTTCTCGGTGGGAACGTTATATACGTCTATAACGTACGGTAACCTATCCTAACACATCTAGCCCCTCGCTGGTAATGTTTTACAGTATCCCGGTCGTGTCGGCCCAGACCTGTCCGTGGGAACATTATATACGTCTATAGGGTTATATATACTAGCCTACGGCAGCCTAACATGTCGGATGTAGTATTTTACAACATTCCTGGCGGGTCGGCCCGTACTTCTCGGTGGGAACGTTATATACGTCTATAGCGTAAGATAACGTATCCTAACCCATCTAGCTCCTCGCTGGTAATGTTTTACAGAATCCCGGTCCTGTCGGCCCGTACCTCTCTGTGGGAACTTTATATACGTCTATAACGTTATATATCCTGACCTAAGGCAACCTCACTCTTCGGATGTAGTATTTTACAACCTTCCTGGCGGTCCGGTCCACACTTCTCGGCGGGACAGTTATATACGTCTATAACGTAATATAACCTAACCTAACCCATCTAGGTCCTCGCTGGGAATGTTTTGTAGAATCCCATTCGTGTAGCCCTGTACGTCTCGGTGGGAACATTATATACGTCTATAACGTTATATATCCTAACCTAAGGCAATCTAACATCTCGCATGTAGTATTTTACAACACTCCAGGCGGGTCGGCCCCTACTTCTCGGTGGGAGCATTATATACGTCTATAACGTTATATATCCTAACCTAAGGCAATCTAACATCTCGGATGTATTATTTTACAACAATCCTGGCGGGGCGGCGGCTGCTTCTCGGTGGGAACATTATATACTTCTGTAACGTAAGATAACCTAACCTAACCCATGTAGCCCCTCGCAGGTAATGTTTCACAGAATCCAGGTCGTGTCGGCCCAGATCTGTCCGTGGGAACATTATATACGTCTATAACGTTATAAATCCTAACCTAAGGCAATCTAACATCTCGGATGTAGTATTTTACAACAATCCTGGCGGGGCGGCGGCTACTTCTCGGTGGGAACATTATATACTTCTGTAACGTAATCTAACCTAACCTAACCCATCTAGCCCCTGGCTGGTTATGTTTTACAGAACCCGGACGTGTCGGAGCAGACTTGTCTGTGGGAACATTATATACGTCTATAGCGTTATATATACTAGCCTACGGCAACCAAACATCTCGGATGTAGTATTTTACAATACTCCTGGCTGGTCGGCCCCTACTTCTCGGTGGGAACATTATATACGTTTATAACGTAATATAACCTAACCTAACCCATCTAGGTTCTCGCTGGGAATGTTTTGTAGAATCCCGTTCGTGTAGCCCTGTACGTCTCGGTGGGAACATTATATACGTCTATAACGTTATATATACTAACCTACGGCAGCCTAAGATCTCGGATGTAGTATTTTACAACATTCCTGGCGGGCCGGCCCCTACATCTCGGTGGGAACGTTATATACGTCTATAACGTAATATAACCTAACCTAACCCATCTAGCCCCTGGCTGGTAATGTTTTACAGAATCCCGGTCGTGACGGTCCATACCTCTTCGTGGGGATATTATATGCGTCTCTAACGTTATATATCCTAACCTAAGGCAACCTCACACCTCGGATGTTGTATTTTACAACATTCCTGGCTGGACGGCCCGTACTTCTCGGTGGGAACGTTATATACGTTTATAACGTAAGATAACCTAACCTAACCCATCTAGCCCCCCGCTGGTAATGTTTTACAGAATCCCGGTCGTGTCGTCCCAGACCTGTCCGTGGGAACATTATATACGTCTATAGCGTTATATATACTAGCCTACGGCAGCCTAATATCTCGGATGTAGTATTTTAAAACACTCCAGGCGGGTCGGACCCTACTTCTCGGTGGGAACATTATATACGTCTATAACGTAAGATAACTTAACCTAACCTATCTAGCCCCTCCCTGGTAATGTTTTACAGTATCCCGGTCGTGTCGGCCCAGACCTGTCCGTGGGAACATTATATACGTCTATAACGTTATATATACTAACCTACGGCAGCCTAACATGTCGGATGTAGTATTTTACAACATTCCTGGCGGGTCGGCCCGTACTTCTCGGTGGGAACGTTATATACGTCTATAGCGAAAGATAACGTATCCCTACCCATCTAGCTCCTCGCTGGTAATGTTTTACAGAATCCCGGTCCTGTCGGCCCGTACCTCTCTGTGGGAACTTTATATACGTCTATAACGTTATATATCCTGACTTAAGGCAACCAAACACCTCGGATGTAGTATTCTACAACACTCCTGGCGGGTCGGCACCTACTTCTCGGTGGGAACATTATATACGTCTATAACGTAAGATAACCTAACCTAACCTATCTAGCCCCTCGCTGGTAATGTTTTACAGTATCCCGGTCGTGTCGGCCCAGACCTGTCCGTGGGAACATTATATACGTCTATAGCGTTATATATCCTAACCTAAGGCAACCAAACACCTCGGATGTAGTATTCTACAACACTCCTGGCGGGTCGGCACCTACTTCTCGGTGGGAACATTATATACGTTTATAACGTTATATAACCTAACCTAACCCATCTAGCCCCTCGCTGGTAATGTTTCACAGAATCCAGGTCGTGTCGGCCCAGACCTGTCCGTGGGAACATTATATACGTCTATAGCGTTATATATACTAACCTACGGCAGCCTAACATATCGGATGTAGTATTTTACAACAATCCTGGCGGGGCGGCGGCTACTTCTCGGTGGGAACGTTATATACGTCTATAACGTAAGATAACCTAACCTAACCCATCTAGCTCTTCGCTGGGAATGTCTTGTAGAATCCCGTTCGTGTAGAACCGTACGTCTCGGTGGGAACATTATATACGTCTATAACGTTATATATGCTAACCTAAGGCAATCTAACATCTCGGATGTAGTATTTTACAACAATCCTGGCGGGGCGGCGGCTATTTCTCGGTGGGAAGATTATATACCTCTGTGAAGTAATCTAACCTAACCTAACCCATCTAGCCCCTGGCTGGTAATGTTTTACAGAATCCCGGTCGTGTCGGCCCAGACCTGTAAGTGGGAACATTATATACGTCTATAGCGTTATATATACTAGCCTACGGCAGCCTAACATCTCGGATGTAGCATTTTACAACACTCCAGGCGGATCGGCCCCTACTTCTCGGTGGGAACATTATATACGTCTATAACGTAAGATAACCTAACCTAACCCATCTAGCCCCTCGCTGGTAATGTTTTACAGTATCCCGGTCGTTTCGGCCCAGACCTGTCCGTGGGAACATTATATACGTCCATAGCGTTATATATACTAACCTACGGCAGCCTAACATGACGGATGTAGTATTTTACAACATTCCTGGCGGGTCGGCCCGTACTTCTCGGTGGGAACGTTATATACGCCTATAGCGTAAGATAACGTATCATAACCCCTTCTAGCCCCTCGCTGGTAATGTTTTATAGAATCCCGGTCTTGTCGGCCCGTACCTCTCTGTGGGAACATTATATATGTCTATAGCGTTATATATACTAACCTAAGGCAATCTAACAGTTCGGATGTAGTATTTTACAACAATCCTGGCGGGGCGGAGGCTACTTCTCGGTGGGAACATTATATACCCCTGTAAAGTAATCTAACCTAACCTAACCCATCTAGCCCCTGGCTGGTAATGTTTAACAGAATCCCGGTCGTGTCGGCCCAGACCTGTCCGTGGGAACATTATATACGTCTATAGCGTTATATATACTAGCCTACGGCAGCCTAACGTCTCGCATGTAGTATTTTACAACACTCCAGGCGGGTCGGCCCCTACTTCTCGGTGGGAACATTATATACGTTTATAACGTAATATAACCTATCCTAACTCATCTAGCCCCTCGCTGGTAATGTTTTACAGAATCCCGGTCGTGTCGGCCCAGACCTGTCCGTGGGAACATTATATACGTCTATAGCGTTATATATCCTAACCTAAGGCAACCAAACATCTCGGATGTAGTATTTTACAATACTCCTGGCGGGTCGGCCCCTACTTCTCGGTGGGAACATTATATACGTCTATAACGTAATATAACCTAACCTAACCCACGTAGGTCCTCGCTGGGAATGTTTTGTAGAATCCCGTTCGTGTAGCCCTGTACGTCTCGGTGGGAACATTATATACGTCTATAACGTTATATATACTAACCTAAGGCAATCTAACATCTCGGATGTAGTATTTTGCAACAATCCTGGCGGGGCGGCGGCTACTTCTCGGTGGGAACATTATATACCTCTGTAAAGTAATCTAACCTTACCTAACCCATCTAGCCCCTGGCTGGAAATGTTTTACAGAATCCCGGTCGTGTCGTCCCAGACCTGTCCGTGGGAACATTATATACGTCTATAGGGTTACATATACTAGCCTACGGCAACCAAACATCTCGGATGTAATATTTTACAACATTCCTGGCGGGTCGGCCCCTACTTCTCGGTGGGAACGTTATATACGTCTATAACGTAAGATAACCTAACCTAACCCATCTAGCCCCTCGCTGGTAATGTTTTACAGTATCCCGGTCGTTTCGGCCCAGACCTGTCCGTGGGAACATTATATACGTCCATAGCGTTATATATACTAACCTACGGCAGCCTAACATGTCGGATGTAGTATTTTACAACATTCCTGGCGGGTCGGCCCGTACTTCTCGGTGGGAACGTTATATACGCCTATAGCGTAAGATAACGTATCCTAACCCATCTAGCCCCTCGCTGGTAATGTTTTACAGTATCCCGGTCGTTTCGGCCCAGACCTGTCCGTGGGAACATTATATACGTCCATAGCGTTATATATACTAACCTACGGCAGCCTAACATGTCGGATGTAGTATTTTACAACATTCCTGGCGGGTCGGCCCGTAATTCTCGGTGGGAACGTTATATACTCCTATAGCGTAAGATAACGTATCCTAACCCATCTAGCCCCTCGCTGGTAATGTTTTATAGAATCCCGGTCTTGTCGGCCCGTACCTCTCTGTGGGAACATTATATATGTCTATAGCGTTATATATACTAACCCAAGGCAATCTAACAGTTCGGATGTAGTATTTTACAACAATCCTGGCGGGGCGGAGGCTACTTCTCGGTGGGAACATTATATACCCCTGTAAAGTAATCTAACCTAACCTAACCCATCTAGCACCTGGCTGGTAATGTTTAACAGAATCCCGGTCGTGTCGGCCCAGACCTGTCCGTGGGAACATTATATACGTCTATAGCGTTATATATACTAGCCTACGGCAGCCTAACATCTCGCATGTAGTATTTTACAATACTCCTGGCGGGTTGGCCCCTACTTCTCGGTGGGAACTTTATATACGTCTATAACGTAATATAACCTGACCTAACCCATGTAGGTCCTCGCTGGGAATGTTTTGTAGAATCCCGTTCGTGTAGCCCTGTACGTCTCGGTGGGAACATTATATACGTCTATAACGTTATATATCCTAACCTAAGGCAATCTGACATCTCGGATGTAGTATTTTACAACAATCCTGGCGGGGCGGCGGCTACTTCTCGGTGGGAACGTTATATACGTCTATAACGTAAGATAACCCAACCTAACCCATCTAGTTCTTCGCTGGGAATGTTTTGTAGAATCCCGTTCGTGTAGAACCGTACGTCTCGGTGGGAACATTATATACGTCTATAACGTTATATATCCTAACCTAAGGCAATCTAACATCTCGGATGTAGTATTTTACAACAATCCTGGCGGGGCGGCTGCTACTTCTCGGTGGGAACATTATATACTTCTGTAACGTAATCTAACCTAACCTAACCCATCTAGCCCCTGGCTGGTTATGTTTTACAGAACCCGGTCGTGTCGGACCAGACCTGTCTGTGGGAACATTATATACGTCTATAGCGTTATATATACTAACCTACGGCAGCCTAACATGTCGGATGTAGTATTTTACAACATTCCTGGCTGGTCGGCCCGTACTTCTCGGTGGGAATGTTATATACGTCTGTAGCGAAAGATAACGTACCCTAACCCCTTTAGCTCCTCGCTGGTAATGTTTTACAGTATCCCGGTCCTGTCGGCCCGTACCTCTCTGTGGGAACTTTATATACGTCTATAACGTTATATATCCTGACCTAAGGCAACCTCACTCTTCGGATGTAGTATTTGACAACCTTCCTGGCGGGCCGGTCCACACTTCTCGGCGGGACAGATATATACGTCTATAACGTAATATAACCTAACCTAACCCATCTAGGTCCTCGCTGGGAATGTTTTGTAGAATCCCGTTCGTGTAGCCCTGTACGTCTCGGTGGGAACATTATATATATCTATAACGTTATATATCCTAACCTAAGGCAATCTAACATCTCGGATGTAGTATTTTACAACAATCCTGGCGGGGCGGCGGCTATTTCTCGGTGGGAACATTATATACGTCTGTAAAGTAATCTAACCTAACCTAACCCATCTAGCCCCTGGCTGGTAATGTTTTACAGAATCCCGATCGTGTCGGCCCAGACCTGTCCGTGGGAACATTATATACGTCTGTAGCGTTATATATACTAGCCTACGGCAGCCTAACATCTCGGATGTAGCATTTTACAACACTCCAGGCGGATCGGCCCCTACTTCTCGGTGGGAACATTATATACGTCTATAACGAAAGATAACCTAATCTAACCTATCTAGCCCCTCGCTGGTAATGTTTTACCGTATCCCGGTCGTTTCGGCCCAGACCTGTCCGTGGGAACATTATATACGTCCATAGCGTTATATATACTAATCTACGGCAGACTAACATGTCGGATGTAGTATTTTACAACATTCCTGGCGGGTGGGCCCGTACTTCTCGGTGGGAACGTTATATACGCCTATAGCGTAAGATAACGTATCCTAACCCATCTAGCCCCTCGCTGGTAATGTTTTACAGTATCCCGGTCGTTTCGGCCCAGACCTGTCCGTGGGAACATTATATACGTCCATAGCGTTATATATACTAACCTACGGCAGCCTAACATGTCGGATGTAGTATTTTACAACATTCCTGGCGGGTCGGCCCGTACTTCTCGGTGGGAACGTTATATACGCCTATAGTGTAAGATAACGTATCCTAACCCATCTAGCCCCTCGCTGGTAATGTTTTATAGAATCCCGGTCTTGTCGGCCCGTACCTCTCTGTGGGAACATTATATATGTCTATAGCGTTATATATACTAACCTAAGGCAATCTAACAGTTCGGATGTAGTATTTTACAACAATCCTGGCGGGGCGGAGGCTACTTCTCGGTGGGAACATTATATACCCCTGTAAAGTAATCTAACCTAACCTAATCCATCTAGCCCCTGGCTGGTAATGTTTAACAGAATCCCGGTCGTCTCGGTCCAGACCTGTCCGTGGGAACATTATATACGTCTATAGCGTTATATATACTAGCCTACGGCAGCCTAACATCTCGCATGTAGTATTTTACAACACTCCAGGCGGGTCGGCCCCTACTTCTCGGTGGGAACATTATGTACGTTTATAACGTAATATAACCTATCCTAACCCATCTAGCCCCTCGCTGGTAATGTTTTACAGAATCCCGGTCGTGTCGGCCCAGACCTGTCCGTGGGAACATTATATACGTCTATAGCGTTATATATCCTAACCTAAGGCAACCAAACACCTCGGATGTAGTATTCTACAACACTCCTGGCGGGGCGGCTGCTACTTCTCGGTGGGAACATTATATACTTCTGTAACGTAATCTAACCTAACCTAACCCATCTAGCCCCTGGCTGTTTATGTTTTACAGAACCCGGTCGTGTCGGACCAGACCTGTCTGTGGGAACATTATATACGTCTGTAGCGTTATATATCCTAACCTAAGGCAACCAAACATCTCGGATGTAGTATTTTACAATACTCCTGGCGGGTCGGCCCCTACTTCTCGGTGGGAACATTATATACGTCTATAACGTAATATAACCTAACCTAACCCATGTAGGTCCTCGCTGGGAATGTTTTGTAGAATCCCGTTCGTGTAGCCCTGTACGTCTCGGTGGGAACATTATATACGTCTATAACGTGATATATCCTAACCTAAGGCAATCTAACATCTCGGATGTAGTATTTTACAACATTCCTGGCGGGTCGGCCCGTACTTCTCGGCGGGAACGTTATATGCGTTTATAACGTAATCTAAAATAACCTGACCCATCTAGCGCCTCGCTGGTAATGTTTTACAGAATCCCGGTCCTGTCGGCCCAGATCTGTCTGTGGGAACATTATATACGTCTATAGCGTTATATATAATAACCTAAGGCAATCTAACATCTCGGATGTAGTATTTTACAACAATCCTGGCGGGGCGGAGGCTACTTCTCGGTGGGAACATTATATACCCCTGTAAAGTAATCTAACCTAACCTAACCCATCTAGCCCCTGGCTGGTAATGTTTCACAGAATCCAGGTCTTGTCGGCCCAGACCTGTCCGTGGGAGCAGTATATACGTCTATAGCGTTATATATACTAACCTAAGGCAGCCTAACTTCTCGTATGTAGTATTTTACAACATTCCTGGCGGGTCGGCCCCTACTTCTCGGTGGGAACGTTATATACGTCTATAACGTAAGATAACCTAACCTAACCCATCTAGCCCCTCGCTGGTAATGTTTTACCGTACCCCGGTCGTTTCGGCCCAGACCTGTCCGTGGGAACATTATATACGTCCATAGCGTTATATATCCTAACCTAAGGCAACCAAACACCTCGGATGTAGTATTCTACAACACTCCTGGCGGGTCGGCACCTACTTCTCGGTGGGACCATTATATACGTTTATAACGTTATATAACCTAACCTAACCCATCTAGCCCCTCGCTGGTAATGTTTCACAGAATCCAGGTCGTGTCGGCCCAGACCTGTCCGTGGGAACATTATATACGTCTATAGCGTTATATATACTAACCTACGGCAGCCTAACATCTCGGAAGTAGAATTTTACAACATTCCTGGCGGGTCGGCCCCTACTTCTCGGAGGGAACGGTATATACGTCTATAACGTAAGATAACCTAACCTAACCCATCTAGCTCCTCGCTGGGAATGTTTTGTAGAATCCCGTTCGTGTAGCCCTGTACGTCTCGGTGGGAACATTATATACGTCTATAGCGTTATATATCCTAACCTAAGGAAACCTAACACCTCGAATGTAGTATTTTACAACACTCCTGGCGGGTCAGCCCCTACATCTCAGTGGGAACGTTGTATACGTCTATAACGTAATATAACTAAACCTAACCCATCTAGCTCCTCGCTGGGAATGTTTTGTAGAATCCCGTTCGTGTAGCCCTGTACGTCTCGGTGGGAACATTATATACGTTTATAACGTTATATATCCTAACCTAAGGCAATCTAACATCTCGGATGTATTATTTAACAACAATCCTGGCGGGGCGGCGGCTACTACTCGGTTGGAACATTATATACATCTGTAACGTAATCTAACCTAACCTAACCCATATAGCCTCTGGCTGGTAATGTTTTGCAGAATCGCGGACGTGTCGGCCCAGACCTGTCTGTGGGAACATTATATACGTCTATAGCGTTATATATACTAACCTACGGCAGCCTAACATGTCGGATGTAGTATTTTACAACATTCCTGGCGGGTCGGCCCGTACTTCTCGGTGGGAACGTTATATACGTCTATAGCGAGAGATAACGTATCCTAACCCATCTAGCTCCTCGCTGGTAATGTTTTACAGAATCCCGGTCCTGTCGGCCCGTACCTCTCTGTGGGAACTTTATTTACGTCTATAACGTTATATATCCTGACCTAAGGCAACCTCACTCTTCGGATGTAGTATTTTACAACCTTCCTGGCGGGCCGGTCCACACTTCTCGGCGGGACAGTTATATACGTCTATAACGTAATATAACCTTACCTAACCCATCTAGGTCCTCGCTGGGAATGTTTTGTAGAATCCCGTTCGTGTAGCCCTGTACGTCTCGGTGGGAACATTATATACATCTATAACGTTATATATCCTAACCTAAGGCAATCTAACATCTCGGATGTAGTATTTTAGAACAATCCTGGCGGGGCGGCGGCTATTTCTCGGTGGGAACATTATAAACCTCTGTAAAGTAATCTAACCTAACCTAACCCATCTAGCCCCTGGCTGGTAATGTTTTACAGAATCCCGGTCGTGTCGGCCCAGACCTGTCCGTGGGAACATTATATACGTCTATAGCGTTATATATACTAGCCTACGGCAGCCTAACTTCTCGTATGTAGTATTTTACAACATTCCTGGCGGGTCGGCCCCTACTTCTCGGTGGGAACGTTATATACGTCTATAACGTAAGATAACCTAACCTAAGGCAACCTAACACCTCGGATGTAGTATTTTACAACACTCCAGGCGGGTCGGCCCCTACATTTCGGTGGGAACATTATATACGTCTATAACGTAATATAACATAATCTAACCCATCTAGCCTCTCGCTGGTAATGTTTTAGAGTATCCCGGTCGTGTCGGCCCAGACCTGTCCGTGGGAACATTATATACGTCTATAGCGTTATATATACTAACCTAAGGCAGCCTAATATCTCGGATGTAGTATTTTAAAACATTCCTGTCGGGTCGGCCCGTACTTCTCGGTGGGAACGTTATATACGTCTATAACGTAAGATAACCTAACCTAACCCATCTAGCCCCTCGCTGGTAATGTTTTACAGAATCCCGGTCCTGTCGGCCCGTACCTCTCTGTGGGAATATTATATACGTCTATAACGTTATTTATCCTAACCTAAGACAACCTAACTCCTGGGATGTAGTATTTTACAACACTCCAGGCCGGTCGGCCCCTCCTTCTCGGTGGGAACATTATATACGTCTATAACGTAATAAAACATAACGTAACCCATGTAGGTCCTCGCTGGGAATGTTTTGTAGAATCCCGTTCGTGTAGAACCGTACGTCTCGGTGGGAACATTATATACGTCTATAACGTTATATATCCTAACCTAAGGCAATCTAACATGTCGGATGTAGTATTTTACAACATTCCTGGCGGGTCGGCCCGTACTTCTCGGTGGGAACGTTATATACGTCTATAGCGAGAGATAACGTATCCTAACTCATCTAGCTCCTCGCTGGTAATGTTTTACAGAATCCCGGTCCTGTCGGCCCGTACCTCTCTGTGGGAACTTTATATACGTCTATAACGTTATATATCCTGACCTAAGGCAACCTCACTCTTCGGATGTAGTATTTTACAACCTTCCTGGCGGGCCGGTCCACACTTCTCGGCGGGACAGTTATATACGTCTATAACGTAATATAACCTTACCTAACCCATCTAGGTCCTCGCTGGGAATGTTTTGTAGAATCCCGTTCGTGTAGCCCTGTACGTCTCGGTGGGAACATTATATACATCTATAACGTTATATATCCTAACCTAAGGCAATCTAACATCTCGGATGTAGTATTTTACAACAATCCTGGCGGGGCGGCGGCTATTTCTCGGTGGGAACATTATATACCTCTGTAAAGTAATCTAACCTAACCTAACCCATCTAGCCCCTGGCTGGTAATGTTTTACAAAATCCCGGTCGTGTCGGCCCAGACCTGTCCGTGGGAACATTATATACGTCTATAGCGTTATATATACTAGCCTACGGCAGCCTAACTTCTCGTATGTAGTATTTTACAACATTCCTGGCGGGTCGGCCCCTACTTCTCGGTGGGAACGTTATATACGTCTAAAACGTAAGATAACCTAACCTAACCCATCTAGCCCCTCGCTGGTAATGTTTTACCGTATCCCGGTCGTTTCGGCCCAGACCTGTCCGTGGGAACATTATATACGTCCATAGCGTTATATATACTAACCTACGGCAGCCTAACATGTCGGATGTAGTATTTTACAACATTCCTGGCGGGTCGGCCCGTACTTCTCGGTGGGAACATTATAAACGTTTATAACGTAATATAACCTAACCTAACCCATCTAGCTCCTCGCTGGGAATGTTTTGTAGAATCCCGTTCGTGTAGCCCTGTACGTCTCGGTGGGAACATTATATACGTCTATAGCGTTATATACCCTAACCTAAGGAAACCTAACACCTCGAATGTAGTATTTTACAACACTCCTGGCGGGTCAGCCCCTACATCTCAGTGGGAACGTTGTATACGTCTATAACGTAATATAACCTAACTTAACCCATGTAGGTCCTCGCTGGGAATGTTTTGTAGAATCCCGTTCGTGTAGCCCTGTACGTCTCGGTTGGAACATTATATACTTCTCTAACGTAATCTAACCTAACCTAACCCATCTAGCCTCTGGCTGGTAATGTTTTACAGAATCGCGGACGTGTCGGACCAGACCTGTCCGTGGGAACATTATATACGTCTATAGCGTTATATATACTAACCTACGGCAGCCTAACATCTCGGAAGTAGTATTTTACAACATTCCTGGCGGGTCGGCCCCTACTTCTCGGTGGGAACGGTATATACGTCTATAACGTAAGATAACCTAACCTAACCCATCTAGCCCCTCGCTGGTAATGTTTTACAGAATCCCGGTCCTGTCGGCCCAGATCTGTCCGCGGGAACATTATATACGTCTATAGCGTTACATATACTAACCTAAGGCAATCTAACATCTCTGATGTTTTATTTTACAACAATCCTGGCGGGGCGGCGGCTACTTCTCGGTGGGAACATTATATAATTCTGTAACGTAATCTAACCTAAGCTAACACATCTAGCCCGTGGCTGGTAATGTTTTACAGAATCCCGGTCGTGTCGGCCCAGACCTGTCCGTGGGAACATTATATACGTCGATAGCTTTATATATACTAACCTACGGCAGCCTAACACCTCGGATGTAGTATTTTACAACATTCCTGTCGGGTTGGCCCCTACTTCTCGGTGGGAACGTTATATACGTCTATAACGTAAGATAACCTAACCTAAGGCAACCTAACACCTCGGATGTAGTATTTTACAACACTCCAGGCGGGTCGGCCCCTACATTTCGGTGGGAACATTATATACGTCTATAACGTAATATAACATAATCTAACCCATCTAGCCTCTCGCTGGTAATGTTTTAGAGTATCCCGGTCGTGTCGGCCCAGACCTGTCCGTGGGAACATTATATACGTCTATAGCGTTATATATACTAACCTAAGGCAGCCTAATATCTCGGATGTAGTATTTTAAAACATTCCTGTCGGGTCGGCCCGTACTTCTCGGTGGGAACGTTATATACGTCTATAACGTAAGATAACCTAACCTAACCCATCTAGCCCCTCGCTGGTAATGTTTTACAGAATCCCGGTCCTGTCGGCCCGTACCTCTCTGTGGGAATATTATATACGTCTATAACGTTATTTATCCTAACCTAAGACAACCTAACTCCTCGGATGTAGTATTTTACAACACTCCAGGCGGGTCGGCCCCTACTTCTCGGTGGGAACATTATATACGTCTATAACGTAGTAAAACCTAACCTAACCCATGTAGGTCCTCGCTGGGAATGTTTTGTAGAATCCCGTTCGTGTAGAACCGTACGTCTCGGTGGGAACATTATATACGTCTATAACGATATATATCCTAACCTAAGGCAATCTAACATCTCGGATGTAGTATTTTACAACAATTCTGGCGTGTTGGCCCCTACTTCTCTGTGGGAACATTATATACGTCCATAACATAATATAACCTAACCTAACCCATCTGGCACCTCGCTGGTAATGTTTTACAGAATCCCGGTCGTGTCGGTCCGTACCTCTCCGTGGGAACATTATATACGTCTATAACGTTATATATCCTAACCTAAGGCAACCTCACACCTCGGATGTAGTATTTTACAACATTCCTGGCGGGCCGGCCCCTACATCTCGGTGGGAACATTATATACGTCTATAACGTAATATAACCTAACCTAACCCATCTAGCACCTGGCTGGTAATGTTTTACAGAATCCCGGTCGTGACGGTCCGTACATCTTCGTGGGGACATTATATGCGTCTATAACGTTATATATCCTAACCTAAGGCAACCTCACACCTCGGATGTAGTATTTTACAACATTCCTGGCGGGCCGGCCCCTACTTCTCGGTGGGAACATTATATACGTCTATAACGTAATATAACCTATCCTAACCCATCTAGCCCCTAGCTGGTAATGTTTTACAGAATCCCGGTCGTGTCGGCACGTACCTCTCCGTGGGAACATTATATACGTCTATAACGTTAT
This sequence comes from Xylocopa violacea, assembly GCA_963969225.1. Classification (NCBI taxonomy): domain Eukaryota; kingdom Metazoa; phylum Arthropoda; class Insecta; order Hymenoptera; family Apidae; genus Xylocopa; species Xylocopa violacea. The sequence goes on along the minus strand of CAXAJV010000247.1, from coordinate 2,158,725 downwards.
ATATCCTAACCTAAGGCAACCTCACTCCTCGGATGTAGAATATTACAACATTCCTGGCGGGTCGGCCACTATTCCTCGGTGGGAACGTTATATGCGTCTATAACATAATATAACCTAACCTAACCCATCTGGCCCCTCGCTGGTAATGTTTTACAGAATCCCGGTCCTGTCGGCCCGTACCTCTCCGTGGGAACATTATATACGTCTATAACGTTATATATCCTAACCTAAGGCAACCTCACACCTCGGATGTAGTATTTTACAACATACCTGGCGGGTCGGTCCCTACTTCTCGGTTGGAACATTATATATGTCTATAACGTAGTATAACCTAACCTAACCCATCTAGCCCCTGGGTGGTAATGTTTTAGAGAATCCCGGCCGTGTCGGACCGTACCTCTACGTGGAGACATTAGGTACGTCTATAACGTTATATATCCTAACCTAAGGCAACCTCACTCCTCGGATGTAGTATTTTACAACATTCCTTACGGGCCGGCCGCTACGTCTCTGTGGGAACATATACGTCTATAACGTAATATAACCCAACCTAACCCATCTAGCCACTGGCTGGTAATGTTTTGCAGAATCCCGGTCGCGACGGCCCGTACACTTTCGCGGGAACATTATATACGTCTATAACGTTATATATCCTAACCTAAGGCAACCTCACTCCTCGGATGTAGTATTTTACAAAATTCCTGGCGGGTCGGCCAGTATTTCTCGGTGGGAACATTATATACGTTTATAACGTAATATAACCTAACCTAACCCACCTAGCCCCTCGCTGGTAATGTTTTACAAAATCCCGGTCGTGTCGGCCCGTACCTCTCCGTGGGAACATTATATACGTCTATACCGTTATATATCCTAACCTAAGGCAACCTCACTAGTCGGATGTAGTATTTTAGAACATTCCTGGCTGGTCGTCCCCTACTTCTCGGTGGGAACGTTATATACGTCTACAACGTAATATAACCTAACCTAACCCATCTAGCACCTCGCTGGTGTTGTTTTACAGAATCCCGGTCGTGTCGGTCCGTGCCTCTCCGTGGGAACATTATATACGTCTATAAAGTTATATATCCTAACCTAAAGCAACCTAACATCTCGGATGTAGTATTTTACAACATACCTGGCGGGTCGGCCCCTACTTATCGGTTGGAACATTATATAGGTCTATAACGTAATATAACCTAACCTAACCCATCTAGCCCCTGGCTGGTAATGTTTTACATAATCCCGGTCGTGTCGGTCCGTGCCTCTCCGTGGGAACATTATATACGTCTATAACGTTATATATCCTAACCTAAGGCAACCTCACTCCCCGGATGTAGTATTTTACAACATTCGTGGCGGGTCGGCCCCTACTTCTCGATGGGAACGTTATGTACGTCTATAACGTAATATAACCTAACCTACCCCATCTAGCCCCTCGCTGGGAATTTTTTACAGAATCCCGTTCGTGTAGACACGTACGTCTCGATGGGTACATTATATACGTCTGTAACGTTATATATCCTAACCTAAGGCAATCTAACATCTCGGATGTATTATTTTACAACAATTCTGGCGTGTTGGCCCCTACTTCTCTGTGGGAACATTATATACGTCCATAACATAATATAACCTAACCTAACCCATCTGGCACCTCGCTGGTAATGTTTTACAGAATCCCGGTCGTGTCGGTCCGTACCTCTCCGTGGGAACATTATATACGTCTATAACGTTATTATATATCCTAACCTAAGGCAACCTCACACCTCGGATGTAGTATTTTACAACATACCTGGCGGGTCGGCCCCTACTTATCGGTTGGAACATTATATAGGTCTATAACGTAATATAACCCAACCTAACCCATCTAGCCTCTGGCTGGTAATGTTTTGCAGAATCCCGGTCGCGACGGCCCGTACACTTTCGCGGGAACATTATATACGTCTATAACGTTATATATCCTAACCTAAGGCAACCTCACTCCTCGGATGTAGTATTTTACAACATACCTGGCGGGTCGGCCCCTACTTCTCGGTTGGAACATTATATTGGTCTATAACGTAATATAACCAAACCTAACCCATCTAGCCCCTGGCTGGTAATGTTTTACATAATCACGGTCGTGTCGGTCCGTGCCTCTCCGTGGGAACATTATATACGTCTATAACGTTATATATCCTAACCTAAAGCAACCTAACATCTCGGATGTAGTGTTTTACAACATACCTGGCGGGGCGGCCCCTACTTCTCGGTTGGAACATTATATAGGTCTATAACGTAATATAACCTAACCTAACCCATCTAGCCCCTGGCTTGTAATGTTTTACAGAATCCCGGTCGTGACGGCGCGTACCATTTCGTGGGAACATTATATACGTCTATAACGTTATATATCCTATCCTAAGGCAACCTCACACCTCGGATGTAGTATTTTACAACATTCCTGGCGGGTCGGCCCCTACTTCTCGATGGGAACGTTATATACGTCTACAACGTAATATAACCTAACCTAACCCATCTAGCACCTCGCTGGTGTTGTTTTACAGAATCCCGGTCGTGTCGGTCCGTGCCTCTCCGTGGGAACATTATATACGTCTATAAAGTTATATATCCTAACCTAAAGCAACCTAACATCTCGGATGTACTATTTTACAACAATTCTGGCGTGTTGGCCCCTACTTCTCGGTAGGAACATTATATACGTCCATAACGTAATATAACCTAACCTAACCCATCCAGCCACTCGCTGGTAATGTTTTACAGAATCCCGGTCGGGTCGGCCCGTACCTCTCCGTGGGAACATTATAAACGTCTATAGCGTTATATATCCTAACCTAAGGCAGCCTAATAACTCGGATGTAGTATATTACAACATTCCTGGCGGGTCGGCCACTATTTCTCGGTGGGAACATTATATACGTCTATAACGTAATATAACCTAACCTAACCCATCTGGCCCCTCGCTGGTAATGTTTTAGAGAATCCCGGCCGTGTCGGACCGCACCTCTACGTGGACACATTAGGTACGTCTATAACGTTATATATCCTAACCTAAAGCAACCTAATACTTCGGATGTAGTATATTACAACATTCCTGGCGGGTCGGCCACTATTTCTCGGTGGGAACGTTATATACGTCTATAACGTAATATATCCTAACCTAACCCATCTATCCCCTGGCTGGTAATGCTTTACAGAATCCCGGTCGTGACGGTCCATACCTATTCGTGGGGACATTATTTGCGTCTATAACGTTATATATCCTATCCTAAGGCAACCTCACACCTCGGATGTAGTATTTTACAACATTCCTGGCGGGGCGGCCCCTACTTCTCGGTTGGAACATTATATATGTCTATAACTCAATATAACCCAACCTAACGCATCTAGCCCCTGGCTGGTAATGTTTTACAGAATCCCGGTCGTGTCGGCACGTACCTCTCCGTGGGAACATTATATACGTCTATAACGTTATATATCCTAACCTAAGGTAGCCTAACATTTCGGATGCAGTATTTTACAACATACCTGGCGGGTCGGCCCCTACTTCTCGGTTAGAACATTATATAGGTCTATAACGTAATATAACGTAACCTAACCCATCTAGGCCCTGGCTGGTAATGTTTTACATAATCCCGGTCGTGTCGGTCCGTGCCTCTCCGTGGGAACATTATATACGTCTATAACGTTATATATCCTAACCTAAGGCAGCCTAACTTCTCGTATGTAGTATTTTACAACATTCCTGGCGGGTCGGCCCCTACTTCTCGGTGGGAACGTTATATACGTCTATAACGTAAGATAACCTAACCTAAGGCAACCTAACACCTCGGATGTAGTATTTTACAACACTCCAGGCGGGTCGGCCCCTACATTTCGGTGGGAACATTATATACGTCTATAACGTAATATAACATAATCTAACCCATCTAGCCTCTCGCTGGTAATGTTTTAGAGTATCCCGGTCGTGTCGGCCCAGACCTGTCCGTGGGAACATTATATACGTCTATAGCGTTATATATACTAACCTAAGGCAGCCTAATATCTCGGATGTAGTATTTTAAAACATTCCTGTCGGGTCGGCCCGTACTTCTCGGTGGGAACGTTATATACGTCTATAACGTAAGATAACCTAACCTAACCCATCTAGCCCCTCGCTGGTAATGTTTTACAGAATCCCGGTCCTGTCGGCCCGTACCTCTCTGTGGGAATATTATATACGTCTATAACGTTATTTATCCTAACCTAAGACAACCTAACTCCTGGGATGTAGTATTTTACAACACTCCAGGCCGGTCGGCCCCTCCTTCTCGGTGGGAACATTATATACGTCTATAACGTAATAAAACATAACGTAACCCATGTAGGTCCTCGCTGGGAATGTTTTGTAGAATCCCGTTCGTGTAGAACCGTACGTCTCGGTGGGAACATTATATACGTCTATAACGTTATATATCCTAACCTAAGGCAATCTAACATGTCGGATGTAGTATTTTACAACATTCCTGGCGGGTCGGCCCGTACTTCTCGGTGGGAACGTTATATACGTCTATAGCGAGAGATAACGTATCCTAACTCATCTAGCTCCTCGCTGGTAATGTTTTACAGAATCCCGGTCCTGTCGGCCCGTACCTCTCTGTGGGAACTTTATATACGTCTATAACGTTATATATCCTGACCTAAGGCAACCTCACTCTTCGGATGTAGTATTTTACAACCTTCCTGGCGGGCCGGTCCACACTTCTCGGCGGGACAGTTATATACGTCTATAACGTAATATAACCTTACCTAACCCATCTAGGTCCTCGCTGGGAATGTTTTGTAGAATCCCGTTCGTGTAGCCCTGTACGTCTCGGTGGGAACATTATATACATCTATAACGTTATATATCCTAACCTAAGGCAATCTAACATCTCGGATGTAGTATTTTACAACAATCCTGGCGGGGCGGCGGCTATTTCTCGGTGGGAACATTATATACCTCTGTAAAGTAATCTAACCTAACCTAACCCATCTAGCCCCTGGCTGGTAATGTTTTACAAAATCCCGGTCGTGTCGGCCCAGACCTGTCCGTGGGAACATTATATACGTCTATAGCGTTATATATACTAGCCTACGGCAGCCTAACTTCTCGTATGTAGTATTTTACAACATTCCTGGCGGGTCGGCCCCTACTTCTCGGTGGGAACGTTATATACGTCTAAAACGTAAGATAACCTAACCTAACCCATCTAGCCCCTCGCTGGTAATGTTTTACCGTATCCCGGTCGTTTCGGCCCAGACCTGTCCGTGGGAACATTATATACGTCCATAGCGTTATATATACTAACCTACGGCAGCCTAACATGTCGGATGTAGTATTTTACAACATTCCTGGCGGGTCGGCCCGTACTTCTCGGTGGGAACATTATAAACGTTTATAACGTAATATAACCTAACCTAACCCATCTAGCTCCTCGCTGGGAATGTTTTGTAGAATCCCGTTCGTGTAGCCCTGTACGTCTCGGTGGGAACATTATATACGTCTATAGCGTTATATACCCTAACCTAAGGAAACCTAACACCTCGAATGTAGTATTTTACAACACTCCTGGCGGGTCAGCCCCTACATCTCAGTGGGAACGTTGTATACGTCTATAACGTAATATAACCTAACTTAACCCATGTAGGTCCTCGCTGGGAATGTTTTGTAGAATCCCGTTCGTGTAGCCCTGTACGTCTCGGTTGGAACATTATATACTTCTCTAACGTAATCTAACCTAACCTAACCCATCTAGCCTCTGGCTGGTAATGTTTTACAGAATCGCGGACGTGTCGGACCAGACCTGTCCGTGGGAACATTATATACGTCTATAGCGTTATATATACTAACCTACGGCAGCCTAACATCTCGGAAGTAGTATTTTACAACATTCCTGGCGGGTCGGCCCCTACTTCTCGGTGGGAACGGTATATACGTCTATAACGTAAGATAACCTAACCTAACCCATCTAGCCCCTCGCTGGTAATGTTTTACAGAATCCCGGTCCTGTCGGCCCAGATCTGTCCGCGGGAACATTATATACGTCTATAGCGTTACATATACTAACCTAAGGCAATCTAACATCTCTGATGTTTTATTTTACAACAATCCTGGCGGGGCGGCGGCTACTTCTCGGTGGGAACATTATATAATTCTGTAACGTAATCTAACCTAAGCTAACACATCTAGCCCGTGGCTGGTAATGTTTTACAGAATCCCGGTCGTGTCGGCCCAGACCTGTCCGTGGGAACATTATATACGTCGATAGCTTTATATATACTAACCTACGGCAGCCTAACACCTCGGATGTAGTATTTTACAACATTCCTGTCGGGTTGGCCCCTACTTCTCGGTGGGAACGTTATATACGTCTATAACGTAAGATAACCTAACCTAAGGCAACCTAACACCTCGGATGTAGTATTTTACAACACTCCAGGCGGGTCGGCCCCTACATTTCGGTGGGAACATTATATACGTCTATAACGTAATATAACATAATCTAACCCATCTAGCCTCTCGCTGGTAATGTTTTAGAGTATCCCGGTCGTGTCGGCCCAGACCTGTCCGTGGGAACATTATATACGTCTATAGCGTTATATATACTAACCTAAGGCAGCCTAATATCTCGGATGTAGTATTTTAAAACATTCCTGTCGGGTCGGCCCGTACTTCTCGGTGGGAACGTTATATACGTCTATAACGTAAGATAACCTAACCTAACCCATCTAGCCCCTCGCTGGTAATGTTTTACAGAATCCCGGTCCTGTCGGCCCGTACCTCTCTGTGGGAATATTATATACGTCTATAACGTTATTTATCCTAACCTAAGACAACCTAACTCCTCGGATGTAGTATTTTACAACACTCCAGGCGGGTCGGCCCCTACTTCTCGGTGGGAACATTATATACGTCTATAACGTAGTAAAACCTAACCTAACCCATGTAGGTCCTCGCTGGGAATGTTTTGTAGAATCCCGTTCGTGTAGAACCGTACGTCTCGGTGGGAACATTATATACGTCTATAACGATATATATCCTAACCTAAGGCAATCTAACATCTCGGATGTAGTATTTTACAACAATTCTGGCGTGTTGGCCCCTACTTCTCTGTGGGAACATTATATACGTCCATAACATAATATAACCTAACCTAACCCATCTGGCACCTCGCTGGTAATGTTTTACAGAATCCCGGTCGTGTCGGTCCGTACCTCTCCGTGGGAACATTATATACGTCTATAACGTTATATATCCTAACCTAAGGCAACCTCACACCTCGGATGTAGTATTTTACAACATTCCTGGCGGGCCGGCCCCTACATCTCGGTGGGAACATTATATACGTCTATAACGTAATATAACCTAACCTAACCCATCTAGCACCTGGCTGGTAATGTTTTACAGAATCCCGGTCGTGACGGTCCGTACATCTTCGTGGGGACATTATATGCGTCTATAACGTTATATATCCTAACCTAAGGCAACCTCACACCTCGGATGTAGTATTTTACAACATTCCTGGCGGGCCGGCCCCTACTTCTCGGTGGGAACATTATATACGTCTATAACGTAATATAACCTATCCTAACCCATCTAGCCCCTAGCTGGTAATGTTTTACAGAATCCCGGTCGTGTCGGCACGTACCTCTCCGTGGGAACATTATATACGTCTATAACGTTATATATCCTAACCTAAGGCAACCTCACTCCTCGGATGTAGAATATTACAACATTCCTGGCGGGTCGGCCACTATTCCTCGGTGGGAACGTTATATGCGTCTATAACATAATATAACCTAACCTAACCCATCTGGCCCCTCGCTGGTAATGTTTTACAGAATCCCGGTCCTGTCGGCCCGTACCTCTCCGTGGGAACATTATATACGTCTATAACGTTATATATCCTAACCTAAGGCAACCTCACACCTCGGATGTAGTATTTTACAACATACCTGGCGGGTCGGTCCCTACTTCTCGGTTGGAACATTATATATGTCTATAACGTAGTATAACCTAACCTAACCCATCTAGCCCCTGGGTGGTAATGTTTTAGAGAATCCCGGCCGTGTCGGACCGTACCTCTACGTGGAGACATTAGGTACGTCTATAACGTTATATATCCTAACCTAAGGCAACCTCACTCCTCGGATGTAGTATTTTACAACATTCCTTACGGGCCGGCCGCTACGTCTCTGTGGGAACATATACGTCTATAACGTAATATAACCCAACCTAACCCATCTAGCCACTGGCTGGTAATGTTTTGCAGAATCCCGGTCGCGACGGCCCGTACACTTTCGCGGGAACATTATATACGTCTATAACGTTATATATCCTAACCTAAGGCAACCTCACTCCTCGGATGTAGTATTTTACAAAATTCCTGGCGGGTCGGCCAGTATTTCTCGGTGGGAACATTATATACGTTTATAACGTAATATAACCTAACCTAACCCACCTAGCCCCTCGCTGGTAATGTTTTACAAAATCCCGGTCGTGTCGGCCCGTACCTCTCCGTGGGAACATTATATACGTCTATACCGTTATATATCCTAACCTAAGGCAACCTCACTAGTCGGATGTAGTATTTTAGAACATTCCTGGCTGGTCGTCCCCTACTTCTCGGTGGGAACGTTATATACGTCTACAACGTAATATAACCTAACCTAACCCATCTAGCACCTCGCTGGTGTTGTTTTACAGAATCCCGGTCGTGTCGGTCCGTGCCTCTCCGTGGGAACATTATATACGTCTATAAAGTTATATATCCTAACCTAAAGCAACCTAACATCTCGGATGTAGTATTTTACAACATACCTGGCGGGTCGGCCCCTACTTATCGGTTGGAACATTATATAGGTCTATAACGTAATATAACCTAACCTAACCCATCTAGCCCCTGGCTGGTAATGTTTTACATAATCCCGGTCGTGTCGGTCCGTGCCTCTCCGTGGGAACATTATATACGTCTATAACGTTATATATCCTAACCTAAGGCAACCTCACTCCCCGGATGTAGTATTTTACAACATTCGTGGCGGGTCGGCCCCTACTTCTCGATGGGAACGTTATGTACGTCTATAACGTAATATAACCTAACCTACCCCATCTAGCCCCTCGCTGGGAATTTTTTACAGAATCCCGTTCGTGTAGACACGTACGTCTCGATGGGTACATTATATACGTCTGTAACGTTATATATCCTAACCTAAGGCAATCTAACATCTCGGATGTATTATTTTACAACAATTCTGGCGTGTTGGCCCCTACTTCTCTGTGGGAACATTATATACGTCCATAACATAATATAACCTAACCTAACCCATCTGGCACCTCGCTGGTAATGTTTTACAGAATCCCGGTCGTGTCGGTCCGTACCTCTCCGTGGGAACATTATATACGTCTATAACGTTATTATATATCCTAACCTAAGGCAACCTCACACCTCGGATGTAGTATTTTACAACATACCTGGCGGGTCGGCCCCTACTTATCGGTTGGAACATTATATAGGTCTATAACGTAATATAACCCAACCTAACCCATCTAGCCTCTGGCTGGTAATGTTTTGCAGAATCCCGGTCGCGACGGCCCGTACACTTTCGCGGGAACATTATATACGTCTATAACGTTATATATCCTAACCTAAGGCAACCTCACTCCTCGGATGTAGTATTTTACAACATACCTGGCGGGTCGGCCCCTACTTCTCGGTTGGAACATTATATTGGTCTATAACGTAATATAACCAAACCTAACCCATCTAGCCCCTGGCTGGTAATGTTTTACATAATCACGGTCGTGTCGGTCCGTGCCTCTCCGTGGGAACATTATATACGTCTATAACGTTATATATCCTAACCTAAAGCAACCTAACATCTCGGATGTAGTGTTTTACAACATACCTGGCGGGGCGGCCCCTACTTCTCGGTTGGAACATTATATAGGTCTATAACGTAATATAACCTAACCTAACCCATCTAGCCCCTGGCTTGTAATGTTTTACAGAATCCCGGTCGTGACGGCGCGTACCATTTCGTGGGAACATTATATACGTCTATAACGTTATATATCCTATCCTAAGGCAACCTCACACCTCGGATGTAGTATTTTACAACATTCCTGGCGGGTCGGCCCCTACTTCTCGATGGGAACGTTATATACGTCTACAACGTAATATAACCTAACCTAACCCATCTAGCACCTCGCTGGTGTTGTTTTACAGAATCCCGGTCGTGTCGGTCCGTGCCTCTCCGTGGGAACATTATATACGTCTATAAAGTTATATATCCTAACCTAAAGCAACCTAACATCTCGGATGTACTATTTTACAACAATTCTGGCGTGTTGGCCCCTACTTCTCGGTAGGAACATTATATACGTCCATAACGTAATATAACCTAACCTAACCCATCCAGCCACTCGCTGGTAATGTTTTACAGAATCCCGGTCGGGTCGGCCCGTACCTCTCCGTGGGAACATTATAAACGTCTATAGCGTTATATATCCTAACCTAAGGCAGCCTAATAACTCGGATGTAGTATATTACAACATTCCTGGCGGGTCGGCCACTATTTCTCGGTGGGAACATTATATACGTCTATAACGTAATATAACCTAACCTAACCCATCTGGCCCCTCGCTGGTAATGTTTTAGAGAATCCCGGCCGTGTCGGACCGCACCTCTACGTGGACACATTAGGTACGTCTATAACGTTATATATCCTAACCTAAAGCAACCTAATACTTCGGATGTAGTATATTACAACATTCCTGGCGGGTCGGCCACTATTTCTCGGTGGGAACGTTATATACGTCTATAACGTAATATATCCTAACCTAACCCATCTATCCCCTGGCTGGTAATGCTTTACAGAATCCCGGTCGTGACGGTCCATACCTATTCGTGGGGACATTATTTGCGTCTATAACGTTATATATCCTATCCTAAGGCAACCTCACACCTCGGATGTAGTATTTTACAACATTCCTGGCGGGGCGGCCCCTACTTCTCGGTTGGAACATTATATATGTCTATAACTCAATATAACCCAACCTAACGCATCTAGCCCCTGGCTGGTAATGTTTTACAGAATCCCGGTCGTGTCGGCACGTACCTCTCCGTGGGAACATTATATACGTCTATAACGTTATATATCCTAACCTAAGGTACCTAACATTTCGGATGCAGTATTTTACAACATACCTGGCGGGTCGGCCCCTACTTCTCGGTTAGAACATTATATAGGTCTATAACGTAATATAACGTAACCTAACCCATCTAGCCCCTGGCTGGTAATGTTTTACATAATCCCGTCGTGTCGGTCCCGTGCCTCTCCGTGGGAACATTATATACGTCTATAACGTTATATATCCTAACCTAAGGCAACCTCACTCCTCGGATGTAGTACTCTGAGATAGCGCGTGGCGGGTCGGCCCCTACTTCTCGATGGGAACGTTATGTACGTCTATAACGTAATATAACCTAACCTACCCCATCTAGCCCCTCGCTGGGAATTTTTTACAGAATCCCGTTCGTGTAGACACGTACGTCTCGATGGGTACATTATATACGTCTGTAACGTTATATATCCTAACCTAAGGCAATCTAACATCTCGGATGTAGTATTTTACAACAATTCTGGCGTGTTGGCCCCTACTTCTCTGTGGGAACATTATATACGTCCATAACATAATATAACCTAACCTAACCCATCTGGCACCTCGCTGGTAATGTTTTACAGAATCCCGGTCGTGTCGGCACGTACCTCTCCGTGGGAACATTATATATGTCTATAACGTTATATGTCCTAACCTAAAGCAACCTAACACTTCGGATGTAGTATAGTACAACATTCCTGGCGGGTCGGCCACTATTTCTCGGTGGGAACGTTATATACGTCTATAACGTAATATGACCTAACCTAACCCTTCAGGCCCCTCGCTGGTAATGTTTTACAGAATCCCGGTCCTGTCGGACCGTACCTCTCCGTGGGAACATTATATACGTCTATAACGTTATAATTCCTAACCTAAGGCAACCTAATACTTCGGATGTAGTATATTACAACATTCCTGGCGGGTCGGCCACTATTTCTCGGTGGGAACGTTATATACGTCTATAACGTAATATATCCTAACCTAACCCATCTAGCCCCTGGCTGGTAATGCTTTACAGAATCCCGGTCGTGACGGTCCATACCTCTTCGTGGGGATATTATATGCGTCTATAACGTTATATATCCTATCCTAAGGCAACCTCACACCTCGGATGTAGTATTTTACAACATTCCTGGCGGGGCGGCCCCTACTTCTCGGTTGGAACATTATATATGTCTATAACGTAATATAACCTAGCCTAACCCATCTATCCCCTGGGTGGTAATGTTTTACAGAATCCCGTTCGTGGAGCCCCGTACCTCTTCGTGGGAACATTATATACGTCTATAACGTTATATATCCTAACCTAAGGCAACCTCACACCTCGGATGTAGTATTTTACAACATACCTGGCGGGTCGGCCATACTTCTCGGTTGGAACATTATATAGGTCTATAACTTAATATAACCCAACCTAACGCATCTAGCCCCTGGCTGGTAATGTTTTACAGAATCCCGGTCGTGTCGGCACGTACCTCTCCGTGGGAACATTATATACGTCTATAACGTTATATATCCTAACCTAAAGCAACCTAACACTTCGGATGTAGTATATTACAACTTTCCTGGCGGGTCGGCCACTATTTCTCGGTGGGAACGTTATATACGTCTATAACGTAATATGACCTAACCTAACCCATCAGGCCCCTCGCTGGTAATGTTTTACAGAATGCCGGTCCTGTCGGACCGTACCTCTCCGTGGGAACATTATATACGTCTATAACGTTATATATCCTAACCTAAGGTAGCCTAACATTTCGGATGTAGTATTTTACAACATTCCTGGCGGGGCGGCCCCTACTTCTCGGTTGGAACATTATATATGTCTATAACGTAATATAACCTAACCTAACCCATCTAGCCCCTGGGTGGTAATGTTTTACAGAATCCCGTTCGTGGAGCCCCGTACCTCTTCGTGGGAACATTATATACGTCTATAACGTTATATATCCTAACCTAAGGCAACCTCACACCTCGGATGTAGTATTTTACAACATACCTGGCGGGTCGGCCCTACTTCTCGGTTGGCACATTATATAGGTCTATAACTTAATATAACCCAACCTAACGCATCTAGCCCCTGGCTGGTAATGTTTTACAGAATCCCGGTCGTGTCGGCACGTACCTCTCCGTGGGAACATTATATACGTCTATAACGTTATATATCCTAACCTAAAGCAACCTAACACTTCGGATGTAGTATATTACAACATTCCTGGCGGGTCGGCCACTATTTCTCGGTGGGAACGTTATATACGTCTATAACGCAATATGACCTAACCTAACCCATCAGGCCCCTCGCTGGTAATGTTTTACAGAATGCCGGTCCTGTCGGACCGTACCTCTCCGTGGGAACATTATATACGTCTATAACGTTATATATCCTAGCCTAAGGCAACATAACACCTCGGATGTAGTATGTTACAACATACCTGGCGGGTCGGCCCCTACTTCTCGATGGGAACGTTATATACGTCTATAACGTAATATAGCCTAACCTAACCCATCTAGCCCCTCGCTGGTAATGTTTTACAGAATCCCGGTCGTGACGGTCCGTGCCTCTCCGTGGGAACATTATATACGTCTATAACGTTATATATCCTAACCTAAAGCAACCTAACACTTCGGATGTAGTATATTACAACATTCCTGGCGGGTCGGCCACTATTTCTCGGTGGGAACGTTATATACGTCTATAACGCAATATGACCTAACCTAACCCATCTAGCCCCTCGCTGGGAATGTTTTACAGAATCCCGGTCCTGTCGGCCCGTACCTCTCCGTGGAACATTATATACGTCTATAGCGTTATATATACTAACCTACGGCAGGCTAACATCTCGGATGTAGTATTTCACAACATTCCTGGCGGGTCGGCTCCTACTTCTCGGTGGGTACGTTATATACGTTTATAACGTAAGATAACCTAACCTAACCCATCTAGACCCACGCTGGTAATGTTTTACAGAATCCCGGTCGTGTCGGCCCAGACTTGTCCGTCTGAACATTATATACGTCTAAAGCGTTATATATACTAACCTACGGCAGCCTAACATCTCGGATGTAGTATTTTACAACATTCCTGGCGGGTCGGCCCGTACTTCTCGGTGGGAACGTTATATACGTTTATAACGTAAGATAACCAAACCTAACTCATCTAGCCCCTCGCTGGTAATGTTTTACAGTATCCCGGTCGTGTCGGCCCAGACCTGTCCGTGGGAACATTATTTACGTCTATAGCGTTATATACGCTAACCTAAGGCAGCCTAACATGTCGGATGTAGTATTTTACAACATTCCTGGCGGGCCTGCCCCTACTTCTCGGTTGGAACATTATATATGTCTATAACGTAGTATAACCTAACCTAACCCATCTAGCCCCTGGGTGGTAATGTTTTAGAGAATCCCGGCCGTGTCGGACCGTACCTCTACGTGGAGACATTAGGTACGTCTATAACGTTATATATCCTAACCTAAGGCAACCTCACTCCTCGGATGTAGTATTTTACAACATTCCTTGCGGGCCGGCCGCTACGTCTCTGTGGGAACATATACGTCTATAACGTAATATAACCCAACCTAACCCATCTAGCCTCTGGCTGGTAATGTTTTGCAGAATCCCGGTCGCGACGGCCCGTACACTTTCGCGGGAACATTATATACGTCTATAACGTTATATATCCTAACCTAAGGCAACCTCACTCCTCGGATGTAGTATTTTACAACATACCTGGCGGGTCGGCCCCTACTTCTCGGTTGGAACATTATATTGGTCTATAACGTAATATAACCAAACATAACCCATCTAGCCCCTGGCTGGTAATGTTTTACATAATCACGGTCGTGTCGGTCCGTGCCTCTCCGTGGGAACATTATATACGTCTATAACGTTATATATCCTAACCTAAAGCAACCTAACATCTCGGATGTAGTGTTTTACAACATACCTGGCGTGTTGGCCCCTACTTCTCGGTAGGAACATTATATACGTCCATAACGTAATATAACCTAACCTAACCCATCCAGCCACTCGCTGGTAATGTTTTACAGAATCCCGGTCGGGTCGGCCCGTACCTCTCCGTGGGAACATTATAAACGTCTATAGCGTTATATATCCTAACCTAAGGCAGCCTAATATTTCGGATGTAGTATATTACAACATTCCTGGCGGGTCGGCCACTATTTCTCGGTGGGAACATTATATACGTCTATAACGTAATATAACCTAACCTAACCCATCTGGCCCCTCGCTGGTAATGTTTTAGAGAATCCCGGCCGTGTCGGACCGCACCTCTACGTGGACACATTAGGTACGTCTATAACGTTATATATCCTAACCTAAAGCAACCTAATACTTCGGATGTAGTATATTACAACATTCCTGGCGGGTCGGCCACTATTTCTCGGTGGGAACGTTATATACGTCTATAACGTAATATATCCTAACCTAACCCATCTATCCCCTGGCTGGTAATGCTTTACAGAATCCCGGTCGTGACGGTCCATACCTCTTCGTGGGGACATTATATGCGTCTATAACGTTATATATCCTATCCTAAGGCAACCTCACACCTCGGATGTAGTATTTTACAACATTCCTGGCGGGGCGGCCCCTACTTCTCGGTTGGAACATTATATATGTCTATAACTTAATATAACCCAACCTAACGCATCTAGCCCCTGGCTGGTAATGTTTTACAGAATCCCGGTCGTGTCGGCACGTACCTCTCCGTGCGAACATTATATACGTCTATAACGTTATATATCCTAACCTAAAGCAACCTAACACTTCGGATGTAGTATATTACAACATTCCTGGCGGGTCGGCCACTATTTCTCGGTGGGAACGTTATATACGTCTATAACGTAATATGACCTAACCTAACCCATCAGGCCCCTCGCTGGTAATGTTTTAAAGAATGCCGGTCCTGTCGGACCGTACCTCTCCGTGGGAACATTATATACGTCTATAACGTTATATATCCTAACCTAAGGTAGCCTAACATTTCGGATGCAGTATTTTACAACATACCTGGCGGGTCGGCCCCTACTTCTCGGTTAGAACATTATATAGGTCTATAACGTAATATAACGTAACCTAACCCATCTAGCCCCTGGCTGGTAATGTTTTACATAATCCCGGTCGTGTCGGTCCGTGCCTCTCCGTGGGAACATTATATACGTCTATAACGTTATATATCCTAACCTAAGGCAACCTCACTCCTCGGATGTAGTATTTTACAACATTCGTGGCGGGTCGGCCCTACTTCTCGGTTGGCACATTATATAGGTCTATAACTTAATATAACCCAACCTAACGCATCTAGCCCCTGGCTGCTAATGTTTTACAGAATCCCGGTCGTGTCGGCACGTACCTCTCCGTGGGAACATTATATACGTCTATAACGTTATATATCCTAACCTAAAGCAACCTAACACTTCGGATGTAGTATATTACAACTTTCCTGGCGGGTCGGCCACTATTTCTCGGTGGGAACGTTATATACGTCTATAACGTAATATGACCTAACCTAACCCATCAGGCCCCTCGCTGGTAATGTTTTACAGAATGCCGGTCCTGTCGGACCGTACCTCTCCGTGGGAACATTATATACGTCTATAACGTTATATATCCTAACCTAAGGTAGCCTAACATTTCGGATGTAGTATTTTACAACATTCCTGGCGGGGCGGCCCCTACTTCTCGGTTGGAACATTATATATGTCTATAACGTAATATAACCTAACCTAACCCATCTAGCCCCTGGGTGGTAATGTTTTACAGAATCCCGTTCGTGGAGCCCCGTACCTCTTCGTGGGAACATTATATACGTCTATAACGTTATATATCCTAACCTAAGGCAACCTCACACCTCGGATGTAGTATTTTACAACATACCTGGCGGGTCGGCCCTACTTCTCGGTTGGAACATTATATAGGTCTATAACTTAATATAACCCAACCTAACGCATCTAGCCCCTGGCTGGTAATGTTTTACAGAATCCCGGTCGTGTCGGCACGTACCTCTCCGTGGGAACATTATATACGTCTATAACGTTATATATCCTAACCTAAAGCAACCTAACACTTCGGATGTAGTATACTACAACATTCCTGGCGGGTCGGCCACTATTTCTCGGTGGGAACGTTATATACGTCTATAACGCAATATGACCTAACCTAACCCATCAGGCCCCTCGCTGGTAATGTTTTACAGAATGCCGGTCCTGTCGGACCGTACCTCTCCGTGGGAACATTATATACGTCTATAACGTTATATATCCTAACCTAAGGTAGCCTAACATTTCGGATGTAGTATTTTACAACATACCTGGCGGGTCGGCCCCTACTTCTCGAGGGGAACGTTATATACGTCTATAACGTAATATAACCTAACCTAACCCATCTACCCCCTCGCTAGTAATGTTTTACAGAATCCCGGTACTGTCGGCCCGTACCTCTCCGTGGGAACATTATAAACGTCTATAACGTTATATATCCTAACCTAAGGTAGCCTGACACCTCGGATGTAGTATGTTACAACATTCCTGGCAGGTCGGCCCCTACTTCTCGGTTGGAACATTATATAGGTCTATAACTTAATATAACCCAACCTAACGCATCTAGCCCCTCGCTGGTAATGTTTTACAGAATCCCGGTCGAGTCGGCCCGTACCGCTCCGTGGGAACATTATATACGTCTATAACGTTATATATCCTAGCCTAAGGCAACATAACACCTCGGATGTAGTATGTTACAACATACCTGGCGGGTCGGCCCCTACTTCTCGATGGGAACGTTATATACGTCTATAACGTAATATAGCCTAACCTAACCCATCTAGCCCCTCGCTGGTAATGTTTTACAGAATCCCGGTCGTGACGGTCCGTGCCTCTCCGTGGGAACATTATATACGTCTATAACGTTATATATCCTAACCTAAAGCAACCTAACACTTCGGATGTAGTATATTACAACATTCCTGGCGGGTCGGCCACTATTTCTCGGTGGGAACGTTATATACGTCTATAACGTAATATGACCTAACCTAACCCATCAGGCCCCTCGCTGGTAATGTTTTACAGAATCCCGGTCCTGTCGGACCGTACCTCTCCGTAGGAACATTATATACGTCTATAACGCTATATATCCTAACCTAAGGCAACCTCACACCTCGGATGTAGTATTTTACAACATTCCTGGCGGGCCGACCCCTACATCTCGGTGGAAACGTTATATACGTCTATAACGTAATATAACCTAACCTAACCCATCTAGCCCCTGGCTGGTAATGTTTTACAGAATCCCGGCCGTGACGGTCCATACCTCTTCGTGGGGACATTATATGCGTCTATAACGTTATATATCCTAACCTAAGGCAAACTCACACCTCGGATGTAGTATTTTACAACATTCCTGGCGGGGCGGCCCCTACTTCTCGGTTGGAACATTATATATGTCTATAACGTAATATAACCTAACCTAACTCATCTAGCCCCTGGGTGGTAATGTTTTACAGAATCCCGTTCGTGGAGCCCCGTACCTCTTCGTGGGAACATTATATACGTCTATAACGTTATATATACTAACCTAAGGCAACCTCACACCTCGGATGTAGTATTTTACAACATACCTGGCGGGTCGGCCCCTACTTCTCGGTTGGAACATTATATAGGTCTATAGCTTAATATAACCCAACCTAACGCATCTAGCCCCTGGCTGGTAATGTTTTGCAGAATCCCGGTACTGTCGGCCCGTGCCTCTCCGTGAGAACATTATAAACGTCTATAACGTTATATATCCTAACCTAAGGTAGCCTAACACCTCGTATGTAGTATGTTACAACATTCCTGGCAGGTCGGCCCCTACTTCTCGGTGGGAACGTTATATACCTCTATAGCGTTATATATCCCAACCTAAGGCAGCCTAACATTTCGGATGTAGTATTTTACAACATTCCTGGCGGGTCGGACACTATTTTTCGGGGGGAACGTTATATACGTCTATAACGTAATATAACCTAACCTAACCCATCTAGCCCCTCGCTGGGAATGTTTTACAGAATCCCGGTCCTGTCGGCCCGTACCTCTCCGTGGAACATTATATACGTCTATAGCGTTATATATACTAACCTACGGCAGGCTAACATCTCGGATGTAGTATTTCACAACATTCCTGGCGGGTCGGCTCCTACTTCTCGGTGGGTACGTTATATACGTTTATAACGTAAGATAACCTAACCTAACCCATCTAGACCCACGCTGGTAATGTTTTACAGAATCCCGGTCGTGTCGGCCCAGACTTGTCCGTCTGAACATTATATACGTCTAAAGCGTTATATATACTAACCTACGGCAGCCTAACATCTCGGATGTAGTATTTTACAACATTCCTGGCGGGTCGGCCCGTACTTCTCGGTGGGAACGTTATATACGTTTATAACGTAAGATAACCAAACCTAACTCATCTAGCCCCTCGCTGGTAATGTTTTACAGTATCCCGGTCGTGTCGGCCCAGACCTGTCCGTGGGAACATTATTTACGTCTATAGCGTTATATACGCTAACCTAAGGCAGCCTAACATGTCGGATGTAGTATTTTACAACATTCCTGGCGGGCCTGCCCCTACTTCTCGGTGGGAACATTATATATGTCTATAAAGTAATCTAACTAAACCTGACCCATCTAGCCCCTCGCTGGTAATGTTTTACAGAATCCCGGTCGTGACGGTCCGTGCCTCTCCGTGGAATTATTATATACGTCTATAACGTTATATATCCTAACCTAAAGCAACCTAATACTTCGGATGTAGTATATTACAACATTCCTGGCGGGTCGGCCACTATTTCTCGGTGGGAACGTTATATACGTCTATAACGTAATATGACCTAACCTAACCCATCAGGCCCCTCGCTAGTAATGTTTTACAGAATCCCGGTACTGTCGGCCCGTACCTCTCCGTGGGAACATTATATACGTCTATAACGTTATGTATCATAACCTAATGCAACCTCACATCTCGGATGTAATATTTTACAACATTCCTAGCGGGCCGACCCCTACTTCTCGGTGGGAACATTATATACGTCTATAACGTAAGATAACCTAACCTAACCCATCTAGCCCCTCGCTGGTAATGTTTTACAGAATCCCGGTCGTGTCGGCCCAGACCTGTCCGTCTGAACATTATATACGTCTATAGCGTTACATATCCTAACCTAAGGCAACCTAATATCTCGGATGTAGTATTTTACAAAACTCCAGGCGGGTCGGCCCCTATTTTTCGGTGGGATCATTATATACGTCCGTAACGTAACATAACCTAACCTAACCCATCTAGCCCCTCGCTGGTAATGTTTTACAGAATCCCGGTCCTGTCGGCTGGTAACTCTCTGTGGGAACATTATATTCTTCTATAACGTTATATATCCTGACCTAAGGCAACCCCACTTCTCGGATGTTGTATTTTACAACATTCCTGGCGGGCCGGCCCCCACTTCTCGGTGGGAACGTTATATACGTCTATAACGTAATATAACCTATCCTAACCCATCTAGCGCCTCGCTGGTAATGTTTTACAGTATCCCGGTCGTATCGGCCCAGACCTGTCCGTGGGAACATTATATACGTCTATAGGGTTATATATAGTGACCTACGGCAACCTCACTCCTCGGATGTAGTATTTTAGAAGAATCCTGGCTGGTCGGCCCGTACTGCTCGGTGGGAACGTTATATACGTCTATAACGTAATATAACCTATCCTAACCCATCTAGCGCCTCGCTGGTAATGTTTTACAGCATCCCGATCATTTCGGCCCAGACCTGTCCATGGGAACATTATATACGTCTATAGCGTTATATATCCTAACCTAAGGAAACCTAACACCTCGAATGTAGTATTTTACAACACTTCTGGCGGGTCAGGCCCTACAACTCGGTGGGAACGTTATATACGTCTATAGCGTTATATATCCTAACCTAAGGCAACCTAACACCTCGAATGAAGTATTTTACAACACTCCTGGCGGGTCAGCCCCTACATCTCGGTGGGAACGTTATATACGTTTATAACGTAAGATAACCTAACCTAACCCATCTAGCACCTCGCTGGTAATGTTTTACAGAATCCCTGTCGTGTCGGCCCAGACTTGTCCGTGGGAACATTATATACGTCTATAGCGTTATATACACTAACCTAAGGCAGCCTAACATCTCGGATGAAGTATTTTACAGCATTCCTGGCGGGTCGGCCCGTACTTCTCGATGGGAACGTTATATACGTTTATAACGTAAGATAACCTAACCTAACCCATCTAGCCCCCCGCTGCTAACGTTTTACAGAATCGCGGCCATGTCGGACCGTACCTCTCCGTCGGAAAATTATATACGTCTATAGCGTTATATATACTAATCTAAGGCAGCCTAAAATCTCGGATGTAGTATTTTACAACATTCCTGGCTGGACGGCCGTACTTCTCGGTGGGAACGTTATATACGTCTATAGCGTAAGATAACCTAACCTAACCCATATAGACCCTCGCTCGTAATGTTTCACAGAATCCAGGTCGTGTTGGCCCAGACCTGTTCGTGGGAACATTATATACGTCTATAGCGTTATATATACTAATCTAAGGCAGCCTAACATCTCGGATGTAGTATTTTACAACATTCCTGGCTGGACGGCCCGTACTTCTCGGTGGGAACGTTATATACGTTTATAACGTAAGATAACCTAACCTAACCCATCTAGCCCCCCGCTGGTAATGTTTTACGGAATACCGGTCCTGACGGCCCGTACCTCACCGTGGGAACATTATATACGTCTATAGCGTTACATATCCTAACCTAAGGCAACCTAATATCTCGGATGTAGTATTTTACAAAACTCCAGGCGGGTCGGCCCCTATTTTTCGGTGGGATCATTATATACGTCCGTAACGTAACATAACCTAACCTAACCCATCTAGCCCCTCGCTGGTAATGTTTTACAGAATCCCGGTCCTGTCGGCTGGTAACTCTCTGTGGGAACATTATATTCTTCTATAACGTTATATATCCTGACCTAAGGTAACCTCACTCCTCGGATGTAGTATTTTAGAAGAATCCTGGCTGGTCGGCCCCTACTTCTCGGTGGGAACGCTATATACGTCTATAACGTAAGATAACCTAACCTAACCCATCTAGCCCCTCGCTGGTAATGTTTTACAGAATCCCGGTCCTGTCGGCCCGTACCTCTCTGTGGGAACATTATATACGTCTATTACGTTATATATCCTAACCTAGGACAACCTAACACCTCGGATGAAGTATTTTACAACACTCCTGGCGGGTAGGCCCCTACTTCTCGGTGGGAGCATTATATACGTCTATAACGTAATATAACCTAACCTAACCCATGTAGGTCCTCGCTGGGAATGTTTTGTAGAATCCCGTTCGTGTAGCCCTGTACGTCTCGGTGGGAACATTATATGCGTCTATAACGTTATATATCCTAACGAAAGGCAATCTAACATCTCGGATGTAGTATTTTACAACAATCCTGGCGGGGCGGCGGCTACTTCTCGGTGGGAACATTATATACCTGTGTAAAATAATCTAACCTTACCTAACCCATCTAGCCCCTGGCTGGTAATGTTTTACAGAATCCCGGTCGTGTCGGCCCAGACCTGTCCGTGGGAACATTATATACGTCTATAGGGTTATATATACTAACCTACGGCAGTCTAACATCTCGGATGTAGTATTTTACAACATTCCTGGCGGGTCGGACCGTACTTCTCGGTGGGAACGTTATATACGTCTATAACGTAATATAACCTATCCTAACCCATCTAGCGCCTCGCTGGTAATGTTTTACAGAATCCCGGTCATTTCGGACCAGACCTGTCCATGGGAACATTATATACGTCTATAGCGTTATATATCCTAACCTAAGGAAACCTAACACCTCGAATGTAGTATTTTACAACACTTCTGGCGCGTCAGCACCTACAACTCGGTGGGAACGTTATATACGTCTATAGCGTTATATATCCTAACCTAAGGAAACCTAACACCTCGAATGTAGTATTTTACAACACTCCTGGCGGGTCAGCCCCTACATCTCGGTGGGAACGTTATATACGTCTATAGCGTTATATATCCTAACCTAAGGCAACCTAACACCTCGAATGTACAATTTTACAACACTCCTGGCGGGTCAGCCCCTACATCTTGGTGGGAACGTTATATACGTCTATAACGTAAGATAACCTAAGATAACCCATCTAGCTCCTCGCTGGTAATGTTTTACAGACTTCCGGTCCTGTCGGCCCGTACCTCTCTGTGGGAACATTATATACGTTTATAACGTTATATATACTAACCTAAGGCAATCTAACATCTCGGATGTATTATTTTACAACAATCCTGGCGGGGCGGCGGCTACTACTCGGTTGGAACATTATATACTTCTGTAACGTAATCTAACCTAACCTAACCCATCTAGCGTCTGGCTAGTAATGTTTTACAGGATCGCGGACGTGTCGGCCCAGTCCTGTCAATGGGAACATTATATACGTCTATAGCTTTATATATACTAACCTACGGCAGCCTAACATCTCGTAAGTAGTATTTTACAACATTCCTGGCGGGTCGGCCCCTACTTCTCAGTGGGAACGGTATATACGTCTATAACGTAAGATAACCTAACCTAACCCATCTAGCCCCTCGCTGGTAATGTTTTACAGTATCCCGGTCGTGTCGGCCCAGACCTGTCCGTGGGAACATTATATACGTCTATAGCGTTATATACACTAACCTATGGCAGCCTAACATGTCGGATGTAGTATTTTACAACATTCCTGGCTGGCCTGCCCCTACTTCTCGGTGGGAACATTATATATGTCTATAATGTAATCTAACTAAACCTGACCCATCTAGCCCCTCGTTGGTAATGTTTTACAGAATCCCGGTCGTGTCGGCCCAGACCTGTCCGTGGGAACATTATATACGTCTATAGCTTTATATATACTAACCTACGGCAGCCTAACACCTCGGATGTAGTATTTTACAACATTCCTGTCGGGTCGGCCCCTACTTCTCGGTGGGAACGTTATATACGTCTATAACGTAAGATAACCTAACCTAACCCATCTAGCCCCTCGCTGGTAATGTTTTACAGAATCCCGGTCCTGTCGGCCCGTACCTCTCTGTGGGAACATTATATACGTCTATTACGTTATATATCCTAACCTAAGACAACCTAACACCTCGGATGAAGTATTTTACAACCCACTGGCGGGTAGGCCCCTACTTCTCGGTGGGAACATTATATACGTCTATAACGTAATATAACCTAACCTAACCCATGTAGGTCCTCGCTGGGAATGTTTTGTAGAATCCCGTTCGTGTAGCCCTGTACGTCTCGGTGGGAACATTATATACGTCTATAACGTTATATATCCTAACCAAAGGCAATCTAACATCTCGGATGTAGTATTTTACAACAATCCTGGCGGGGCGGCGGCTACTTCTCGGAGGGAACATTATATACCTCTGTAAAGTAATCTAACCTTACCTAACCCATCTAGCCCCTGGCTGGTAATGTTTTACAGAATCCCGGTCGTGTCGTCCCAGACCTGTCCGTGGGAACATTATATACGTCTATAGGGTTATATATACTAGCCTACGGCAGCCTAACATCTCGGATGTAGTATTTTACAACACACCTGGCGGGTCGGCCCCTATTTCTCGGTGGGAACATTATATACGTCTATAACGTAATATAACCTAACCTAACCCATGTAGGTCCTCGCTGGGAATGTTTTGTAGAATCCCGTTCGTGTAGCCCTGTACGTCTCGGTGGGAACATTATATACGTCTATAACGTTATATATCCTAACCTAAGGCAATCTAACATCTAGGATGTAGTATTTTACAACAATCCTGGCGGGGCGGCGGCTACTTCTCGGTGGGAACATTATATACCTGTGTAAAGTAATCTAACCTTACCTAACCCATCTAGCCCCTGGCTGGTAATGTTTTACAGAATCCCGGTCGTGTCGTCCCAGACCTGTCCGTGGGAACATTATATACGTCCATAGCGTTATATATACTAGCCTACGGCAGCCTAATATCTCGGATGTAGTATTTTAAAACACTCCAGGCAGGTCGGCCCCTACTTCTCGGTGGGAACATTATATACGTCTATAACGTAAGATAACTTAACCTAACCTATCTAGCCCCTCGCTGGTAATGTTTTACAGTATCCCGGTCGTGTCGGCCCAGACCTGTCCGTGGGAACATTATATACGTCTATAGGGTTATATATACTAGCCTACGGCAGCCTAACATGTCGGATGTAGTATTTTACATTCCTGGCGGGTCAGCCCGTACTTCTCGGTGGGAACGTTATATACGTCTATAGCGTAAGATAACGTATCCTAACCCATTTAGCCCCTCGCTGGTAATGTTTTACAGTATTCCGGTCCTGTCGGCCCGTGCCTCTCTGTGGGAACATTATATATGTCTATAACGTTATATATCCTAACCTAAGGCAACCAAACATCTCGGATGTAGTATTTTACAATACTCCTGGCTGGTCGGCCCCTACTTCTCGGTGGGTACATTATATACGTTCATAACGTAATATAACCTAACCTAACCCATCTAGGTTCTCGCTGGGAATGTTTTGTAGAATCCCGTTCGTGTAGCCCTGTACGTCTCGGTAGGAACATTATATACGTCTATAGCGTTATATATCCTAACCTAATGCAATCTAACATCTCGGATGTAGTATTTCACAACAATCCTGGCGGGGCGGCGGCTACTTCTTGGTGGGAACATTATATACTTCTGTAACGTAATCTAACCTGACCTAACCCATCTCGCCCCTGGCTGGTGATGTTTTTCAGAATCCCGGTCGTGTCGGCCCAGACCTGTCCGTGGGAACATTATATACGTCTATAGCGTTATATATCCTAACCTAAGGCAACCAAACATCTCGGATGTAGTATTTTACAATACTCCTGGCGGGTCGGCCCCTACTTCTCGGTGGGAACATTATATACGTCTATAACGTAATATAACCTAACCTAACCCACGTAGGTCCTCGCTGGGAATGTTTTGTAGAATCCCGTTCGTGTAGCCCTGTACGTCTCGGTGGGAACATTATATACGTCTATAACGTTATATATACTAACCTAAGGCAATCTAACATCTCGGATGTAGTATTTTGCAACAATCCTGGCGGGGCGGCGGCTACTTCTCGGTGGGAACATTATATACCTCTGTAAAGTAATCTAACCTTACCTAACCCATCTAGCCCCTGGCTGGTAATGTTTTACAGAATCCCGGTCGTGTCGTCCCAGACATGTCCGTGGGAACATTATATACGTCTATAGGGTTACATATACTAGCCTACGGCAACCAAACATCTCGGATGTAATATTTTACAACATTCCTGGCGGGTCGGCCCCTACTTCTCGGTGGGAACGTTATATACGTCTATAACGTAAGATAACCTAACCTAACCCATCTAGCCCCTCGCTGGTAATGTTTTACAGTATCCCGGTCGTTTCGGCCCAGACCTGTCCGTGGGAACATTATATACGTCCATAGCGTTATATATACTAACCTACGGCAGCCTAACATGTCGGATGTAGTATTTTACAACATTCCTGGCGGGTCGGCCCGTACTTCTCGGTGGGAACGTTATATACTCCTATAGCGTAAGATAACGTATCCTAACCCATCTAGCCCCTCGCTGGTAATGTTTTATAGAATCCCGGTCTTGTCGGCCCGTACCTCTCTGTGGGAACATTATATATGTCTATAGCGTTATATATACTAACCCAAGGCAATCTAACAGTTCGGATGTAGTATTTTACAACAATCCTGGCGGGGCGGAGGCTACTTCTCGGTGGGAACATTATATACCCCTGTAAAGTAATCTAACCTAACCTAACCCATCTAGCACCTGGCTGGTAATGTTTAACAAAATCCCGGTCGTGTCGGCCCAGACCTGTCCGTGGGAACATTATATACGTCTATAGCGTTATATATACTAGCCTACGGCAGCCTAACATCTCGCATGTAGTATTTTACAATACTCCTGGCGGGTTGGCCCCTACTTCTCGGTGGGAACTTTATATACGTCTATAACGTAATATAACCTGACCTAACCCATGTAGGTCCTCGCTGGGAATGTTTTGTAGAATCCCGTTCGTGTAGCCCTGTACGTCTCGGTGGGAACATTATATACGTCTATAACGTTATATATCCTAACCTAAGGCAATCTGACATCTCGGATGTAGTATTTTACAACAATCCTGGCGGGGCGGCGGCTACTTCTCGGTGGGAACGTTATATACGTCTATAACGTAAGATAACCTAACCTAACCCATCTAGTTCTTCGCTGGGAATGTTTTGTAGAATCCCGTTCGTGTAGAACCGTACGTCTCGGTGGGAACATTATATACGTCTATAACGTTATATATCCTAACCTAAGGCAATCTAACATCTCGGATGTAGTATTTTACAACAATCCTGGCGGGGCGGCTGCTACTTCTCGGTGGGAACATTATATACTTCTGTAACGTAATCTAACCTAACCTAACCCATCTAGCCCCTGGCTGGTTATGTTTTATAGAACCCGGTCGTGTCGGACCAGACCTGTCTGTGGGAACATTATATACGTCTATAGCGTTATATATACTAGCCTACGGCAACCAAACATCTCGGATGTAGTATTTTACAACATTCCTGGCGGGTCGGCCCCTACTTCTCGGTGGGAACGTTATATACGTCTATAACGTAAGACAACCTAACCTAACCCATCTAGCTCTTCGCTGGGAATGTTTTGTAGAATCCCGTTCGTGTAGCCCTGTACGTCTCGGTAGGAACATTATATACGTCTATAGCGTTATATATCCTAACCTAATGCAATCTAACATCTCGGATGTAGTATTTCACAACAATCCTGGCGGGGCGGCGGCTACTTCTTGGTGGGAACATTATATACTTCTGTAACGTAATCTAACCTGACCTAACCCATCTCGCCCCTGGCTGGTGATGTTTTTCAGAATCCCGGTCGTGTCGGCCCAGACCTGTCCGTGGGAACATTATATACGTCTATAGCGTTATATATCCTAACCTAAGGCAACCAAACATCTCGGATGTAGTATTTTACAATACTCCTGGCGGGTCGGCCCCTACTTCTCGGTGGGAACATTATATACGTCTATAACGTAATATAACCTAACCTAACCCACGTAGGTCCTCGCTGGGAATGTTTTGTAGAATCCCGTTCGTGTAGCCCTGTACGTCTCGGTGGGAACATTATATACGTCTATAACGTTATATATACTAACCTAAGGCAATCTAACATCTCGGATGTAGTATTTTGCAACAATCCTGGCGGGGCGGCGGCTACTTCTCGGTGGGAACATTATATACCTCTGTAAAGTAATCTAACCTTACCTAACCCATCTAGCCCCTGGCTGGTAATGTTTTACAGAATCCCGGTCGTGTCGTCCCAGACCTGTCCGTGGGAACATTATATACGTCTATAGGGTTACATATACTAGCCTACGGCAACCATACATCTCGGATGTAATATTTTACAACATTCCTGGCGGGTCGGCCCCTACTTCTCGGTGGGAACGTTATATACGTCTATAACGTAAGATAACCTAACCTAACCCATCTAGCCCCTCGCTGGTAATGTTTTACAGTATCCCGGTCGTTTCGGCCCAGACCTGTCCGTGGGAACATTATATACGTCCATAGCGTTATATATACTAACCTACGGCAGCCTAACATGTCGGATGTAGTATTTTACAACATTCCTGGCGGGTCGGCCCGTACTTCTCGGTGGGAACGTTATATACGCCTATAGCGTAAGATAACGTATCCTAACCCATCTAGCCCCTCGCTGGTAATGTTTTACAGTATCCCGGTCGTTTCGGCCCAGACCTGTCCGTGGGAACATTATATACGTCCATAGCGTTATATATACTAACCTACGGCAGCCTAACATGTCGGATGTAGTATTTTACAACATTCCTGGCGGGTCGGCCCGTACTTCTCGGTGGGAACGTTATATACTCCTATAGCGTAAGATAACGTATCCTAACCCATCTAGCCCCTCGCTGGTAATGTTTTATAGAATCCCGGTCTTGTCGGCCCGTACCTCTCTGTGGGAACATTATATATGTCTATAGCGTTATATATACTAACCCAAGGCAATCTAACAGTTCGGATGTAGTATTTTACAACAATCCTGGCGGGGCGGAGGCTACTTCTCGGTGGGAACATTATATACCCCTGTAAAGTAATCTAACCTAACCTAACCCATCTAGCACCTGGCTGGTAATGTTTAACAGAATCCCGGTCGTGTCGGCCCAGACCTGTCCGTGGGAACATTATATACGTCTATAGCGTTATATATACTAGCCTACGGCAGCCTAACATCTCGCATATAGTATTTTACAATACTCCTGGCGGGTTGGCCCCTACTTCTCGGTGGGAACTTTATATACGTCTATAACGTAATATAACCTGACCTAACCCATGTAGGTCCTCGCTGGGAATGTTTTGTAGAATCCCGTTCGTGTAGCCCTGTACGTCTCGGTGGGAACATTATATACGTCTATAACGTTATATATCCTAACCTAAGGCAATCTGACATCTCGGATGTAGTATTTTACAACAATCCTGGCGGGGCGGCGGCTACTTCTCGGTGGGAACGTTATATACGTCTATAACGTAAGATAACCTAACCTAACCCATCTAGTTCTTCGCTGGGAATGTTTTGTAGAATCCCGTTCGTGTAGAACCGTACGTCTCGGTGGGAACATTATATACGTCTATAACGTTATATATCCTAACCTAAGGCAATCTAACATCTCGGATGTAGTATTTTACAACAATCCTGGCGGGGCGGCGGCTATTTCTCGGTGGGAACATTATATACCTCTGTAAAGTAATCTAACCTAACCTAACCCATCTAGCCCCTGGCTGGTAATGTTTTACAGAATCCCGATCGTGTCGGCCCAGACCTGTCCGTGGGAACATTATATACGTCTATAGCGTTATATATACTAGCCTACGGCAGCCTAACATCTCGGATATAGCATTTTACAACACTCCAGGCGGATCGGCCCCTACTTCTCGGTGGGAACATTATATACGTCTATAACGAAAGATAACCTAATCTAACCTATCTAGCCCCTCGCTGGTAATGTTTTACCGTATCCCGGTCGTTTCGGCCCAGACCTGTCCGTGGGAACATTATATACGTCCATAGCGTTATATATACTAATCTACGGCAGACTAACATGTCGGATGTAGTATTTTACAACATTCCTGGCGGGTGGGCCCGTACTTCTCGGTGGGAACGTTATATACGCCTATAGCGTAAGATAACGTATCCTAACCCATCTAGCCCCTCGCTGGTAATGTTTTACAGTATCCCGGTCGTTTCGGCCCAGACCTGTCCGTGGGAACATTATATACGTCCATAGCGTTATATATACTAACCTACGGCAGCCTAACATGTCGGATGTAGTATTTTACAACATTCCTGGCGGGTCGGCCCGTACTTCTCGGTGGGAACGTTATATACGCCTATAGTGTAAGATAACGTATCCTAACCCATCTAGCCCCTCGCTGGTAATGTTTTATAGAATCCCGGTCTTGTCGGCCCGTACCTCTCTGTGGGAACATTATATATGTCTATAGCGTTATATATACTAACCTAAGGCAATCTAACAGTTCGGATGTAGTATTTTACAACAATCCTGGCGGGGCGGAGGCTACTTCTCGGTGGGAACATTATATACCCCTGTAAAGTAATCTAACCTAACCTAATCCATCTAGCCCCTGGCTGGTAATGTTTAACAGAATCCCGGTCGTCTCGGCCCAGACCTGTCCGTGGGAACATTATATACGTCTATAGCGTTATATATACTAGCCTACGGCAGCCTAACATCTCGCATGTAGTATTTTACAACACTCCAGGCGGGTCGGCCCCTACTTCTCGGTGGGAACATTATGTACGTTTATAACGTAATATAACCTATCCTAACCCATCTAGCCCCTCGCTGGTAATGTTTTACAGAATCCCGGTCGTGTCGGCCCAGACCTGTCCGTGGGAACATTATATACGTCTATAGCGTTATATATCCTAACCTAAGGCAACCAAACACCTCGGATGTAGTATTCTACAACACTCCTGGCGGGGCGGCTGCTACTTCTCGGTGGGAACATTATATACTTCTGTAACGTAATCTAACCTAACCTAACCCATCTAGCCCCTGGCTGTTTATGTTTTACAGAACCCGGTCGTGTCGGACCAGACCTGTCTGTGGGAACATTATATACGTCTGTAGCGTTATATATCCTAACCTAAGGCAACCAAACATCTCGGATGTAGTATTTTACAATACTCCTGGCGGGTCGGCCCCTACTTCTCGGTGGGAACATTATATACGTCTATAACGTAATATAACCTAACCTAACCCATGTAGGTCCTCGCTGGGAATGTTTTGTAGAATCCCGTTCGTGTAGCCCTGTACGTCTCGGTGGGAACATTATATACGTCTATAACGTGATATATCCTAACCTAAGGCAATCTAACATCTCGGATGTAGTATTTTACGACAATCCTGGCGGGGCGGAGGCTACTTCTCGGTGGGAACATTATATACCCCTGTAAAGTAATCTAACCTAACCTAATCCATCTAGCCCCTGGCTGGTAATGTTTAACAGAATCCCGGTCGTCTCGGCCCAGACCTGTCCGTGGGAACATTATATACGTCTATAGCGTTATATATACTAGCCTACGGCAGCCTAACATCTCGCATGTAGTATTTTACAACACTCCAGGCGGGTCGGCCCCTACTTCTCGGTGGGAACATTATGTACGTTTATAACGTAATATAACCTATCCTAAACCATCTAGCCCCTCGCTGGTAATGTTTTACAGAATCCCGGTCGTGTCGGCCCAGACCTGTCCGTGGGAACATTATATACGTCTATAGCGTTATATATCCTAACCTAAGGCAACCAAACACCTCGGATGTAGTATTCTACAACACTCCTGGCGGGGCGGCTGCTACTTCTCGGTGGGAACATTATATACGTCTATAACGAAAGATAACCTAACCTAACCTATCTAGCCCCTCGCTGGTAATGTTTTACCGTATCCCGGTCGTTTCGGCCCAGACCTGTCCGTGGGAACATTATATACGTCCATAGCGTTATATATACTAATCTACGGCAGACTAACATGTCGGATGTAGTATTTTACAACATTCCTGGCGGGTGGGCCCGTACTTCTCGGGGGGAACGTTATATACGCCTATAGCGTAAGATAACGTATCCTAACCCATCTAGCCCCTCGCTGGTAATGTTTTACAGTATCCCGGTCGTTTCGGCCCAGACCTGTCCGTGGGAACATTATATACGTCCATAGCGTTATATATACTAACCTACGGCAGCCTAACATGTCGGATGTAGTATTTTACAACATTCCTGGCGGGTCGGCCCGTACTTCTCGGTGGGAACGTTATATACGCCTATAGTGTAAGATAACGTATCCTAACCCATCTAGCCCCTCGCTGGTAATGTTTTATAGAATCCCGGTCTTGTCGGCCCGTACCTCTCTGTGGGAACATTATATATGTCTATAGCGTTATATATACTAACCTAAGGCAATCTAACAGTTCGGATGTAGTATTTTACAACAATCCTGGCGGGGCGGAGGCTACTTCTCGGTGGGAACATTATATACCCCTGTAAAGTAATCTAACCTAACCTAATCCATCTAGCCCCTGGCTGGTAATGTTTAACAGAATCCCGGTCGTCTCGGCCCAGACCTGTCCGTGGGAACATTATATACGTCTTTAGCGTTATATATACTAGCCTACGGCAGCCTAACATCTCGCATGTAGTATTTTACAACACTCCAGGCGGGTCGGCCCCTACTTCTCGGTGGGAACATTATGTACGTTTATAACGTAATATAACCTATCCTAACCCATCTAGCCCCTCGCTGGTAATGTTTTACAGAATCCCGGTCGTGTCGGCCCAGACCTGTCCGTGGGAACATTATATACGTCTATAGCGTTATATATCCTAACCTAAGGCAACCAAACACCTCGGATGTAGTATTCTACAACACTCCTGGCGGGGCGGCTGCTACTTCTCGGTGGGAACATTATATACTTCTGTAACGTAATCTAACCTAACCTAAGCCATCTAGCCCCTGGCTGGTTATGTTTTACAGAACCCGGTCGTGTCGGACCAGACCTGTCTGTGGGAACATTATATACGTCTGTAGCGTTATATATCCTAACCTAATGCAACCAAACATCTCGGATGTAGTATTTTACAATACTCCTGGCGGGTCGGCCCCTACTTCTCGGTGGGAACATTATATACGTCTATAACGTAATATAACCTAACCTAACCCATGTAGGTCCTCGCTGGGAATGTTTTGTAGAATCCCGTTCGTGTAGCCCTGTACGTCTCGGCGGGAACATTATATACGTCTATAACGTTATATATCCTAACCTAAGGCAATCTGACATCTCGGATGTAGTATTTTACAACAATCCTGGTGGGGCGGCGGCTACTTCTCGGTGGGAACGTTATATACGTCTATAACGTAAGATAACCTAACCTAACCCATCTAGTTCTTCGCTGGGAATGTTTTGTAGAATCCCGTTCGTGTAGAACCGTACGTCTCGGTGGGAACATTATATACGTCGATAACGTTATATATCCTAACCTAAGGCAATCTAACATCTCGGATGTAGTATTTTACAACAATCCTGGCGGGGCGGCTGCTACTTCTCGGTGGGAACATTATATACTTCTGTAACGTAATCTAACCTAACCTAACCCATCTAGCCCCTGGCTGGTTATGTTTTACAGAACCCGGTCGTGTCGGTCCAGACCTGTCCGCGGGAACGTTATGTACGTCTATAGCGTTATATATACTAGCCTACGGCAGCCTAACATCTCGGATGTAGTATTTTACAACATTCCTGGCGGGTCGGCCCGTACTTCTCGGCGGGAACGTTATATGCGTTTATAACGTAATCTAAAATAACCAGACCCATCTAGCGCCTCGCTGGTAATGTTTTACAGAATCCCGGTCCTGTCGGCCCAGATCTGTCTGTGGGAACATTATATACGTCTATAGCGTTATATATAATAACCTAAGGCAATCTAACATCTCGGATGTAGTATTTTACAACAATCCTGGCGGGGCGGAGGCTACTTCTCGGTGGGAACATTATATACCCCTGTAAAGTAATCTAACCTAACCTAACCCATCTAGCCCCTGGCTGGTAATGTTTCACAGAATCCAGGTCTTGTCGGCCCAGACCTGTCCGTGGGAGCAGTATATACGTCTATAGCGTTATATATACTAACCTAAGGCAGCCTAACTTCTCGTATGTAGTATTTTACAACATTCCTGGCGGGTCGGCCCCTACTTCTCGGTGGGAACGTTATATACGTCTATAACGTAAGATAACCTAACCTAACCCATCTAGCCCCTCGCTGGTAATGTTTTACCGTACCCCGGTCGTTTCGGCCCAGACCTGTCCGTGGGAACATTATATACGTCCATAGCGTTATATATCCTAACCTAAGGCAACCAAACACCTCGGATGTAGTATTCTACAACACTCCTGGCGGGTCGGCACCTACTTCTCGGTGGGAACATTATATACGTTTATAACGTTATATAACCTAACCTAACCCATCTAGCCCCTCGCTGGTAATGTTTCACAGAATCCAGGTCGTGTCGGCCCAGACCTGTCCGTGGGAACATTATATACGTCTATAGCGTTATATATACTAACCTACGGCAGCCTAACATCTCGGAAGTAGAATTTTACAACATTCCTGGCGGGTCGGCCCCTACTTCTCGGTGGGAACGGTATATACGTCTATAACGTAAGATAACCTAACCTAACCCATCTAGCTCCTCGCTGGGAATGTTTTGTAGAATCCCGTTCGTGTAGCCCTGTACGTCTCGGTGGGAACATTATATACGTCTATAGCGTTATATATCCTAACCTAAGGAAACCTAACACCTCGAATGTAGTATTTTACAACACTCCTGGCGGGTCAGCCCCTACATCTCAGTGCGAACGTTGTACACGTCTATAACGTAATATAACTAAACCTAACCCATCTAGCTCCTCGCTGGGAATGTTTTGTAGAATCCCGTTCGTGTAGCCCTGTACGTCTCGGTGGGAACATTATATACGTTTATAACGTTATATATCCTAACCTAAGGCAATCTAACATCTCGGATGTATTATTTTACAACAATCCTGGCGGGGCGGCGGCTACTACTCGGTTGGAACATTATATACATCTGTAACGTAATCTAACCTAACCTAACCCATATAGCCTCTGGCTGGTAATGTTTTGCAGAATCGCGGACGTGTCGGCCCAGACCTGTCCGTGGGAACATTATATACGTCTATAGCTTTATATATACTAACCTACGGCAGCCTAACACCTCGGATGTAGTATTTTATAACATTCCTGTCGGGTTGGCCCCTACTTCTCGGTGGGAACGTTATATACGTCTATAACGTAAGATAACCTAACCTAAGGCAACCTAACAGCTCGGATGTAGTATTTTACAACACTCCAGGCAGGTCGCGCCCTACATTTCGGTGGGAACATTATATACGTCTATAACGTAATATAACATAATCTAACCCATCTAGCCTCTCGCTGGTAATGTTTTAGATTATCCCGGTCGTGTCGGACCAGACCTGTCCGTGGGAACATTATATACGTCTATAGCGTTATATATACTAACCTAAGGCAGCCTAATATCTCGGATGTAGTATTTTAAAACATTCCTGTCGGGTCGGCCCGTACTTCTCGGTGGGAACGTTATATACGTCTATAACGTAAGAAAACCTAACCTAACCCATCTAGCTCCTCGCTGGGAATGTTTTGTAGAATCCCGTTCGTGTAGCCCTGTACGTCTCGGTGGGAACATTATATGTCTATAGCGTTATATATCCTAACCTAAGGAAACCTAACACCTCGAATGTAGTATTTTACAACACTCCTGGCGGGTCAGCCCCTACATCTCAGTGGGAACGTTGTATACGTCTATAACGTAATAAAACCTAACCTAACCCATGTAGGTCCTCGCTGGGAATGTTTTGTAGAATCCCGTTCGTGTAGAACCGTACGTCTCGGTGGGAACATTATATACGTCTATAACGTTATATATCCTAACCTAAGGCAATCTAACATCTCGGATGTAGTATTTTACAACAATCCTGGCGGGGCGGCTGCTACTTCTCGGTGGGAACATTATATACTTCTGTAACGTAATCTAACCTAGCCTAGCCCATCTAGCCCCTGGCTGGTTATGTTTTACAGAACCCGGTCGTGTCTGACCAGACCTGTCTGTGGGAACATTATATACGTCTATAGCGTTATATATACTAACCTACGGCAGCCTAACATGTCGGATGTAGTATTTTACAACATTCCTGGCGGGTCGGCCCGTACTTCTCGGTGGGAACGTTATATACGTCTATAGCGAGAGATAACGTATCCTAACCCATCTAGCTCCTCGCTGGTAATGTTTTACAGAATCCCGGTCCTGTCGGCCCGTACCTCTCTGTGGGAACTTTATTTACGTCTATAACGTTATATATCCTGACCTAAGGCAACCTCACTCTTCGGATGTAGTATTTTACAACCTTCCTGGCGGGCCGGTCCACACTTCTCGGCGGGACAGTTATATACGTCTATAACGTAATATAACCTTACCTAACCCATCTAGGTCCTCGCTGGGAATGTTTTGTAGAATCCCGTTCGTGTAGCCCTGTACGTCTCGGTGGGAACATTATATACATCTATAACGTTATATATCCTAACCTAAGGCAATCTAACATCTCGGATGTAGTATTTTAGAACAATCCTGGCGGGGCGGCGGCTATTTCTCGGTGGGAACATTATAAACCTCTGTAAAGTAATCTAACCTAACCTAACCCATCTAGCCCCTGGCTGGTAATGTTTTACAGTATCCCGGTCGTGTCGGCCCAGACCTGTCCGTGGGAACATTATATACGTCTATAGCGTTATATATCCTAACCTAAGGCAATCTAACATCTCGGATGTAGTATTTTACAACAATCCTGGCGGGGCGGCGGCTATTTCTCGGTGGGAACATTATATACCTCTGTAAAGTAATCTAACCTAACCTAACCCATCTAGCCCCTGGCTGGTAATGTTTTACAGAATCCCGATCGTGTCGGCCCAGACCTGTCCGTGGGAACATTATATACGTCTATAGCGTTATATATACTAGCCTACGGCAGCCTAACATCTCGGATGTAGCATTTTACAACACTCCAGGCGGATCGGCCCCTACTTCTCGGTGGGAACATTATATACGTCTATAACGAAAGATAACCTAACCTAACCTATCTAGCCCCTCGCTGGTAATGTTTTACCGTATCCCGGTCGTTTCGGCCCAGACCTGTCCGTGGGAACATTATATACGTCCATAGCGTTATATATACTAATCTACGGCAGACTAACATGTCGGATGTAGTATTTTACAACATTCCTGGCGGGTGGGCCCGTACTTCTCGGTGGGAACGTTATATACGCCTATAGCGTAAGATAACGTATCCTAACCCATCTAGCCCCTCGCTGGTAATGTTTTACAGTATCCCGGTCGTTTCGGCCCAGACCTGTCCGTGGGAACATTATATACGTCCATAGCGTTATATATACTAACCTACGGCAGCCTAACATGTCGGATGTAGTATTTTACAACATTCCTGGCGGGTCGGCCCGTACTTCTCGGTGGGAACGTTATATACGCCTATAGTGTAAGATAACGTATCCTAACCCATCTAGCCCCTCGCTGGTAATGTTTTATAGAATCCCGGTCTTGTCGGCCCGTACCTCTCTGTGGGAACATTATATATGTCTATAGCGTTATATATACTAACCTAAGGCAATCTAACAGTTCGGATGTAGTATTTTACAACAATCCTGGCGGGGCGGAGGCTACTTCTCGGTGGGAACATTATATACCCCTGTAAAGTAATCTAACCTAACCTAATCCATCTAGCCCCTGGCTGGTAATGTTTAACAGAATCCCGGTCGTCTCGGCCCAGACCTGTCCGTGGGAACATTATATACGTCTATAGCGTTATATATACTAGCCTACGGCAGCCTAACATCTCGCATGTAGTATTTTACAACACTCCAGGCGGGTCGGCCCCTACTTCTCGGTGGGAACATTATGTACGTTTATAACGTAATATAACCTATCCTAACCCATCTAGCCCCTCGCTGGTAATGTTTTACAGAATCCCGGTCGTGTCGGCCCAGACCTGTCCGTGGGAACATTATATACGTCTATAGCGTTATATATCCTAACCTAAGGCAACCAAACACCTCGGATGTAGTATTCTACAACACTCCTGGCGGGGCGGCTGCTACTTCTCGGTGGGAACATTATATACTTCTGTAACGTAATCTAACCTAACCTAACCCATCTAGCCCCTGGCTGTTTATGTTTTACAGAACCCGGTCGTGTCGGACCAGACCTGTCTGTGGGAACATTATATACGTCTGTAGCGTTATATATCCTAACCTAAGGCAACCAAACATCTCGGATGTAGTATTTTACAATACTCCTGGCGGGTCGGCCCCTACTTCTCGGTGGGAACATTATATACGTCTATAACGTAATATAACCTAACCTAACCCATGTAGGTCCTCGCTGGGAATGTTTTGTAGAATCCCGTTCGTGTAGCCCTGTACGTCTCGGTGGGAACATTATATACGTCTATAACGTGATATATCCTAACCTAAGGCAATCTAACATCTCGGATGTAGTATTTTACGACAATCCTGGCGGGGCGGAGGCTACTTCTCGGTGGGAACATTATATACCCCTGTAAAGTAATCTAACCTAACCTAATCCATCTAGCCCCTGGCTGGTAATGTTTAACAGAATCCCGGTCGTCTCGGCCCAGACCTGTCCGTGGGAACATTATATACGTCTATAGCGTTATATATACTAGCCTACGGCAGCCTAACATCTCGCATGTAGTATTTTACAACACTCCAGGCGGGTCGGCCCCTACTTCTCGGTGGGAACATTATGTACGTTTATAACGTAATATAACCTATCCTAACCCATCTAGCCCCTCGCTGGTAATGTTTTACAGAATCCCGGTCGTGTCGGCCCAGACCTGTCCGTGGGAACATTATATACGTCTATAGCGTTATATATCCTAACCTAAGGCAACCAAACACCTCGGATGTAGTATTCTACAACACTCCTGGCGGGGCGGCTGCTACTTCTCGGTGGGAACATTATATACGTCTATAACGAAAGATAACCTAACCTAACCTATCTAGCCTCTCGCTGGTAATGTTTTACCGTATCCCGGTCGTTTCGGCCCAGACCTGTCCGTGGGAACATTATATACGTCCATAGCGTTATATATACTAATCTACGGCAGACTAACATGTCGGATGTAGTATTTTACAACATTCCTGGCGGGTGGGCCCGTACTTCTCGGGGGGAACGTTATATACGCCTATAGCGTAAGATAACGTATCCTAACCCATCTAGCCCCTCGCTGGTAATGTTTTACAGTATCCCGGTCGTTTCGGCCCAGACCTGTCCGTGGGAACATTATATACGTCCATAGCGTTATATATACTAACCTACGGCAGCCTAACATGTCGGATGTAGTATTTTACAACATTCCTGGCGGGTCGGCCCGTACTTCTCGGTGGGAACGTTATATACGCCTATAGTGTAAGATAACGTATCCTAACCCATCTAGCCCTTCGCTGGTAATGTTTTATAGAATCCCGGTCTTGTCGGCCCGTACCTCTCTGTGGGAACATTATATATGTCTATAGCGTTATATATACTAACCTAAGGCAATCTAACAGTTCGGATGTAGTATTTTACAACAATCCTGGCGGGGCGGAGGCTACTTCTCGGTGGGAACATTATATACCCCTGTAAAGTAATCTAACCTAACCTAATCCATCTAGCCCCTGGCTGGTAATGCTTAACAGAATCCCGGTCGTCTCGGCCCAGACCTGTCCGTGGGAACATTATATACGTCTTTAGCGTTATATATACTAGCCTACGGTAGCCTAACATCTCGCATGTAGTATTTTACAACACTCCAGGCGGGTCGGCCCCTACTTCTCGGTGGGAACATTATGTACGTTTATAACGTAATATAACCTATCCTAACCCATCTAGCCCCTCGCTGGTAATGTTTTACAGAATCCCGGTCGTGTCGGCCCAGACCTGTCCGTGGGAACATTATATACGTCTATAGCGTTATATATCCTAACCTAAGGCAACCAAACACCTCGGATGTAGTATTCTACAACACTCCTGGCGGGGCGGCTGCTACTTCTCGGTGGGAACATTATATACTTCTGTAACGTAATCTAACCTAACCTAAGCCATCTAGCCCCTGGCTGGTTATGTTTTACAGAACCCGGTCGTGTCGGACCAGACCTGTCTGTGGGAACATTATATACGTCTGTAGCGTTATATATCCTAACCTAATGCAACCAAACATCTCGGATGTAGTATTTTACAATACTCCTGGCGGGTCGGCCCCTACTTCTCGGTGGGAACATTATATACGTCTATAACGTAATATAACCTAACCTAACCCATGTAGGTCCTCGCTGGGAATGTTTTGTAGAATCCCGTTCGTGTAGCCCTGTACGTCTCGGCGGGAACATTATATACGTCTATAACGTTATATATCCTAACCTAAGGCAATCTGACATCTCGGATGTAGTATTTTACAACAATCCTGGTGGGGCGGCGGCTACTTCTCGGTGGGAACGTTATATACGTCTATAACGTAAGATAACCTAACCTAACCCATCTAGTTCTTCGCTGGGAATGTTTTGTAGAATCCCGTTCGTGTAGAACCGTACGTCTCGGTGGGAACATTATATACGTCTATAACGTTATATATCCTAACCTAAGGCAATCTAACATCTCGGATGTAGTATTTTACAACAATCCTGGCGGGGCGGCTGCTACTTCTCGGTGGGAACATTATATACTTCTGTAACGTAATCTAACCTAACCTAACCCATCTAGCCCCTGGCTGGTTATGTTTTACAGAACCCGGTCGTGTCGGTCCAGACCTGTCCGCGGGAACGTTATGTACGTCTATAGCGTTATATATACTAGCCTACGGCAGCCTAACATCTCGGATGTAGTATTTTACAACATTCCTGGCGGGTCGGCCCGTACTTCTCGGCGGGAACGTTATATGCGTTTATAACGTAATCTAAAATAACCAGACCCATCTAGCGCCTCGCTGGTAATGTTTTACAGAATCCCGGTCCTGTCGGCCCAGATCTGTCTGTGGGAACATTATATACGTCTATAGCGTTATATATAATAACCTAAGGCAATCTAACATCTCGGATGTAGTATTTTACAACAATCCTGGCGGGGCGGAGGCTACTTCTCGGTGGGAACATTATATACCCCTGTAAAGTAATCTAACCTAACCTAACCCATCTAGCCCCTGGCTGGTAATGTTTCACAGAATCCAGGTCTTGTCGGCCCAGACCTGTCCGTGGGAGCAGTATATACGTCTATAGCGTTATATATACTAACCTAAGGCAGCCTAACTTCTCGTATGTAGTATTTTACAACATTCCTGGCGGGTCGGCCCCTACTTCTCGGTGGGAACGTTATATACGTCTATAACGTAAGATAACCTAACCTAACCCATCTAGCCCCTCGCTGGTAATGTTTTACCGTACCCCGGTCGTTTCGGCCCAGACCTGTCCGTGGGAACATTATATACGTCCATAGCGTTATATATCCTAACCTAAGGCAACCAAACACCTCGGATGTAGTATTCTACAACACTCCTGGCGGGTCGGCACCTACTTCTCGGTGGGAACATTATATACGTTTATAACGTTATATAACCTAACCTAACCCATCTAGCCCCTCGCTGGTAATGTTTCACAGAATCCAGGTCGTGTCGGCCCAGACCTGTCCGTGGGAACATTATATACGTCTATAGCGTTATATATACTAACCTACGGCAGCCTAACATCTCGGAAGTAGAATTTTACAACATTCCTGGCGGGTCGGCCCCTACTTCTCGGTGGGAACGGTATATACGTCTATAACGTAAGATAACCTAACCTAACCCATCTAGCTCCTCGCTGGGAATGTTTTGTAGAATCCCGTTCGTGTAGCCCTGTACGTCTCGGTGGGAACGTTATATACGTCTATAACGTAAGATAACCTAACCTAAGGCAACCTAACAGCTCGGATGTAGTATTTTACAACACTCCAGGCAGGTCGCGCCCTACATTTCGGTGGGAACATTATATACGTCTATAACGTAATATAACATAATCTAACCCATCTAGCCTCTCGCTGGTAATGTTTTAGATTATCCCGGTCGTGTCGGACCAGACCTGTCCGTGGGAACATTATATACGTCTATAGCGTTATATATACTAACCTAAGGCAGCCTAATATCTCGGATGTAGTATTTTAAAACATTCCTGTCGGGTCGGCCCGTACTTCTCGGTGGGAACGTTATATACGTCTATAACGTAAGAAAACCTAACCTAACCCATCTAGCTCCTCGCTGGGAATGTTTTGTAGAATCCCGTTCGTGTAGCCCTGTACGTCTCGGTGGGAACATTATATGTCTATAGCGTTATATATCCTAACCTAAGGAAACCTAACACCTCGAATGTAGTATTTTACAACACTCCTGGCGGGTCAGCCCCTACATCTCAGTGGGAACGTTGTATACGTCTATAACGTAATAAAACCTAACCTAACCCATGTAGGTCCTCGCTGGGAATGTTTTGTAGAATCCCGTTCGTGTAGAACCGTACGTCTCGGTGGGAACATTATATACGTCTATAACGTTATATATCCTAACCTAAGGCAATCTAACATCTCGGATGTAGTATTTTACAACAATCCTGGCGGGGCGGCTGCT
Source organism: Xylocopa violacea (assembly GCA_963969225.1). Classification (NCBI taxonomy): domain Eukaryota; kingdom Metazoa; phylum Arthropoda; class Insecta; order Hymenoptera; family Apidae; genus Xylocopa; species Xylocopa violacea. Next base: position 2,115,495 of record CAXAJV010000247.1, on the reverse strand, counting down.
ACTTCTCGGTGGGAACATTATATACTTCTGTAACGTAATCTAACCTAGCCTAGCCCATCTAGCCCCTGGCTGGTTATGTTTTACAGAACCCGGTCGTGTCTGACCAGACCTGTCTGTGGGAACATTATATACGTCTATAGCGTTATATATACTAACCTACGGCAGCCTAACATGTCGGATGTAGTATTTTACAACATTCCTGGCGGGTCGGCCCGTACTTCTCGGTGGGAACGTTATATACGTCTATAGCGAGAGATAACGTATCCTAACCCATCTAGCTCCTCGCTGGTAATGTTTTACAGAATCCCGGTCCTGTCGGCCCGTACCTCTCTGTGGGAACTTTATTTACGTCTATAACGTTATATATCCTGACCTAAGGCAACCTCACTCTTCGGATGTAGTATTTTACAACCTTCCTGGCGGGCCGGTCCACACTTCTCGGCGGGACAGTTATATACGTCTATAACGTAATATAACCTTACCTAACCCATCTAGGTCCTCGCTGGGAATGTTTTGTAGAATCCCGTTCGTGTAGCCCTGTACGTCTCGGTGGGAACATTATATACATCTATAACGTTATATATCCTAACCTAAGGCAATCTAACATCTCGGATGTAGTATTTTAGAACAATCCTGGCGGGGCGGCGGCTATTTCTCGGTGGGAACATTATAAACCTCTGTAAAGTAATTTAACCTAACCTAACCCATCTAGCCCCTGGCTGGTAATGTTTTACAGAATCCCGGTCGTGTCGGCCCAGACCTGTCAGTGGGAACATTATATACGTCCATAGCGTTATATATACTAACCTACGGCAGCCTAACATGTCGGATGTAGTATTTTACAACATTCCTGGCGGGTCGGCCCGTACTTCTCGGTGGGAACGTTATATACGCCTATAGTGTAAGATAACGTATCCTAACCCATCTAGCCCCTCGCTGGTAATGTTTTATAGAATCCCGGTCTTGTCGGCCCGTACCTCTCTGTGGGAACATTATATATGTCTATAGCGTTATATATACTAACCTAAGGCAATCTAACAGTTCGGATGTAGTATTTTACAACAATCCTGGCGGGGCGGAGGCTACTTCTCGGTGGGAACATTATATACCCCTGTAAAGTAATCTAACCTAACCTAATCCATCTAGCCCCTGGCTGGTAATGTTTAACAGAATCCCGGTCGTCTCGGCCCAGACCTGTCCGTGGGAACATTATATACGTCTATAGCGTTATATATACTAGCCTACGGCAGCCTAACATCTCGCATGTAGTATTTTACAACACTCCAGGCGGGTCGGCCCCTACTTCTCGGTGGGAACATTATGTACGTTTATAACGTAATATAACCTATCCTAACCCATCTAGCCCCTCGCTGGTAATGTTTTACAGAATCCCGGTCGTGTCGGCCCAGACCTGTCCGTGGGAACATTATATACGTCTATAGCGTTATATATCCTAACCTAAGGCAACCAAACACCTCGGATGTAGTATTCTACAACACTCCTGGCGGGGCGGCTGCTACTTCTCGGTGGGAACATTATATACTTCTGTAACGTAATCTAACCTAACCTAACCCATCTAGCCCCTGGCTGGTTATGTTTTACAGAACCCGGTCGTGTCGGACCAGACCTGTCTGTGGGAACATTATATACGTCTGTAGCGTTATATATCCTAACCTAATGCAACCAAACATCTCGGATGTAGTATTTTACAATACTCCTGGCGGGTCGGCCCCTACTTCTCGGTGGGAACATTATATACGTCTATAACGTAATATAACCTAACCTAACCCATGTAGGTCCTCGCTGGGAATGTTTTGTAGAATCCCGTTCGTGTAGCCCTGTACGTCTCGGTGGGAACATTATATACGTCTATAACGTTATATATCCTAACCTAAGGCAATCTGACATCTCGGATGTAGTATTTTACCACAATCCTGGCGGGGCGGCTGCTACTTCTCGGTGGGAACATTATATACTTCTGTAACGTAATCTAACCTAACCTAACCCATCTAGCCCCTGGCTGGTTATGTTTTACAGAACCCGGTCGTGTCGGACCAGACCTGTCCGCGGGAACGTTATGTACGTCTATAGCGTTATATATACTAGCCTACGGCAGCCTAACATCTCGGATGTAGTATTTTACAACATTCCTGGCGGGTCGGCCCGTACTTCTCGGCGGGAACGTTATATGCGTTTATAACGTAATCTAAAATAACCTGACCCATCTAGCGCCTCGCTGGTAATGTTTTACAGAATCCCGGTCCTGTCGGCCCAGATCTGTCTGTGGGAACATTATATACGTCTATAGCGTTATATATAATAACCTAAGGCAATCTAACATCTCGGATGTAGTATTTTACAACAATCCTGGCGGGGCGGAGGCTACTTCTCGGTGGGAACATTATATACCCCTGTAAAGTAATCTAACCTAACCTAACCCATCTAGCCCCTGGCTGGTAATGTTTCACAGAATCCAGGTCTTGTCGGCCCAGACCTGTCCGTGGGAGCAGTATATACGTCTATAGCGTTATATATACTAACCTAAGGCAGCCTAACTTCTCGTATGTAGTATTTTACAACATTCCTGGCGGGTCGGCCCCTACTTCTCGGTGGGAACGTTATATACGTCTATAACGTAAGATAACCTAACCTAACCCATCTAGCCCCTCGCTGGTAATGTTTTACCGTACCCCGGTCGTTTCGGCCCAGACCTGTCCGTGGGAACATTATATACGTCCATAGCGTTATATATCCTAACCTAAGGCAACCAAACACCTCGGATGTAGTATTCTACAACACTCCTGGCGGGTCGGCACCTACTTCTCGGTGGGAACATTATATACGTTTATAACGTTATATAACCTAACCTAACCCATCTAGCCCCCCGCTGGTAATGTTTCACAGAATCCAGGTCGTGTCGGCCCAGACCTGTCCGTGGGAACATTATATACGTCTATAGCGTTATATATACTAACCTACGGCAGCCTAACATCTCGGAAGTAGAATTTTACAACATTCCTGGCGGGTCGGCCCCTACTTCTCGGTGGGAACGGTATATACGTCTATAACGTAAGATAACCTAACCTAACCCATCTAGCTCCTCGCTGGGAATGTTTTGTAGAATCCCGTTCGTGTAGCCCTGTACGTCTCGGTGGGAACATTATATACGTCTATAGCGTTATATATCCTAACCTAAGGAAACCTAACACCTCGAAGGTAGTATTTTACAACACTCCTGGCGGGTCAGCCCCTACATCTCAGTGCGAACGTTGTACACGTCTATAACGTAATATAACTAAACCTAACCCATCTAGCTCCTCGCTGGGAATGTTTTGTAGAATCCCGTTCGTGTAGCCCTGTACGTCTCGGTGGGAACATTATATACGTTTATAACGTTATATATCCTAACCTAAGGCAATCTAACATCTCGGATGTATTATTTTACAACAATCCTGGCGGGGCGGCGGCTACTACTCGGTTGGAACATTATATACATCTGTAACGTAATCTAACCTAACCTAACCCATATAGCCTCTGGCTGGTAATGTTTTGCAGAATCGCGGACGTGTCGGCCCAGACCTGTCCGTGGGAACATTATATACGTCTATAGCTTTATATATACTAACCTACGGCAGCCTAACACCTCGGATGTAGTATTTTATAACATTCCTGTCGGGTTGGCCCCTACTTCTCGGTGGGAACGTTATATACGTCTATAACGTAAGATAACCTAACCTAAGGCAACCTAACAGCTCGGATGTAGTATTTTACAACACTCCAGGCAGGTCGCGCCCTACATTTCGGTGGGAACATTATATACGTCTATAACGTAATATAACATAATCTAACCCATCTAGCCTCTCGCTGGTAATGTTTTAGATTATCCCGGTCGTGTCGGACCAGACCTGTCCGTGGGAACATTATATACGTCTATAGCGTTATATATACTAACCTAAGGCAGCCTAATATCTCGGATGTAGTATTTTAAAACATTCCTGTCGGGTCGGCCCGTACTTCTCGGTGGGAACGTTATATACGTCTATAACGTAAGAAAACCTAACCTAACCCATCTAGCTCCTCGCTGGGAATGTTTTGTAGAATCCCGTTCGTGTAGCCCTGTACGTCTCGGTGGGAACATTATATGTCTATAGCGTTATATATCCTAACCTAAGGAAACCTAACACCTCGAATGTAGTATTTTACAACACTCCTGGCGGGTCAGCCCCTACATCTCAGTGGGAACGTTGTATACGTCTATAACGTAATAAAACCTAACCTAACCCATGTAGGTCCTCGCTGGGAATGTTTTGTAGAATCCCGTTCGTGTAGAACCGTACGTCTCGGTGGGAACATTATATACGTCTATAACGTTATATATCCTAACCTAAGGCAATCTAACATCTCGGATGTAGTATTTTACAACAATCCTGGCGGGGCGGCTGCTACTTCTCGGTGGGAACATTATATACTTCTGTAACGTAATCTAACCTAGCCTAGCCCATCTAGCCCCTGGCTGGTTATGTTTTACAGAACCCGGTCGTGTCTGACCAGACCTGTCTGTGGGAACATTATATACGTCTATAGCGTTATATATACTAACCTACGGCAGCCTAACATGTCGGATGTAGTATTTTACAACATTCCTGGCGGGTCGGCCCGTACTTCTCGGTGGGAACGTTATATACGTCTATAGCGAGAGATAACGTATCCTAACCCATCTAGCTCCTCGCTGGTAATGTTTTACAGAATCCCGGTCCTGTCGGCCCGTACCTCTCTGTGGGAACTTTATTTACGTCTATAACGTTATATATCCTGACCTAAGGCAACCTCACTCTTCGGATGTAGTATTTTACAACCTTCCTGGCGGGCCGGTCCACACTTCTCGGCGGGACAGTTATATACGTCTATAACGTAATATAACCTTACCTAACCCATCTAGGTCCTCGCTGGGAATGTTTTGTAGAATCCCGTTCGTGTAGCCCTGTACGTCTCGGTGGGAACATTATATACATCTATAACGTTATATATCCTAACCTAAGGCAATCTAACATCTCGGATGTAGTATTTTAGAACAATCCTGGCGGGGCGGCGGCTATTTCTCGGTGGGAACATTATAAACCTCTGTAAAGTAATCTAACCTAACCTAACCCATCTAGCCCCTGGCTGGTAATGTTTTACAGTATCCCGGTCGTGTCGGCCCAGACCTGTCCGTGGGAACATTATATACGTCTATAGCGTTATATATCCTAACCTAAGGCAATCTAACATCTCGGATGTAGTATTTTACAACAATCCTGGCGGGGCGGCGGCTATTTCTCGGTGGGAACATTATATACCTCTGTAAAGTAATCTAACCTAACCTAACCCATCTAGCCCCTGGCTGGTAATGTTTTACAGAATCCCGATCGTGTCGGCCCAGACCTGTCCGTGGGAACATTATATACGTCTATAGCGTTATATATACTAGCCTACGGCAGCCTAACATCTCGGATGTAGCATTTTACAACACTCCAGGCGGATCGGCCCCTACTTCTCGGTGGGAACATTATATACGTCTATAACGAAAGATAACCTAACCTAACCTATCTAGCCCCTCGCTGGTAATGTTTTACCGTATCCCGGTCGTTTCGGCCCAGACCTGTCCGTGGGAACATTATATACGTCCATAGCGTTATATATACTAATCTACGGCAGACTAACATGTCGGATGTAGTATTTTACAACATTCCTGGCGGGTGGGCCCGTACTTCTCGGTGGGAACGTTATATACGCCTATAGCGTAAGATAACGTATCCTAACCCATCTAGCCCCTCGCTGGTAATGTTTTACAGTATCCCGGTCGTTTCGGCCCAGACCTGTCCGTGGGAACATTATATACGTCCATAGCGTTATATATACTAACCTACGGCAGCCTAACATGTCGGATGTAGTATTTTACAACATTCCTGGCGGGTCGGCCCGTACTTCTCGGTGGGAACGTTATATACGCCTATAGTGTAAGATAACGTATCCTAACCCATCTAGCCCCTCGCTGGTAATGTTTTATAGAATCCCGGTCTTGTCGGCCCGTACCTCTCTGTGGGAACATTATATATGTCTATAGCGTTATATATACTAACCTAAGGCAATCTAACAGTTCGGATGTAGTATTTTACAACAATCCTGGCGGGGCGGAGGCTACTTCTCGGTGGGAACATTATATACCCCTGTAAAGTAATCTAACCTAACCTAATCCATCTAGCCCCTGGCTGGTAATGTTTAACAGAATCCCGGTCGTCTCGGCCCAGACCTGTCCGTGGGAACATTATATACGTCTATAGCGTTATATATACTAGCCTACGGCAGCCTAACATCTCGCATGTAGTATTTTACAACACTCCAGGCGGGTCGGCCCCTACTTCTCGGTGGGAACATTATGTACGTTTATAACGTAATATAACCTATCCTAACCCATCTAGCCCCTCGCTGGTAATGTTTTACAGAATCCCGGTCGTGTCGGCCCAGACCTGTCCGTGGGAACATTATATACGTCTATAGCGTTATATATCCTAACCTAAGGCAACCAAACACCTCGGATGTAGTATTCTACAACACTCCTGGCGGGGCGGCTGCTACTTCTCGGTGGGAACATTATATACTTCTGTAACGTAATCTAACCTAACCTAACCCATCTAGCCCCTGGCTGTTTATGTTTTACAGAACCCGGTCGTGTCGGACCAGACCTGTCTGTGGGAACATTATATACGTCTGTAGCGTTATATATCCTAACCTAAGGCAACCAAACATCTCGGATGTAGTATTTTACAATACTCCTGGCGGGTCGGCCCCTACTTCTCGGTGGGAACATTATATACGTCTATAACGTAATATAACCTAACCTAACCCATGTAGGTCCTCGCTGGGAATGTTTTGTAGAATCCCGTTCGTGTAGCCCTGTACGTCTCGGTGGGAACATTATATACGTCTATAACGTGATATATCCTAACCTAAGGCAATCTAACATCTCGGATGTAGTATTTTACGACAATCCTGGCGGGGCGGAGGCTACTTCTCGGTGGGAACATTATATACCCCTGTAAAGTAATCTAACCTAACCAAATCCATCTAGCCCCTGGCTGGTAATGTTTAACAGAATCCCGGTCGTCTCGGCCCAGACCTGTCCGTGGGAACATTATATACGTCTATAGCGTTATATATACTAGCCTACGGCAGCCTAACATCTCGCATGTAGTATTTTACAACACTCCAGGCGGGTCGGCCCCTACTTCTCGGTGGGAACATTATGTACGTTTATAACGTAATATAACCTATCCTAACCCATCTAGCCCCTCGCTGGTAATGTTTTACAGAATCCCGGTCGTGTCGGCCCAGACCTGTCCGTGGGAACATTATATACGTCTATAGCGTTATATATCCTAACCTAAGGCAACCAAACACCTCGGATGTAGTATTCTACAACACTCCTGGCGGGGCGGCTGCTACTTCTCGGTGGGAACATTATATACGTCTATAACGAAAGATAACCTAACCTAACCTATCTAGCCTCTCGCTGGTAATGTTTTACCGTATCCCGGTCGTTTCGGCCCAGACCTGTCCGTGGGAACATTATATACGTCCATAGCGTTATATATACTAATCTACGGCAGACTAACATGTCGGATGTAGTATTTTACAACATTCCTGGCGGGTGGGCCCGTACTTCTCGGGGGGAACGTTATATACGCCTATAGCGTAAGATAACGTATCCTAACCCATCTAGCCCCTCGCTGGTAATGTTTTACAGTATCCCGGTCGTTTCGGCCCAGACCTGTCCGTGGGAACATTATATACGTCCATAGCGTTATATATACTAACCTACGGCAGCCTAACATGTCGGATGTAGTATTTTACAACATTCCTGGCGGGTCGGCCCGTACTTCTCGGTGGGAACGTTATATACGCCTATAGTGTAAGATAACGTATCCTAACCCATCTAGCCCCTCGCTGGTAATGTTTTATAGAATCCCGGTCTTGTCGGCCCGTACCTCTCTGTGGGAACATTATATATGTCTATAGCGTTATATATACTAACCTAAGGCAATCTAACAGTTCGGATGTAGTATTTTACAACAATCCTGGCGGGGCGGAGGCTACTTCTCGGTGGGAACATTATATACCCCTGTAAAGTAATCTAACCTAACCTAATCCATCTAGCCCCTGGCTGGTAATGTTTAACAGAATCCCGGTCGTCTCGGCCCAGACCTGTCCGTGGGAACATTATATACGTCTTTAGCGTTATATATACTAGCCTACGGCAGCCTAACATCTCGCATGTAGTATTTTACAACACTCCAGGCGGGTCGGCCCCTACTTCTCGGTGGGAACATTATGTACGTTTATAACGTAATATAACCTATCCTAACCCATCTAGCCCCTCGCTGGTAATGTTTTACAGAATCCCGGTCGTGTCGGCCCAGACCTGTCCGTGGGAACATTATATACGTCTATAGCGTTATATATCCTAACCTAAGGCAACCAAACACCTCGGATGTAGTATTCTACAACACTCCTGGCGGGGCGGCTGCTACTTCTCGGTGGGAACATTATATACTTCTGTAACGTAATCTAACCTAACCTAAGCCATCTAGCCCCTGGCTGGTTATGTTTTACAGAACCCGGTCGTGTCGGACCAGACCTGTCTGTGGGAACATTATATACGTCTGTAGCGTTATATATCCTAACCTAATGCAACCAAACATCTCGGATGTAGTATTTTACAATACTCCTGGCGGGTCGGCCCCTACTTCTCGGTGGGAACATTATATACGTCTATAACGTAATATAACCTAACCTAACCCATGTAGGTCCTCGCTGGGAATGTTTTGTAGAATCCCGTTCGTGTAGCCCTGTACGTCTCGGCGGGAACATTATATACGTCTATAACGTTATATATCCTAACCTAAGGCAATCTGACATCTCGGATGTAGTATTTTACAACAATCCTGGTGGGGCGGCGGCTACTTCTCGGTGGGAACGTTATATACGTCTATAACGTAAGATAACCTAACCTAACCCATCTAGTTCTTCGCTGGGAATGTTTTGTAGAATCCCGTTCGTGTAGAACCGTACGTCTCGGTGGGAACATTATATACGTCTATAACGTTATATATCCTAACCTAAGGCAATCTAACATCTCGGATGTAGTATTTTACAACAATCCTGGCGGGGCGGCTGCTACTTCTCGGTGGGAACATTATATACTTCTGTAACGTAATCTAACCTAACCTAACCCATCTAGCCCCTGGCTGGTTATGTTTTACAGAACCCGGTCGTGTCGGTCCAGACCTGTCCGCGGGAACGTTATGTACGTCTATAGCGTTATATATACTAGCCTACGGCAGCCTAACATCTCGGATGTAGTATTTTACAACATTCCTGGCGGGTCGGCCCGTACTTCTCGGCGGGAACGTTATATGCGTTTATAACGTAATCTAAAATAACCAGACCCATCTAGCGCCTCGCTGGTAATGTTTTACAGAATCCCGGTCCTGTCGGCCCAGATCTGTCTGTGGGAACATTATATACGTCTATAGCGTTATATATAATAACCTAAGGCAATCTAACATCTCGGATGTAGTATTTTACAACAATCCTGGCGGGGCGGAGGCTACTTCTCGGTGGGAACATTATATACCCCTGTAAAGTAATCTAACCTAACCTAACCCATCTAGCCCCTGGCTGGTAATGTTTCACAGAATCCAGGTCTTGTCGGCCCAGACCTGTCCGTGGGAGCAGTATATACGTCTATAGCGTTATATATACTAACCTAAGGCAGCCTAACTTCTCGTATGTAGTATTTTACAACATTCCTGGCGGGTCGGCCCCTACTTCTCGGTGGGAACGTTATATACGTCTATAACGTAAGATAACCTAACCTAACCCATCTAGCCCCTCGCTGGTAATGTTTTACCGTACCCCGGTCGTTTCGGCCCAGACCTGTCCGTGGGAACATTATATACGTCCATAGCGTTATATATCCTAACCTAAGGCAACCAAACACCTCGGATGTAGTATTCTACAACACTCCTGGCGGGTCGGCACCTACTTCTCGGTGGGAACATTATATACGTTTATAACGTTATATAACCTAACCTAACCCATCTAGCCCCTCGCTGGTAATGTTTCACAGAATCCAGGTCGTGTCGGCCCAGACCTGTCCGTGGGAACATTATATACGTCTATAGCGTTATATATACTAACCTACGGCAGCCTAACATCTCGGAAGTAGAATTTTACAACATTCCTGGCGGGTCGGCCCCTACTTCTCGGTGGGAACGGTATATACGTCTATAACGTAAGATAACCTAACCTAACCCATCTAGCTCCTCGCTGGGAATGTTTTGTAGAATCCCGTTCGTGTAGCCCTGTACGTCTCGGTGGGAACATTATATACGTCTATAGCGTTATATATCCTAACCTAAGGAAACCTAACACCTCGAATGTAGTATTTTACAACACTCCTGGCGGGTCAGCCCCTACATCTCAGTGCGAACGTTGTACACGTCTATAACGTAATATAACTAAACCTAACCCATCTAGCTCCTCGCTGGGAATGTTTTGTAGAATCCCGTTCGTGTAGCCCTGTACGTCTCGGTGGGAACATTATATACGTTTATAACGTTATATATCCTAACCTAAGGCAATCTAACATCTCGGATGTATTATTTTACAACAATCCTGGCGGGGCGGCGGCTACTACTCGGTTGGAACATTATATACATCTGTAACGTAATCTAACCTAACCTAACCCATATAGCCTCTGGCTGGTAATGTTTTGCAGAATCGCGGACGTGTCGGCCCAGACCTGTCCGTGGGAACATTATATACGTCTATAGCTTTATATATACTAACCTACGGCAGCCTAACACCTCGGATGTAGTATTTTATAACATTCCTGTCGGGTTGGCCCCTACTTCTCGGTGGGAACGTTATATACGTCTATAACGTAAGATAACCTAACCTAAGGCAACCTAACAGCTCGGATGTAGTATTTTACAACACTCCAGGCAGGTCGCGCCCTACATTTCGGTGGGAACATTATATACGTCTATAACGTAATATAACATAATCTAACCCATCTAGCCTCTCGCTGGTAATGTTTTAGATTATCCCGGTCGTGTCGGACCAGACCTGTCCGTGGGAACATTATATACGTCTATAGCGTTATATATACTAACCTAAGGCAGCCTAATATCTCGGATGTAGTATTTTAAAACATTCCTGTCGGGTCGGCCCGTACTTCTCGGTGGGAACGTTATATACGTCTATAACGTAAGAAAACCTAACCTAACCCATCTAGCTCCTCGCTGGGAATGTTTTGTAGAATCCCGTTCGTGTAGCCCTGTACGTCTCGGTGGGAACATTATATGTCTATAGCGTTATATATCCTAACCTAAGGAAACCTAACACCTCGAATGTAGTATTTTACAACACTCCTGGCGGGTCAGCCCCTACATCTCAGTGGGAACGTTGTATACGTCTATAACGTAATAAAACCTAACCTAACCCATGTAGGTCCTCGCTGGGAATGTTTTGTAGAATCCCGTTCGTGTAGAACCGTACGTCTCGGTGGGAACATTATATACGTCTATAACGTTATATATCCTAACCTAAGGCAATCTAACATCTCGGATGTAGTATTTTACAACAATCCTGGCGGGGCGGCTGCTACTTCTCGGTGGGAACATTATATACTTCTGTAACGTAATCTAACCTAGCCTAGCCCATCTAGCCCCTGGCTGGTTATGTTTTACAGAACCCGGTCGTGTCTGACCAGACCTGTCTGTGGGAACATTATATACGTCTATAGCGTTATATATACTAACCTACGGCAGCCTAACATGTCGGATGTAGTATTTTACAACATTCCTGGCGGGTCGGCCCGTACTTCTCGGTGGGAACGTTATATACGTCTATAGCGAGAGATAACGTATCCTAACCCATCTAGCTCCTCGCTGGTAATGTTTTACAGAATCCCGGTCCTGTCGGCCCGTACCTCTCTGTGGGAACTTTATTTACGTCTATAACGTTATATATCCTGACCTAAGGCAACCTCACTCTTCGGATGTAGTATTTTACAACCTTCCTGGCGGGCCGGTCCACACTTCTCGGCGGGACAGTTATATACGTCTATAACGTAATATAACCTTACCTAACCCATCTAGGTCCTCGCTGGGAATGTTTTGTAGAATCCCGTTCGTGTAGCCCTGTACGTCTCGGTGGGAACATTATATACATCTATAACGTTATATATCCTAACCTAAGGCAATCTAACATCTCGGATGTAGTATTTTAGAACAATCCTGGCGGGGCGGCGGCTATTTCTCGGTGGGAACATTATAAACCTCTGTAAAGTAATTTAACCTAACCTAACCCATCTAGCCCCTGGCTGGTAATGTTTTACAGAATCCCGGTCGTGTCGGCCCAGACCTGTCAGTGGGAACATTATATACGTCCATAGCGTTATATATACTAACCTACGGCAGCCTAACATGTCGGATGTAGTATTTTACAACATTCCTGGCGGGTCGGCCCGTACTTCTCGGTGGGAACGTTATATACGCCTATAGTGTAAGATAACGTATCCTAACCCATCTAGCCCCTCGCTGGTAATGTTTTATAGAATCCCGGTCTTGTCGGCCCGTACCTCTCTGTGGGAACATTATATATGTCTATAGCGTTATATATACTAACCTAAGGCAATCTAACAGTTCGGATGTAGTATTTTACAACAATCCTGGCGGGGCGGAGGCTACTTCTCGGTGGGAACATTATATACCCCTGTAAAGTAATCTAACCTAACCTAATCCATCTAGCCCCTGGCTGGTAATGTTTAACAGAATCCCGGTCGTCTCGGCCCAGACCTGTCCGTGGGAACATTATATACGTCTATAGCATTATATATACTAGCCTACGGCAGCCTAACATCTCGCATGTAGTATTTTACAACACTCCAGGCGGGTCGGCCCCTACTTCTCGGTGGGAACATTATGTACGTTTATAACGTAATATAACCTATCCTAACCCATCTAGCCCCTCGCTGGTAATGTTTTACAGAATCCCGGTCGTGTCGGCCCAGACCTGTCCGTGGGAACATTATATACGTCTATAGCGTTATATATCCTAACCTAAGGCAACCAAACACCTCGGATGTAGTATTCTACAACACTCCTGGCGGGGCGGCTGCTACTTCTCGGTGGGAACATTATATACTTCTGTAACGTAATCTAACCTAACCTAACCCATCTAGCCCCTGGCTGGTTATGTTTTACAGAACCCGGTCGTGTCGGACCAGACCTGTCTGTGGGAACATTATATACGTCTGTAGCGTTATATATCCTAACCTAATGCAACCAAACATCTCGGATGTAGTATTTTACAATACTCCTGGCGGGTCGGCCCCTACTTCTCGGTGGGAACATTATATACGTCTATAACGTAATATAACCTAACCTAACCCATGTAGGTCCTCGCTGGGAATGTTTTGTAGAATCCCGTTCGTGTAGCCCTGTACGTCTCGGTGGGAACATTATATACGTCTATAACGTTATATATCCTAACCTAAGGCAATCTGACATCTCGGATGTAGTATTTTACCACAATCCTGGCGGGGCGGCTGCTACTTCTCGGTGGGAACATTATATACTTCTGTAACGTAATCTAACCTAACCTAACCCATCTAGCCCCTGGCTGGTTATGTTTTACAGAACCCGGTCGTGTCGGACCAGACCTGTCCGCGGGAACGTTATGTACGTCTATAGCGTTATATATACTAGCCTACGGCAGCCTAACATCTCGGATGTAGTATTTTACAACATTCCTGGCGGGTCGGCCCGTACTTCTCGGCGGGAACGTTATATGCGTTTATAACGTAATCTAAAATAACCTGACCCATCTAGCGCCTCGCTGGTAATGTTTTACAGAATCCCGGTCCTGTCGGCCCAGATCTGTCTGTGGGAACATTATATACGTCTATAGCGTTATATATAATAACCTAAGGCAATCTAACATCTCGGATGTAGTATTTTACAACAATCCTGGCGGGGCGGAGGCTACTTCTCGGTGGGAACATTATATACCCCTGTAAAGTAATCTAACCTAACCTAACCCATCTAGCCCCTGGCTGGTAATGTTTCACAGAATCCAGGTCTTGTCGGCCCAGACCTGTCCGTGGGAGCAGTATATACGTCTATAGCGTTATATATACTAACCTAAGGCAGCCTAACTTCTCGTATGTAGTATTTTACAACATTCCTGGCGGGTCGGCCCCTACTTCTCGGTGGGAACGTTATATACGTCTATAACGTAAGATAACCTAACCTAACCCATCTAGCCCCTCGCTGGTAATGTTTTACCGTACCCCGGTCGTTTCGGCCCAGACCTGTCCGTGGGAACATTATATACGTCCATAGCGTTATATATCCTAACCTAAGGCAACCAAACACCTCGGATGTAGTATTCTACAACACTCCTGGCGGGTCGGCACCTACTTCTCGGTGGGAACATTATATACGTTTATAACGTTATATAACCTAACCTAACCCATCTAGCCCCCCGCTGGTAATGTTTCACAGAATCCAGGTCGTGTCGGCCCAGACCTGTCCGTGGGAACATTATATACGTCTATAGCGTTATATATACTAACCTACGGCAGCCTAACATCTCGGAAGTAGAATTTTACAACATTCCTGGCGGGTCGGCCCCTACTTCTCGGTGGGAACGGTATATACGTCTATAACGTAAGATAACCTAACCTAACCCATCTAGCTCCTCGCTGGGAATGTTTTGTAGAATCCCGTTCGTGTAGCCCTGTACGTCTCGGTGGGAACATTATATACGTCTATAGCGTTATATATCCTAACCTAAGGAAACCTAACACCTCGAATGTAGTATTTTACAACACTCCTGGCGGGTCAGCCCCTACATCTCAGTGCGAACGTTGTATACGTCTATAACGTAATATAACTAAACCTAACCCATCTAGCTCCTCGCTGGGAATGTTTTGTAGAATCCCGTTCGTGTAGCCCTGTACGTCTCGGTGGGAACATTATATACGTTTATAACGTTATATGTCCTAACCTAAGGCAATCTAACATCTCGGATGTATTATTTTACAACAATCCTGGCGGGGCGGCGGCTACTACTCGGTTGGAACATTATATACATCTGTAACGTAATCTAACCTAACCTAACCCATATAGCCTCTGGCTGGTAATGTTTTGCAGAATCGCGGACGTGTCGGCCCAGACCTGTCCGTGGGAACATTATATACGTCTATAGCTTTATATATACTAACCTACGGCAGCCTAACACCTCGGATGTAGTATTTTATAACATTCCTGTCGGGTTGGCCCCTACTTCTCGGTGGGAACGTTATATACGTCTATAACGTAAGATAACCTAACCTAAGGCAACCTAACAGCTCGGATGTAGTATTTTACAACACTCCAGGCAGGTCGGCCCCTACATTTCGGTGGGAACATTATATACGTCTATAACGTAATATAACATAATCTAACCCATCTAGCCTCTCGCTGGTAATGTTTTAGATTATCCCGGTCGTGTCGGACCAGACCTGTCCGTGGGAACATTATATACGTCTATAGCGTTATATATACTAACCTAAGGCAGCCTAATATCTCGGATGTAGTATTTTAAAACATTCCTGTCGGGTCGGCCCGTACTTCTCGGTGGGAACGTTATATACGTCTATAACGTAAGAAAACCTAACCTAACCCATCTAGCTCCTCGCTGGGAATGTTTTGTAGAATCCCGTTCGTGTAGCCCTGTACGTCTCGGTGGGAACATTATATGTCTATAGCGTTATATATCCTAACCTAAGGAAACCTAACACCTCGAATGTAGTATTTTACAACACTCCTGGCGGGTCAGCCCCTACATCTCAGTGGGAACGTTGTATACGTCTATAACGTAATAAAACCTAACCTAACCCATGTAGGTCCTCGCTGGGAATGTTTTGTAGAATCCCGTTCGTGTAGAACCGTACGTCTCGGTGGGAACATTATATACGTCTATAACGTTATATATCCTAACCTAAGGCAATCTAACATCTCGGATGTAGTATTTTACAACAATCCTGGCGGGGCGGCTGCTACTTCTCGGTGGGAACATTATATACTTCTGTAACGTAATCTAACCTAGCCTAGCCCATCTAGCCCCTGGCTGGTTATGTTTTACAGAACCCGGTCGTGTCTGACCAGACCTGTCTGTGGGAACATTATATACGTCTATAGCGTTATATATACTAACCTACGGCAGCCTAACATGTCGGATGTAGTATTTTACAACATTCCTGGCGGGTCGGCCCGTACTTCTCGGTGGGAACGTTATATACGTCTATAGCGAGAGATAACGTATCCTAACCCATCTAGCTCCTCGCTGGTAATGTTTTACAGAATCCCGGTCCTGTCGGCCCGTACCTCTCTGTGGGAACTTTATTTACGTCTATAACGTTATATATCCTGACCTAAGGCAACCTCACTCTTCGGATGTAGTATTTTACAACCTTCCTGGCGTGCCGGTCCACACTTCTCGGCGGGACAGTTATATACGTCTATAACGTAATATAACCTTACCTAACCCATCTAGGTCCTCGCTGGGAATGTTTTGTAGAATCCCGTTCGTGTAGCCCTGTACGTCTCGGTGGGAACATTATATACATCTATAACGTTATATATCCTAACCTAAGGCAATCTAACATCTCGGATGTAGTATTTTAGAACAATCCTGGCGGGGCGGCGGCTATTCCTCGGTGGGAACATTATAAACCTCTGTAAAGTAATCTAACCTAACCTAACCCATCTAGCCCCTGGCTGGTAATGTTTTACAGAATCCCGGTCGTGTCGGCCCAGACCTGTCCGTGGGAACATTATATACGTCTATAGCGTTATATATACTAGCCTACGGCAGCCTAACTTCTCGTATGTAGTATTTTACAACATTCCTGGCGGGTCGGCCCCTACTTCTCGGTGGGAACGTTATATACGTCTATAACGTAAGATAACCTAACCTAACCCATCTAGCCCCTCGCTGGTAATGTTTTACCGTATCCCGGTCGTTTCGGCCCAGACCTGTCCGTGGGAACATTATATACGTCCATAGCGTTATATATACTAACCTACGGCAGCCTAACATGTCGGATGTAGTATTTTACAACATTCCTGGCGGGTCGGCCCGTACTTCTCGGTGGGAACATTATATACGTTTATAACGTAACATAACCTAACCTAACCCATCTAGCTCCTCGCTGGGAATGTTTTGTAGAATCCCGTTCGTGTAGCCCTGTACGTCTCGGTGGGAACATTATATACGTCTATAGCGTTATATACCCTAACCTAAGGAAACCTAACACCTCGAATGTAGTATTTTACAACACTCCTGGCGGGTCAGCCCCTACATCTCAGTGGGAACGTTGTATACGTCTATAACGTAATATAACCTAACTTAACCCATGTAGGTCCTCGCTGGGAATGTTTTGTAGAATCCCGTTCGTGTAGCCCTGTACGTCTCGGTTGGAACATTATATACTTCTGTAACGTAATCTAACCTAACCTAACCCATCTAGCCTCTGGCTGGTAATGTTTTACAGAATCGCGGACGTGTCGGACCAGACCTGTCCGTGGGAACATTATATACGTCTATAGCGTTATATATACTAACCTACGGCAGCCTAACATCTCGGAAGTAGTATTTTACAACATTCCTGGCGGGTCGGCCCCTACTTCTCGGTGGGAACGGTATATACGTCTATAAAGTAAGATAACCTATCCTAACCCATCTAGCCCCTCGCTGGTAATGTTTTACAGAATCCCGGTCCTGTCGGCCCAGATCTGTCCGTGGGAACATTATATACGTCTATAGCGTTACATATACTAACCTAAGGCAATCTAACATCTCTGATGTTTTATTTTACAACAATCCTGGCGGGGCGGCGGCTACTTCTCGGTGGGAACATTATATAATTCTGTAACGTAATCTAACCTAACCTAACACATCTAGCCCGTGGCTGGTAATGTTTTACAGAATCCCGGTCGTGTCGGCCCAGACCTGTCCGTGGGAACATTATATACGTCGATAGCTTTATATATACTAACCTACGGCAGCCTAACACCTCGGATGTAGTATTTTACAACATTCCTGTCGGGTTGGCCCCTACTTCTCGGTGGGAACGTTATATACGTCTATAACGTAAGATAACCTAACCTAAGGCAACCTAACACCTCGGATGTAGTATTTTACAACACTCCAGGCGGGTCGGCCCCTACATTTCGGTGGGAACATTATATACGTCTATAACGTAATATAACATAATCTAACCCATCTAGCCTCTCGCTGGTAATGTTTTAGAGTATCCCGGTCGTGTCGGCCCAGACCTGTCCGTGGGAACATTATATACGTCTATAGCGTTATATATACTAACCTAAGGCAGCCTAATATCTCGGATGTAGTATTTTAAAACATTCCTGTCGGGTCGGCCCGTACTTCTCGGTGGGAACGTTATATACGTCTATAACGTAAGATAACCTAACCTAACCCATCTAGCCCCTCGCTGGTAATGTTTTACAGAATCCCGGTCCTGTCGGCCCGTACCTCTCTGTGGGAATATTATATACGTCTATAACGTTATTTATCCTAACCTAAGACAACCTAACTCCTCGGATGTAGTATTTTACAACACTCCTGGCGGGTCGGCCCCTACTTCTCGGTGGGAACATTATATACGTCTATAACGTAGTAAAACCTAACCTAACCCATGTAGGTCCTCGCTGGGAATGTTTTGTAGAATCCCGTTCGTGTAGAACCGTACGTCTCGGTGGGAACATTATATACGTCTATAACGTTATATATCCTAACCTAAGGCAATCTAACATCTCGGATGTAGTATTTTACAACAATCCTGGCGGGGCGGCGGCTACTTCTCGGTGGGAACATTATATACCTCTGTAAAGTAATCTAAACTTACCTAACCCATCTAGTCCCTGGCTGGTAATGTTTTACAGAATCCCGGTCGTGTCGGCCCAGACCTGTCTGTGGGAACATTATATACGTCTATAGCGTTATATATACTAGCCTACGGCAGCCTAACATCTCGGATGTAGCATTTTACAACACTCCAGGCGGATCGGCCCCTACTTCTCGGTGGGAACATTATATACGTCTATAACGAAAGATAACCTACCCTAACCTATCTAGCCGCTCGCTGGTAATGTTTTACAGTATCCCGTTCGTGTAGCCCTGTACGTCTCGGTGGGAACATTATATACGTTTATAACGTTATATATCCTAACCTAATGCAATCTAACTTCTCGGATGTAGTATTTTACAACAATCCTGGCGGGGCGGCGGCTACTTCTTGGTGGGAACATTATATACCTCTGTAACGTAATCTAACCTAACCTAACCCATCTCGCCGCTGGCTGGTGATGTTTTACAGAATCCCGGTCGTGTCGGCCCAGACCTGTCCGTGGGAACATTATATACGTCTATAGCGTTATATATACTAACCTACGGCAGCCTAACATATCGGATGTAGTATTTTGCAACATTCCTGGCGGGTCGGCCCCTACTTCTCCGTGGGAACGTTATATACGTCTATAGCGTACGATAACGTATCCTAACCCATCTAGCCCCTCGCTGGTAATGTTTTACAATATCCCGGTCGTGTCGGCACAGACCTGTCCGTGGGAACATTATATACGTCTATAGCGTTATATATACTAACCTACGACAGCCTAACATCTCGAATGTAGTATTTTACAACATTCCTGGCGGGTCGGCCCCTACTTCTCGGTGGGAACGTTGTATACGTTTATAACGTAAGATAACCTAACCTAACCCATCTAGCCCCTCGCCGGTAATGTTTTACAGTATCCCGGTCGTTTCGGCCCAGACCTGTCCGTGGGAACATTATATACGTCCATAGCGTTATATATACTAACCTACGGCAGCCTAACATGTCGGATGTAGTATTTTTCAACATTCCTGGCGGGTCGGCCCGTACTTCTCGGTGGGAACGTTATATACGCCTATAGCGTAAGATAACGTATCCTAACCCATCTAGCCCCTCGCTGGTAATGTTTTATAGAATCCCGGTCTTGTCGGCGCGTACCTCTCTGTGGGAACATTATATATGTCTATAGCGTTATATATACTAACCTAAGGCAATCTAACAGTTCGGATGTAGTATTTTACAACAATCCTGGCGGGGCGGAGGCTACTTCTCGGTGGGAACATTATATACCCCTGTAAAGTAATCTAACCTAACCTAACCCATCTAGCCCCTGGCTGGTAATGTTTAACAGAATCCCGGTCGTGTCGGCCCAGACCTGTCCGTGGGAACATTATATACGTCTATAGCGTTATACGTACTAGCCTACGGCAGCCTAACATCTCGCATGTAGTATTTTACAACACTCCAGGCGGGTCGGCCCCTACTTCTCGGTGGGAACATTATATACGTTTATAACGTAATATAACCTATCCTAACCCATCTAGCCCCTCGCTGGTAATGTTTTACAGAATCCCGGTCGTGTCGGCCCAGACCTGTCCGTGGGAACATTATATACGTCCATAGCGTTATATATACTAACCTACGGCAGCCTAACATGTCGGATGTAGTATTTTACAACATTCCTGGCGGGTCGGCCCGTACTTCTCGGTGGGAACGTTATATACGCCTATAGCGTAAGATAACGTATCCTAACCCATCTAGCCCCTCGCTGGTAATGTTTTATAGAATCCCGGTCTTGTCGGCGCGTACCTCTCTGTGGGAACATTATATATGTCTATAGCGTTATATATACTAACCTAAGGCAATCTAACAGTTCGGATGTAGTATTTTACAACAATCCTGGCGGGGCGGAGGCTACTTCTCGGTGGGAACATTATATACCCCTGTAAAGTAATCTAACCTAACCTAACCCATCTAGCCCCTGGCTGGTAATGTTTAACAGAATCCCGGTCGTGTCGGCCCAGACCTGTCCGTGGGAACATTATATACGTCTATAGCGTTATACGTACTAGCCTACGGCAGCCTAACATCTCGCATGTAGCATTTTACAACACTCCAGGCGGGTCGGCCCCTACTTCTCGGTGGGAACATTATATACGTTTATAACGTAATATAACCTATCCTAACCCATCTAGCCCCTCGCTGGTAATGTTTTACAGAATCCCGGTCGTGTCGGCCCAGAACTGTCCGTGGGAACATTATATACGTCTATAGCGTTATATATCCTAACCTAAGGCAACCAAACACCTCGGATGTAGTATTCTACAACACTCCTGGCGGGTCGGCACCTACTTCTCGGTGGGAACATTATATACGTCTATAACGTAAGATAACCTAACCTAACCTATCTAGCCCCTCGCTGGTAATGTTTTACAGTATCCCGGTCGTGTCGGCCCAGACCTGTCCGTGGGTACATTTTATACGTCTATAGCGTTATATATCCTAACCTAAGGCAACCAAACATCTCGGATGTAGTATTTTACAATACTCCTGGCTGGTCGGCCCCTACTTCTCGGTGGGAACATTATATACGTTTATAACGTAATATAACCTAACTTAACCCATCTAGGTTCTCGCCGGGAATGTTTTGTAGAATCCTGTTCGTGTAACCCTGTACGTCTCGGTGGGAACATTATATACGTCTATAACGTTATATATACTAACCTACGGCAGCCTAAGATCTCGGATGTAGTATTTTACAACATTCCTGACGGGTCGGCCCCTACTTCTCGGTGGGAACGTTATATACGTCTATAACGTAAGATAACCTAACCTAACCCATCTAGCTCTTCGCTGGGAATGTTTTGTAGAATCCCGTTCGTGTAGAACCGTACGTCTCGGTGGGAACATTATATACGTCTATAACGTTATATATCCTAACCTAAGGCAATCTAACATGTCGGATGTAGTATTTTACAACAATCCTGGCGGGGCGGCTGCTACTTCTCGGTGGGAACATTATATACTTCTGTAACGTAATCTAACCTATCCTAACCCATCTAGCCCCTGGCTGGTTATGTTTTACAGAACCCGGTCGTGTCTGACCAGACCTGTCTGTGGGAACATTATATACGTCTATAGCGTTATATATACTAACCTACGGCTGCCTAACATATCGGATGTAGTATTTTACAACATTCCTGGCGGGTCGGCCCGTACTTCTCGGTGGGAACGTTATATGCGTCTATAGCGAAAGATAACGTATCCTAACCCATCTAGCTCCTCGCTGGTAATGTTTTACAGAATCCCGGTCCTGTCGGCCCGTACCTCTCTGTGGGAACTTTATATACGTCTATAACGTTATATATCCTGACCTAAGGCAACCTCACTCTTCGGATGTAGTATTTTACAACCTTCCTGGCGGGCCGGTCCACACTTCTCGGCGGGACAGTTATATACGTCTATAACGTAATATAACCTAACCTAACCCATCTAGGTCCTCGCTGGGAATGTTTTGTAGAATCCCGTTCGTGTAGCCCTGTACGTCTCGGTGGGAACATTATATACATCTATAACGTTATATATCCTAACCTAAGGCAATCTAACACCTCGGATGTAGTATTTTACAACAATCCTGGCGGGGCGGCGGCTATTTCTCGGTGGGAACATTATATACCTCTGCAAAGTAATCTAACCTATCCTAACCCATCTAGCGCCTGGCTGGTAATGTTTTACAGAATCCCGGTCGTGTCGGCCCAGACCTGTCCGTGGGAACATTATATACGTCTATAGCGTTATATATACTAACCTACGGCAGCCTAACATCTCAGATGTAGAATTGTACAACATTCCTGGCGGGTCGGCCCCTATTTCTCAGTGGGAACGGTATATACATCTATAACGTAAGATAACCTAACCTAACGCATCTAGCTCCTCGCTGGGAATGTTTTACAGTATCCCGGTCGTGTCGGCCCAGACCTGTCCGTGGGAACATTATATACGCCTATAAGGTAATCTAACCAAACCTAACCCATCTAGCCCCGCGCTGGTAATGTTTTACAGAATCTCGGTCGTGACGGCCCAGACCTGTCCGTGGGAACATTATATACGTCTATAGCGTTATATATACTAACCTACGGCAGCCTAACATCTCGGATGCAGTATTTTACAACATTCATGACGGGTCGCCCCCTACTTCTCGGTGGGAACGGTATATACATCTATAACGTAAGATAACCTAACCTAACCCATCTAGCTCCTCGCTGGGAATGTTTTGTAGAATCCTGTTCGTGTAGCCCTGTACGTCTCGGTGGGAACATTATATACGTTTATAACGTTATATATCCTAACCTAAGGCAATCTAACATCTCGGATGTATTATCTTACAACAATCCTGGCGGGGCGGCGGCTACTACTCGGTTGGAACATTATATACTTCTGTAACGTAATCTAACCTAACCTAACCCATCCTAGCCTCTGGCTGGTAATGTTTTACAGAATCGCGGACGTGTTGGACCAGACCTGTACGTGGGAACATTATATACGTCTATAACCTTATATATCCTAACCTAAGGCAATCTAACATCTCGGATGTAGTATTTTACAACAATCCTGGCGGTGCAGCGTCTACTTCTCGGTGGGAACATTATATACCTCTGTAAAGTAATCTAACATAACCTAACCCACCTAGCCCCTGGCTGGTAATGTTTTACAGTATCACGGTCGTGTCGGCCCAGACCTGTCCGTGGGAACATTATATACGTCTATAGCGTTATATACACTAACCTGCTGCAGCCTAACATGTCGGATGTAGTATTTTACAACATTCCTGGCGGGTCAGCCCGTATTTCTCGGTGGGAACGTTATATACGTCTATAGCGTAAGATAACGTATCCTAACCCATTTAGCCCCTCGCTGGTAATGTTTTACAGTATTCCGGTCCTGTCGGCCCGTACCTCTCTGTGGGAACATTATATACGTCTATAACGTTATATATCCTAACCTAAGGCAACCAAACATCTCGGATGTAGTATTTTACAATACTCCTGGCTGGTCGGCCCCTACTTGTCGGTGGGAACATTATATACCCCTGTAAAGTAATCTAACCTAACCTAACCCATCTAGCCCCTGGCTGGTAATGTTTAACAGAATCCCGGTCGTGTCGGCCCAGACCTGTCCGTGGGAACATTATATACGTCTATGGCGTTATATATACTAGCCTACGGCAGCCTAACATCTCGGATGTAGTATTTTACAACACTCCAGGCGGGTCGGCCCCTACTTCTCGGTGGGAACAATATATACGTTTATAACGTAAGATAACCTAACCTAACCTATCTAGCCCCTCGCTGGTAATGTTTTACAGTATCCCGTTCGTGTAGCCCTGTACGTCTCGGTGGGAACATTATATACGTTTATAACGTTATTTATCCTAACCTAATGCAATCTAACATCTCGGATGTAGTATTTTACAACAATCCTGGCGGGGCGGCGGCTACTTCTTGGTGGGAACATTATATACTTCTGTAACGTAATCTAACCTAACCTAACCCATCTCGCCCCTGGCTGGTGATGTTTTACAGAATCCCGGTCGTGTCGGCCCAGACCTGTCCGTGGGAACATTATATACGTCTATAGCGTTATATATACTAGCCTACGGCAGCCTAACATCTCGGATGTAGTATTTTGCAACATTCCTGGCGGGTCGGCCCGTACTTCTCGGCGGGAACGTTATATGCGTTTATAACGTAATCTAAAATAACCTGACCCATCTAGCCCCTCGCTGGTAATGTTTTACAGAATCCCCGTCCTGTCGGCCCAGATCTGTCCGTGGGAACATTATATACGTCTATAGCGTTATATATAATAACCTAAGGCAATCTAACATCTCGGATGTAGTATTTTACAACAATCCTGGCGGGGCGGAGGCTACTTCTGGGTGGGAACATTATATACCCCTGTAAAGTAATCTAACCTAACCTAACCCATCTAGCCCCTGGCTGGTAATGTTTAACAGAATCCCGGTCGTGTCGGCCCAGACCTGTGGGTGGGAACATTATATATGTCTACAGCGTTATATATACTAGCCTACGGCAGCCTAACATCTCGGATGTAGTATTTTACAACATTCCTGGCGGGTCGGCCCGTACTTCTCGGTGGGAACGTTATATGCGTCTATAACGTAAGATAACCTAACCTACCCCATCTAGCCCCTCGCTGGTAATGTTTTACAGAATTCCGGTCCTGTCGGCCCGCACTTCTCGGTGGGAACGTTATATGCGTCTATAACGTAAGATAACCTAACCTACCCCATCTAGCCCCTCGCTGGTAATGTTTTACAGAATTCCGGTCCTGTCGGCCCGTACCTCTCTGTGGGAACATTATATACGTCTATAGCGTTATATATACTAGCCTACGGCAGCCTTGCATCTCGGATGTAGTATTTTACAGCATTCCTGTCGGGTACGCTCCTACTTCTCGGTGGGAACGTTATATACGTCTATAACGTAAGATAACCTAACATAAGGCAACCTAACACCTCGGATGTAGTATTTTATAACACTCCAGGCGGGTCGGCCCCTACTTTTCGGTGTGAACATTATATACGTCTATAACGTAATATAACCTAACCTAACCCATCTAGCCCCTCGCTGGTAATGTTTTACAGAATCCAGGTCGTGTCGGCCCAGACCTGGCCGTGGGAGCATTATATACGTCTGTAGCGTTATATATACTAACCTAAGGCAGCCTAACTTCTCGTATGTAGTATTTTACAACATTCTTGGCGGGTCGGCGCGTACTTCTCGGTGGGAACGTTATATGCGTCTATAACGTAAGATAACCTGACCTACCCCATCTAGCCCGTAGCTGGTAATGTTGAACAGAATCCCGGTCGTGTCGGCCCAGACCTGTCCGTGGGAACATTATATATGTCTACAGCGTTATATATACTAGCCTACGGCAGCATAACATCTCGGATGTAGTATTTTACAACACTCCAGGCGGGTCGGCCCGTACTCCTCGGTGGGAACATTATATACGTTTGTAACGTAATATAACCTAACCTAATCCATCTAGCACCTCGCTGGTAATGTTTCACAGAATCCAGGTCGTGTCGGGCCAGACCTGTCCGTGGGAGCATTATATACGTCTGTAGCGTTATATATACTAACCTAAGGCAGCCTAACATCTCGGATGTATTATTTTACAACATTCCTGGCGGGTCGGCCCGTACTTCTCGGTGGGAACGTTATATACGTCTATAGCGTAAGATAACGTATCCTAACCCATCTAGCCCCTCGCTGGTAATGTTTTACAGAATCCCGGTCCTGTCGGCCCGCACCTCTCTGGGGGAACATTATATACGTCTATAACGTTATATATCCTAACCTAACGCAACCTAACACCTCGGATGTAGTATTTTACATCACTCCAGGCGGGTCGGCCCCTACTCCTCGGTGGGAACATTATATACGTTTGTAACGTAATATAACCTAACCTAATCCATCTAGCACCTCGCTGGTAATGTTTCACAGAATCCAGGTCGTGTCGGCCCAGACCTGTCCGTGGGAGCATTATATACGTCTGTAGCGTTATATATACTAACCTAAGGCAGCCTAACATCTCGGATGTAGTATTTTACAACATTCCTGGCGGGTCGGCCCGTACTTCTCGGTGGGAACGTTATATGCGTCTATAACGTAAGATAACCTAACCTACCCCATCTAGCCCCTCGCTGGTAATGTTTTACAGAATTCCGGTCCTGTCGGCCCGCACTTCTCGGTGGGAACGTTATATGCGTCTATAACGTAAGATAACCTAACCTACCCCATCTAGCCCCTCGCTGGTAATGTTTTACAGAATTCCGGTCCTGTCGGCCCGTACCTCTCTGTGGGAACATTATATACGTCTATAGCGTTATATATACTAGCCTACGGCAGCCTAGCATCTCGGATGTAGTATTTTACAGCATTCCTGTCGGGTACGCTCCTACTTCTCGGTGGGAACGTTATATACGTCTATAACGTAAGATAACCTAACATAAGGCAACCTAACACCTCGGATGTAGTATTTTATAACACTCCAGGCGGGTCGGCCCCTACTTTTCGGTGTGAACATTATATACGTCTATAACGTAATATAACCTAACCTAACCCATCTAGCCCCTCGCTGGTAATGTTTTACAGAATCCAGGTCGTGTCGGCCCAGACCTGGCCGTGGGAGCATTATATACGTCTGTAGCGTTATATATACTAACCTAAGGCAGCCTAACTTCTCGTATGTAGTATTTTACAACATTCTTGGCGGGTCGGCGCGTACTTCTCGGTGGGAACGTTATATGCGTCTATAACGTAAGATAACCTGACCTACCCCATCTAGCCCGTAGCTGGTAATGTTGAACAGAATCCCGGTCGTGTCGGCCCAGACCTGTCCGTGGGAACATTATATATGTCTACAGCGTTATATATACTAGCCTACGGCAGCATAACATCTCGGATGTAGTATTTTACAACACTCCAGGCGGGTCGGCCCGTACTCCTCGGTGGGAACATTATATACGTTTGTAACGTAATATAACCTAACCTAATCCATCTAGCACCTCGCTGGTAATGTTTCACAGAATCCAGGTCGTGTCGGCCCAGACCTGTCCGTGGGAGCATTATATACGTCTGTAGCGTTATATATACTAACCTAAGGCAGCCTAACATCTCGGATGTATTATTTTACAACATTCCTGGCGGGTCGGCCCGTACTTCTCGGTGGGAACGTTATATACGTCTATAGCGTAAGATAACGTATCCTAACCCATCTAGCCCCTCGCTGGTAATGTTTTACAGAATCCCGGTCCTGTCGGCCCGCACCTCTCTGGGGGAACATTATATACGTCTATAACGTTATATATCCTAACCTAACGCAACCTAACACCTCGGATGTAGTATTTTACATCACTCCAGGCGGGTCGGCCCCTACTTCTCGGTGGGAACAATATATACGTTTATAACGTAAGATAACCTAACCTAACCTATCTAGCCCCTAGCTGGTAATGTTTTACAGTATCCCGTTCGTGTAGCCCTGTACGTCTCGGTGGGAACATTATATACGTTTATAACGTTATTTATCCTAACCTAATGCAATCTAACATCTCGGATGTAGTATTTTACAACAATCCTGGCGGGGCGGCGGCTACTTCTTGGTGGGAACATTATATACTTCTGTAACGTAATCTAACCTAACCTAACCCATCTCGCCCCTGGCTGGTGATGTTTTACAGAATCCCGGTCGTGTCGGCCCAGACCTGTCCGTGGGAACATTATATACGTCTATAGCGTTATATATACTAGCCTACGGCAGCCTAACATCTCGGATGTAGTATTTTACAACAATCCTGGCGGGGCTGAGGCTACTTCTGGGTGGGAACATTATATACCCCTGTAAAGTAATCTAACCTAACCTAACCCATCTAGCCCCTGGCTGGTAATGTTTAACAGAATCCCGGTCGTGTCGGCCCAGACCTGTGGGTGGGAACATTATATATGTCTACAGCGTTATATATACTAGCCTACGGCAGCCTAACATCTCGGATGTAGTATGTTACAACACTCCAGGCGGGTCGGCCCCTACTCCTCGGTGGGAACGTTATATACGTCTATAGCGTAAGATAACGTATCCTAACCCATCTAGCCCCTCGCTGGTAATGTTTTATAGAATCCCGGTCTTGTCGGCCCGTACCTCTCTGTGGGAACATTATATATGTCTATAGCGTTATATATACTAACCTAAGGCAGCCTAACATCTCGGATGTAGTATTTTACAACATTCCTGTCGGGTCGGCCCGTACTTCTCGGTGGGAACGTTATATATGTCTATAACGTAAGATAACCTAACCTAACCCATCTAGCCCCTCGCTGGTAATGTTTTACAGAATTCCGGTCCTGTCGGCCCGCACTTCTCGGTGGGAACGTTATATGCTTCTATAACGTAAGATAACCTAACCTACCCCATCTAGCCCCTCGCTGGTAATGTTTTACAGAATTCCGGTCCTGTCGGCCCGTACCTCTCTGTGGGAACATTATATACGTCTATAGCGTTATATATACTAGCCTACGGCAGCCTAACATCTCGGATGTAGTATTTTACAACATTCCTGTCGGGTACGCTCCTACTTCTCGGTGGGAACGTTATATACGTCTATAACGTAAGATAACCTAACATAAGGCAACCTAACACCTCGGATGTAGTATTTTACAACACTCCAGGCGGGTCGGCCCCTACTTTTCGGTGTGAACATTATATACGTCTATAACGTAATATAACCTAACCTAACCCATCTAGCCCCTCGCTGGTAATGTTTTACAGAATCCAGGTCGTGTCGGCCCAGACCTGGCCGTGGGAGCATTATATACGTCTGTAGCGTTATATATACTAACCTAAGGCAGCCTAACTTCTCGTATGTAGTATTTTACAACATTCTTGGCGGGTCGGCGCGTACTTCTCGGTGGGAACGTTATATGCGTCTATAACGTAAGATAACCTAACCTACCCCATCTAGCCCGTAGCTGGTAATGTTGAACAGAATCCCGGTCGTGTCGGCCCAGACCTGTCCGTGGGAACATAATATATGTCTACAGCGTTATATATACTAGCCTACGGCAGCATAACATCTCGGATGTAGTATTTTACAACACTCCAGGCGGGTCGGCCCGTACTCCTCGGTGGGAACATTATATACTTCTGTAACGTAATCTAACATATCCTAACCCATCTAGCCCCTCGCTGGTAATGTTTTATAGAATCCCGGTCTTGTCGGCCCGTACCTCTATGTGGGAACATTATATATGTCTATAGCGTTATATATACTAACCTAAGGCAGCCTAACATCTCGGATGTAGTATTTTACAACATTTCTGTCGGGTCGGCCCGTACTTCTCGGTGGGAACGTTATATATGTCTATAACGTAAGATAACCTAACCTAACCCATCTAGCCCCTCGCTGGTAATGTTTTACAGAATCCCGGTCCTGTCGGCCCGCACCTCTCTGGGGGAACATTATATACGTCTATAACGTTATATATCCTAACCTAACGCAACCTAACACCTAGGATGTAGTATTTTACATCACTCCTGGCGGGTCGGCCCCTGCTTCTCGGTGGGAACATTATATACGTCTATAACGTAATATAACCTAACCTAACCCATCCAGGTCCTCGCTGCGAATGTTTTGTAGAATCCCGTTCGTGTAGCCCTGTACGTCTCGGTGGGAACACTATATACGTCTATAACGTTATATATCCTAACCTAAGGCAATCTAACATCTCGGAGGTAGTATTTTACACCAATCCTGGCGGGGCGGAGGCTACTTCTCGGTGGGAACATTATATACCCCTGTAAAGTAATCTAACCTAACCTAACCCATCTAGCCCCTGGCTGGTAATGTTTAACATAATCCCGGTCGTGTCGACCCAGACCTGTCCGTGGGAACATTATATATGCCTACAGCGTTATATATACTAGCCTACGGCAGCCTAACATCTCGGATGTAGTATTTTACAACATTCCTGGCGGGTCGGCCCGTACTTCTCGGCGGGAACGTTATATGCGTTTATAACGTAATCTAAAATAACCTGACCCATCTAGCCCCTCGCTGGTAATGTTTTACAGAATCCCGGTCCTGTCGGCCAAGATCTGTCCGTGGGAACATTATATATGTCTACAGCGTTATATATACTAGCCTACGGCAGCATAACATCTCGGATGTAGTATTTTACAACACTCCAGGCGGGTCGGCCCGTACTCCTCGGTGGGAACATTATATACGTTTGTAACGTAATATAACCTAACCTAATCCATCTAGCACCTCGCTGGTAATGTTTCACAGAATCCAGGTCGTGTCGGCCCAGACCTGTCCGTGGGAGCATTATATACGTCTGTAGCGTTATATATACTAACCTAAGGCAGCCTAACATCTCGGATGTATTATTTTACAACATTCCTGGCGGGTCGGCCCGTACTTCTCGGTGGGAACGTTATATACGTCTATAGCGTAAGATAACGTATCCTAACCCATCTAGCCCCTCGCTGGTAATGTTTTATAGAATCCCGGTCTTGTCGGCCCGTACCTCTCTGTGGGAACATTATATATGTCTATAGCGTTATATATACTAACCTAAGGCAGCCTAACATCTCGGATGTAGTATTTTACAACATTCCTGTCGGGTCGGCCCGTACTTCTCGGTGGGAACGTTATATATGTCTATAACGTAAGATAACCTAACCTAACCCATCTAGCCCCTCGCTGGTAATGTTTTACAGAATCCCGGTCCTGTCGGCCCGCACCTCTCTGGGGGAACATTATATACGTCTATAACGTTATATATCCTAACCTAACGCAACCTAACACCTAGGATGTAGTATTTTACATCACTCCTGGCGGGTCGGCCCCTGCTTCTCGGTGGGAACATTATATACGTCTATAACGTAATATAACCAAACCTAACCCATCCAGGTCCTCGCTGCGAATGTTTTGTAGAATCCCGTTCGTGTAGCCCTGTACGTCTCGGTGGGAACACTATATACGTCTATAACGTTATATATCCTAACCTAAGGCAATCTAACATCTCGGAGGTAGTATTTTACACCAATCCTGGCGGGGCGGAGGCTACTTCTCGGTGGGAACATTATATACCCCTGTAAAGTAATCTAACCTAACCTAACCCATCTAGCCCCTGGCTGGTAATGTTTAACATAATCCCGGTCGTGTCGACCCAGACCTGTCCGTGGGAAAATTATATATGCCTACAGCGTTATATATACTAGCCTACGGCAGCCTAACATCTCGGATGTAGTATTTTACAACACTCCGGGCGGGTCGGCCCCTACTCCTCGGTGGGAACATTATATACGTTTGTAACTTAATATAACCTAACCTAATCCATCTAGCACCTCGCTGGTAATGTTTCACAGAATCCAGGTCGTGTCGGCCCAGACCTGTCCGTGGGAGCATTATATACGTCTGTAGCGTTATATATACTAACCTAAGGCAGCCTAACATCTCGGATGTAGTATTTTACAACATTCCTGGCGGGTTGGCCTGTACTTCTCGGTGGGAACGTTATATGCGTCTATAACGTAAGATAACCTAACCTACACCATCTAGCCCCTCGCTGGTAATGTTTTACAGAATTCCGGTCCTGTCGGCCCGCACTTCTCGGTGGGAACGTTATATGCGTCTATAACGTAAGATAACCTAACCTTCCCCATCTAGCCCCTCGCTGGTAATGTTTTATAGAATCCCGGTCTTGTCGGCCCGTACCTCTCTGTGGGAACATTATATATGTCTATAGCGTTATATATACTAACCTAAGGCAGCCTAACATCTCGGATGTAGTATTTTACAACATTCCTGTCGGGTCGGCCCGTACTTCTCGGTGGGAACGTTATATATGTCTATAACGTAAGATAACCTAACCTAACCCATCTAGCCCCTCGCTGGTAATGTTTTACAGAATCCCGGTCCTGTCGGCCCGCACCTCTCTGGGGGAACATTATATACGTCTATAACGTTATATATCCTAACCTAACGCAACCTAACACCTCGGATGTAGTATTTTACATCACTCCAGGCGGGTCGGCCCCTACTTCTCGGTGGGAACAATATATACGTTTATAACGTAAGATAACCTAACCTAACCTATCTAGCCCCTCGCTGGTAATGTTTTACAGTATCCCGTTCGTGTAGCCCTGTACGTCTCGGTGGGAACATTATATACGTTTATAACGTTATTTATCCTAACCTAATGCAATCTAACATCTCGGATGTAGTATTTTACAACAATCCTGGCGGGGCGGCGGCTACTTCTTGGTGGGAACATTATATACTTCTGTAACGTAATCTAACCTAACCTAACCCATCTCGCCCCTGGCTGGTGATGTTTTACAGAATCCCGGTCGTGTCGGCCCAGACCTGTCCGTGGGAACATTATATACGTCTATAGCGTTATATATACTAGCCTACGGCAGCCTAACATCTCGGATGTAGTATTGTACAACAATCCTGGCGGGGCGGAGGCTACTTCTGGGTGGGAACATTATATACCCCTGTAAAGTAATCTAACCTAACCTAACCCATCTAGCCCCTGGCTGGTAATGTTTAACAGAATCCCGGTCGTGTCGGCCCAGACCTGTGGGTGGGAACATTATATATGTCTACAGCGTTATATATACTAGCCTACGGCAGCCTAACATCTCGGATGTAGTATTTTACAACACTCCAGGTGGGTCGGCCCCTACTCCTCGGTGGGAACATTATATACGTTTGTAACGTAATATAACCTAACCTAATCCATCTAGCACCTCGCTGGTAATGTTTCACAGAATCCAGGTCGTGTCGGCCCAGACCTGTCCGTGGGAGCATTATATACGTCTGTAGCATTATATATACTAACCTAAGGCAGCCTAACATCTCGGATGTAGTATTTTACAACATTCCTGGCGGGTCGGCCCGTACTTCTCGGTGGGAACGTTATATGCGTCTATAACGTAAGATAACCTAACCTACCCCATCTAGCCCCTCGCTGGTAATGTTTTACAGAATTCCGGTCCTGTCGGCCCGCCCTTCTCGGTGGGAACGTTATATGCGTCTATAACGTAAGATAACCTAACCTACCCCATCTAGCCCCTCGCTGGTAATGTTTTACAGAATTCCGGTCCTGTCGGCCCGTACCTCTCTGTGGGAACATTATATACGTCTATAGCGTTATATATACTAGCCTACGGCAGCCTAACATCTCGGATGTAGTATTTTACAACATTCCTGTCGGGTACGCTCCTACTTCTCGGTGGGAACGTTATATACGTCTATAACGTAAGATAACCTAACATAAGGCAACCTAACACCTCGGATGTAGTATTTTACAACACTCCAGGCGGGTCGGCCCCTACTTTTCGGTGTGAACATTATATACGTCTATAACGTAATATAACCTAACCTAACCCATCTAGCCCCTCGCTGGTAATGTTTTACAGAATCCAGGTCGTGTCGGCCCAGACCTGGCCGTGGGAGCATTATATACGTCTGTAGCGTTATATATACTAACCTAAGGCAGCCTAACTTCTCGTATGTAGTATTTTACAACATTCTTGGCGGGTCGGCGCGTACTTCTCGGTGGGAACGTTATATGCGTCTATAACGTAAGATAACCTAACCTACCCCATCTAGCCCGTAGCTGGTAATGTTGAACAGAATCCCGGTCGTGTCGGCCCAGACCTGTCCGTGGGAACATAATATATGTCTACAGCGTTATATATACTAGCCTACGGCAGCATAACATCTCGGATGTAGTATTTTACAACACTCCAGGCGGGTCGGCCCGTACTCCTCGGTGGGAACATTATATACTTCTGTAACGTAATCTAACATATCCTAACCCATCTAGCCCCTCGCTGGTAATGTTTTATAGAATCCCGGTCTTGTCGGCCCGTACCTCTCTGTGGGAACATTATATATGTCTATAGCGTTATATATACTAACCTAAGGCAGCCTAACATCTCGGATGTAGTATTTTACAACATTTCTGTCGGGTCGGCCCGTACTTCTCGGTGGGAACGTTATATATGTCTATAACGTAAGATAACCTAACCTAACCCATCTAGCCCCTCGCTGGTAATGTTTTACAGAATCCCGGTCCTGTCGGCCCGCACCTCTCTGGGGGAACATTATATACGTCTATAACGTTATATATCCTAACCTAACGCAACCTAACACCTAGGATGTAGTATTTTACATCACTCCTGGCGGGTCGGCCCCTGCTTCTCGGTGGGAACATTATATACGTCTATAACGTAATATAACCTAACCTAACCCATCCAGGTCCTCGCTGCGAATGTTTTGTAGAATCCCGTTCGTGTAGCCCTGTACGTCTCGGTGGGAACACTATATACGTCTATAACGTTATATATCCTAACCTAAGGCAATCTAACATCTCGGAGGTAGTATTTTACACCAATCCTGGCGGGGCGGAGGCTACTTCTCGGTGGGAACATTATATACCCCTGTAAAGTAATCTAACCTAACCTAACCCATCTAGCCCCTGGCTGGTAATGTTTAACATAATCCCGGTCGTGTCGACCCAGACCTGTCCGTGGGAACATTATATATGCCTACAGCGTTATATATACTAGCCTACGGCAGCCTAACATCTCGGATGTAGTATTTTACAACATTCCTGGCGGGTCGGCGCGTACTTCTCGGCGGGAACGTTATATGCGTTTATAACGTAAGATAACCTAACCTACCCCATCTAGCCCGTAGCTGGTAATGTTGAACAGAATCCCGGTCGTGTCGGCCCAGACCTGTCCGTGGGAACATTATATATGTCTACAGCGTTATATATACTAGCCTACGGCAGCCTAACATCTCGGATGTAGTATTTTACAACACTCCAGGCGGGTCGGCCCCTACTCCTCGGTGGGAACATTATATACGTTTGTAACGTAATATAACCTAACCTAATCCATCTAGCACCTCGCTGGTAATGTTTCACAGAATCCAGGTCGTGTCGGCCCAGACCTGTCCGTGGGAGCATTATATACGTCTGTAGCGTTATATATACTAACCTAAGGCAGCCTAACATCTCGGATGTATTATTTTACAACATTCCTGGCGGGTCGGCCCGTACTTCTCGGTGGGAACGTTATATACGTCTATAGCGTAAGATAACGTATCCTAACCCATCTAGCCCCTCGCTGGTAATGTTTTATAGAATCCCGGTCTTGTCGGCCCGTACCTCTCTGTGGGAACATTATATATGTCTATAGCGTTATATATACTAACCTAAGGCAGCCTAACATCTCGGATGTAGTATTTTACAACATTCCTGTCGGGTCGGCCCGTACTTCTCGGTGGGAACGTTATATATGTCTATAACGTAAGATAACCTAACCTAACCCATCTAGCCCCTCGCTGGTAATGTTTTACAGAATCCCGGTCCTGTCGGCCCGCACCTCTCTGGGGGAACATTATATACGTCTATAACGTTATATATCCTAACCTAACGCAACCTAACACCTCGGATGTAGTATTTTACATCACTCCAGGCGGGTCGGCCCCTACTTCTCGGTGGGAACAATATATACGTTTATAACGTAAGATAACCTAACCTAACCTATCTAGCCCCTCGCTGGTAATGTTTTACAGTATCCCGTTCGTGTAGCCCTGTACGTCTCGGTGGGAACATTATATACGTTTATAACGTTATTTATCCTAACCTAATGCAATCTAACATCTCGGATGTAGTATTTTACAACAATCCTGGCGGGGCGGCGGCTACTTCTTGGTGGGAACATTATATACTTCTGTAACGTAATCTAACCTAACCTAACCCATCTCGCCCCTGGCTGGTGATGTTTTACAGAATCCCGGTCGTGTCGGCCCAGACCTGTCCGTGGGAACATTATATACGTCTATAGCGTTATATATACTAGCCTACGGCAGCCTAACATCTCGGATGTAGTATTTTACAGCATTCCTGTCGGGTACGCTCCTACTTCTCGGTGGGAACGTTATATACGTCTATAACGTAAGATAACCTAACATAAGGCAACCTAACACCTCGGATGTAGTATTTTACAACACTCCAGGCGGGTCGGCCCCTACTTTTCGGTGTGAACATTATATACGTCTATAACGTAATATAACCTAACCTAACCCATCTAGCCCCTCGCTGGTAATGTTTTACAGAATCCAGGTCGTGTCGGCCCAGACCTGGCCGTGGGACCATTATATACGTCTGTAGCGTTATATATACTAACCTAAGGCAGCCTATATTTTCGTATGTAGTATTTTACAACATTCTTGGCGGGTCGGCGCGTACTTCTCGGTGGGAACGTTATATGCGTCTATAACGTAAGATAACCTAACCTACCCCATCTAGCCCGTAGCTGGTAATGTTGAACAGAATCCCGGTCGTGTCGGCCCAGACCTGTCCGTGGGAACATTATATATGTCTACAGCGTTATATATACTAGCCTACGGCAGCCTAACATCTCGGATGTAGTATTTTACAACACTCCAGGCGGGTCGGCCCCTACTCCTCGGTGGGAACATTATATACGTTTGTAACGTAATATAACCTAACCTAATCCATCTAGCACCTCGCTGGTAATGTTTCACAGAATCCAGGTCGTGTCGGCCCAGACCTGTCCGTGGGAGCATTATATACGTCTGTAGCGTTATATATACTAACCTAAGGCAGCCTAACATCTCGGATGTATTATTTTACAACATTCCTGGCGGGTCGGCCCGTACTTCTCGGTGG
Organism: Xylocopa violacea; assembly: GCA_963969225.1. NCBI lineage: Eukaryota > Metazoa > Arthropoda > Insecta > Hymenoptera > Apidae > Xylocopa > Xylocopa violacea. Next base: position 2,078,175 of record CAXAJV010000247.1, on the reverse strand, counting down.
GAACGTTATATACGTCTATAGCGTAAGATAACGTATCCTAACCCATCTAGCCCCTCGCTGGTAATGTTTTATAGAATCCCGGTCTTGTCGGCCCGTACCTCTCTGTGGGAACATTATATATGTCTATAGCGTTATATATACTAACCTAAGGCAGCCTAACATCTCGGATGTAGTATTTTACAACATTCCTGTCGGGTCGGCCCGTACTTCTCGGTGGGAACGTTATATATGTCTATAACGTAAGATAACCTAACCTAACCCATCTAGCCCCTCGCTGGTAATGTTTTACAGAATCCCGGTCCTGTCGGCCCGCACCTCTCTGGGGGAACATTATATACGTCTATAACGTTATATATCCTAACCTAACGCAACCTAACACCTCGGATGTAGTATTTTACATCACTCCAGGCGGGTCGGCCCCTACTTCTCGGTGGGAACAATATATACGTTTATAACGTAAGATAACCTAAGCTAACCTATCTAGCCCCTCGCTGGTAATGTTTTACAGTATCCCGTTCGTGTAGCCCTGTACGTCTCGGTGGGAACATTATATACGTTTATAACGTTATTTATCCTAACCTAATGCAATCTAACATCTCGGATGTAGTATTTTACAACAATCCTGGCGGGGCGGCGGCTACTTCTTGGTGGGAACATTATATACTTCTGTAACGTAATCTAACCTAACCTAACCCATCTCGCCCCTGGCTGGTGATGTTTTACAGAATCCCGGTCGTGTCGGCCCAGACCTGTCCGTGGGAACATTATATACGTCTATAGCGTTATATATACTAGCCTACGGCAGCCTAACATCTCGGATGTAGTATTGTACAACAATCCTGGCGGGGCGGAGGCTACTTCTGGGTGGGAACATTATATACCCCTGTAAAGTAATCTAACCTAACCTAACCCATCTAGCCCCTGGCTGGTAATGTTTAACAGAATCCCGGTCGTGTCGGCCCAGACCTGTGGGTGGGAACATTATATATGTCTACAGCGTTATATATACTAGCCTACGGCAGCCTAACATCTCGGATGTAGTATTTTACAACACTCCAGGCGGGTCGGCCCCTACTCCTCGGTGGGAACATTATATACGTTTGTAACGTAATATAACCTAACCTAATCCATCTAGCACCTCGCTGGTAATGTTTCACAGAATCCAGGTCGTGTCGGCCCAGACCTGTCCGTGGGAGCATTATATACGTCTGTAGCATTATATATACTAACCTAAGGCAGCCTAACATCTCGGATGTAGTATTTTACAACATTCCTGGCGGGTCGGCCCGTACTTCTCGGTGGGAACGTTATATGCGTCTATAACGTAAGATAACCTAACCTACCCCATCTAGCCCCTCGCTGGTAATGTTTTACAGAATTCCGGTCCTGTCGGCCCGCACTTCTCGGTGGGAACGTTATGTGCGTCTATAACGTAAGATAACCTAACCTACCCCATCTAGCCCCTCGCTGGTAATGTTTTACAGAATTCCGGTCCTGTCGGCCCGTACCTCTCTGTGGGAACATTATATACGTCTATAGCGCTATATATACTAGCCTACGGCAGCCTAACATCTCGGATGTAGTATTTTACAACATTCCTGTCGGGTACGCTCCTACTTCTCGGTGGGAACGTTATATACGTCTATAACGTAAGATAACCTAACATAAGGCAACCTAACACCTCGGATGTAGTATTTTACAACACTCCAGGCGGGTCGGCCCCTACTTTTCGGTGTGAACATTATATACGTCTATAACGTAATATAACCTAACCTAACCCATCTAGCCCCTCGCTGGTAATGTTTTACAGAATCCAGGTCGTGTCGGCCCAGACCTGGCCGTGGGAGCATTATATACGTCTGTAGCGTTATATATACTAACCTAAGGCAGCCTATATTTTCGTATGTAGTATTTTACAACATTCTTGGCGGGTCGGCGCGTACTTCTCGGTGGGAACGTTATATGCGTCTATAACGTAAGATAACCTAACCTACCCCATCTAGCCCGTAGCTGGTAATGTTGAACAGAATCCCGGTCGTGTCGGCCCAGACCTGTCCGTGGGAACATTATATATGTCTACAGCGTTATATATACTAGCCTACGGCAGCATAACATCTCGGATGTAGTATTTTACAACACTCCAGGCGGGTCGGCCCGTACTCCTCGGTGGGAACATTATATACGTTTGTAACGTAATATAACCTAACCTAATCCATCTAGCACCTCGCTGGTAATGTTTCACAGAATCCAGGTCGTGTCGGCCCAGACCTGTCCGTGGGAGCATTATATACGTCTGTAGCGTTATATATACTAACCTAAGGCAGCCTAACATCTCGGATGTATTATTTTACAACATTCCTGGCGGGTCGGCCCGTACTTCTCGGTGGGAACGTTATATACGTCTATAGCGTAAGATAACGTATCCTAACCCATCTAGCCCCTCGCTGGTAATGTTTTATAGAATCCCGGTCTTGTCGGCCCGTACCTCTCTGTGGGAACATTATATATGTCTATAGCGTTATATATACTAACCTAAGGCAGCCTAACATCTCGGATGTAGTATTTTACAACATTCCTGTCGGGTCGGCCCGTACTTCTCGGTGGGAACGTTATATATGTCTATAACGTAAGATAACCTAACCTAACCCATCTAGCCCCTCGCTGGTAATGTTTTACAGAATCCCGGTCCTGTCGGCCCGCACCTCTCTGGGGGAACATTATATACGTCTATAACGTTATATATCCTAACCTAACGCAACCTAACACCTAGGATGTAGTATTTTACATCACTCCTGGCGGGTCGGCCCCTGCTTCTCGGTGGGAACATTATATACGTCTATAACGTAATATAACCTAACCTAACCCATCCAGGTCCTCGCTGCGAATGTTTTGTAGAATCCCGTTCGTGTAGCCCTGTACGTCTCGGTGGGAACACTATATACGTCTATAACGTTATATATCCTAACCTAAGGCAATCTAACATCTCGGAGGTAGTATTTTACACCAATCCTGGCGGGGCGGAGGCTACTTCTCGGTGGGAACATTATATACCCCTGTAAAGTAATCTAACCTAACCTAACCCATCTAGCCCCTGGCTGGTAATGTTTAACATAATCCCGGTCGTGTCGACCCAGACCTGTCCGTGGGAACATTATATATGCCTACAGCGTTATATATACTAGCCTACGGCAGCCTAGCATCTCGGATGTAGTATTTTACAACACTCCGGGCGGGTCGGCCCCTACTCCTCGGTGGGAACATTATATACGTTTGTAACTTAATATAATCTAACCTAATCCATCTAGCACCTCGCTGGTAATGTTTCACAGAATCCAGGTCGTGTCGGCCCAGACCTGTCCGTGGGAGCATTATATACGTCTGTAGCGTTATATATACTAACCTAAGGCAGCCTAACATCTCGGATGTAGTATTTTACAACATTCCTGGCGGGTTGGCCCGTACATCTCGGTGGGAACGTTATATGCGTCTATAACGTAAGATAACCTAACCTACACCATCTAGCCCCTCGCTGGTAATGTTTTACAGAATTCCGGTCCTGTCGGCCCGCACTTCTCGGTGGGAACGTTATATGCGTCTATAACGTAAGATAACCTAACCTTCCCCATCTAGCCCCTCGCTGGTAATGTTTTACAGAATTCCGGTCCTGTCGGCCAGTACCTCTCTGTGGGAACATTATATACGTCTATAGCGTTATATATACTAGCCTACGGCAGCCTAACATCTCGGATGTAGTATTTTACAGCATTCCTGTCGGGTACGCTCCTACTTCTCGGTGGGAACGTTATATACGTCTATAACGTAAGATAACCTAACATAAGGCAACCTAACACCTCGGATGTAGTATTTTACAACACTCCAGGCGGGTCGGCCCCTACTTTTCGGTGTGAACATTATATACGTCTATAACGTAATATAACCTAACCTAACCCATCTAGCCCCTCGCTGGTAATGTTTTACAGAATCCAGGTCGTGTCGGCCCAGACCTGGCCGTGGGAGCATTATATACGTCTGTAGCGTTATATATACTAACCTAAGGCAGCCTATATTTTCGTATGTAGTATTTTACAACATTCTTGGCGGGTCGGCGCGTACTTCTCGGTGGGAACGTTATATGCGTCTATAACGTAAGATAACCTAACCTACCCCATCTAGCCCGTAGCTGGTAATGTTGAACAGAATCCCGGTCGTGTCGGCCCAGACCTGTCCGTGGGAACATTATATATGTCTACAGCGTTATATATACTAGCCTACGGCAGCATAACATCTCGGATGTAGTATTTTACAACACTCCAGGCGGGTCGGCCCGTACTCCTCGGTGGGAACATTATATACGTTTGTAACGTAATATAACCTAACCTAATCCATCTAGCACCTCGCTGGTAATGTTTCACAGAATCCAGGTCGTGTCGGCCCAGACCTGTCCGTGGGAGCATTATATACGTCTGTAGCGTTATATATACTAACCTAAGGCAGCCTAACATCTCGGATGTATTATTTTACAACATTCCTGGCGGGTCGGCCCGTACTTCTCGGTGGGAACGTTATATACGTCTATAGCGTAAGATAACGTATCCTAACCCATCTAGCCCCTCGCTGGTAATGTTTTATAGAATCCCGGTCTTGTCGGCCCGTACCTCTCTGTGGGAACATTATATATGTCTATAGCGTTATATATACTAACCTAAGGCAGCCTAACATCTCGGATGTAGTATTTTACAACATTCCTGTCGGGTCGGCCCGTACTTCTCGGTGGGAACTTTATATATGTCTATAACGTAAGATAACCTAACCTAACCCATCTAGCCCCTCGCTGGTAATGTTTTACAGAATCCCGGTCCTGTCGGCCCGCACCTCTCTGGGGGAACATTATATACGTCTATAACGTTATATATCCTAACCTAACGCAACCTAACACCTAGGATGTAGTATTTTACATCACTCCTGGCGGGTCGGCCCCTGCTTCTCGGTGGGAACATTATATACGTCTATAACGTAATATAACCTAACCTAACCCATCCAGGTCCTCGCTGCGAATGTTTTGTAGAATCCCGTTCGTGTAGCCCTGTACGTCTCGGTGGGGACACTATATACGTCTATAACGTTATATATCCTAACCTAAGGCAATCTAACATCTCGGAGGTAGTATTTTACACCAATCCTGGCGGGGCGGAGGCTACTTCTCGGTGGGAACATTATATACCCCTGTAAAGTAATCTAACCTAACCTAACCCATCTAGCCCCTGGCTGGTAATGTTTAACATAATCCCGGTCGTGTCGACCCAGACCTGTCCGTGGGAACATTATATATGCCTACAGCGTTATATATACTAGCCTACGGCAGCCTAACATCTCGGATGTAGTATTTTACAACACTCCGGGCGGGTCGGCCCCTACTCCTCGGTGGGAACATTATATACGTTTGTAACTTAATATAACCTAACCTAATCCATCTAGCACCTCGCTGGTAATGTTTCACAGAATCCAGGTCGTGTCGGCCCAGACCTGTCCGTGGGAGCATTATATACGTCTGTAGCGTTATATATACTAACCTAAGGCAGCCTAACATCTCGGATGTAGTATTTTACAACATTCCTGGCGGGTTGGCCCGTACATCTCGGTGGGAACGTTATATGCGTCTATAACGTAAGATAACCTAACCTACACCATCTAGCCCCTCGCTGGTAATGTTTTACAGAATTCCGGTCCTGTCGGCCCGCACTTCTCGGTGGGAACGTTATATGCGTCTATAACGTAAGATAACCTAACCTTCCCCATCTAGCCCCTCGCTGGTAATGTTTTACAGAATTCCGGTCCTGTCGGCCAGTACCTCTCTGTGGGAACATTATATACGTCTATAGCGTTATATATACTAGCCTACGGCAGCCTAACATCTCGGATGTAGTATTTTACAGCATTCCTGTCGGGTACGCTCCTACTTCTCGGTGGGAACGTTATATACGTCTATAACGTAAGATAACCTAACATAAGGCAACCTAACACCTCGGATGTAGTATTTTACAACACTCCAGGCGGGTCGGCCCCTACTTTTCGGTGTGAACATTATATACGTCTATAACGTAATATAACCTAACCTAACCCATCTAGCCCCTCGCTGGTAATGTTTTACAGAATCCAGGTCGTGTCGGCCCAGACCTGGCCGTGGGAGCATTATATACGTCTGTAGCGTTATATATACTAACCTAAGGCAGCCTATATTTTCGTATGTAGTATTTTACAACATTCTTGGCGGGTCGGCGCGTACTTCTCGGTGGGAACGTTATATGCGTCTATAACGTAAGATAACCTAACCTACCCCATCTAGCCCGTAGCTGGTAATGTTGAACAGAATCCCGGTCGTGTCGGCCCAGACCTGTCCGTGGGAACATTATATATGTCTACAGCGTTATATATACTAGCCTACGGCAGCATAACATCTCGGATGTAGTATTTTACAACACTCCAGGCGGGTCGGCCCGTACTCCTCGGTGGGAACATTATATACGTTTGTAACGTAATATAACCTAACCTAATCCATCTAGCACCTCGCTGGTAATGTTTCACAGAATCCAGGTCGTGTCGGCCCAGACCTGTCCGTGGGAGCATTATATACGTCTGTAGCGTTATATATACTAACCTAAGGCAGCCTAACATCTCGGATGTATTATTTTACAACATTCCTGGCGGGTCGGCCCGTACTTCTCGGTGGGAACGTTATATACGTCTATAGCGTAAGATAACGTATCCTAACCCATCTAGCCCCTCGCTGGTAATGTTTTATAGAATCCCGGTCTTGTCGGCCCGTACCTCTCTGTGGGAACATTATATATGTCTATAGCGTTATATATACTAACCTAAGGCAGCCTAACATCTCGGATGTAGTATTTTACAACATTCCTGTCGGGTCGGCCCGTACTTCTCGGTGGGAACGTTATATATGTCTATAACGTAAGATAACCTAACCTAACCCATCTAGCCCCTCGCTGGTAATGTTTTACAGAATCCCGGTCCTGTCGGCCCGCACCTCTCTGGGGGAACATTATATACGTCTATAACGTTATATATCCTAACCTAACGCAACCTAACACCTCGGATGTAGTATTTTACATCACTCCAGGCGGGTCGGCCCCTACTTCTCGGTGGGAACAATATATACGTTTATAACGTAAGATAACCTAACCTAACCTATCTAGCCCCTCGCTGGTAATGTTTTACAGTATCCCGTTCGTGTAGCCCTGTACGTCTCGGTGGGAACATTATATACGTTTATAACGTTATTTATCCTAACCTAATGCAATCTAACATCTCGGATGTAGTATTTTACAACAATCCTGGCGGGGCGGCGGCTACTTCTTGGTGGGAACATTATATACTTCTGTAACGTAATCTAACCTAACCTAACCCATCTCGCCCCTGGCTGGTGATGTTTTACAGAATCCCGGTCGTGTCGGCCCAGACCTGTCCGTGGGAACATTATATACGTCTATAGCGTTATATATACTAGCCTACGGCAGCCTAACATCTCGGATGTAGTATTTTACAGCATTCCTGTCGGGTACGCTCCTACTTCTCGGTGGGAACGTTATATACGTCTATAACGTAAGATAACCTAACATAAGGCAACCTAACACCTCGGATGTAGTATTTTACAACACTCCAGGCGGGTCGGCCCCTACTTTTCGGTGTGAACATTATATACGTCTATAACGTAATATAACCTAACCTAACCCATCTAGCCCCTCGCTGGTAATGTTTTACAGAATCCAGGTCGTGTCGGCCCAGACCTGGCCGTGGGACCATTATATACGTCTGTAGCGTTATATATACTAACCTAAGGCAGCCTATATTTTCGTATGTAGTATTTTACAACATTCTTGGCGGGTCGGCGCGTACTTCTCGGTGGGAACGTTATATGCGTCTATAACGTAAGATAACCTAACCTACCCCATCTAGCCCGTAGCTGGTAATGTTGAACAGAATCCCGGTCGTGTCGGCCCAGACCTGTCCGTGGGAACATTATATATGTCTACAGCGTTATATATACTAGCCTACGGCAGCCTAACATCTCGGATGTAGTATTTTACAACACTCCAGGCGGGTCGGCCCCTACTCCTCGGTGGGAACATTATATACGTTTGTAACGTAATATAACCTAACCTAATCCATCTAGCACCTCGCTGGTAATGTTTCACAGAATCCAGGTCGTGTCGGCCCAGACCTGTCCGTGGGAGCATTATATACGTCTGTAGCGTTATATATACTAACCTAAGGCAGCCTAACATCTCGGATGTATTATTTTACAACATTCCTGGCGGGTCGGCCCGTACTTCTCGGTGGGAACGTTATATACGTCTATAGCGTAAGATAACGTATCCTAACCCATCTAGCCCCTCGCTGGTAATGTTTTATAGAATCCCGGTCTTGTCGGCCCGTACCTCTCTGTGGGAACATTATATATGTCTATAGCGTTATATATACTAACCTAAGGCAGCCTAACATCTCGGATGTAGTATTTTACAACATTCCTGTCGGGTCGGCCCGTACTTCTCGGTGGGAACGTTATATATGTCTATAACGTAAGATAACCTAACCTAACCCATCTAGCCCCTCGCTGGTAATGTTTTACAGAATCCCGGTCCTGTCGGCCCGCACCTCTCTGGGGGAACATTATATACGTCTATAACGTTATATATCCTAACCTAACGCAACCTAACACCTCGGATGTAGTATTTTACATCACTCCAGGCGGGTCGGCCCCTACTTCTCGGTGGGAACAATATATACGTTTATAACGTAAGATAACCTAACCTAACCTATCTAGCCCCTCGCTGGTAATGTTTTACAGTATCCCGTTCGTGTAGCCCTGTACGTCTCGGTGGGAACATTATATACGTTTATAACGTTATTTATCCTAACCTAATGCAATCTAACATCTCGGATGTAGTATTTTACAACAATCCTGGCGGGGCGGCGGCTACTTCTTGGTGGGAACATTATATACTTCTGTAACGTAATCTAACCTAACCTAACCCATCTCGCCCCTGGCTGGTGATGTTTTACAGAATCCCGGTCGTGTCGGCCCAGACCTGTCCGTGGGAACATTATATACGTCTATAGCGTTATATATACTAGCCTACGGCAGCCTAACATCTCGGATGTAGTATTGTACAACAATCCTGGCGGGGCGGAGGCTACTTCTGGGTGGGAACATTATATACCCCTGTAAAGTAATCTAACCTAACCTAACCCATCTAGCCCCTGGCTGGTAATGTTTAACAGAATCCCGGTCGTGTCGGCCCAGACCTGTGGGTGGGAACATTATATATGTCTACAGCGTTATATATACTAGCCTACGGCAGCCTAACATCTCGGATGTAGTATTTTACAACACTCCAGGCGGGTCGGCCCCTACTCCTCGGTGGGAACATTATATACGTTTGTAACGTAATATAACCTAACCTAATCCATCTAGCACCTCGCTGGTAATGTTTCACAGAATCCAGGTCGTGTCGGCCCAGACCTGTCCGTGGGTGCATTATATACGTCTGTAGCATTATATATACTAACCTAAGGCAGCCTAACATCTCGGATGTAGTATTTTACAACATTCCTGGCGGGTCGGCCCGTACTTCTCGGTGGGAACGTTATATGCGTCTATAACGTAAGATAACCTAACCTACCCCATCTAGCCCCTCGCTGGTAATGTTTTACAGAATTCCGGTCCTGTCGGCCCGCACTTCTCGGTGGGAACGTTATGTGCGTCTATAACGTAAGATAACCTAACCTACCCCATCTAGCCCCTCGCTGGTAATGTTTTACAGAATTCCGGTCCTGTCGGCCCGTACCTCTCTGTGGGAACATTATATACGTCTATAGCGCTATATATACTAGCCTACGGCAGCCTAACATCTCGGATGTAGTATTTTACAACATTCCTGTCGGGTACGCTCCTACTTCTCGGTGGGAACGTTATATACGTCTATAACGTAAGATAACCTAACATAAGGCAACCTAACACCTCGGATGTAGTATTTTACAACACTCCAGGCGGGTCGGCCCCTACTTTTCGGTGTGAACATTATATACGTCTATAACGTAATATAACCTAACCTAACCCATCTAGCCCCTCGCTGGTAATGTTTTACAGAATCCAGGTCGTGTCGGCCCAGACCTGGCCGTGGGAGCATTATATACGTCTGTAGCGTTATATATACTAACCTAAGGCAGCCTATATTTTCGTATGTAGTATTTTACAACATTCTTGGCGGGTCGGCGCGTACTTCTCGGTGGGAACGTTATATGCGTCTATAACGTAAGATAACCTAACCTACCCCATCTAGCCCGTAGCTGGTAATGTTGAACAGAATCCCGGTCGTGTCGGCCCAGACCTGTCCGTGGGAACATTATATATGTCTACAGCGTTATATATACTAGCCTACGGCAGCATAACATCTCGGATGTAGTATTTTACAACACTCCAGGCGGGTCGGCCCGTACTCCTCGGTGGGAACATTATATACGTTTGTAACGTAATATAACCTAACCTAATCCATCTAGCACCTCGCTGGTAATGTTTCACAGAATCCAGGTCGTGTCGGCCCAGACCTGTCCGTGGGAGCATTATATACGTCTGTAGCGTTATATATACTAACCTAAGGCAGCCTAACATCTCGGATGTATTATTTTACAACATTCCTGGCGGGTCGGCCCGTACTTCTCGGTGGGAACGTTATATACGTCTATAGCGTAAGATAACGTATCCTAACCCATCTAGCCCCTCGCTGGTAATGTTTTATAGAATCCCGGTCTTGTCGGCCCGTACCTCTCTGTGGGAACATTATATATGTCTATAGCGTTATATATACTAACCTAAGGCAGCCTAACATCTCGGATGTAGTATTTTACAACATTCCTGTCGGGTCGGCCCGTACTTCTCGGTGGGAACGTTATATATGTCTATAACGTAAGATAACCTAACCTAACCCATCTAGCCCCTCGCTGGTAATGTTTTACAGAATCCCGGTCCTGTCGGCCCGCACCTCTCTGGGGGAACATTATATACGTCTATAACGTTATATATCCTAACCTAACGCAACCTAACACCTAGGATGTAGTATTTTACATCACTCCTGGCGGGTCGGCCCCTGCTTCTCGGTGGGAACATTATATACGTCTATAACGTAATATAACCTAACCTAACCCATCCAGGTCCTCGCTGCGAATGTTTTGTAGAATCCCGTTCGTGTAGCCCTGTACGTCTCGGTGGGAACACTATATACGTCTATAACGTTATATATCCTAACCTAAGGCAATCTAACATCTCGGAGGTAGTATTTTACACCAATCCTGGCGGGGCGGAGGCTACTTCTCGGTGGGAACATTATATACCCCTGTAAAGTAATCTAACCTAACCTAACCCATCTAGCCCCTGGCTGGTAATGTTTAACATAATCCCGGTCGTGTCGACCCAGACCTGTCCGTGGGAACATTATATATGCCTACAGCGTTATATATACTAGCCTACGGCAGCCTAGCATCTCGGATGTAGTATTTTACAACACTCCGGGCGGGTCGGCCCCTACTCCTCGGTGGGAACATTATATACGTTTGTAACTTAATATAATCTAACCTAATCCATCTAGCACCTCGCTGGTAATGTTTCACAGAATCCAGGTCGTGTCGGCCCAGACCTGTCCGTGGGAGCATTATATACGTCTGTAGCGTTATATATACTAACCTAAGGCAGCCTAACATCTCGGATGTAGTATTTTACAACATTCCTGGCGGGTTGGCCCGTACATCTCGGTGGGAACGTTATATGCGTCTATAACGTAAGATAACCTAACCTACACCATCTAGCCCCTCGCTGGTAATGTTTTACAGAATTCCGGTCCTGTCGGCCCGCACTTCTCGGTGGGAACGTTATATGCGTCTATAACGTAAGATAACCTAACCTTCCCCATCTAGCCCCTCGCTGGTAATGTTTTACAGAATTCCGGTCCTGTCGGCCAGTACCTCTCTGTGGGAACATTATATACGTCTATAGCGTTATATATACTAGCCTACGGCAGCCTAACATCTCGGATGTAGTATTTTACAGCATTCCTGTCGGGTACGCTCCTACTTCTCGGTGGGAACGTTATATACGTCTATAACGTAAGATAACCTAACATAAGGCAACCTAACACCTCGGATGTAGTATTTTACAACACTCCAGGCGGGTCGGCCCCTACTTTTCGGTGTGAACATTATATACGTCTATAACGTAATATAACCTAACCTAACCCATCTAGCCCCTCGCTGGTAATGTTTTACAGAATCCAGGTCGTGTCGGCCCAGACCTGGCCGTGGGAGCATTATATACGTCTGTAGCGTTATATATACTAACCTAAGGCAGCCTATATTTTCGTATGTAGTATTTTACAACATTCTTGGCGGGTCGGCGCGTACTTCTCGGTGGGAACGTTATATGCGTCTATAACGTAAGATAACCTAACCTACCCCATCTAGCCCGTAGCTGGTAATGTTGAACAGAATCCCGGTCGTGTCGGCCCAGACCTGTCCGTGGGAACATTATATATGTCTACAGCGTTATATATACTAGCCTACGGCAGCATAACATCTCGGATGTAGTATTTTACAACACTCCAGGCGGGTCGGCCCGTACTCCTCGGTGGGAACATTATATACGTTTGTAACGTAATATAACCTAACCTAATCCATCTAGCACCTCGCTGGTAATGTTTCACAGAATCCAGGTCGTGTCGGCCCAGACCTGTCCGTGGGAGCATTATATACGTCTGTAGCGTTATATATACTAACCTAAGGCAGCCTAACATCTCGGATGTATTATTTTACAACATTCCTGGCGGGTCGGCCCGTACTTCTCGGTGGGAACGTTATATACGTCTATAGCGTAAGATAACGTATCCTAACCCATCTAGCCCCTCGCTGGTAATGTTTTATAGAATCCCGGTCTTGTCGGCCCGTACCTCTCTGTGGGAACATTATATATGTCTATAGCGTTATATATACTAACCTAAGGCAGCCTAACATCTCGGATGTAGTATTTTACAACATTCCTGTCGGGTCGGCCCGTACTTCTCGGTGGGAACGTTATATATGTCTATAACGTAAGATAACCTAACCTAACCCATCTAGCCCCTCGCTGGTAATGTTTTACAGAATCCCGGTCCTGTCGGCCCGCACCTCTCTGGGGGAACATTATATACGTCTATAACGTTATATATCCTAACCTAACGCAACCTAACACCTAGGATGTAGTATTTTACATCACTCCTGGCGGGTCGGCCCCTGCTTCTCGGTGGGAACATTATATACGTCTATAACGTAATATAACCTAACCTAACCCATCCAGGTCCTCGCTGCGAATGTTTTGTAGAATCCCGTTCGTGTAGCCCTGTACGTCTCGGTGGGGACACTATATACGTCTATAACGTTATATATCCTAACCTAAGGCAATCTAACATCTCGGAGGTAGTATTTTACACCAATCCTGGCGGGGCGGAGGCTACTTCTCGGTGGGAACATTATATACCCCTGTAAAGTAATCTAACCTAACCTAACCCATCTAGCCCCTGGCTGGTAATGTTTAACATAATCCCGGTCGTGTCGACCCAGACCTGTCCGTGGGAACATTATATATGCCTACAGCGTTATATATACTAGCCTACGGCAGCCTAACATCTCGGATGTAGTATTTTACAACACTCCGGGCGGGTCGGCCCCTACTCCTCGGTGGGAACATTATATACGTTTGTAACTTAATATAACCTAACCTAATCCATCTAGCACCTCGCTGGTAATGTTTCACAGAATCCAGGTCGTGTCGGCCCAGACCTGTCCGTGGGAGCATTATATACGTCTGTAGCGTTATATATACTAACCTAAGGCAGCCTAACATCTCGGATGTAGTATTTTACAACATTCCTGGCGGGTTGGCCCGTACATCTCGGTGGGAACGTTATATGCGTCTATAACGTAAGATAACCTAACCTACACCATCTAGCCCCTCGCTGGTAATGTTTTACAGAATTCCGGTCCTGTCGGCCCGCACTTCTCGGTGGGAACGTTATATGCGTCTATAACGTAAGATAACCTAACCTTCCCCATCTAGCCCCTCGCTGGTAATGTTTTACAGAATTCCGGTCCTGTCGGCCAGTACCTCTCTGTGGGAACATTATATACGTCTATAGCGTTATATATACTAGCCTACGGCAGCCTAACATCTCGGATGTAGTATTTTACAGCATTCCTGTCGGGTACGCTCCTACTTCTCGGTGGGAACGTTATATACGTCTATAACGTAAGATAACCTAACATAAGGCAACCTAACACCTCGGATGTAGTATTTTACAACACTCCAGGCGGGTCGGCCCCTACTTTTCGGTGTGAACATTATATACGTCTATAACGTAATATAACCTAACCTAACCCATCTAGCCCCTCGCTGGTAATGTTTTACAGAATCCAGGTCGTGTCGGCCCAGACCTGGCCGTGGGAGCATTATATACGTCTGTAGCGTTATATATACTAACCTAAGGCAGCCTATATTTTCGTATGTAGTATTTTACAACATTCTTGGCGGGTCGGCGCGTACTTCTCGGTGGGAACGTTATATGCGTCTATAACGTAAGATAACCTAACCTACCCCATCTAGCCCGTAGCTGGTAATGTTGAACAGAATCCCGGTCGTGTCGGCCCAGACCTGTCCGTGGGAACATTATATATGTCTACAGCGTTATATATACTAGCCTACGGCAGCATAACATCTCGGATGTAGTATTTTACAACACTCCAGGCGGGTCGGCCCGTACTCCTCGGTGGGAACATTATATACGTTTGTAACGTAATATAACCTAACCTAATCCATCTAGCACCTCGCTGGTAATGTTTCACAGAATCCAGGTCGTGTCGGCCCAGACCTGTCCGTGGGAGCATTATATACGTCTGTAGCGTTATATATACTAACCTAAGGCAGCCTAACATCTCGGATGTATTATTTTACAACATTCCTGGCGGGTCGGCCCGTACTTCTCGGTGGGAACGTTATATACGTCTATAGCGTAAGATAACGTATCCTAACCCATCTAGCCCCTCGCTGGTAATGTTTTATAGAATCCCGGTCTTGTCGGCCCGTACCTCTCTGTGGGAACATTATATATGTCTATAGCGTTATATATACTAACCTAAGGCAGCCTAACATCTCGGATGTAGTATTTTACAACATTCCTGTCGGGTCGGCCCGTACTTCTCGGTGGGAACGTTATATATGTCTATAACGTAAGATAACCTAACCTAACCCATCTAGCCCCTCGCTGGTAATGTTTTACAGAATCCCGGTCCTGTCGGCCCGCACCTCTCTGGGGGAACATTATATACGTCTATAACGTTATATATCCTAACCTAACGCAACCTAACACCTCGGATGTAGTATTTTACATCACTCCAGGCGGGTCGGCCCCTACTTCTCGGTGGGAACAATATATACGTTTATAACGTAAGATAACCTAACCTAACCTATCTAGCCCCTCGCTGGTAATGTTTTACAGTATCCCGTTCGTGTAGCCCTGTACGTCTCGGTGGGAACATTATATACGTTTATAACGTTATTTATCCTAACCTAATGCAATCTAACATCTCGGATGTAGTATTTTACAACAATCCTGGCGGGGCGGCGGCTACTTCTTGGTGGGAACATTATATACTTCTGTAACGTAATCTAACCTAACCTAACCCATCTCGCCCCTGGCTGGTGATGTTTTACAGAATCCCGGTCGTGTCGGCCCAGACCTGTCCGTGGGAACATTATATACGTCTATAGCGTTATATATACTAGCCTACGGCAGCCTAACATCTCGGATGTAGTATTGTACAACAATCCTGGCGGGGCGGAGGCTACTTCTGGGTGGGAACATTATATACCCCTGTAAAGTAATCTAACCTAACCTAACCCATCTAGCCCCTGGCTGGTAATGTTTAACAGAATCCCGGTCGTGTCGGCCCAGACCTGTGGGTGGGAACATTATATATGTCTACAGCGTTATATATACTAGCCTACGGCAGCCTAACATCTCGGATGTAGTATTTTACAACACTCCAGGCGGGTCGGCCCCTACTCCTCGGTGGGAACATTATATACGTTTGTAACGTAATATAACCTAACCTAATCCATCTAGCACCTCGCTGGTAATGTTTCACAGAATCCAGGTCGTGTCGGCCCAGAACTGTCCGTGGGAGCATTATATACGTCTGTAGCATTATATATACTAACCTAAGGCAGCCTAACATCTCGGATGTAGTATTTTACAACATTCCTGGCGGGTCGGCCCGTACTTCTCGGTGGGAACGTTATATGCGTCTATAACGTAAGATAACCTAACCTACCCCATCTAGCCCCTCGCTGGTAATGTTTTACAGAATTCCGGTCCTGTCGGCCCGCACTTCTCGGTGGGAACGTTATGTGCGTCTATAACGTAAGATAACCTAACCTACCCCATCTAGCCCCTCGCTGGTAATGTTTTACAGAATTCCGGTCCTGTCGGCCCGTACCTCTCTGTGGGAACATTATATACGTCTATAGCGTTATATATACTAGCCTACGGCAGCCTAACATCTCGGATGTAGTATTTTACAACATTCCTGTCGGGTACGCTCCTACTTCTCGGTGGGAACGTTATATACGTCTATAACGTAAGATAACCTAACATAAGGCAACCTAACACCTCGGATGTAGTATTTTACAACACTCCAGGCGGGTCGGCCCCTACTTTTCGGTGTGAACATTATATACGTCTATAACGTAATATAACCTAACCTAACCCATCTAGCCCCTCGCTGGTAATGTTTTACAGAATCCAGGTCGTGTCGGCCCAGACCTGGCCGTGGGAGCATTATATACGTCTGTAGCGTTATATATACTAACCTAAGGCAGCCTATATTTTCGTATGTAGTATTTTACAACATTCTTGGCGGGTCGGCGCGTACTTCTCGGTGGGAACGTTATATGCGTCTATAACGTAAGATAACCTAACCTACCCCATCTAGCCCGTAGCTGGTAATGTTGAACAGAATCCCGGTCGTGTCGGCCCAGACCTGTCCGTGGGAACATTATATATGTCTACAGCGTTATATATACTAGCCTACGGCAGCATAACATCTCGGATGTAGTATTTTACAACACTCCAGGCGGGTCGGCCCGTACTCCTCGGTGGGAACATTATATACGTTTGTAACGTAATATAACCTAACCTAATCCATCTAGCACCTCGCTGGTAATGTTTCACAGAATCCAGGTCGTGTCGGCCCAGACCTGTCCGTGGGAGCATTATATACGTCTGTAGCGTTATATATACTAACCTAAGGCAGCCTAACATCTCGGATGTATTATTTTACAACATTCCTGGCGGGTCGGCCCGTACTTCTCGGTGGGAACGTTATATACGTCTATAGCGTAAGATAACGTATCCTAACCCATCTAGCCCCTCGCTGGTAATGTTTTATAGAATCCCGGTCTTGTCGGCCCGTACCTCTCTGTGGGAACATTATATATGTCTATAGCGTTATATATACTAACCTAAGGCAGCCTAACATCTCGGATGTAGTATTTTACAACATTCCTGTCGGGTCGGCCCGTACTTCTCGGTGGGAACGTTATATATGTCTATAACGTAAGATAACCTAACCTAACCCATCTAGCCCCTCGCTGGTAATGTTTTACAGAATCCCGGTCCTGTCGGCCCGCACCTCTCTGGGGGAACATTATATACGTCTATAACGTTATATATCCTAACCTAACGCAACCTAACACCTAGGATGTAGTATTTTACATCACTCCTGGCGGGTCGGCCCCTGCTTCTCGGTGGGAACATTATATACGTCTATAACGTAATATAACCTAACCTAACCCATCCAGGTCCTCGCTGCGAATGTTTTGTAGAATCCCGTTCGTGTAGCCCTGTACGTCTCGGTGGGAACACTATATACGTCTATAACGTTATATATCCTAACCTAAGGCAATCTAACATCTCGGAGGTAGTATTTTACACCAATCCTGGCGGGGCGGAGGCTACTTCTCGGTGGGAACATTATATACCCCTGTAAAGTAATCTAACCTAACCTAACCCATCTAGCCCCTGGCTGGTAATGTTTAACATAATCCCGGTCGTGTCGACCCAGACCTGCCCGTGGGAACATTATATATGCCTACAGCGTTATATATACTAGCCTACGGCAGCCTAACATCTCGGATGTAGTATTTTACAACACTCCGGGCGGGTCGGCCCCTACTCCTCGGTGGGAACATTATATACGTTTGTAACTTAATATAACCTAACCTAATCCATCTAGCACCTCGCTGGTAATGTTTCACAGAATCCAGGTCGTGTCGGCCCAGACCTGTCCGTGGGAGCATTATATACGTCTGTAGCGTTATATATACTAACCTAAGGCAGCCTAACATCTCGGATGTAGTATTTTACAACATTCCTGGCGGGTTGGCCCGTACTTCTCGGTGGGAACGTTATATGCGTCTATAACGTAAGATAACCTAACCTACACCATCTAGCCCCTCGCTGGTAATGTTTTACAGAATTCCGGTCCTGTCGGCCCGCACTTCTCGGTGGGAACGTTATATGCGTCTATAACGTAAGATAACCTAACCTTCCCCATCTAGCCCCTCGCTGGTAATGTTTTACAGAATTCCGGTCCTGTCGGCCAGTACCTCTCTGTGGGAACATTATATACGTCTATAGCGTTATATATACTAGCCTACGGCAGCCTAACATCTCGGATGTAGTATTTTACAGCATTCCTGTCGGGTACGCTCCTACTTCTCGGTGGGAACGTTATATACGTCTATAACGTAAGATAACCTAACATAAGGCAACCTAACACCTCGGATGTAGTATTTTACAACACTCCAGGCGGGTCGGCCCCTACTTTTCGGTGTGAACATTATATACGTCTATAACGTAATATAACCTAACCTAACCCATCTAGCCCCTCGCTGGTAATGTTTTACAGAATCCAGGTCGTGTCGGCCCAGACCTGGCCGTGGGAGCATTATATACGTCTGTAGCGTTATATATACTAACCTAAGGCAGCCTATATTTTCGTATGTAGTATTTTACAACATTCTTGGCGGGTCGGCGCGTACTTCTCGGTGGGAACGTTATATGCGTCTATAACGTAAGATAACCTAACCTACCCCATCTAGCCCGTAGCTGGTAATGTTGAACAGAATCCCGGTCGTGTCGGCCCAGACCTGTCCGTGGGAACATTATATATGTCTACAGCGTTATATATACTAGCCTACGGCAGCATAACATCTCGGATGTAGTATTTTACAACACTCCAGGCGGGTCGGCCCGTACTCCTCGGTGGGAACATTATATACGTTTGTAACGTAATATAACCTAACCTAATCCATCTAGCACCTCGCTGGTAATGTTTCACAGAATCCAGGTCGTGTCGGCCCAGACCTGTCCGTGGGAGCATTATATACGTCTGTAGCGTTATATATACTAACCTAAGGCAGCCTAACATCTCGGATGTATTATTTTACAACATTCCTGGCGGGTCGGCCCGTACTTCTCGGTGGGAACGTTATATACGTCTATAGCGTAAGATAACGTATCCTAACCCATCTAGCCCCTCGCTGGTAATGTTTTATAGAATCCCGGTCTTGTCGGCCCGTACCTCTCTGTGGGAACATTATATATGTCTATAGCGTTATATATACTAACCTAAGGCAGCCTAACATCTCGGATGTAGTATTTTACAACATTCCTGTCGGGTCGGCCCGTACTTCTCGGTGGGAACGTTATATATGTCTATAACGTAAGATAACCTAACCTAACCCATCTAGCCCCTCGCTGGTAATGTTTTACAGAATCCCGGTCCTGTCGGCCCGCACCTCTCTGGGGGAACATTATATACGTCTATAACGTTATATATCCTAACCTAACGCAACCTAACACCTCGGATGTAGTATTTTACATCACTCCAGGCGGGTCGGCCCCTACTTCTCGGTGGGAACAATATATACGTTTATAACGTAAGATAACCTAACCTAACCTATCTAGCCCCTCGCTGGTAATGTTTTACAGTATCCCGTTCGTGTAGCCCTGTACGTCTCGGTGGGAACATTATATACGTTTATAACGTTATTTATCCTAACCTAATGCAATCTAACATCTCGGATGTAGTATTTTACAACAATCCTGGCGGGGCGGCGGCTACTTCTTGGTGGGAACATTATATACTTCTGTAACGTAATCTAACCTAACCTAACCCATCTCGCCCCTGGCTGGTGATGTTTTACAGAATCCCGGTCGTGTCGGCCCAGACCTGTCCGTGGGAACATTATATACGTCTATAGCGTTATATATACTAGCCTACGGCAGCCTAACATCTCGGATGTAGTATTTTACAACAATCCTGGCGGGGCGGAGGCTACTTCTGGGTGGGAACATTATATACCCCTGTAAAGTAATCTAACCTAACCTAACCCATCTAGCCCCTGGCTGGTAATGTTTAACAGAATCCCGGTCGTGTCGGCCCAGACCTGTGGGTGGGAACATTATATATGTCTACAGCGTTATATATACTAGCCTACGGCAGCCTAACATCTCGGATGTAGTATTTTACAACACTCCAGGCGGGTCGGCCCCTACTCCTCGGTGGGAACATTATATACGTTTGTAACGTAATATAACCTAACCTAATCCATCTAGCACCTCGCTGGTAATGTTTCACAGAATCCAGGTCGTGTCGGCCCAGACCTGTCCGTGGGAGCATTATATACGTCTGTAGCATTATATATACTAACCTAAGGCAGCCTAACATCTAGGATGTAGTATTTTACAACATTCCTGGCGGGTCGGCCCGTACTTCTCGGTGGGAACGTTATATGCGTCTATAACGTAAGATAACCTAACCTACCCCATCTAGCCCCTCGCTGGTAATGTTTTACAGAATTCCGGTCCTGTCGGCCCGCACTTCTCGGTGGGAACGTTATGTGCGTCTATAACGTAAGATAACCTAACCTACCCCATCTAGCCCCTCGCTGGTAATGTTTTACAGAATTCCGGTCCTGTCGGCCCGTACCTCTCTGTGGGAACATTATATACGTCTATAGCGTTATATATACTAGCCTACGGCAGCCTAACATCTCGGATGTAGTATTTTACAACATTCCTGTCGGGTACGCTCCTACTTCTCGGTGGGAACGTTATATACGTCTATAACGTAAGATAACCTAACATAAGGCAACCTAACACCTCGGATGTAGTATTTTACAACACTCCAGGCGGGTCGGCCCCTACTTTTCGGTGTGAACATTATATACGTCTATAATGTAATATAACCTAACCTAACCCATCTAGCCCCTCGCTGGTAATGTTTTACAGAATCCAGGTCGTGTCGGCCCAGACCTGGCCGTGGGAGCATTATATACGTCTGTAGCGTTATATATACTAACCTAAGGCAGCCTATATTTTCGTATGTAGTATTTTACAACATTCTTGGCGGGTCGGCGCGTACTTCTCGGTGGGAACGTTATATGCGTCTATAACGTAAGATAACCTAACCTACCCCATCTAGCCCGTAGCTGGTAATGTTGAACAGAATCCCGGTCGTGTCGGCCCAGACCTGTCCGTGGGAACATTATATATGTCTACAGCGTTATATATACTAGCCTACGGCAGCATAACATCTCGGATGTAGTATTTTACAACACTCCAGGCGGGTCGGCCCGTACTCCTCGGTGGGAACATTATATACGTTTGTAACGTAATATAACCTAACCTAATCCATCTAGCACCTCGCTGGTAATGTTTCACAGAATCCAGGTCGTGTCGGCCCAGACCTGTCCGTGGGAGCATTATATACGTCTGTAGCGTTATATATACTAACCTAAGGCAGCCTAACATCTCGGATGTATTATTTTACAACATTCCTGGCGGGTCGGCCCGTACTTCTCGGTGGGAACGTTATATACGTCTATAGCGTAAGATAACGTATCCTAACCCATCTAGCCCCTCGCTGGTAATGTTTTATAGAATCCCGGTCTTGTCGGCCCGTACCTCTCTGTGGGAACATTATATATGTCTATAGCGTTATATATACTAACCTAAGGCAGCCTAACATCTCGGATGTAGTATTTTACAACATTCCTGTCGGGTCGGCCCGTACTTCTCGGTGGGAACGTTATATATGTCTATAACGTAAGATAACCTAACCTAACCCATCTAGCCCCTCGCTGGTAATGTTTTACAGAATCCCGGTCCTGTCGGCCCGCACCTCTCTGGGGGAACATTATATACGTCTATAACGTTATATATCCTAACCTAACGCAACCTAACACCTAGGATGTAGTATTTTACATCACTCCTGGCGGGTCGGCCCCTGCTTCTCGGTGGGAACATTATATACGTCTATAACGTAATATAACCTAACCTAACCCATCCAGGTCCTCGCTGCGAATGTTTTGTAGAATCCCGTTCGTGTAGCCCTGTACGTCTCGGTGGGAACACTATATACGTCTATAACGTTATATATCCTAACCTAAGGCAATCTAACATCTCGGAGGTAGTATTTTACACCAATCCTGGCGGGGCGGAGGCTACTTCTCGGTGGGAACATTATATACCCCTGTAAAGTAATCTAACCTAACCTAACCCATCTAGCCCCTGGCTGGTAATGTTTAACATAATCCCGGTCGTGTCGACCCAGACCTGTCCGTGGGAACATTATATATGCCTACAGCGTTATATATACTAGCCTACGGCAGCCTAACATCTCGGATGTAGTATTTTACAACACTCCGGGCGGGTCGGCCCCTACTCCTCGGTGGGAACATTATATACGTTTGTAACTTAATATAACCTAACCTAATCCATCTAGCACCTCGCTGGTAATGTTTCACAGAATCCAGGTCGTGTCGGCCCAGACCTGTCCGTGGGAGCATTATATACGTCTGTAGCGTTATATATACTAACCTAAGGCAGCCTAACATCTCGGATGTAGTATTTTACAACATTCCTGGCGGGTTGGCCCGTACTTCTCGGTGGGAACGTTATATGCGTCTATAACGTAAGATAACCTAACCTACACCATCTAGCCCCTCGCTGGTAATGTTTTACAGAATTCCGGTCCTGTCGGCCCGCACTTCTCGGTGGGAACGTTATATGCGTCTATAACGTAAGATAACCTAACCTTCCCCATCTAGCCCCTCGCTGGTAATGTTTTACAGAATTCCGGTCCTGTCGGCCAGTACCTCTCTGTGGGAACATTATATACGTCTATAGCGTTATATATACTAGCCTACGGCAGCCTAACATCTCGGATGTAGTATTTTACAGCATTCCTGTCGGGTACGCTCCTACTTCTCGGTGGGAACGTTATATACGTCTATAACGTAAGATAACCTAACATAAGGCAACCTAACACCTCGGATGTAGTATTTTACAACACTCCAGGCGGGTCGGCCCCTACTTTTCGGTGTGAACATTATATACGTCTATAACGTAATATAACCTAACCTAACCCATCTAGCCCCTCGCTGGTAATGTTTTACAGAATCCAGGTCGTGTCGGCCCAGACCTGGCCGTGGGAGCATTATATACGTCTGTAGCGTTATATATACTAACCTAAGGCAGCCTATATTTTCGTATGTAGTATTTTACAACATTCTTGGCGGGTCGGCGCGTACTTCTCGGTGGGAACGTTATATGCGTCTATAACGTAAGATAACCTAACCTACCCCATCTAGCCCGTAGCTGGTAATGTTGAACAGAATCCCGGTCGTGTCGGCCCAGACCTGTCCGTGGGAACATTATATATGTCTACAGCGTTATATATACTAGCCTACGGCAGCATAACATCTCGGATGTAGTATTTTACAACACTCCAGGCGGGTCGGCCCGTACTCCTCGGTGGGAACATTATATACGTTTGTAACGTAATATAACCTAACCTAATCCATCTAGCACCTCGCTGGTAATGTTTCACAGAATCCAGGTCGTGTCGGCCCAGACCTGTCCGTGGGAGCATTATATACGTCTGTAGCGTTATATATACTAACCTAAGGCAGCCTAACATCTCGGATGTATTATTTTACAACATTCCTGGCGGGTCGGCCCGTACTTCTCGGTGGGAACGTTATATACGTCTATAGCGTAAGATAACGTATCCTAACCCATCTAGCCCCTCGCTGGTAATGTTTTATAGAATCCCGGTCTTGTCGGCCCGTACCTCTCTGTGGGAACATTATATATGTCTATAGCGTTATATATACTAACCTAAGGCAGCCTAACATCTCGGATGTAGTATTTTACAACATTCCTGTCGGGTCGGCCCGTACTTCTCGGTGGGAACGTTATATATGTCTATAACGTAAGATAACCTAACCTAACCCATCTAGCCCCTCGCTGGTAATGTTTTACAGAATCCCGGTCCTGTCGGCCCGCACCTCTCTGGGGGAACATTATATACGTCTATAACGTTATATATCCTAACCTAACGCAACCTAACACCTCGGATGTAGTATTTTACATCACTCCAGGCGGGTCGGCCCCTACTTCTCGGTGGGAACAATATATACGTTTATAACGTAAGATAACCTAACCTAACCTATCTAGCCCCTCGCTGGTAATGTTTTACAGTATCCCGTTCGTGTAGCCCTGTACGTCTCGGTGGGAACATTATATACGTTTATAACGTTATTTATCCTAACCTAATGCAATCTAACATCTCGGATGTAGTATTTTACAACAATACTGGCGGGGCGGCGGCTACTTCTTGGTGGGAACATTATATACTTCTGTAACGTAATCTAACCTAACCTAACCCATCTCGCCCCTGGCTGGTGATGTTTTACAGAATCCCGGTCGTGTCGGCCCAGACCTGTCCGTGGGAACATTATATACGTCTATAGCGTTATATATACTAGCCTACGGCAGCCTAACATCTCGGATGTAGTATTTTACAACAATCCTGGCGGGGCGGAGGCTACTTCTGGGTGGGAACATTATATACCCCTGTAAAGTAATCTAACCTAACCTAACCCATCTAGCCCCTGGCTGGTAATGTTTAACAGAATCCCGGTCGTGTCGGCCCAGACCTGTGGGTGGGAACATTATATATGTCTACAGCGTTATATATACTAGCCTACGGCAGCCTAACATCTCGGATGTAGTATTTTACAACACTCCAGGCGGGTCGGCCCCTACTCCTCGGTGGGAACATTATATACGTTTGTAACGTAATATAACCTAACCTAATCCATCTAGCACCTCGCTGGTAATGTTTCACAGAATCCAGGTCGTGTCGGCCCAGACCTGTCCGTGGGAGCATTATATACGTCTGTAGCGTTATATATACTAACCTAAGGCAGCCTAACATCTCGGATGTAGTATTTTACAACATTCCTGGCGGGTCGGCCCGTACTTCTCGGTGGGAACGTTATATGCGTCTATAACGTAAGATAACCTAACCTACCCCATCTAGCCCCTCGCTGGTAATGTTTTACAGAATTCCGGTCCTGTCGGCCCGCACTTCTCGGTGGGAACGTTATATGCGTCTATAACGTAAGATAACCTAACCTACCCCATCTAGCCCCTCGCTGGTAATGTTTTACAGAATTCCGGTCCTGTCGGCCCGTACCTCTCTGTGGGAACATTATATACGTCTATAGCGTTATATATACTAGCCTACGGCAGCCTAACATCTCGGATGTAGTATTTTACAACATTCCTGTCGGGTACGCTCCTACTTCTCGGTGGGAACGTTATATACGTCTATAACGTAAGATAACCTAACATAAGGCAACCTAACACCTCGGATGTAGTATTTTACAACACTCCAGGCGGGTCGGCCCCTACTTTTCGGTGTGAACATTATATACGTCTATAACGTAATATAACCTAACCTAACCCATCTAGCCCCTCGCTGGTAATGTTTTACAGAATCCCGGTCCTGTCGGCCCGCACCTCTCTGGGGGAACATTATATACGTCTATAACGTTATATATCCTAACCTAACGCAACCTAACACCTAGGATGTAGTATTTTACATCACTCCTGGCGGGTCGGCCCCTGCTTCTCGGTGGGAACATTATATACGTCTATAACGTAATATAACCTAACCTAACCCATCCAGGTCCTCGCTGCGAATGTTTTGTAGAATCCCGTTCGTGTAGCCCTGTACGTCTCGGTGGGAACACTATATACGTCTATAACGTTATATATCCTAACCTAAGGCAATCTAACATCTCGGAGGTAGTATTTTACACCAAACCTGGCGGGGCGGAGGCTACTTCTCGGTGGGAACATTATATACCCCTGTAAAGTAATCTAACCTAACCTAACCCATCTAGCCCCTGGCTGGTAATGTTTAACATAATCCCGGTCGTGTCGACCCAGACCTGTCCGTGGGAACATTATATATGCCTACAGCGTTATATATACTAGCCTACGGCAGCCTAACATCTCGGATGTAGTATTTTACAACACTCCGGGCGGGTCGGCCCCTACTCCTCGGTGGGAACATTATATACGTTTGTAACTTAATAAAACCTAACCTAATCCATCTAGCACCTCGCTGGTAATGTTTCACAGAATCCAGGTCGTGTCGGCCCAGACCTGTCCGTGGGAGCATTATATACGTCTGTAGCGTTATATATACTAACCTAAGGCAGCCTAACATCTCGGATGTAGTATTTTACAACATTCCTGGCGGGTTGGCCCGTACTTCTCGGTGGGAACGTTATATGCGTCTATAACGTAAGATAACCTAACCTACACCATCTAGCCCCTCGCTGGTAATGTTTTACAGAATTCCGGTCCTGTCGGCCCGCACTTCTCGGTGGGAACGTTATATGCGTCTATAACGTAAGATAACCTAACCTTCCCCATCTAGCCCCTCGCTGGTAATGTTTTACAGAATTCCGGTCCTGTCGGCCAGTACCTCTCTGTGGGAACATTATATACGTCTATAGCGTTATATATACTAGCCTACGGCAGCCTAACATCTCGGATGTAGTATTTTACAACATTCCTGTCGGGTCCGCCCCTACTTCTCGGTGGGAACGTTATATACGTCTATAACGTAAGATAACCTAACCTAAGGCAACCTAACACCTCGGATGTAGTATTTTACAACACTCCAGGCGGGTCGGACCCTACTTTTCGGTGTGAACATTATATACGTCTATAACGTAATATAACCTAACCTAACCCATCTAGCCCCTCGCTGGTAATGTTTTCCAGAATCCAGGTCGTGTCGGCCCAGACCTGTCCGTGGGAGCATTATATACGTCTGTAGCGTTATATATACTAACCTAAGGCAGCCTAACTTCTCGTATGTAGTATTTTACAACATTCCTGGCGGGTCGGCGCGTACTTCTCGGTGGGAACGTTATATGCGTCTATAACGTAAGATAACCTAACCTACCCCATCTAGCCCGTAGCTGGTAATGTTTTACAGAATCCCGTGCGTGTCGTTCCAGACCTGTCCGTGGGAACATTATATACGTCTATAGCGTTATATATACTAACCTACGGCAGCCTAACATCTCGGATGTAGTATTTTACAACATTCCTGGCGGGTCGGACCGTACTTCTCGTTGGGAATGTTATATACGTCCATAACGTAAGGTAACCTAACCTAACCCATCTAGCACCTCGCTGATAATGTTTACAGTATCCCGGTCGTGTCGGCCCAGACCTGTCCGTGGGAACATTATATATGTCTACAGCGTTATATATACTAGCCTACGGCAGCCTAACATCTCGGATGTAGTATTTTACAACATTCCTGGCGGGTCGGCCCCTACTCCTCGGTGGGAACATTATACACCTTTGTAACGTAATATAACCTAACCTAATCCATCTAGCACCTCGCTGGTAATGTTTCACAGAATCCAGGTCGTGTCGGCCCAGACCTGTCCGTGGTAGCATTATATACGTCTGTAGCGTTATATATACTAACCTACGGCAGCCTAACATCTCGGATGTAGTATTTTACAACATTCCTGGCGGGTCGGCCCGTACTTCTCGGTGGGAACGTTATATGCGTCTATAACGTAAGATAACCTAACCTACCCCATCTAGCCCCTCGCTGGTAATGTTTTCCAGAATTCCGGTCCTGTCGGCCCGTACCTCTCTGTGGGAACATTATATACGTCTATAGCGTTATATATACTAGCCTACGGCAGCCTAACATCTCGGATGTAGTATTTTACAACATTCCTGTCGGGTCCGCCCCTACTTCTCGGTGGGAACGTTATATACGTCTATAACGTAAGATAACCTAACCTAAGGCAACCTAACACCTCGGATGTAGTATTTTACAACACTCCAAGCGGGTCGGACCCTACTTTTCGGTGTGAAAATTATATACGTCTATAACGTAATATAACCTAACCTAACCCATCTAGCCCCTCGCTGGTAATGTTTTACAGAATCCAGGTCGTGTCGGCCCAGACCTGTCCGTGGGAGCATTATATACGTCTGTAGCGTTATATATACTAACCTAAGGCAGCCTAACTTCTCGTATGTAGTATTTTACAACATTCCTGGCGGGTCGGCGCGTACTTCTCGGTGGGAACGTTATATGCGTCTATAACGTAAGATAACCTAACCTACCCCATCTAGCCCGTAGCTGGTAATGTTTTACAGAATCCCGTGCGTGTCGTTCCAGACCTGTCCGTGGGAACATTATATACGTCTATAGCTTTATATATACTAACCTACGGCAGCCTAACATCTCGGATGTAGTATTTTACAACATTCCTGGCGGGTCGGCCCGTACTTCTCGGTGGGAACGTTATATACGTCTATAACGTAAGATAACCTATCCTAACCCATCTAGCCCCTCGCTGGTAATATTTTACAGAATCCCGGACCTGTCGGCCCGTACCTCTCTGTGGAAACATTATATACGTCTATAGCGTTATATATACTAGCCTACGGCAGCCTAACATCTCGGATGTAGTATTTTACAACATTCCTGTCGGGTCCGCTCCTACTTCTCGGTGGGAACGTTATATACGTCTATAACGTAAGATAACCTAACCTAAGGCAACCTAACACCTCGGATGTAGTATTTTACAACACTCCAGGCGGATCGGACCCTACTTTTCGGTGTGAACATTATATACGTCTATAACGTAATATAACCTAACCTAACCCATCTAGCCCCTCGCTGGTAATGTTTTACAGAATCCAGGTCGTGTCGGCCCAGACCTGTCCGTGGGAACATTATATACGTCTATAGCGTTATATATACTAACCTACGGCAGCCTAACATCTCGGATGTAGTATTTTACAACATTCCTGGCGGGTCGGCCCGTACTTCTCGGTGGAAACATTATATACGTCTATAACGTAATATAACCTAACCTAACCCATCTAGCTCCTCGCTGGGAATGTTTTGTAGAATCACGTTCGTGTAGCCCTGTACGTCTCGGTGGGAACACTATATACGTCTATAACGTTATACATCCTAACCTAAGGCAATCTAACATCTGGTATGTAGTATTTTACAACAATCCTGGCGGGGCGGCGGCTATTTCTCGGTGGGAACATTATATACTTCTGTAACGTAATCTAACCTAACCTAACCCATTTCGCCCCTGGCTGGTAATGTTTTACAGAATCCCGGTCGTGTCGGCCCAGACCTGTCTGTGGGAACATTATATACATCTATAGCGTTATATGTACTAACCTACGGCAGCCTAACATCTCGGATGTAGTATTTTACAAGATTCCTTGCGGGTCGGCCCCTACTTCTCGGTGGGAACGTTATATACGTCTATAACGTAAGATAACCTAACCTAACCCATCTAGCCCCTCGCTGGGAATGTTTAACAGAATCCCGGTCGTGTCGGCCCAGACCTGTCCGTGGGAACATTATATACGTCTATAGCGTTATATATACTAACCTACGGCAGCCTAACATCTCGGATGTAGTATTTTACAACATTCCTGGCGGGTCGGACAGTACTTCTCGGTGGGAACGTTATATACGTCTATAACGTAAGGTAAGCTATCCTAACCCATCTAGCCCCTCGCTGGTAATGTTTTACAGAATCCCGGTCGTGTCGGCCCAGACCTGTCCGTGAGAACATTATATACGTCTATAACGTAATATAACCTAACCTAACCCATCTAGTTCCTCGCTGGGAATGTTTTGTAGAATCCCGTTCGTGTAGCCCTGTACGTCTCGGTGGGAACAATATATACGCCTATAACGTTATATATCCTAACCTACGGCAATCTAACATCTCGGATGTAGTATTTTAAAACAATCCTGGCGGGGCGGAGGCTACTTCTCGGTGGGAACATTATATACCCCTGTAAAGTAATCTAACCTAACCTAACCCATCTAGCCCCTGGCTGGTAATGTTTAACAGAATCCCGGTCGTGTCGGCCCAGACCTGTCCGTGGGAACATTATATACGTCTATAGCGTTATATATACTAGCCTACGGCAGCCTAACTTCTCGTATGTAGTATTTTACATCATTCCTGTCGGGTCGGCGCGTACTTCTCGGTGGGAACGTTATATGCGTCTATAACGTAAGATAACCTAACCTACCCCATCTAGCCCGTGGCTGGTAATGTTTTACAGAATCCCGGGAGTGTCGGCACAGTCCTGTCCGTGGGAACATTATATACGTCTATAGCGTTATATATACTAACCCACGGCAGCCTAACATCTCGGATGTAGTATTTTACAACATTCCTGGCGGGTCGGACCGTACTTCTCGGTGGGAACGTTATATACGTCTATATCGTAAGGTAACCTATCCTAACCCATCTAGCCCCTCGCTGGTAATGCTTTACAGAATCCCGGTCGTGTCGGCCCAGACCTGTCCGTGGGAGCATTATATACGTCTATAGCGTTATATATACTAACCTAAGGCAGCCTAACATCTCGGATGTAGTATTTTACAACATTCCTGGCGGGTCGGCCCGTACTTCTCGGTGGAAACGTTATATACGATTATAACGTAATCTAACCTAACCTGACCCATCTAGCTCCTCGCTGGGAATGTTTTCTAGAATCCCGTTCGTGTAGCCCTGTACGTCTCGGTGGGAACATTATATACGTCCATAACGTTATATATCCTAACCTACGGCAATCTAACATCTCGGATGTAGTATTTTAAAACAATCCTGGCGGGGCGACGGCTACTTCTCGGTGGGAACATTATATACTTCTGTAACCTAATCTAACCTAACCTAACCCATCTAGCCGTTGGCCGGTTATGTTTTACAGAATCCCGGTCGTGTCGGAACAGACCTGTCCGTGGGAACATTATATACGTCTATAGCGTCATATATACTAACCTATTTCAGCCTAACATCACGGATGTAGTATTTTACAACATTCCTGGCGGGTCGGCCCGTACTTCTCGGTGGAAACACTATATACGTCTATAACGTAAGATAACCTAACCTAACCCATCTAGCCCCTCGCTGGTAATGTTTTACAGAATCCCGGTCCTGTCGGCCCGCACCCCTCTGTGGGAACATTATATACGTCTATAACGTTATATATCCTAACCTAAGGCAACCTAACACCTCGGATGTAGTATTTTACAACACTCCTGGCGGGTCGGCCCCTACTTCTCGGTGGGAACGTTATATACGTCTATAACGTAAGATAACCTAACCTAACCCATCTAGCCCCTCGCTGGTAATGTTTTACAGAATCCCGGTCGTGTCGGCCCAGACCTGTCCGTGGTAACATTATATACGTCTATAGCGTTATATATACTAGCCTACGGCAGCGTAACATCTCGGATGTAGTATTTTACAACACTCCAGGCGGGTCGGCACCTACTCCTCGGTGTGAACATTATATACGTTTATAACGTAATATAACCTAACCTAACCCATCTAGCCCCTCGCTGGTAATGTCTCACAGAATCCAGGTCGTTTCGGCCCAGACCTGTCCGTGGGAGCATTATATACGTCTATAGCGTTATATAAACTAACCTAAGGCAGCCTAACATCTCGGATGTAGTATTTTACAACATTCCTGGCGGGTCGGCCCGTACTTCTCGGTGGGAACGTTATATACGTCTATAGCGTAAGATAGCGTATCCTAACCCATCTAGCCCCTCGCTGATAATGTTTTACAGAATCCCGGTCCTGTCGGCCCGCACCCCTCTGTGGGAATATTATATACGTCTATAACGTTATATATCCTAACCTAAGGCAACCTAACACCTCGGATGTAGTATTTTACATCACTCCTGGCGGGTCGGCCCCTGCTTCTCGGTGGGAACATTATATACGTCTATAACGTAATATAACCTAACCTAACCCATCCAGGTCCTCGCTGCGAATGTTTTGTAGAATCCCGTTCGTGTAGCCCTGTACGTCTCGGTGGGAACATTATATACGTCTATAACGTTATATATCCTAACCTAAGGCAATCTAACATCTCGGAGGTAGTATTTTACAACAATCCTGGCGGGGCGGAGGCTACTTCTCGGTGGGAACATTATATACCCCTGTAAAGTAATCTAACCTAACCTAACCCATCTAGCCCCTAGCTGGTAATGTTTAACAGAATCCCGGTCGTGTCGGCCCAGACCTGTCCGTGGGAACATTATATATGTCTACAGCGTTATATATACTAGCCTACGGCAGCCTAACATCTCGGATGTCGTATTTTACAACACTCCAGGCGGGTCGGCCCCTACTCCTCGGTGGGAACATTATATACGTTTGTAACGTAATATAACCTAACCTAATCCATCTAGCACCTCGCTGGTAATGTTTCACAGAATCCAGGTCGTGTCGGCCCAGACCTGTCCGTGGGAGCATTATATACGTCTGTAGCGTTATATATACTAACCTACGGCAGCCTAACATCTCGGATGTAGTATTTTACAACATTCCTGGCGGGTCGGCCCGTACTTCTCGGTGGGAACGTTATATGCGTCTATAACGTAAGATAACCTAACCTACCCCATCTAGCCCCTCGCTGGTAATGTTTTACAGAATTCCGGTCCTGTCGGCCCGCACTTCTCGGTGGGAACGTTATATGCGTCTATAACGTAAGATAACCTAACCTTCCCCATCTAGCCCCTCGCTGGTAATGTTTTACACAATTCCGGTCCTGTCGGCCCGTACCTCTCTGTGGGAACATTATATACGTCTATAGCGTTATATATACTAGCCTACGGCAGCCTAACATCTCGGATGTAGTATTTTACAACATTCCTGTCGGGTCCGCTCCTACTTCTCGGTGGGAACGTTATATACGTCTATAACGTAAGATAACCTAACCTAAGGCAACCTAACACCTCGGATGTAGTATTTTACAACACTCCAGGCGGGTGGGACCCTACTTTTCGGTGTGAACATTATATACGTCTATAACGTAAGATAACCTAACCTAAGGCAACCTAACACCTCGGATGTAGTATTTTACAACACTCCAGGCGGGTGGGACCCTACTTTTCGGTGTGAACATTATATACGTCTATAACGTAATATAACCTAACCTAACCCATCTAGCCCCTCGCTGATAATGTTTTCCAGAATCCCGGTCGTGTTGGCCCGGACCTGTCCGTGGGAACATTATATACGTCAATAGCGTTATATATGCTAGCCTACGGCATCCTAACATCTCGGATGTAGTATTTTACAACACTCCTGGCGGGCCGGTCCCCACTTCTCGGCGGGACAGTTATATACGTCAATAACGTAATATAACCTAACCTAACCCATCTAGGTCCTCGCTGGGAATGTTTTGTAGAATCCCGTTCGTGTAGCCCTGTACGTCTCGGTGGGAACATTATATACGTCTATAACGTTATATATCCTAACCTAAGGCAATCTAACATCTCGGATGTAGTATTTTACAACAATCCTGGCGGGGCGGAGGCTACTTCTGGGTGGGAACATTATATACCCCTGTAAAGTAATCTAACCTAACCTAACCAATCTAGCCCCTGGCTGGTAATGTTTTATAGAATCCCGGTCTTGTCGGCCCGTACCTCTCTGTGGGAACATTATATATGTCTATAGCGTTATATGTACTAACCTAAGGCAGCCTAACATCTCGGATGTAGTATTTTACAACATTCCTGTCGGGTCGGCCAGTACTTCTCGGTGGGAACGTTATATACGTCTATAACGTAAGATAACCTAACCTAACCCATCTAGCCCCTCGCTGGTAATGTTTTACAGAATCCCGGTCGTGTCGGCCCAGACCTGTCCGTGGTAACATTATATACGTCTATAGCGTTATATATACTAGCCTACGGCAGCGTAACATCTTGGTTGTAGTATTTTACAACACTCCAGGCGGGTCAAACCCTACTCCTCGGTGGGAACATTATATACGTTTATAACGTAATATAACCTAACCTAACCCATCTAGCCCCTCGCTGGTAATGTCTCACAGAATCCAGGTCGTTTCGGCCCAGACCTGTCCGTGGGAACATTATATACGTCTATAGCGTTATATATACTAACCTACGGCAGCCTAACATCTCGGATGTAGTATTTTACAAAATTCCTGTCGGGTCGGCCCGTACTTCTCGGTGGGAACGTTATATACGCCTATAAGGTAAGGTAACCTAACCTAACCCATCTAGCCCATCGCTGGTAATGTTTTACAGAATCCCGGTCCTGTCGGCACGTACCTCTCTGTGGGAACATTATATACGTCTATAACGTTATATATCCTAACCTAAGGCAACCTAACACCTCGGATGTAGTATTTTACAACACTCCTGGCGGGTCGGCCCCTACTTCTCGGTGGGAACATTATATACGTTCATAACGTAATATAACCTAACCTAACCCATCTATGTCCTCGCTGGGAATGTTTTGTAGAATCCCGTTCGTGTAGCCCTGTACGTCTCGGTGGGAACATTATATACGTCTATAACGTTATATATCCTAACCTAAGGCAATCTAACATCTCGGATGTAGTATTTTACAACAATC
The DNA here is from genome assembly GCA_963969225.1 of Xylocopa violacea. Classification (NCBI taxonomy): domain Eukaryota; kingdom Metazoa; phylum Arthropoda; class Insecta; order Hymenoptera; family Apidae; genus Xylocopa; species Xylocopa violacea. The sequence continues at coordinate 2,043,158 of CAXAJV010000247.1, read as the reverse complement.
CCGGCGGGGCGGAGGCTACTTCTGGGTGGGAACATTATATACCCCTGTAAAGTAATCTAACCTAACCTAACCCATCTAGCCCCTGGCTGGTAATGTTTAACAGAATCCCGGTCGTGTCGGACCATACCTGTCCGTGGGAACATTATATACGTCTATAGCGTTATATATACTAGCCTACGGCAGCCTAACATCTCGGATGTAGTATTTTACAACAATCCTGGCGGGGCGGAGGCTACTTCTCGGTGGGAACATTATATACCCCTGTAAAGTAATCTAACCTAACCTAACCCATCTAGCCCCTGGCTGGTAGTGTTTAACAGAATCCCGGTCGTGTCGGACCAGACCTGTCCGTGGGAACATTATATACGTCTATAGCGTTATATATACTAACCGACGGCAGCCTAACATCTCGGAGGTAATATTTTACAACAATTCTGGCGGATCGGCCCGTACTTCTCGGTGGTAACGTTATATACGTCTATAACGTAAGATAACCTATCCTAACCCATCTAGCCCCTCGCTGGAAATGTTTTACATAATCCCGGTTCTGTCGGCCCGTGCCTTTCTGTGGGATCATTATATACGTCTATAACGTTATATATTCTAACCTAAGGCAACCTAACACCTCGGATGTAGTATTTTACCACACTCCTGGCGGGTCGGCCCCTACTTCTCGGTGGGAACATTATATACGTCTATAACGTAAGATAACGTAACCTAATCCATCTAGCCCCTGGCTGGTATTGTTTAACAGAATCCCGGTCGTGTCGGCCCAGACGTGTCCGTGGGAACATTATATACGTCTATAGCGTTATATATACTAGCCTACGGCAGCCTAACATCTCGGATGTAGTATTTTACAACATTCCTGTCGGGTCCGCTCCTACTTCTCGGTGGGAACGTTATATACGTCTATAACGTAAGATAACCTAACCTAAGGCAACCTAACACCTCGGATGTAGTATTTTACAACACTCCAGGCGGGTCGGACCCTACTTTTCGGTGTGAACATTATATACGTCTATAACGTAATATAACCTAACCTAACCCATCTAGCCCCTCGCTGGTAATGTTTTACAGAATCCAGGTCGTGTCGGCCCAGACCTGTCCGTGGGAGCATTATATACGTCTGTAGCGTTATATATACTAACCTAAGGCAGCCTAACTTCTCGTATGTAGTATTTTACAACATTCCTGGCGGGTCGGCGCGTACTTCTCGGTGGGAACGTTATATGCGTCTATAACGTAAGATAACCTAACCTACCCCATCTAGCCCGTAGCTGGTAATGTTTTACAGAATCCCGTGCGTGTCGTTCCAGACCTGTCCGTGGGAACATTATATACGTCTATAACTTTATATATCCTAACCTAGGGCAACCAAACATCTCGGATGTAGTATTTTACAATACTCCTGGCGGGTCGGCCCCTACTTCTCGGTGGGAACATTATATACGTTTATAGCGTAATATAACCTAACCTAACCCATCTAGGTTCTCGCTGGGAATGTTTTGTAGAATCCCGTTCGTGTAGCCCTGTACGTCGCGGTGGGAAAATTATATACGTCTATAACGTTATATATACTAACCTAAGGCAATCTAACATCTCGGATGTAGTATTTTACAACAATCCTGGCGGGGCGGCGTCTACTTCTCGGTGGGAACATTATATACCTCTGTAAAGTAATCTAACCTAACCTAACCCATCTAGCCCCTGGCTGATAATGTTTTCCAGAATCCCGGTCGTGTTGGCCCGGACCTGTCCGTGGGAACATTATATACGTCAATAGCGTTATATATGCTAGCCTACGGCATCCTAACATCTCGGATGTAGTATTTTACAACACTCCTGGCGGGCCGGTCCCCACTTCTCGGCGGGACAGTTATATACGTCAATAACGTAATATAACCTAACCTAACCCATCTAGGTCCTCGCTGCGAATGTTTTGTAGAATCCCGTTCGTGTAGCCCTGTACGTCTCGGTGGGAACATTATATACGTCTATAACGTTATATATCCTAACCTAAGGCAATCTAACATCTCGGATGTAGTATTTTACAACAATCCTGGCGGGGCGGAGGCTACTTCTGGGTGGGAACATTATATACCCCTGTAAAGTAATCTAACCTAACCTAACCCATCTAGCCCCTGGCTGGTAATGTTTTATAGAATCCCGGTCTTGTCGGCCCGTACCTCTCTGTGGGAACATTATATATGTCTATAGCGTTATATGTACTAACCTAAGGCAGCCTAACATCTCGGATGTAGTATTTTACAACATTCCTGTCGGGTCGGCCAGTACTTCTCGGTGGGAACGTTATATACGTCTATAACGTAAGATAACCTAACCTAACCCATCTATCCCCTCGCTGGTAATGTTTTACAGAATCCCGGTCGTGTCGGCCCAGACCTGTCCGTGGTAACATTATATACGTCTATAGCGTTATATATACTAGCCTACGGCAGCGTAACATCTCGGTTGTAGTATTTTACAACACTCCAGGCGGGTCAAACCCTACTCCTCGGTGGGAACATTATATACGTTTATAACGTAATATAACCTAACCTAACCCATCTAGCCCATCGCTGGTAATGTTTTACAGAATCCCGGTCCTGTCGGCACGTACCTCTCTGTGGGAACATTATATACGTCTATAACGTTATATATCCTAACCTAAGGCAACCTAACACCTCGGATGTAGTATTTTACAACACTCCTGGCGGGTCGGCCCCTACTTCTCGGTGGGAACATTATATACGTTCATAACGTAATATAACCTAACCTAACCCATCTATGTCCTCGCTGGGAATGTTTTGTAGAATCCCGTTCGTGTAGCCCTGTACGTCTCGGTGGGAACATTATATACGTCTATAACGTTATATATCCTAACCTAAGGCAATCTAACATCTCGGATGTAGTATTTTACAACAATTCCGGCGGGGCGGAGGCTACTTCTGGGTGGGAACATTATATACCCCTGTAAAGTAATCTAACCTAACCTAACCCATCTAGCCCCTGGCTGGTAATGTTTAACAGAATCCCGGTCGTGTCGGACCATACCTGTCCGTGGGAACATTATATACGTCTATAGCGTTATATATACTAGCCTACGGCAGCCTAACATCTCGGATGTAGTATTTTACAACACTCCAGGCGGGTCGGCCCCTACTTCTAAGTGGGAACATTATATACGTTTATAACGTAATATAACCTATCCTAACCCATCTAGCCCTTCGCTGGTAATGTTGTACAGAATCCCGGTCGTGTCGGCCCAGACTTCTCCGTGGGAACATTATATACATCTATAGCGTTATATATCCTAAAATTAGGCAACCAAACACCTCGGATGTAGTATTCTACAACACTCCTGGCGGGTCGGCCCCTACTTCTCGGTGGGAACGTTATACACGTCTATAACGTAAGAGAACCTAACCTAACCCATCTAGCCCCTCGCTGGTAATGTTTTACAGAATTCCGGTCATGTCGGCCCAGACCTGTCCGTGGGAACATTATATACGTCTATAACGTTATATATTCTAACCTAAGGCAGCCTAACATCTCGGATGTAGTATTTTACAACATTCCTGGCGGCTCGGCGCGTACTTCTCGGTGGGAACGTTATATGCGTCTATAAAGTAAGATAACCTAACCTACCCCATCTAGCCCGTAGCTGGTAATGTTTTACAGAATCCCGTGCGTGTCGTTCCAGACCTGTCCGTGGGAACATTATATACGTCTATAGCGTTATATATACTAACCTACGGCAGCCTAACATCTCGGATGTAGTATTTTACAACATTCCTGGCGGGTCGGACAGTACTTCTCGTTGGGAATGTTATATACGTCTATAACGTAAGGTAACCTAACCTAACCCATCTAGCCCCTCGCTGGTAATGTTTACAGTATCCCGGTCGTGTCGGCCCAGACCTGTCCGTGGGAACATTATATACGTCTATAGCGTTATATATACTAACCTACGGCAGCCTAACATCTCGGATGTAGTATTTTACAACATTCCTGGCGGGTCGGCCCGTACTTCTCGGTGGAAACATTATATACGTCTATAACGTAATATAACCTAACCTAACCCATCTAGCTCCTCGCTGGGAATGTTTTGTAGAATCACGTTCGTGTAGCCCTGTACGTCTCGGTGGGAACACTATATACGTCTATAACGTTATACATCCTAACCTAAGGCAATCTAACATCTGGTATGTAGTATTTTACAACAATCCTGGCGGGGCGGCGGCTATTTCTCGGTGGGAACATTATATACTTCTGTAACGTAATCTAACCTAACCTAACCCATTTCGCCCCTGGCTGGTAATGTTTTACAGAATCCCGGTCGTGTCGGCCCAGACCTGTCCGTGGGAACATTATATACATCTATAGCGTTATATGTACTAACCTACGGCAGCCTAACATGTCGGAGGTAGTATTTTACAACATTCCTGTCGGGTCGGCCCGTACTTCTCGGTGGGAACGTTATATACGTCTATAACGTAAGATAACCTAACCTACCCCATCTAGCCCCTCGCTGGTAATGTTTTAGAGAATTCCGATCCTGTCGGCCCGTACTTCTCGGTGGGAACGTTATATGCGTCTATAACGTAAGATAACCTAACCTAAGGCAACCTAACACATCGGATGTAGTATTTTACAACATTCCTGGCGGGTCGGCGGCTACTTCTCGGTGGGAACATTATATACTTCTGTAACCTAATCTAACCTAACCTAACCCATCTAGCCGTTGGCCGGTTATGTTTTACAGAATCCCGGTCGTGTCGGAACAGACCTGTCCGTGGGAACATTATATACGTCTATAGCGTCATATATACTAACCTATTTCAGCCTAACATCACGGATGTAGTATTTTACAACATTCCTGGCGGGTCGGCCCGTACTTCTCGGTGGAAACACTATATACGTCTATAACGTAAGATAACCTAACCTAACCCATCTAGCCCCTCGCTGGTAATGTTTTACAGAATCCCGGTCCTGTCGGCCCGCACCCCTCTGTGGGAACATTATATACGTCTATAACGTTATATATCCTAACCTAAGGCAACCTAACACCTCGGATGTAGTATTTTATAACACTCCTGGCGGGTCGGCCCCTGCTTCTCGGTGGGAACATTATATACGTCTATAACGTAATATAACCTAACCTAACCCATCCAGGTCCTCGCTGCGAATGTTTTGTAGAATCCCGTTCGTGTAGCCCTGTACGTCTCGGTGGGAACATTATATACGTCTATAACGTTATATATCCTAACCTAAGGCAATCTAACATCTCGGATGTAGTATTTTACAACAATCCTGGCGGGGCGGAGGCTACTTCTCGGTGGGAACATTATATACCCCTGTAAAGTAATCTAACCTAACCTAACCCATCTAGCCCCTGGCTGGTAGTGTTTAACAGAATCCCGGTCGTGTCGGACCAGACCTGTCCGTGGGAACATTATATACGTCTATAGCGTTATATATACTAACCGACGGCAGCCTAACATCTCGGAGGTAATATTTTACAACAATTCTGGCGGATCGGCCCGTACTTCTCGGTGGTAACGTTATATACGTCTATAACGTAAGATAACCTATCCTAACCCATCTAGCCCCTCGCTGGAAATGTTTTACATAATCCCGGTTCTGTCGGCCCGTGCCTTTCTGTGGGATCATTATATACGTCTATAACGTTATATATTCTAACCTAAGGCAACCTAACACCTCGGATGTAGTATTTTACAACACTCCTGGCGGGTCGGCCCCTACTTCTCGGTGGGAACATTATATACGTCTATAACGTAAGATAACGTAACCTAATCCATCTAGCCCCTGGCTGGTATTGTTTAACAGAATCCCGGTCGTGTCGGCCCAGACGTGTCCGTGGGAACATTATATACGTCTATAGCGTTATATATACTAACCTACGGTAGCCTAACATGTCGGAGGTAGTATTTTACAACATTCCTGTCGGGTCGGCCCGTACTTCTCGGTGGGAACGTTATATACGTCTATAACGTAAGATAACCTAACCTACCCCATCTAGCCCCTCGCTGGTAATGTTTTAGAGAATTCCGATCCTGTCGGCCCGTACTTCTAGGTGGGAACGTTATATGCGTCTATAACGTAAGATAACCTAACCTAAGGCAACCTAACACATCGGATGTAGTATTTTACAACATTCCTGGCGGGTCGGCCCCTACTTCTCGGTGGGAACGTTATATACGTCTATAACGTAAGCTAAGCTATCCTAACCCATCTAGCCCCTCGCTGGTAATGTTTTACAGAATCCCGGTCGTGTCGGCCCAGACCCGTCCGTGGGAACATTATATACGTCTATAGCGTTATATATACTAGCCTACGGCAGCCTAACTTCTCGTATGTAGTATTTTACAACATTCCTGTCGGTTCGGCGCGTACTTCTCGGTGGGAACGTTATATGCGTCTATAACGTAAGATAACCTAACCTACCCCATCTAGCCCGTGGCTGGTAATGTTTTACAGAATCCCGGGAGTGTCGGCACAGACCTGTCCGTGGGAACATTATATACGTCTATAGCGTTATATATACTAACCGACGGCAGCCTAACATCTCGGAGGTAATATTTTACAACAATTCTGGCGGATCGGCCCGTACTTCTCGGTGGTAATGTTATATACGTCTATAACGTAAGATAACCTATCCTAACCCATCTAGCCCCTCGCTGGAAATGTTTTACATAATCCCGGTTCTGTCGGCCCGTGCCTTTCTGTGGGATCATTATATACGTCTATAACGTTATATATTCTAACCTAAGGCAACCTAACACCTCGGATGTAGTATTTTACAACACTCCTGGCGGGTCGGCCCCTACTTCTCGGTGGGAACATTATATACGTCTATAACGTAAGATAACGTAACCTAATCCATCTAGCCCCTGGCTGGTATTGTTTAACAGAATCCCGGTCGTGTCGGCCCAGACGTGTCCGTGGGAACATTATATACGTCTATAGCGTTATATATACTAACCTACGGTAGCCTAACATGTCGGAGGTAGTATTTTACAACATTCCTGTCGGGTCGGCCCGTACTTCTCGGTGGGAACGTTATATACGTCTATAACGTAAGATAACCTAACCTACCCCATCTAGCCCCTCGCTGGTAATGTTTTAGAGAATTCCGATCCTGTCGGCCCGTACTTCTAGGTGGGAACGTTATATGCGTCTATAACGTAAGATAACCTAACCTAAGGCAACCTAACACATCGGATGTAGTATTTTACAACATTCCTGGCGGGTCGGCCCCTACTTCTCGGTGGGAACGTTATATACGTCTATAACGTAAGCTAAGCTATCCTAACCCATCTAGCCCCTCGCTGGTAATGTTTTACAGAATCCCGGTCGTGTCGGCCCAGACCCGTCCGTGGGAACATTATATACGTCTATAGCGTTATATATACTAGCCTACGGCAGCCTAACTTCTCGTATGTAGTATTTTACAACATTCCTGTCGGTTCGGCGCGTACTTCTCGGTGGGAACGTTATATGCGTCTATAACGTAAGATAACCTAACCTACCCCATCTAGCCCGTGGCTGGTAATGTTTTACAGAATCCCGGGAGTGTCGGCACAGACCTGTCCGTGGGAACATTATATACGTCTATAGCGTTATATATACTAACCGACGGCAGCCTAACATCTCGGAGGTAATATTTTACAACAATTCTGGCGGATCGGCCCGTACTTCTCGGTGGTAACGTTATATACGTCTATAACGTAAGATAACCTATCCTAACCCATCTAGCCCCTCGCTGGAAATGTTTTACATAATCCCGGTTCTGTCGGCCCGTGCCTTTCTGTGGGATCATTATATACGTCTATAACGTTATATATTCTAACCTAAGGCAACCTAACACCTCGGATGTAGTATTTTACAACACTCCTGGCGGGTCGGCCCCTACTTCTCGGTAGGAACGTTATACACGTCTATAACGTAAGAGAACCTAACCTAACCCATCTAGCCCCTCGCTGGTAATGTTTTACAGAATTCCGGTCATGTCGGCCCAGACCTGTCCGTCGGAACATTATATACGTCTATAACGTTATATATTCTAACCTAAGGCAGCCTAACATCTCGGATGTAGTATTTTAAAACAATCCTGGCGGGGCGACGGCTACTTCTCGGTGGGAACATTATATACTTCTGTAACCTAATCTAACCTAACCTAACCCATCTAGCCGTTGGCCGGTTATGTTTTACAGAATCCCGGTCGTGTCGGAACAGACCTGTCCGTGGGAACATTATATACGTCTATAGCGTCATATATACTAACCTATTTCAGCCTAACATCACGGATGTAGTATTTTACAACATTCCTGGCGGGTCGGCCCGTACTTCTCGGTGGAAACACTATATACGTCTATAACGTAATATAACCTAACCTAACCCATCTAGCCCCTCGCTGGTAATGTCTCACAGAATCCAGGTCGTTTCGGCCCAGACCTGTCCGTGGGAGCATTATATACGTCTATAGCGTTATATAAACTAACCTAAGGCAGCCTAACATCTCGGATGTAGTATTTTACAACATTCCTGGCGGGTCGGCCCGTACTTCTCGGTGGGAACGTTATATACGTCTATAGCGTAAGATAGCGTATCCTAACCCATCTAGCCCCTCGCTGATAATGTTTTACAGAATCCCGGTCCTGTCGGCCCGCACCCCTCTGTGGGAATATTATATACGTCTATAACGTTATATATCCTAACCTAAGGCAACCTAACACCTCGGATGTAGTATTTTACATCACTCCTGGCGGGTCGGCCCCTGCTTCTCGGTGGGAACATTATATACGTCTATAACGTAATATAACCTAACCTAACCCATCCAGGTCCTCGCTGCGAATGTTTTGTAGAATCCCGTTCGTGTAGCCCTGTACGTCTCGGTGGGAACATTATATACGTCTATAACGTTATATATCCTAACCTAAGGCAATCTAACATCTCGGAGGTAGTATTTTACAACAATCCTGGCGGGGCGGAGGCTACTTCTCGGTGGGAACATTATATACCCCTGTAAAGTAATCTAACCTAACCTAACCCATCTAGCCCCTAGCTGGTAATGTTTAACAGAATCCCGGTCGTGTCGGCCCAGACCTGTCCGTGGGAACATTATATATGTCTACAGCGTTATATATCCTAACCTAAGGCAACCTAACACCTCGGATGTAGTATTTTACAACACTCCTGGCGGGTCGGCCCCTACTTCTCGGTGGGAACGTTATATACGTCTATAACGTAAGATAACCTAACCTAACCCATCTAGCCCCTCGCTGGTAATGTTTTACACAATTCCGGTCCTGTCGGCCCGTACCTCTCTGTGGGAACATTATATACGTCTATAGCGTTATATATACTAGCCTACGGCAGCCTAACAACTCGGATGTAGTATTTTACAACATTCCTGTCGGGTCCGCTCCTACTTCTCGGTGGGAACGTTATATACGTCTATAACGTAAGATAACCTAACCTAAGGCAACCTAACACCTCGGATGTAGTATTTTACAACACTCCAGGCGGGTGGGACCCTACTTTTCGGTGTGAACATTATATACGTCTATAACGTAATATAACCTAACCTAACCCATCTAGCCCCTCGCTGATAATGTTTTCCAGGATCCCGGTCGTGTTGGCCCGGACCTGTCCGTGGGAACATTATATACGTCAATAGCGTTATATATGCTAGCCTACGGCATCCTAACATCTCGGATGTAGTATTTTACAACACTCCTGGCGGGCCGGTCCCCACTTCTCGGCGGGACAGTTATATACGTCAATAACGTAATATAGCCTAACCTAACCCATCTAGGTCCTCGCTGGGAATGTTTTGTAGAATCCCGTTCGTGTAGCCCTGTACGTCTCGGTGGGAACATTATATACGTCTATAACGTTATATATCCTAACCTAAGGCAATCTAACATCTCGGATGTAGTATTTTACAACAATCCTGGCGGGTCCGCTCCTACTTCTCGGTGGGAACGTTATATACGTCTATAACGTAAGATAACCTAACCTAAGGCAACCTAACACCTCGGATGTAGTATTTTACAACACTCCAGGCGGGTGGGACCCTACCTTTCGGTGTGAACATTATATACGTCTATAACGTAATATAACCTAACCTAACCCATCTAGCCCCTCGCTGATAATGTTTTCCAGAATCCCGGTCGTGTTGGCCCGGACCTGTCCGTGGGAACATTATATACGTCAATAGCGTTATATATGCTAGCCTACGGCATCCTAACATCTCGGATGTAGTATTTTACAACACTCCTGGCGGGCCGGTCCCCACTTCTCGGCGGGACAGTTATATACGTCAATAACGTAATATAACCTAACCTAACCCATCTAGGTCCTCGCTGGGAATGTTTTGTAGAATCCCGTTCGTGTAGCCCTGTACGTCTCGGTGGGAACATTATATACGTCTATAACGTTATATATCCTAACCTAAGGCAATCTAACATCTCGGATGTAGTATTTTACAACAATCCTGGCGGGGCGGAGGCTACTTCTGGGTGGGAACATTATATACCCCTGTAAAGTAATCTAACCTAACCTAACCCATCTAGCTCCTGGCTGGTAATGTTTTATAGAATCCCGGTCTTGTCGGCCCGTACCTCTCTGTGGGAACATTATATATGTCTATAGCGTTATATGTACTAACCTAAGGCAGCCTAACATCTCGGATGTAGTATTTTACAACATTCCTGTCGGGTCGGCCAGTACTTCTCGGTGGGAACGTTATATACGTCTATAACGTAAGATAACCTAACCTAACCCATCTAGCCCCTCGCTGGTAATGTTTTACAGAATCCCGGTCGTGTCGGCCCAGACCTGTCCGTGGTAACATTATATACGTCTATAGCGTTATATATACTAGCCTACGGCAGCGTAACATCTCGGTTGTAGTATTTTACAACACTCCAGGCGGGTCAAACCCTACTCCTCGGTGGGAACATTATATACGTTTATAACGTAATATAACCTAACCTAACCCATCTAGCCCCTCGCTGGTAATGTCTCACAGAATCCAGGTCGTTTCGGCCCAGACCTGTCCGTGGGAACATTATATACGTCTATAACGTTATATATCCTAACCTAAGGCAACCTAACACCTCGGATGTAGTATTTTACAACACTCCTGGCGGGTCGGCCCCTACTTCTCGGTGGGAACATTATATACGTTCATAACGTAATATAACCTAACCTAACCCATCTATGTCCTCGCTGGGAATGTTTTGTAGAATCCCGTTCGTGTAGCCCTGTACGTCTCGGTGGGAACATTATATACGTCTATAACGTTATATATCCTAACCTAAGGCAATCTAACATCTCGGATGTAGTATTTTACAACAATCCCGGCGGGGCGGAGGCTACTTCTGGGTGGGAACATTATATACCCCTGTAAAGTAATCTAACCTAACCTAACCCATCTAGCCCCTGGCTGGTAATGTTTAACAGAATCCCGGTCGTGTCGGACCATACCTGTCCGTGGGAACATTATATACGTCTATAGCGTTATATATACTAGCCTACGGCAGCCTAACATCTCGGATGTAGTATTTTACAACAATCCTGGCGGGGCGGAGGCTACTTCTCGGTGGGAACATTATATTCCCACTGTAAAGTAATCTAACCTAACCTAACCCATCTAGCCCCTGGCTGGTAGTGTTTAACAGAATCCCGGTCGTGTCGGACCAGACCTGTCCGTGGGAACATTATATACGTTTATAGCGTTATATATACTAACCGACGGCAGCCTAACATCTCGGAGGTAATATTTTACAACAATTCTGGCGGATCGGCCCGTACTTCTCGGTGGTAACGTTATATACGTCTATAACGTAAGATAACCTATCCTAACCCATCTAGCCCCTCGCTGGAAATGTTTTACATAATCCCGGTTCTGTCGGCCCGTGCCTTTCTGTGGGATCATTATATACGTCTATAACGTTATATATTCTAACCTAAGGCAACCTAACACCTCGGGTGTAGTATTTTACCACACTCCTGGCGGGTCGGCCCCTACTTCTCGGTGGGAACATTATATACGTCTATAACGTAAGATAACGTAACCTAATCCATCTAGCCCCTTGCTGGTATTGTTTAACAGAATCCCGGTCGTGTCGGCCCAGACGTGTCCGTGGGAACATTATATACGTCTATAGCGTTATATATACTAGCCTACGGCAGCCTAACATCTCGGATGTAGTATTTTACAACATTCCTGTCGGGTCCGCTCCTACTTCTCGGTGGGAACGTTATATACGTCTATAACGTAAGATAACCTAACCTAAGGCAACCTAACACCTCGGATGTAGTATTTTACAACACTCCAGGCGGGTCGGACCCTACTTTTCGGTGTGAACATTATATACGTCTATAACGTAATATAACCTAACCTAACCCATCTAGCCCCTCGCTGGTAATGTTTTACAGAATCCAGGTCGTGTCGGCCCAGACCTGTCCGTGGGAGTATTATATACGTCTGTAGCGTTATATATACTAACCTAAGGCAGCCTAACTTCTCGTATGTAGTATTTTACAACATTCCTGGCGGGTCGGCGCGTACTTCTCGGTGGGAACGTTATATGCGTCTATAACGTAAGATAACCTAACCTACCCCATCTAGCCCGTAGCTGGTAATGTTTTACAGAATCCCGTGCGTGTCGTTCCAGACCTGTCCGTGGGAACATTATATACGTCTATAACGTTATATATCCTAACCTAGGGCAACCAAACATCTCGGATGTAGTATTTTACAATACTCCTGGCGGGTCGGCCCCTACTTCTCGGTGGGAACATTATATACGTTTATAGCGTAATATAACCTAACCTAACCCATCTCGGTTCTCGCTGGGAATGTTTTGTAGAATCCCGTTCGTGTAGCCCTGTACGTCTCGGTGGGAAAATTATATACGTCTATAACGTTATATATACTAACCTAAGGCAATCTAACATCTCGGATGTAGTATTTTACAACAATCCTGGCGGGGCGGCGTCTACTTCTCGGTGGGAACATTATATACCTCTGTAAAGTAATCTAACCTAACCTAACCCATCTAGCCCCTGGCTGATAATGTTTTCCAGAATCCCGGTCGTGTTGGCCCGGACCTGTCCGTGGGAACATTATATACGTCAATAGCGTTATATATGCTAGCCTACGGCATCCTAACATCTCGGATGTAGTATTTTACAACACTCCTGGCGGGCCGGTCCCCACTTCTCGGCGGGACAGTTATATACGTCAATAACGTAATATAACCTAACCTAACCCATCTAGGTCCTCGCTGGGAATGTTTTGTAGAATCCCGTTCGTGTAGCCCTGTACGTCTCGGTGGGAACATTATATACGTCTATAACGTTATATATCCTAACCTAAGGCAATCTAACATCTCGGATGTAGTATTTTACAACAATCCTGGCGGGGCGGAGGCTACTTCTGGGTGGGAACATTATATACCCCTGTAAAGTAATCTAACCTAACCTAACCCATCTAGCCCCTGGCTGGTAATGTTTTATAGAATCCCGGTCTTGTCGGCCCGTACCTCTCTGTGGGAACATTATATATGTCTATAGCGTTATATGTACTAACCTAAGGCAGCCTAACATCTCGGATGTAGTATTTTACAACATTCCTGTCGGGTCGGCCAGTACTTCTCGGTGGGAACGTTATATACGTCTATAACGTAAGATAACCTAACCTAACCCATCTAGCCCCTCGCTGGTAATGTTTTACAGAATCCCGGTCGTGTCGGCCCAGACCTGTCCGTGGTAACATTATATACGTCTATAGCGTTATATATACTAGCCTACGGCAGCGTAACATCTCGGTTGTAGTATTTTACAACACTCCAGGCGGGTCAAACCCTACTCCTCGGTGGGAACATTATATACGTTTATAACGTAATATAACCTAACCTAACCCATCTAGCCCCTCGCTGGTAATGTCTCACAGAATCCAGGTCGTTTCGGCCCAGACCTGTCCGTGGGAACATTATATACGTCTATAGCGTTATAGATACTAACCTACGGCAGCCTAACATCTCGGATATAGTATTTTACAAAATTCCTGTCGGGTCGGCCCGTACTTCTCGGTGGGAACGTTATATACGCCTATAACGTAAGGTAACCTAACCTAACCCATCTAGCCCATCGCTGGTAATGTTTTACAGAATCCCGGTCCTGTCGGCACGTACCTCTCTGTGGGAACATTATATACGTCTATAACGTTATATATCCTAACCTAAGGCAACCTAACACCTCGGATGTAGTATTTTACAACACTCCTGGCGGGTCGGCCCCTACTTCTCGGTGGGAACATTATATACGTTCATAACGTAATATAACCTAACCTAACCCATCTATGTCCTCGCTGGGAATGTTTTGTAGAATCCCGTTCGTGTAGCCCTGTACGTCTCGGTGGGAACATTATATACGTCTATAACGTTATATATCCTAACCTAAGGCAATCTAACATCTCGGATGTAGTATTTTACAACAATTCCGGCGGGGCGGAGGCTACTTCTGGGTGGGAACATTATATACCCCTGTAAAGTAATCTAACCTAACCTAACCCATCTAGCCCCTGGCTGGTAATGTTTAACAGAATCCCGGTCGTGTCGGACCATACCTGTCCGTGGGAACATTATATACGTCTATAGCGTTATATATACTAGCCTACGGCAGCCTAACATCCCGGATGTAGTATTTTACAACACTCCAGGCGGGTCGGCCCCTACTTCTAAGTGGGAACATTATATACGTTTATAACGTAATATAACCTATCCTAACCCATCTAGCCCTTCGCTGGTAATGTTGTACAGAATCCCGGTCGTGTCGGCCCAGACCTCTCCGTGGGAACATTATATACATCTATAGCGTTATATATCCTAACCTAAGGCAACCAAACACCTCGGATGTAGTATTCTACAACACTCCTGGCGGGTCGGCCCCTACTTCTCGGTGGGAACGTTATACACGTCTATAACGTAAGAGAACCTAACCTAACCCATCTAGCCCCTCGCTGGTAATGTTTTACAGAATTCCGGTCATGTCGGCCCAGACCTGTCCGTGGGAACATTATATACGTCTATAACGTTATATATTCTAACCTAAGGCAGCCTAACATCTCGGATGTAGTATTTTACAACATTCCTGGCGGGTCGGCGCGTACTTCTCGGTGGGAACGTTATATGCGTCTATAAAGTAAGATAACCTAACCTACCCCATCTAGCCCGTAGCTGGTAATGTTTTACAGAATCCCGTGCGTGTCGTTCCAGACCTGTCCGTGGGAACATTATATACGTCTATAGCGTTATATATACTAACCTACGGCAGCCTAACATCTCGGATGTAGTATTTTACAACATTCCTGGCGGGTCGGACAGTACTTCTCGTTGGGAATGTTATATACGTCTATAACGTAAGGTAACCTAACCTAACCCATCTAGCCCCTCGCTGGTAATGTTTACAGTATCCCGGTCGTGTCGGCCCAGACCTGTCCGTGGGAACATTATATACGTCTATAGCGTTATATATACTAACCTACGGCAGCCTAACACCTCGGATGTAGTATTTTACAACACTCCTGGCGGGTCGGCCCCTACTTCTCGGTGGGAACATTATATACGTTCATAACGTAATATAACCTAACCTAACCCATCTATGTCCTCGCTGGGAATGTTTTGTAGAATCCCGTTCGTGTAGCCCTGTACGTCTCGGTGGGAACATTATATACGTCTATAACGTTATATATCCTAACCTAAGGCAATCTAACATCTGGTATGTAGTATTTTACAACAATCCTGGCGGGGCGGCGGCTATTTCTCGGTGGGAACATTATATACTTCTGTAACGTAATCTAACCTAACCTAACCCATTTCGCCCCTGGCTGGTAATGTTTTACAGAATCCCGGTCGTGTCGGCCCAGACCTGTCCGTGGGAACATTATATACATCTATAGCGTTATATGTACTAACCTACGGCAGCCTAACATCTCGGATGTAGTATTTTACAAGATTCCTTGCGGGTCGGCCCCTACTTCTCGGTGGGAACGTTATATACGTCTATAACGTAAGATAACCTAACCTAACCCATCTAGCCCCTCGCTGGGAATGTTTAACAGAATCCCGGTCGTGTCGGCCCAGACCTGTCCGTGGGAACATTATATACGTCTATAGCGTTATATATACTAACCTACGGCAGCCTAACATCTCGGATGTAGTATTTTACAACATTCCTGGCGGGTCGGACAGTACTTCTCGGTGGGAACGTTATATACGTCTATAACGTAAGGTAAGCTATCCTAACCCATCTAGCCCCTCGCTGGTAATGTTTTACAGAATCCCTGTCGTGTCGGCCCAGACCTGTCCGTGAGAACATTATATACGTCTATAACGTAATATAACCTAACCTAACCCATCTAGCTCCTCGCTGCGAATGTTTTGTAGAATCCCGTTCGTGTAGCCCTGTACGTCTCGGTGGGAACATTATATACGTCTATAACGTTATATATCCTAACCTAAGGCAATCTAACATCTCGGATGTAGTATTTTACAACAATCCTGGCGGGGCGGAGGCTACTTCTCGGTGGGAACATTATATACCCCTGTAAAGTAATCTAACCTAACCTAACCCATCTAGCCCCTGGCTGGTAGTGTTTAACAGAATCCCGGTCGTGTCGGACCAGACCTGTCCGTGGGAACATTATATACGTCTACAGCGTTATATATACTAGCCTACGGCAGCCTAACATCTCGGATGTCGTATTTTACAACACTCCAGGCGGGTCGGCCCCTACTCCTCGGTGGGAACATTATATACGTTTGTAACGTAATATAACCTAACCTAATCCATCTAGCACCTCGCTGGTAATGTTTCACAGAATCCAGGTCGTGTCGGCCCAGACCTGTCCGTGGGAGCATTATATACGTCTGTAGCGTTATATATACTAACCTACGGCAGCCTAACATCTCGGATGTAGTATTTTACAACATTCCTGGCGGGTCGGCCCGTACTTCTCGGTGGGAACGTTATATGCGTCTATAACGTAAGATAACCTAACCTACCCCATCTAGCCCCTCGCTGGTAATGTTTTACAGAATTCCGGTCCTGTCGGCCGGAATTCTCGGTGGGAACGTTATATGCGTCTATAACGTAAGATAACCTAACCTTCCCCATCTAGCCCCTCGCTGGTAATGTTTTACACAATTCCGGTCCTGTCGGCCCGTACCTCTCTGTGGGAACATTATATACGTCTATAGCGTTATATATACTAGCCTACGGCAGCCTAACATCTCGGATGTAGTATTTTACAACATTCCTGTCGGGTCCGCTCCTACTTCTCGGTGGGAACGTTATATACGTCTATAACGTAAGATAACCTAACCTAAGGCAACCTAACACCTCGGATGTAGTATTTTACAACACTCCAGGCGGGTGGGACCCTACTTTTCGGTGTGAACATTATATACGTCTATAACGTAATATAACCTAACCTAACCCATCTAGCCCCTCGCTGATAATGTTTTCCAGAATCCCGGTCGTGTTGGCCCGGACCTGTCCGTGGGAACATTATATACGTCAATAGCGTTATATATGCTAGCCTACGGCATCCTAACATCTCGGATGTAGTATTTTACAACACTCCTGGCGGGCCGGTCCCCACTTCTCGGCGGGACAGTTATATACGTCAATAACGTAATATAACCTAACCTAACCCATCTAGGTCCTCGCTGGGAATGTTTTGTAGAATCCCGTTCGTGTAGCCCTGTACGTCTCGGTGGGAACATTATATACGTCTATAACGTTATATATCCTAACCTAAGGCAATCTAACATCTCGGATGTAGTATTTTACAACAATCCTGGCGGGTCCGCTCCTACTTCTCGGTGGGAACGTTATATACGTCTATAACGTAAGATAACCTAACCTAAGGCAACCTAACACCTCGGATGTAGTATTTTACAACACTCCAGGCGGGTGGGACCCTACTTTTCGGTGTGAACATTATATACGTCTATAACGTAATATAACCTAACCTAACCCATCTAGCCCCTCGCTGATAATGTTTTCCAGAATCCCGGTCGTGTTGGCCCGGACCTGTCCGTGGGAACATTATATACGTCAATAGCGTTATATATGCTAGCCTACGGCATCCTAACATCTCGGATGTAGTATTTTACAACACTCCTGGCGGGCCGGTCCCCACTTCTCGGCGGGACAGTTATATACGTCAATAACGTAATATAACCTAACCTAACCCATCTAGGTCCTCGCTGGGAATGTTTTGTAGAATCCCGTTCGTGTAGCCCTGTACGTCTCGGTGGGAACATTATATACGTCTATAACGTTATATATCCTAACCTAAGGCAATCTAACATCTCGGATGTAGTATTTTACAACAATCCTGGCGGGGCGGAGGCTACTTCTGGGTGGGAACATTATATACCCCTGTAAAGTAATCTAACCTAACCTAACCCATCTAGCCCCTGGCTGGTAATGTTTTATAGAATCCCGGTCTTGTCGGCCCGTACCTCTCTGTGGGAACATTATATATGTCTATAGCGTTATATGTACTAACCTAAGGCAGCCTAACATCTCGGATGTAGTATTTTACAACATTCCTGTCGGGTCGGCCAGTACTTCTCGGTGGGAACGTTATATACGTCTATAACGTAAGATAACCTAACCTAACCCATCTAGCCCCTCGCTGGTAATGTTTTACAGAATCCCGGTCGTGTCGGCCCAGACCTGTCCGTGGTAACATTATATACGTCTATAGCGTTATATATACTAGCCTACGGCAGCGTAACATCTCGGTTGTAGTATTTTACAACACTCCAGGCGGGTCAAACCCTACTCCTCGGTGGGAACATTATATACGTTTATAACGTAATATAACCTAACCTAACCCATCTAGCCCCTCGCTGGTAATGTCTCACAGAATCCAGGTCGTTTCGGCCCAGACCTGTCCGTGGGAACATTATATACGTCTATAGCGTTATATATACTAACCTACGGCAGCCTAACATCTCGGATGTAGTATTTTACAAAATTCCTGTCGGGTCGGCCCGTACTTCTCGGTGGGAACGTTATATACGCCTATAACGTAAGGTAACCTAACCTAACCCATCTAGCCCATCGCTGGTAATGTTTTACAGAATCCCGGTCCTGTCGGCACGTACCTCTCTGTGGGAACATTATATACGTCTATAACGTTATATATCCTAACCTAAGGCAACCTAACACCTCGGATGTAGTATTTTACAACACTCCTGGCGGGTCGGCCCCTACTTCTCGGTGGGAACATTATATACGTTCATAACGTAATATAACCTAACCTAACCCATCTATGTCCTCGCTGGGAATGTTTTGTAGAATCCCGTTCGTGTAGCCCTGTACGTCTCGGTGGGAACATTATATACGTCTATAACGTTATATATCCTAACCTAAGGCAATCTAACATCTCGGATGTAGTATTTTACAACAATCCCGGCGGGGCGGAGGCTACTTCTGGGTGGGAACATTATATACCCCTGTAAAGTAATCTAACCTAACCTAACCCATCTAGCCCCTGGCTGGTAATGTTTAACAGAATCCCGGTCGTGTCGGACCATACCTGTCCGTGGGAACATTATATACGTCTATAGCGTTATATATACTAGCCTACGGCAGCCTAACATCTCGGATGTAGTATTTTACAACAATCCTGGCGGGGCGGAGGCTACTTCTCGGTGGGAACATTATATACCCCTGTAAAGTAATCTAACCTAACCTAACCCATCTAGCCCCTGGCTGGTAGTGTTTAACAGAATCCCGGTCGTGTCGGACCAGACCTGTCCGTGGGAACATTATATACGTCTATAGCGTTATATATACTAACCGACGGCAGCCTAACATCTCGGAGGTAATATTTTACAACAATTCTGGCGGATCGGCCCGTACTTCTCGGTGGTAACGTTATATACGTCTATAACGTAAGATAACCTATCCTAACCCATCTAGCCCCTCGCTGGAAATGTTTTACATAATCCCGGTTCTGTCGGCCCGTGCCTTTCTGTGGGATCATTATATACGTCTATAACGTTATATATTCTAACCTAAGGCAACCTAACACCTCGGATGTAGTATTTTACCACACTCCTGGCGGGTCGGCCCCTACTTCTCGGTGGGAACATTATATACGTCTATAACGTAAGATAACGTAACCTAATCCATCTAGCCCCTGGCTGGTATTGTTTAACAGAATCCCGGTCGTGTCGGCCCAGACGTGTCCGTGGGAACATTATATACGTCTATAGCGTTATATATACTAGCCTACGGCAGCCTAACATCTCGGATGTAGTATTTTACAACATTCCTGTCGGGTCCGCTCCTACTTCTCGGTGGGAACGTTATATACGTCTATAACGTAAGATAACCTAACCTAAGGCAACCTAACACCTCGGATGTAGTATTTTACAACACTCCAGGCGGGTCGGACCCTACTTTTCGGTGTGAACATTATATACGTCTATAACGTAATATAACCTAACCTAACCCATCTAGCCCCTCGCTGGTAATGTTTTACAGAATCCAGGTCGTGTCGGCCCAGACCTGTCCGTGGGAGCATTATATACGTCTGTAGCGTTATATATACTAACCTAAGGCAGCCTAACTTCTCGTATGTAGTATTTTACAACATTCCTGGCGGGTCGGCGCGTACTTCTCGGTGGGAACGTTATATGCGTCTATAACGTAAGATAACCTAACCTACACCATCTAGCCCGTAGCTGGTAATGTTTTACAGAATCCCGTGCGTGTCGTTCCAGACCTGTCCGTGGGAACATTATATACGTCTATAACGTTATATATCCTAACCTAGGGCAACCAAACATCTCGGATGTAGTATTTTACAATACTCCTGGCGGGTCGGCCCCTACTTCTCGGTGGGAACATTATATACGTTTATAGCGTAATATAACCTAACCTAACCCATCTAGGTTCTCGCTGGGAATGTTTTGTAGAATCCCGTTCGTGTAGCCCTGTACGTCTCGGTGGGAAAATTATATACGTCTATAACGTTATATATACTAACCTAAGGCAATCTAACATCTCGGATGTAGTATTTTACAACAATCCTGGCGGGGCGGCGTCTACTTCTCGGTGGGAACATTATATACCCCTGTAAAGTAATCTAACCTAACCTAACCCATCTAGCCCCTGGCTGGTAATGTTTTATAGAATCCCGGTCTTGTCGGCCCGTACCTCTCTGTGGGAACATTATATATGTCTATAGCGTTATATGTACTAACCTAAGGCAGCCTAACATCTCGGATGTAGTATTTTACAACATTCCTGTCGGGTCGGCCAGTACTTCTCGGTGGGAACGTTATATACGTCTATAACGTAAGATAACCTAACCTAACCCATCTAGCCCCTCGCTGGTAATGTTTTACAGAATCCCGGTCGTGTCGGCCCAGACCTGTCCGTGGTAACATTATATACGTCTATAGCGTTATATATACTAGCCTACGGCAGCGTAACATCTCGGTTGTAGTATTTTACAACACTCCAGGCGGGTCAAACCCTACTCCTCGGTGGGAACATTATATACGTTTATAACGTAATATAACCTAACCTAACCCATCTAGCCCCTCGCTGGTAATGTCTCACAGAATCCAGGTCGTTTCGGCCCAGACCTGTCCGTGGGAACATTATATACGTCTATAGCGTTATAGATACTAACCTACGGCAGCCTAACATCTCGGATATAGTATTTTACAAAATTCCTGTCGGGTCGGCCCGTACTTCTCGGTGGGAACGTTATATACGCCTATAACGTAAGGTAACCTAACCTAACCCATCTAGCCCATCGCTGGTAATGTTTTACAGAATCCCGGTCCTGTCGGCACGTACCTCTCTGTGGGAACATTATATACGTCTATAACGTTATATATCCTAACCTAAGGCAACCTAACACCTCGGATGTAGTATTTTACAACACTCCTGGCGGGTCGGCCCCTACTTCTCGGTGGGAACATTATATACGTTCATAACGTAATATAACCTAACCTAACCCATCTATGTCCTCGCTGGGAATGTTTTGTAGAATCCCGTTCGTGTAGCCCTGTACGTCTCGGTGGGAACATTATATACGTCTATAACGTTATATATCCTAACCTAAGGCAATCTAACATCTCGGATGTAGTATTTTACAACAATTCCGGCGGGGCGGAGGCTACTTCTGGGTGGGAACATTATATACCCCTGTAAAGTAATCTAACCTAACCTAACCCATCTAGCCCCTGGCTGGTAATGTTTAACAGAATCCCGGTCGTGTCGGACCATACCTGTCCGTGGGAACATTATATACATCTATAGCGTTATATATACTAGCCTACGGCAGCCTAACATCCCGGATGTAGTATTTTACAACACTCCAGGCGGGTCGGCCCCTACTTCTAAGTGGGAACATTATATACGTTTATAACGTAATATAACCTATCCTAACCCATCTAGCCCTTCGCTGGTAATGTTGTACAGAATCCCGGTCGTGTCGGCCCAGACCTCTCCGTGGGAACATTATATACATCTATAGCGTTATATATCCTAACCTAAGGCAACCAAACACCTCGGATGTAGTATTCTACAACACTCCTGGCGGGTCGGCCCCTACTTCTCGGTGGGAACATTATATACGTTCATAACGTAATATAACCTAACCTAACCCATCTATGTCCTCGCTGGGAATGTTTTGTAGAATCCCGTTCGTGTAGCCCTGTACGTCTCGGTGGGAACATTATATACGTCTATAACGTTATATATCCTAACCTAAGGCAATCTAACATCTCGGATGTAGTATTTTACAACAATTCCGGCGGGGCGGAGGCTACTTCTGGGTGGGAACATTATATACCCCTGTAAAGTAATCTAACCTAACCTAACCCATCTAGCCCCTGGCTGGTAATGTTTAACAGAATCCCGGTCGTGTCGGACCATACCTGTCCGTGGGAACATTATATACGTCTATAGCGTTATATATACTAGCCTACGGCAGCCTAACATCCCGGATGTAGTATTTTACAACACTCCAGGCGGGTCGGCCCCTACTTCTAAGTGGGAACATTATATACGTTTATAACGTAATATAACCTATCCTAACCCATCTAGCCCTTCGCTGGTAATGTTGTACAGAATCCCGGTCGTGTCGGCCCAGACCTCTCCGTGGGAACATTATATACATCTATAGCGTTATATATCCTAACCTAAGGCAACCAAACACCTCGGATGTAGTATTCTACAACACTCCTGGCGGGTCGGCCCCTACTTCTCGGTGGGAACGTTATACACGTCTATAACGTAAGAGAACCTAACCTAACCCATCTAGCCCCTCGCTGGTAATGTTTTACAGAATTCCGGTCATGTCGGCCCAGACCTGTCCGTGGGAACATTATATACGTCTATAACGTTATATATTCTAACCTAAGGCAGCCTAACATCTCGGATGTAGTATTTTACAACATTCCTGGCGGGTCGGCGCGTACTTCTCGGTGGGAACGTTATATGCGTCTATAAAGTAAGATAACCTAACCTACCCCATCTAGCCCGTAGCTGGTAATGTTTTACAGAATCCCGTGCGTGTCGTTCCAGACCTGTCCGTGGGAACATTATATACGTCTATAGCGTTATATATACTAACCTACGGCAGCCTAACATCTCGGATGTAGTATTTTACAACATTCCTGGCGGGTCGGACAGTACTTCTCGTTGGGAATGTTATATACGTCTATAACGTAAGGTAACCTAACCTAACCCATCTAGCCCCTCGCTGGTAATGTTTACAGTATCCCGGTCGTGTCGGCCCAGACCTGTCCGTGGGAACATTATATACGTCTATAGCGTTATATATACTAACCTACGGCAGCCTAACACCTCGGATGTAGTATTTTACAACACTCCTGGCGGGTCGGCCCCTACTTCTCGGTGGGAACATTATATACGTTCATAACGTAATATAACCTAACCTAACCCATCTATGTCCTCGCTGGGAATGTTTTGTAGAATCCCGTTCGTGTAGCCCTGTACGTCTCGGTGGGAACATTATATACGTCTATAACGTTATATATCCTAACGTAAGGCAATCTAACATTTGGTATGTAGTATTTTACAACAATCCTGGCGGGGCGGCGGCTATTTCTCGGTGGGAACATTATATACTTCTGTAACGTAATCTAACCTAACCTAACCCATTTCGCCCCTGGCTGGTAATGTTTTACAGAATCCCGGTCGTGTCGGCCCAGACCTGTCCGTGGGAACATTATATACATCTATAGCGTTATATGTACTAACCTACGGCAGCCTAACATCTCGGATGTAGTATTTTACAAGATTCCTTGCGGGTCGGCCCCTACTTCTCGGTGGGAACGTTATATACGTCTATAACGTAAGATAACCTAACCTAACCCATCTAGCCCCTCGCTGGGAATGTTTAACAGAATCCCGGTCGTGTCGGCCCAGACCTGTCCGTGGGAACATTATATACGTCTATAGCGTTATATATACTAACCTACGGCAGCCTAACATCTCGGATGTAGTATTTTACAACATTCCTGGCGGGTCGGACAGTACTTCTCGGTGGGAACGTTATATACGTCTATAACGTAAGGTAAGCTATCCTAACCCATCTAGCCCCTCGCTGGTAATGTTTTACAGAATCCCGGTCGTGTCGGCCCAGACCTGTCCGTGAGAACATTATATACGTCTATAACGTAATATAACCTAACCTAACCCATCTAGCTCCTCGCTGGGAATGTTTTGTAGAATCCCGTTCGTGTAGCCCTGTACGTCTCGGTGGGAACAATATATACGCCTATAACGTTATATATCCTAACCTACGGCAATCTAACATCTCGGATGTAGTATTTTAAAACAATCCTGGCGGGGCGACGGCTACTTCTCGGTGGGAACATTATATACTTCTGTAACCTAATCTAACCTAACCTAACCCATCTAGCCGTTGGCCGGTTATGTTTTACAGAATCCCGGTCGTGTCGGAACAGACCTGTCCGTGGGAACATTATATACGTCTATAGCGTCATATATACTAACCTATTTCAGCCTAACATCACGGATGTAGTCTTTTACAACATTCCTGGCGGGTCGGCCCGTACTTCTCGGTGGAAACACTATATACGTCTATAACGTAAGATAACCTAACCTAACCCATCTAGCCCCTCGCTGGTAATGTTTTACAGAATCCCGGTCCTGTCGGCCCGCACCCCTCTGTGGGAACATTATATACGTCTATAACGTTATATATCCTAACCTAAGGCAACCTAACACCTCGGATGTAGTATTTTATAACACTCCTGGCGGGTCGGCCCCTGCTTCTCGGTGGGAACATTATATACGTCTATAACGTAATATAACCTAACCTAACCCATCCAGGTCCTCGCTGCGAATGTTTTGTAGAATCCCGTTCGTGTAGCCCTGTACGTCTCGGTGGGAACATTATATACGTCTATAACGTTATATATCCTAACCTAAGGCAATCTAACATCTCGGATGTAGTATTTTACAACAATCCTGGCGGGGCGGAGGCTACTTCTCGGTGGGAACATTATATACCCCTGTAAAGTAATCTAACCTAACCTAACCCATCTAGCCCCTGGCTGGTAGTGTTTAACAGAATCCCGGTCGTGTCGGACCAGACCTGTCCGTGGGAACATTATATACGTCTATAGCGTTATATATACTAACCGACGGCAGCCTAACATCTCGGAGGTAATATTTTACAACAATTCTGGCGGATCGGCCCGTACTTCTCGGTGGTAACGTTATATACGTCTATAACGTAAGATAACCTATCCTAACCCATCTAGCCCCTCGCTGGAAATGTTTTACATAATCCCGGTTCTGTCGGCCCGTGCCTTTCTGTGGGATCATTATATACGTCTATAACGTTATATATTCTAACCTAAGGCAACCTAACACCTCGGATGTAGTATTTTACAACACTCCTGGCGGGTCGGCCCCTACTTCTCGGTGGGAACATTATATACGTCTATAACGTAAGATAACGTAACCTAATCCATCTAGCCCCTGGCTGGTATTGTTTAACAGAATCCCGGTCGTGTCGGCCCAGACGTGTCCGTGGGAACATTATATACGTCTATAGCGTTATATATACTAACCTACGGTAGCCTAACATGTCGGAGGTAGTATTTTACAACATTCCTGTCGGGTCGGCCCGTACTTCTCGGTGGGAACGTTATATACGTCTATAACGTAAGATAACCTAACCTACCCCATCTAGCCCCTCGCTGGTAATGTTTTAGAGAATTCCGATCCTGTCGGCCCGTACTTCTCGGTGGGAACTTTATATGCGTCTATAACGTAAGATAACCTAACCTAAGGCAACCTAACACATCGGATGTAGTATTTTACAACATTCCTGGCGGGTCGGCCCCTACTTCTCGGTGGGAACGTTATATACGTCTATAACGTAAGCTAAGCTATCCTAACCCATCTAGCCCCTCGCTGGTAATGTTTTACAGAATCCCGGTCGTGTCGGCCCAGACCTGTCCGTGAGAACATTATATACGTCTATAACGTAATATAACCTAACCTAACCCATCTAGCTCCTCGCTGGGAATGTTTTGTAGAATCCCGTTCGTGTAGCCCTGTACGTCTCGGTGGGAACAATATATACGCCTATAACGTTATATATCCTAACCTACGGCAATCTAACATCTCGGATGTAGCATTTTAAAACAATCCTGGCGGGGCGGAGGCTACTTCTCGGTGGGAACATTATATACCCCTGTAAAGTAATCTAACCTAACCTAACCCATCTAGCCCCTGGCTGGTAATGTTTAACAGAATCCCGGTCGTGTCGGCCCAGACCTGTCCGTGGGAACATTATATACGTCTATAGCGTTATATATACTAGCCTACGGCAGCCTAACTTCTCGTATGTAGTATTTTACAACATTCCTGTCGGTTCGGCGCGTACTTCTCGGTGGGAACGTTATATGCGTCTATAACGTAAGATAACCTAACCTACCCCATCTAGCCCGTGGCTGGTAATGTTTTACAGAATCCCGGGAGTGTCGGCACAGACCTGTCCGTGGGAACATTATATACGTCTATAGCGTTATATATACTAACCGACGGCAGCCTAACATCTCGGAGGTAATATTTTACAACAATTCTGGCGGATCGGCCCGTACTTCTCGGTGGTAACGTTATATACGTCTATAACGTAAGATAACCTATCCTAACCCATCTAGCCCCTCGCTGGAAATGTTTTACATAATCCCGGTTCTGTCGGCCCGTGCCTTTCTGTGGGATCATTATATACGTCTATAACGTTATATATTCTAACCTAAGGCAACCTAACACCTCGGATGTAGTATTTTACAACACTCCTGGCGGGTCGGCCCCTACTTCTCGGTAGGAACGTTATACACGTCTATAACGTAAGAGAACCTAACCTAACCCATCTAGCCCCTCGCTGGTAATGTTTTACAGAATTCCGGTCATGTCGGCCCAGACCTGTCCGTCGGAACATTATATACGTCTATAACGTTATATATTCTAACCTAAGGCAGCCTAACATCTCGGATGTAGTATTTTACAACATTCCTGGCGGGTCGGCCCGTACGTCTCGGTGGAAACATTATATACGTCTATAACGTAATATAACCTGACCTAACCCATCTAGCTCCTCGCTGGGAATGTTTTGTAGAATCACGTTCGTGTAGCCCTGTACGTCTCGGTGGGAACACTATATACGTCTATAACGTTATACATCCTAACCTAAGGCAATCTAACATCTGGTATGTAGTATTTTACAACAATCCTGGCGGGGCGGCGGCTATTTCTCGGTGGGAACATTATATACTTCTGTAACGTAATCTAACCTAACCTAACCCATTTCGCCCCTGGCTGGTAATGTTTTACAGAATCCCGGTCGTGTCGGCCCAGACCTGTCCGTGGGAACATTATATACATCTATAGCGTTATATGTACTAACCTACGGCAGCCTAGCATCTCGGATGTAGTATTTTACAAGATTCCTTGCGGGTCGGCCCCTACTTCTCGGTGGGAACGTTATATACGTCTATAACGTAAGATAACCTAACCTAACCCATCTAGCCCCTCGCTGGGAATGTTTAACAGAATCCCGGTCGTGTCGGCCCAGACCTGTCCGTGGGAACATTATATACGTCTATAGCGTTATATATACTAACCTACGGCAGCCTAACATCTCGGATGTAGTATTTTACAACATTCCTGGCGGGTCGGACAGTACTTCTCGGTGGGAACGTTATATACGTCTATAACGTAAGGTAAGCTATCCTAACCCATCTAGCCCCTCGCTGGTAATGTTTTACAGAATCCCGGTCGTGTCGGCCCAGACCTGTCCGTGGGAACATTATATACGTCAATAACGTAATATAACCTAACCTAACCCATCTAGCTCCTCGCTGGGAATGTTTTGTAGAATCCCGTTCGTGTAGCCCTGTACGTCTCGGTGGGAACAATATATACGCCTATAACGTTATATATCCTAACCTACGGCAATCTAACATCTCGGATGTAGTATTTTAAAACAATCCTGGCGGGGCGGAGGCTACTTCTCGGTGGGAACATTATATACCCCTGTAAAGTAATCTAACCTAACCTAACCCATCTAGCCCCTGGCTGGTAATGTTTAACAGAATCCCGGTCGTGTCGGCCCAGACCTGTCCGTGGGAACATTATATACGTCTATAGCGTTATATATACTAGCCTACGGCAGCCTAACTTCTCGTATGTAGTATTTTACAACATTCCTGTCGGGTCGGCGCGTACTTCTCGGTGGGAACGTTATATGCGTCTATAACGTAAGATAACCTAACCTACCCCATCTAGCCCGCGATTGGTAATGTTTTACAGAATCCCGGGAGTGTCGGCACAGACCTGTCCGTGGGAACATTATATACGTCTATAGCGTCATATATACTAACCTATTTCAGCCTAACATCACGGATGTAGTATTTTACAACATTCCTGGCGGGTCGGCCCGTACTTCTCGGTGGAAACACTATATACGTCTATAACGTAAGATAACCTAACCTAACCCATCTAGCCCCTCGCTGGTAATGTTTTACAGAATCCCGGTCCTGTCGGCCCGCACCCCTCTGTGGGAACATTATATACGTCTATAACGTTATATATCCTAACCTAAGGCAACCTAACACCTCGGATGTAGTATTTTATAACACTCCTGGCGGGTCGGCCCCTGCTTCTCGGTGGGAACATTATATACGTCTATAACGTAATATAACCTAACCTAACCCATCCAGGTCCTCGCTGCGAATGTTTTGTAGAATCCCGTTCGTGTAGCCCTGTACGTCTCGGTGGGAACATTATATACGTCTATAACGTTATATATCCTAACCTAAGGCAATCTAACATCTCGGATGTAGTATTTTACAACAATCCTGGCGGGGCGGAGGCTACTTCTCGGTGGGAACATTATATACCCCTGTAAAGTAATCTAACCTAACCTAACCCATCTAGCCCCTGGCTGGTAGTGTTTAACAGAATCCCGGTCGTGTCGGACCAGACCTGTCCGTGGGAACATTATATACGTCTATAGCGTTATATATACTAACCGACGGCAGCCTAACATCTCGGAGGTAATATTTTACAACAATTCTGGCGGATCGGCCCGTACTTCTCGGTGGTAACGTTATATACGTCTATAACGTAAGATAACCTATCCTAACCCATCTAGCCCCTCGCTGGAAATGTTTTACATAATCCCGGTTCTGTCGGCCCGTGCCTTTCTGTGGGATCATTATATACGTCTATAACGTTATATATTCTAACCTAAGGCAACCTAACACCTCGGATGTAGTATTTTACAACACTCCTGGCGGGTCGGCCCCTACTTCTCGGTGGGAACATTATATACGTCTATAACGTAAGATAACGTAACCTAATCCATCTAGCCCCTGGCTGGTATTGTTTAACAGAATCCCGGTCGTGTCGGCCCAGACGTGTCCGTGGGAACATTATATACGTCTATAGCGTTATATATACTAACCTACGGTAGCCTAACATGTCGGAGGTAGTATTTTACAACATTCCTGTCGGGTCGGCCCGTACTTCTCGGTGGGAAGTTTATATGCGTCTATAACGTAAGATAACCTAACCTAAGGCAACCTAACACATCGGATGTAGTATTTTACAACATTCCTGGCGGGTCGGCCCCTACTTCTCGGTGGGAACGTTATATACGTCTATAACGTAAGCTAAGCTATCCTAACCCATCTAGCCCCTCGCTGGTAATGTTTTACAGAATCCCGGTCGTGTCGGCCCAGACCTGTCCGTGAGAACATTATATACGTCTATAACGTAATATAACCTAACCTAACCCATCTAGCTCCTCGCTGGGAATGTTTTGTAGAATCCCGTTCGTGTAGCCCTGTACGTCTCGGTGGGAACAATATATACGCCTATAACGTTATATATCCTAACCTACGGCAATCTAACATCTCGGATGTAGCATTTTAAAACAATCCTGGCGGGGCGGAGGCTACTTCTCGGTGGGAACATTATATACCCCTGTAAAGTAATCTAACCTAACCTAACCCATCTAGCCCCTGGCTGGTAATGTTTAACAGAATCCCGGTCGTGTCGGCCCAGACCTGTCCGTGGGAACATTATATACGTCTATAGCGTTATATATACTAGCCTACGGCAGCCTAACTTCTCGTATGTAGTATTTTACAACATTCCTGTCGGTTCGGCGCGTACTTCTCGGTGGGAACGTTATATGCGTCTATAACGTAAGATAACCTAACCTACCCCATCTAGCCCGTGGCTGGTAATGTTTTACAGAATCCCGGGAGTGTCGGCACAGACCTGTCCGTGGGAACATTATATACGTCTATAGCGTTATATATACTAACCGACGGCAGCCTAACATCTCGGAGGTAATATTTTACAACAATTCTGGCGGATCGGCCCGTACTTCTCGGTGGTAACGTTATATACGTCTATAACGTAAGATAACCTATCCTAACCCATCTAGCCCCTCGCTGGAAATGTTTTACATAATCCCGGTTCTGTCGGCCCGTGCCTTTCTGTGGGATCATTATATACGTCTATAACGTTATATATTCTAACCTAAGGCAACCTAACACCTCGGATGTAGTATTTTACAACACTCCTGGCGGGTCGGCCCCTACTTCTCGGTAGGAACGTTATACACGTCTATAACGTAAGAGAACCTAACCTAACCCATCTAGCCCGTAGCTGGTAATGTTTTACAGAATCCCGTGCGTGTCGTTCCAGACCTGTCCGTGGGAACATTATATACGTCTATAGCGTTATATATACTAACCTACGGCAGCCTAACATCTCGGATGTAGTATTTTACAACATTCCTGGCGGGTCGGACAGTACTTCTCGTTGGGAACGTTATACACGTCTATAACGTAAGAGAACCTAACCTAACCCATCTAGCCCCTCGCTGGTAATGTTTTACAGAATTCCGGTCATGTCGGCCCAGACCTGTCCGTCGGAACATTATATACGTCTATAACGTTATATATTCTAACCTAAGGCAGCCTAACATCTCGGATGTAGTATTTTACAACATTCCTGGCGGGTCGGCCCGTACTTCTCGGTGGAAACATTATATACGTCTATAACGTAATATAACCTGACCTAACCCATCTAGCTCCTCGCTGGGAATGTTTTGTAGAATCACGTTCGTGTAGCCCTGTACGTCTCGGTGGGAACACTATATACGTCTATAACGTTATACATCCTAACCTAAGGCAATCTAACATCTGGTATGTAGTATTTTACAACAATCCTGGCGGGGCGGCGGCTATTTCTCGGTGGGAACATTATATACTTCTGTAACGTAATCTAACCTAACCTAACCCATTTCGCCCCTGGCTGGTAATGTTTTACAGAATCCCGGTCGTGTCGGCCCAGACCTGTCCGTGGGAACATTATATACATCTATAGCGTTATATGTACTAACCTACGGCAGCCTAACATCTCGGATGTAGTATTTTACAAGATTCCTTGCGGGTCGGCCCCTACTTCTCGGTGGGAACGTTATATACGTCTATAACGTAAGATAACCTAACCTAACCCATCTAGCCCCTCGCTGGGAATGTTTAACAGAATCCCGGTCGTGTCGGCCCAGACCTGTCCGTGGGAACATTATATACGTCTATAGCGTTATATATACTAACCTACGGCAGCCTAACATCTCGGATGTAGTATTTTACAACATTCCTGGCGGGTCGGACAGTACTTCTCGTTGGGAACGTTATACACGTCTATAACGTAAGAGAACCTAACCTAACCCATCTAGCCCCTCGCTGGTAATGTTTTACAGAATTCCGGTCATGTCGGCCCAGACCTGTCCGTCGGAACATTATATACGTCTATAACGTTATATATTCTAACCTAAGGCAGCCTAACATCTCGGATGTAGTATTTTACAACATTCCTGGCGGGTCGGCCCGTACTTCTCGGTGGAAACATTATATACGTCTATAACGTAATATAACCTGACCTAACCCATCTAGCTCCTCGCTGGGAATGTTTTGTAGAATCACGTTCGTGTAGCCCTGTACGTCTCGGTGGGAACACTATATACGTCTATAACGTTATACATCCTAACCTAAGGCAATCTAACATCTGGTATGTAGTATTTTACAACAATCCTGGCGGGGCGGCGGCTATTTCTCGGTGGGAACATTATATACTTCTGTAACGTAATCTAACCTAACCTAACCCATTTCGCCCCTGGCTGGTAATGTTTTACAGAATCCCGGTCGTGTCGGCCCAGACCTGTCCGTGGGAACATTATATACATCTATAGCGTTATATGTACTAACCTACGGCAGCCTAACATCTCGGATGTAGTATTTTACAAGATTCCTTGCGGGTCGGCCCCTACTTCTCGGTGGGAACGTTATATACGTCTATAACGTAAGATAACCTAACCTAACCCATCTAGCCCCTCGCTGGGAATGTTTAACAGAATCCCGGTCGTGTCGGCCCAGACCTGTCCGTGGGAACATTATATACGTCTATAGCGTTATATATACTAACCTACGGCAGCCTAACATCTCGGATGTAGTATTTTACAACATTCCTGGCGGGTCGGACAGTACTTCTCGGTGGGAACGTTATATACGTCTATAACGTAAGATAACCCATCCTAACCCATCTAGCCCCTCGCTGGTAATGTTTTACAGAATCCCGGTCCTGTCGGCCCGTACCTCTCTGTGGGAACATTATGCACGTCTATAACGTTATATATCCTCACATAAGGCAATATAACACCTCGGATGTAGTATTTTACAACACTCCTGGCGGGTCGGCCCGCACTTCTCGGTGGGAACGTTATATACGTCTATAACGTAAGATAACCTATCCTGACCCATCTAGCCCCTAGCTGGTAATATTTTACAGAATCCCGGTCCTGTCGGCCCGTACCTCTCTGTGGGAACATTATATACGTCTATAGCGTTATATATACTAACCTACGACAGCTTAACATCTCGGATGTAGTATTTTAGAACATTCCTGGCGGGTCGGCCCCTACTTCTCGGTGGGAACGTTATATACGTCTATAACGTAAGATAACCTAACCTAACCCATCTAGCCCCTCGCTGGTATTGTTTTACAGAATCCCGGTCGTGTCGGACCAGACCTGTCCGTGGAAACATTATATACATCTATAGCGTTATATATACTAACCTACGACAGCTTAACATCTCGGATGTAGTATTTTACAACATTCCTGGCGGGTCGGCCCGTACTTTTCGGTGGGAACGTTATATACGGCTATAACGTAAGATAACCTAACCTAACCCATCTAGCCCATCGCTGGTAATGTTTTACAGTATCCCGGTCGTGTCGGCCCAGACCTGTCCGTGGGAACATTATATACGTCTATAGCGTTACATATACTAACCTACGGCAGCCTAACATCTCGGATGTAGTATTTTACAACATTCCTGGCGGGTCGGTCCGTACTTCTCGGTGGGAACGTTATATACGTCTATAACGTAGGA
Organism: Xylocopa violacea; assembly: GCA_963969225.1. Lineage (NCBI taxonomy): Eukaryota > Metazoa > Arthropoda > Insecta > Hymenoptera > Apidae > Xylocopa > Xylocopa violacea. The sequence continues at coordinate 2,009,034 of CAXAJV010000247.1, read as the reverse complement.
TAACCTATCCTAACCCATCTAGCCCATCGCTGGTAATATTTTACAGAATCCCGGACCTGTCGGCCCGTACCTCTCTGTGGAAACATTATATACGTCTATAGCGTTATATATACTAACCTACGGCAGCCTAACATCTCGGATGTAGTATTTTAGAACATTCCTGGCGTGTCGGCCCCTACTTCTCGGTGGGAACGTTATATACGTCTATAACGTAAGATAACCTAACCTAAACCATCTAGCTCCTCGCTGGGAATGTTTTGTAGAATCCCGTTCGTGTAGCCCTGTACGTCTCGGTGGGAACATTATATACGTCTATAGCGTTATATATACTAACCTACGGCAGCCTAACATCACGGATGTAGTATTTTACAACACTCCTGGCGGGTCAGTCCCTACATCTCGGTGGGAGCGCTATATACGTCTATAACGTAAGATAACCTAACCTAAACCATCTAGCCCCTCGCTGGTAATATTTTACAGAATCCCGGTCCTGTCGGCCCGTACCACTCTGTGGGAACATTATATACGTCTATAACGTTATATATCCTAACCTAAGGCAACCTAACATCTCGGATGGAGTATTTTACAACACTCCTGGCGGGTCGGCCCCTACTTCTCAGTGGGAACGTTATATACGTCTATAACGTAAGATAACCTAACCTAACCCATCTAGCCCCTCGCTGGTAATGTTTTACAGAATCCCGGTCGTGTCGGACCAGACCTGTCCGTGGGAACATTATATACGTCTATAACGTTATATATCCTGACCTAAGGCAACCTCACGCCTCGGATGTAGTATTTTACAACATTCCTGGCGGGCCGGTCCCCACTTCTCGGTGGGACAGTTATATCCGTCTATAACGTAATATAACCTAACCTAATCCATCTAGCCCCTCGCTGGTAATGTTTTACAGAATCCCGGTCGTGTCGGACCAGACCTGTCCGTGGGAACATTATATACATCTATAGCGTTATATATACTAACCTACGACAGCTTAACATCTCGGATGTAGTATTTTACAACATTCCTGGCGGGTCGGCCCGTACTTCTCGGTGGGAACGTTATACACGTCTATAACGTTATATATCCTAACCTACGGCAACCTAACATCTCGGATGTAGTATTTTACAACAATCCTGGCGGGGCGACGGCTACTTCTCGATGGGAACATTATATACTTCTGTAACTTAGTCTAACCTAACTTAACCCATCTAGCCGCTGGCTGGTCATGTTTTACAGAATCCCGGTCGTGTCGGACCAGACCTGTACGTGGGAACTTTATATACGTCTATAGCGTTATATTTACTAACCTATTTCAGCCTAACATCACGGATGTAGTGTTTTACAACATTCCTGGCAGGTCGGCCCCTACTTCTCGGTGGGAACGTTATATACGTCTATAACGTAAGATAACCTAACCTAACCCATCGAGCTCCTCGCTGGGAATGTTTTGTAGAATCCCGTTCGTGTAGCCCTGTACGTCTCGGTGGGAACATTATATACGTCTATCGCGTTATATACACTAACCTAAGGCAGCATAACATATCGGATGTAGTATTTTACAACATTCCTGGCGGGTCGGCCCCTACTTCTCGGTGGGAAAGTTATATACGTCTATAACGTAAGATAACCTAACCTAACCCATCTAGCCCCTCGCTGGTAATGTTTTACAGTATCCCGGTCGTGTCGGCCCAGACCTGTCCGTGGGAACATTATATACGTCTATAGCGTTATATATACTAACCTACGGCAGCCTAACATCTCGGATGTAGTATTTTACAACATTCCTGGCGGGTCGGCCCGTACGCCTCGGTGGGAACGTTATATACGTCTATAACGTAAGACAACCTATCCTAACCCATCTAGCCCCTCGCTGGTAATATTTTACAGAATCCCGGTCCTGTCGGCCCGTATTTCTCTGTGGGAACATTATATACGTCTATAACGTTATATATCCTAACCTAAGGAAACCTAACTGCTCGAATGTAGTATTTTACAACACTCCTGGCGGGTCAGTCCCTACATCTCGGTGGGAACGCTATATACGTCTATAGCGTAATATAACCTAACCTAACCCATCTAGCTCCTCGCTGGGAATGTTTTGTAGAATCCCGTTCGTGTAGCCATGTACGTCTCGGTGGGAACTTTATCATACATCTATAACGTTATATATCCTAACCTAAGGCAATCTAACATCTCGGTGGGAACGTTATATACGTCTATAACGTAAGGTAACCTATCCTAACCCATCTAGCTCCTCGCTGGGAATGTTTTACAGTATCCAGGTCGTGTCGGCCCAGACCTGTCCGTGGGAACATTATATACGTCTATAGCGTTATAAATACTAACCTACGGCAGCCTAACATCTCGGATGTAGTATTTTACAACATTCCTGGCGGGTCGGCCCCTACTTCTCAGTGGGAACGTTATATACGTCTATAACGTAAGATAACCTAACCTAAACCATCTAGCCCCTCGCTGGTAATATTTTACAGAATCCCGGTCCTGTCGGCCCGTACCACTCTGTGGGAACATTATATACGTCTATAACGTTATATATCCTAACCTAAGGCAACCTAACATCTCGGATGGAGTATTTTACAACACTCCTGGCGGGTCGGCCCCTACTTCTCAGTGGGAACGTTATATACGTCTATAACGTAAGATAACCTAACCTAACCCATCTAGCCCATCGCTGGTAATGTTTTACAGAATCCCGGTCGTGTCGGACCAGACCTGTCCGTGGGAACATTATATACGTCTATAACGTTATATATCCTGAACTAAGGCAACCTCACGCCTCAATTGTAGTATTTTACAACATTCCTGGCGGGCCGGTCCCCACTTCTCGGTGGGACAGCTATATCCGTCTATAACGTAATATAACCTAACCTAACCCATCTAGCCCCTCGCTGGTAATGTTTTACGGAATCCCGGTCGTGTCGGACCAGACCTGTCGGTGGGAACATTATATACGCCTATAGCGTTATAAATACTAACCTACGGCAGCCTAACATCTCGGATGTAGTATTTTACAACATTCCTGGCGGGTCGGCCCCTACTTCTCAGTGGGAACGTTATATACGTCTATAACGTAAGATAACCTAACCTAAACCATCTAGCCCCTCGCTGGTAATATTTTACAGAATCCCGGTCCTGTCGGCCCGTACCTCTCTGTGGGAACATTATATACGTCTATAACGTTATATATCCTAACCTAAGGCAACCTAACATCTCGGATGGAGTATTTTACAACACTCCTGGCGGGTCGGCCCCTACTTCTCAGTGGGAACGTTATATACGTCTATAACGTAAGATAACCTAACCTAACCCATCTAGCCCATCGCTGGTAATGTTTTACAGAATCCCGGTCGTGTCGGACCAGACCTGTCCGTGGGAACATTATATACGTCTATGGCGTTATATATACTAACCTATGGCAACCTAACATCTCGGATGTAGTATTTTACAACATTCCTGGCGGGCCGGTCCCCACTTCTCGGTGGGACAGTTATATACGTCTATAACGTAATATAACCTAACCTAACCCATCTAGCCCCTCGCTGGTAATGTTTTACAGAATCCCGGTCGTGTCGGACCAGACCTGTCCGTGGGAACAATATATACGTCTATAACGTTATATATCCTGACCTAAGGCAACCTCACGCCTCGGATGTAGTATTTTACAACATTCCTGGCGGGCCGGTCCCCACTTCTCGGTGGGACAGTTATATCCGTCTATAACGTAATATAACCTAACCTAATCCATCTAGCCCCTCGCTGGTAGTGTTTTACAGAATCCCGGTCGTGTCGGACCAGACCTGTCCGTGGGAACATTATATACATCTATAGCGTTATATATACTAACCTACGACAGCTTAACATCTCGGATGTAGTATTTTACAACATTCCTGGCGGGTCGGCCCGTACTTCTCGGTGGGAACGTTATACACGTCTATAACGTTATATATCCTAACCTACGGCAACCTAACATCTCGGATGTAGTATTTTACAACAATCCTGGCGGGGCGACGGCTACTTCTCGGTGGGAACATTATATACTTCTGTAACTTAGTCTAACCTAACTTAACCCACCTAGCCGCTGGCTGGTAATGTTTTACAGAATCCCGGTCGTGTCGGACCAGACCTGTCCGTGGGAACATTATATACGTCTATAGCGTTATATTTACTAACCTATTTCAGCCTAACATCACGGATGTAGTGTCTTACAACATTCCTGACAGGTCGGCCCCTACTTCTCGGTGGGAACGTTATATACGTCTATAACGTAAGATAACCTAACCTAACCCATCTAGCTCCTCGCTGGGAATGTTTTGTAGAATCCCGTTCGTGTAGCCCTGTACGTCTCGGTGGGAACATTATATACGTCTATAGCGTTATATACACTAACCTACGGCAGCCTACCATATCGGATGTAGTATTTTACAACATTCCTGGCGGATCGGCCCCTACTTCTCGGTGGGAACGTTATATACGTCTATAACGTAAGATAACCTAACCTAACCCATCTAGCCCCTCGCTGGTAATGTTTTACAGTATCCCGGTCTTGTCGGCCCACACCTGTCCGTGGGAACATTATATACGTCTATAGCGTTATATATACTAACCTACGGCAGCCTAACACATCGGATGTAGCATTTTACAAAATTCCTGGCGGGCCGGTCCCCACTTCTCGGTGGGACAGTTATATACGTCTATAACGTAAGATAACCTAACCTAACCCATCTAGCCCCTCGCTGGTAATGTTTTACAGTATCCCGGCCGTGTCGGCCCAGACCTGTCCGTGGGAACATTATATACGTCTATAGCGTTATATATACTAACGTACGGCAGCCTAACATCTCGGATGTAGCATTTTACAACATTCCTGGCGGGCCGGTCCCCACTTCTCGGTGGGACAGTTATATACGTCTATAACGTAAGATAACCTAACCTAACCCATCTAGCCCCTCGCTGGTAATGTTTTACAGTATCCCGGTCGTGTCGGCCCAGACCTGTCCGTGGGAACATTATATACGTCTATAGCGTTATATACACTAACCTAAGGCAGCCTAGCATCTCGGATGTAGTATTTTACAACATTCCTGGCGGGTCGGCCCCTGCTTCTCGGTGGGAACGTTATATACGACCATAACGTAAGATAACCCATCCTAACCCATCTAGCACCTCGCTTGTAATGTTTTACAGAATCACGGTCCTGTCGGCCCGTGCCTCTCTGTGGGAACATTATATACGTCTATAAAGTTATATATCCTAACCTAAGGCAACCTAACACCTCGAATGTAGTATTTTAAAACACTCCTGGCGGGTCAGCCCGTACTTCACGGTGGGAACGTTATATACGTCTGTAACGTAAGATAACCTATCCTAACCCATCTAGCCCCTCGCCGGTAATGTTTTACAGAATCCCGGTCCTGTCTGTCCGTACCTCTCTGGGGGAACATTATATACGTCTATAACGTTATATATCCTAACCTAAGGCAATCTAACATCACGGATGTAGTATTTTACAACAATCCTGGCGGGGCGGCGGCTACTTCTCGGTGGGAATATTATATACTTCTGTAACGTAATCTAACATAACCTAACCCATCTAGCCGCTGGCTGGTTATGTTTTACAGAATCCCGGTCGTGTCGGAGCAGACATGTCCGTGGGAACATTATATACGTCTATAGCGTTATATATACTAACCTACGGCAGCCTAACATCTCGGTTGTAGTATTTTACAACATTCCTGGCGGGCCGGTCCCCACTTCTCGGTGGGAACATTATATACTTCTGTAACGTAATCTAACCTAACCTAACCCATCTAGTCGCTGGCTGGTTATGTTTTACATAATCCCGGTCGTGTCGGACCAGACCTGTCCGTGGGAACATTATATACGTCTATAGCGTTATATATACTAACCTACGGCAGCCTAACATCTCGGATGTAGTATTTTACAACATTCCTGGCCGGTCGGCCCCTACTTCTCGGTGGGCATGCTATATACGCCTATAACGTAAGATAACCTAACCTAACCCATCTAGCCCCTCGCTGGTAATGTTTTACAGTATCCCAGTCGTGTCGGCCCAGACCTGTCCGTGGGAACATTATATTTGTCTATAGCGTTATATATACTAACCTACGGCAGCCTAACATCTCGGATGTAGTATTTTACAACATTCCTAGCGGGTCAGCCCGTACTTCTCGGTGGGAACGTTATATACGTCTATAACGTAAGATAACCTATCCTAACCCATCTAGCCCCTGGCTGGTAATGTCTTACAGAATCCCGGTCCTGTCGGCCCGTACCTCTCTGTGGGAACATTATTTACATCTATAATGTTATATATCCTAACATAAGGCAACCTAACACATCGGATGTAGTATTTTACAACACTCCTGGCGGGTCGGCCCCTACATCTCGGTGGGAACGTTATATACGTCTATAGCGTTATATATCCTAAACTAAGGCAACCTAACACCTCGAATGTAGTATTTTACAACACTTCTGGCGGTGAGGCCCCTACTCCTCGGTGGGAACGTTATATACGTCTATAACGTAATATAACCTAACCTAACGAATGTAGCTCCTCGCTGGGTATGTTTTGTAGAATCCCGTTCGTGTAGCCCTGTACGTCTCGGTTGGAACATTATATACGTCTATAACGTTATATATCCTAACCTAAGGCAATCTAACATCTCGTATGTAGTATTTTACAACAAACCTGGCGGGGCGGCGGCTACTTCTCGGTGGGAACATTATATACTTCTGTAACGTAATCTAACCTAACCTATCCCATCTAGCCCCCGGCTGGTTATGTTTTACAGAATCCCGGTCGTGTCGGATCAGACCTGTCCGCGGGAACATTATATACGTCTATAGCGTTATATATACTAACCTACGGCAGGCTAACATCTCGGATGTAGTATTTTACAACATTCCTGGCGGGTCGGCCCCTACTTCTCGGTGGGAACGTTATATACGTCTATAACGTAAGGTAATCTAACCTGACCCATCTAGCCCCTCGCTGGTAATGTTTTACAGAATCCCGGTCGTGTCGGCCCGTACCTCTCCGTGGGAACATTATATACGTCTTTAACGTTACATATCCTGACCTAAGGCAACCTCACTCCTCGGATGTAGTATTTTACAACATTCCTGGCGGGTCGGCCCCTACTTCTCGGTGGGAACGTTATATACGTCTAGATCGTAATAGAACCCAACCTATCCCATCTAGCTGCTCGCTGGCCATGTTTTGTAGAATCCCGTTCGTGTAGCCCTGTACCTCTCTGTGGGAACATTATATACGTCTATAACGTTATATATCCTAACCTAAGGCAATCTAACATCTCGTATGTAGTGTTTTACAACAATCCTGGCTCGGCGGCGGCTACTTCTCGGTGGGAACATTATATACTTCTGTAACGTAATCTAACCTAACCTAACCCATCTAGCCGCTGGCTGGTTATGTTTTACATAATCCCAGTCGTGTCGGACCAGACCTGTCCGTGGGAACATTATATACGTCTATAGCGTTATATATACTAACCTACGGCAGCCTAACATCTCGGTTGTAGTATTTTACAACATTCCTGGCGGGCCGGTCCCCACTTCTCGGTGGGAACGTTATATACGTCTATAATGTAATATAACCCAACCTAGCCCATCTAGCTGCTCGCTGGGCATGTTTTGTAGAATCCCGTTCGTGTAGCCCTGTACCTCTCTGTGGGAACATTATATACGTCTATAACGTTATATATCCTAAACTAAGGCAACATAACACCTCGAATGTAGTATTTTACAACACTTCTGGCGGGTAGGCCCCTACTCCTCGGTGGGAACGTTATATACGTCTATAACGTAATATAACCTAACCTAACGAATGTAGCTCCTCGCTGGGTATGTTTTGTAGAATCCCGTTCGTGTAGCCCTGTACGTCTCGGTGGGAACATTATATACGTCTATAACGTTATATATCCTAACCTAAGGCAATCTAACATCTCGGATGTAGTATTTTACAACAAACCTGGCGGGGCGGCGGCTACTTCTCGGTGGGAACATTATATACTTCTGTAACGTAATCTAACCTAACCTATCCCATCTAGCCCCCGGCTGGTTATGTTTTACAGAATCCCGGTCGTGTCGGATCAGACCTGTCCGTGGGAACATTATATACGTCTATAGCGTTATATATACTAACCTACGGCAGCCTAACATCTCGGATGTAGTATTTTAGAACATTCCTGGCGGGTCGGCCCCTACTTCTCGGTGGGAACATTATATACGTCTATAACGTAATATAACCCAACCTAGCCCATCTAGCTGCTCGCTGGGCATGTTTTGTAGAATCCCGTTCGTGTAGCCCTGTACCTCTCTGTGGGAACATTATATACGTCTATAACGTTATATATCCTAACCTAAGGCAACCTGCCATCTCGGATGTAATATTTTACTACACTCCTGGCGGGTCGGCCCCTACTCCTCGGTGGGAACATTATATACGTCTATAACGTAAGATAACCTAACCTAACTCATCTAGCCCCTCGCTGGTAATGTTTTACAGTATCCCGGGCGTGTTGGCCCAGACCTGTCCGTGGGAACATTATATACGTCTACAGCGTTATATATACTAACCTACGGCAGCCTAACATCTCGGATGTAGTATTTTAAAACACTCCTGGCAGGTCGGCCTCTACATCTCGGTGGGAACGTTATATACGTCTATAGCGTTATATATCCTAACCTAAGGCAACCTAACACCTCGAATGTAGTATTTTACAACACTCCTGGCGGGTCGGCCCCTACTCCTCTGTGGAAACACTATATACGTCTATAACGTAATATAACCTAACCTAACCAATCTAGCTCCTCGCTAGGTATGTTTTGCAGAATCCCGTTCGTGTAGCCCTGTACGTCTCGGTGGGAACATTATATACGTCTATAACGTTATATATCCTAACCTAGGGCAATCTAACATCTCGGATGTAGTATTTTACAACAAACCTGGCGGGGCGGCGGCTACTCCTCGGTGGCAACATTATATACGTCTATAACGTTATATATCCTAACCTACGGCAATCTAACATCTCGGATGTAGTATTTTACAACAATCCTGGCGGGGCGGCGACTACTTCTCTGTGAGAACATTATATACTTCTGTAACGTAAGATAACCTAACCTAACCCATCTAGCCCCTCGCTGGTAATGTTTTACAGTATCCCGGTCTTGTCGGCCCACACCTGTCCGTGGGCACATTATATACGTCTATAGCGTTATATATACTAACCTACGGCAGCCTAACATCTCGGATGTAGTATTTTACAACATTCCTAGCGGGTCAGCACGTACTTCTCGGTGGGAACGTTATATACGTCTATAACGTAAGATAACCTATCCTAACCCATCTAGCCCCTGGCTGGTAATGTTTTACAGAATCCCGGTCCTGTCGGCCCGTACCTCTCTGTGGGAACATTATATACGTCTATAACGTTATATATCCTAACCTAAGGCAACCTAACACCTCGAATGTAGTATTTTAAAACACTCCTGGCAGGTCAGCCCCTACATCTCGGTGGGGACGTTATATACGTCTATAACGTAATATAACCTAATCTAACCCATCTAGCTTTTTGCTGCTAATGTTTTACAGTATCACGGTCGCGTCGGCCCAGACATGTCCGTGGGAACATTATATACGTCTATAGCGTTATATATACTAACCTACGGCAGCCTAACATCTCGGATGTAGTATTTTACAACATTCCTGGCCGGTCGGCCCCTACTTCTCGGTGGGCATGTTATATACGTCTATAACGTAATATAACCCAACCTAGCCCATCTAGCTGCTCGCTGGGCATGTATTGTAGAATCCCGTTCGTGTAGCCCTGTACTTCTCTGTGGGAACATTATATACGTCTATAACGTTATATATCCTAACCTAAGGCAACCTGACATCTCGGATGTAGTATTTTACAACAATCCTGGCGGGTCGGCCCTTACTCCTCGGTGGGAACATTATATACGTCTATAACGTAAGATAACCTAACCTAACCCATCTAGCCCCTCGCTGGTAATGTTTTACAGTATCCCGGTCGTGTCGGCCCAGACCTGTCCGTGGGAACATTATATACGTCTATAGCGTTATATATACTAACCTACGGCAGCCTAACATCTTGGATGTAGTATTTTAGAACATTCCTGGCGGGTCGGCCCCTACTTCTCGGTGGGAACATTATATACGTCTATAACGTAATATAACCCAACCTAGCCCATCTAGCTGCTCGCTGGGCATGTTTTGTAGAATCCCGTTCGTGTAGCCCTGTACCTCTCTGTGGGAACATTATATACGTCTATAACGTTATATATCCTAACCTAAGGCAACCTGACATCTCGGATGTAGTATTTTACTACACTCCTGGCGGGTCGGCCCCTACTCCTCGGTGGGAACATTATATACGTCTATAACGTAAGATAACCTAACCTAACCCATCTAGCCCCTCGCTGGTAATGTTTTACAGTATCCCGGTCGTGTCGGTCCAGACCTGTCCGTGGGAACATTATATACGTCTACAGCGTTATATATACTAACCTACGGCAGCCTAACATCTCGGATGTAGTATTTTACAACACTCCTGGCGGGTCGGCCCCTACTCCTCGGTAGGAACATTATATACGTCTATAACCTATCCTAACCCATCTAGCCCCTCGCTGGTAATGTTTTACAGTATCCCGGTCGTGTCGGCCCAGACCTGTCCGTGGGATCATTATATACGTCTATAGAGTTATATATATTAACCTACGGCAGCCTAACATCTCGGATGTAGTATTTTAGAACATTCCTGGCGGGTCGGCCCCTACTTCTCGGTGGGAAGGTTATATACGTCTATAACGTAAGATAACCTAACCTAACCCATCCAGCTCCTCGCTGGGAATGTTTTGTAGAATCCCGTCCGTGTAGCCCTGTACGTATCGGTGGGAACGTTATATACGTCTATAGCGGTATATATACTAACCTACGGCAGCCTAAGATCTTGGATGTAGTATTTTACAACATTCCTGACGGGTCGGCCCCTACTTCTCGGTGGGAAAGTTATATACGTCTGTAACGTAAGATAACCTATCCTAACCCATCTAGCCCCTCGCCGGTAATGTTTTACATAATCCCGGTCCTGTCTGTCCGTACCTCTCTGGGGGAACATTATATACGTCTATAACGTTATATATCCTAACCTAAGGCAATCTAACATCACGGATGTAGTATTTTACAACAATCCTGGCGGGGCGGCGGCTACTTCTCGGTGGGAATATTATATACTTCTGTAACGTAATCTAACCTAACCCAACCCATCTAGCCGCTGGCTGGTTATGTTTTACAGAATCCCGGTCGTGTCGGAACAGACCTGTCCGTGGGAACATTATATACGTCTATAACGTTATATATCCTAAGCTAAGGCAATCTAACATCTCGGATGTAGTATTTTACAACAAACCTGGCGGGGCGGCGGCTACTTCTCGGTGGGAACATTATATACTTCTGTAACGTAATCTAACCTAACCTATCCCATCTAGCCCCCGGCTGGTTATGTTTTACAGAATCCCGGTCGTGTCGGATCAGACCTGTCCGCGGGAACATTATATACGTCTATAGCGTTATATATACTAACCTACGGCAGCCTAACATCTCGGATGTAGTATTTTACAACATTCCTGGCGGGTCGGCCCCTACTTCTCGGTGGGAACGTTATATACGTCTATAACGTAAGGTAATCTAGCCTAACCCATCTAGCCCCTAGCTGGTAATGTTTTACAGAATCCCGGTCGTGTCGGCCCGTACCTCTCCGTGGGAACATTATATTCGTCTATAGCGTTATATATTCTAACCTACGGCAGCCTAACATCTCGGATGTAGTATTTTACAACACTCCTGGCGGGTCAGCCCGTACTTCACGGTGGGAACGTTATATACGTCTGTAACGTAAGATAACCTATCCTAACCCATCTAGCCCCTCGCCGGTAATGTTTTACAGAATCCCGGTCCTGTCTGTCCGTACTTCTCTGGGGGAACATTATATACGTCTATAACCTTATATATCCTAACCTAAGGCAATCTAACATCACGGATGTAGTATTTTACAACAATCCTGGCGGGGCGGCGGCTACTTCTCGGTGTGAATAGTATATACTTCTGTAACGTAATCTAACCTAACCTAACCCATCTAGCCGCTGGCTGGTTATGTTTTACAGAATCCCGGCCGTGTCGGAGCAGACCTGTCCGTGGGAACATTATATACGTCTACAGCGTTATATATACTAACCTACGGCAGCCTAACATCTCGGATGTAGTATTTTACAACACTCCTGGCGGGTCGGCCCCTACTCCTCGGTAGGAACATTATATACGTCTATAACCTATCCTAACCCATCTAGCCCCTCGCTGGTAATGTTTTACAGTATCACGGTCGTGTCGGCCCAGACCTGTCCGTGGGAACATTAAATTCGTCTATAGCGATATATATACTAACCTACGGCAGCCTTACATCTCGGATGTAGTATTTTACAACATTCCTGACGGGTCGGCCCCTACTTCTCGGTGGGAACGTTATATACGTCTGTAACGTAAGATAACCTATCCTAACACATCTAGCCCCTCGCCGGTAATGTTTTACATAATCCCGGTCCTGTCTGTCCGTACCTCTCTGGGGGAACATTATATACGTCTATAACGTTATATATCCTAACCTAAGGCAATCTAACATCACGGATGTAGTATTTTACAACAATCCTGGCGGGGCGGCGGCTACTTCTCGGTGGGAATATTATATACTTCTGTAACGTAATCTAACCTAACCCAACCCATCTAGCCGCTGGCTGGTTATGTTTTACAGAATCCCGGTCGTGTCGGACCAGACCTGTCCGTGGGAACATTATATACGTCTATAACGTTATATATCCTAAGCTAAGGCAATCTAACATCTCGCATTTAGTATTTTCCAACAATCCTGGCGGGGCGGCGGCTATTTCTCTGTGGGAACATTATATACTTCTGTAACGTAATCTAACCTAACCTAACCCATCTAGCAGCTGGCTGGTTATGTTTTACAGAATCCCGGTCGTGTCGGAGCAGACCTGTCCGTGGGAACATTATATACATCTACAGCGTTATATATGCTAACCTACGGCAATCTAACATCTCGGATGTAGTATTTTACAACAAACCTGGCGGGGCGGCGGCTACTCCTCGGTGGGAACATTATATACGTCTATAACGTTATATATCCTAACCTAAGGCAATCTAACATCTCGGATGTAGTATTTTACAACAAACCTGGCGGGGCGGCGGCTGCTTCTCGGTGGGAACATTATATACTTCTGTAACGTAATCTAACCTAACCTATCCCATCTAGCCCCCGGCTGGTTATGTTTTACAGAATCCCGGTCGTGTCGGATCAGACCGTTCCGCGGGAACATTATATACGTCTATAGCGTTATATATACTAACCTACGGCAGCCTAACATCTCGGATGTAGTATTTTACAACACTCCTGGCGGGTCGGCCCCTACTCCTCGGTGGGAACATTATATACGTCTATAACGTAAGATAACCTAACCTAACCCATCTAGCCCCTCGCTGGTAATGTTTTACAGTATCCCGGTCGTGTCGGTCCAGACCTGTCCGTGGGAACATTATATTCGTCTATAGCGTTATATATTCTAACCTACGGCAGCCTAACATCTCGGATGTAGTATTTTACAACACTCCTGGCGGGTCAGCCCGTACTTCACGGTGGGAACGTTATATACGTCTGTAACGTAAGATAACCTATCCTAACCCATCTAGCCCCTCGCCGGTAATGTTTTACAGAATCCCGGTCCTGTCTGTCCGTACCTCTCTGGGGGAACATTATATACGTCTATAACGTTATATATCCTAACCTAAGGCAATCTAACATCACGGATTTAGTATTTTACAACAATCCTGGCGGGGCGGCGGCTACTTCTCGGTGGGAATATTATATACTTCTGTAACGTAATCTAACCTAACCTAACCCATCTAGCCGCTGGCTGGTTATGTTTTACAGAATCCCGGCCGTGTCGGAGCAGACCTGTCCGTGGGAACATTATATACGTCTACAGCGTTATATATACTAACCTACGGCAGCCTAACATCTCGGATGTAGTATTTTACAACACTCCTGGCGGGTCGGCCCCTACTCCTCGGTAGGAACATTATATACGTCTATAACCTATCCTAACCCATCTAGCCCCTCGCTGGTAATGTTTTACAGTATCCCGGTCGTGTCGGCCCAGACCTGTCCGTGGGATCATTATATACGTCTATAGCGTTATATATACTAACCTACGGCAGCCTAACATCTCGGATGTAGTATTTTAGAACATTCCTGGCGGGTCGGCCCCTACTTCTCGGTGGGAAGGTTATATACGTCTATAACGTAAGATAACCTAACCTAACCCATCCAGCTCCTCGCTGGGAATGTTTTGTAGAATCCCGTCCGTGTAGCCCTGTACGTATCGGTGGGAACGTTATATACGTCTATAGCGGTATATATACTAACCTACGGCAGCCTAAGATCTTGGATGTAGTATTTTACAACATTCCTGACGGGTCGGCCCCTACTTCTCGGTGGGAACGTTATATACGTCTGTAACGTAAGATAACCTATCCTAACCCATCTAGCCCCTCGCCGGTAATGTTTTACATAATCCCGGTCCTGTCTGTCCGTACCTCTCTGGGGGAACATTATATACGTCTATAAAGTTATATATCCTAACCTAAGGCAATCTAACATCACGGATGTAGTATTTTACAACAATCCTGGCGGGGCGGCGGCTACTTCTCGGTGGGAATATTATATACTTCTGTAACGTAATCTAACCTAACCCAACCCATCTAGCCGCTGGCTGGTTATGTTTTACAGAATCCCGGTCGTGTCGGAACAGACCTGTCCGTGGGAACATTATATACGTCTATAACGTTATATATCCTAAGCTAAGGCAATCTAACATCTCGCATTTAGTATTTTTCAACAATCCTGGCGGGGCGGCGGCTATTTCTCTGTGGGAACATTATATACTTCTGTAACGTAATCTAACCTAACCTAACCCATCTAGCCGCTGGCTGGTTATGTTTTACAGAATCCCGGTCGTGTCGGAGCAGACCTGTCCGTGGGAACATTATATACATCTACAGCGTTATATATACTAACCTACGGCAATCTAACATCTCGGATGTAGTATTTTACAACAAACCTGGCGGGGCGGCGGCTACTCCTCGGTGGGAACATTATATACGTCTATAACGTTATATATCCTAACCTAAGGCAATCTAACATCTCGGATGTAGTATTTTACAACAAACCTGGCGGGGCGGCGGCTACTTCTCGGTGGGAACATTATATACTTCTGTAACGTAATCTAACCTAACCTATCCCATCTAGCCCCCGGCTGGTTATGTTTTACAGAATCCCGGTCGTGTCGGATCAGACCTGTCCGCGGGAACATTATATACGTCTATAGCGTTATATATACTAACCTACGGCAGCCTAACATCTCGGATGTAGTATTTTACAACATTCCTGGCGGGTCGGCCCCTACTTCTCGGTGGGAACGTTATATACGTCTATAACGTAAGGTAATCTAGCCTAACCCATCTAGCCCCTAGCTGGTAATGTTTTACAGAATCCCGGTCGTGTCGGCCCGTACCTCTCCGTGGGAACATTATATTCGTCTATAGCGTTATATATTCTAACCTACGGCAGCCTAACATCTCGGATGTAGTATTTTACAACACTCCTGGCGGGTCAGCCCGTACTTCACGGTGGGAACGTTATATACGTCTGTAACGTAAGATAACCTATCCTAACCCATCTAGCCCCTCGCCGGTAATGTTTTACAGAATCCCGGTCCTGTCTGTCCGTACTTCTCTGGGGGAACATTATATACGTCTATAACCTTATATATCCTAACCTAAGGCAATCTAACATCACGGATGTAGTATTTTACAACAATCCTGGCGGGGCGGCGGCTACTTCTCGGTGTGAATAGTATATACTTCTGTAACGTAATCTAACCTAACCTAACCCATCTAGCCGCTGGCTGGTTATGTTTTACAGAATCCCGGCCGTGTCGGAGCAGACCTGTCCGTGGGAACATTATATACGTCTACAGCGTTATATATACTAACCTACGGCAGCCTAACATCTCGGATGTAGTATTTTACAACACTCCTGGCGGGTCGGCCCCTACTCCTCGGTAGGAACATTATATACGTCTATAACCTATCCTAACCCATCTAGCCCCTCGCTGGTAATGTTTTACAGTATCACGGTCGTGTCGGCCCAGACCTGTCCGTGGGAACATTAAATTCGTCTATAGCGATATATATACTAACCTACGGCAGCCTTACATCTCGGATGTAGTATTTTACAACATTCCTGACGGGTCGGCCCCTACTTCTCGGTGGGAACGTTATATACGTCTGTAACGTAAGATAACCTATCCTAACACATCTAGCCCCTCGCCGGTAATGTTTTACATAATCCCGGTCCTGTCTGTCCGTACCTCTCTGGGGGAACATTATATACGTCTATAACGTTATATATCCTAACCTAAGGCAATCTAACATCACGGATGTAGTATTTTACAACAATCCTGGCGGGGCGGCGGCTACTTCTCGGTGGGAATATTATATACTTCTGTAACGTAATCTAACCTAACCCAACCCATCTAGCCGCTGGCTGGTTATGTTTTACAGAATCCCGGTCGTGTCGGACCAGACCTGTCCGTGGGAACATTATATACGTCTATAACGTTATATATCCTAAGCTAAGGCAATCTAACATCTCGCATTTAGTATTTTTCAACAATCCTGGCGGGGCGGCGGCTATTTCTCTGTGGGAACATTATATACTTCTGTAACGTAATCTAACCTAACCTAACCCATCTAGCCGCTGGCTGGTTATGTTTTACAGAATCCCGGTCGTGTCGGAGCAGACCTGTCCGTGAGAACATTATATACATCTACAGCGTTATATATGCTAACCTACGGCAATCTAACATCTCGGATGTAGTATTTTACAACAAACCTGGCGGGGCGGCGGCTACTCCTCGGTGGGAACATTATATACGTCTATAACGTTATATATCCTAACCTAAGGCAATCTAACATCTCGGATGTAGTATTTTACAACAAACCTGGCGGGGCGGCGGCTGCTTCTCGGTGGGAACATTATATACTTCTGTAACGTAATCTAACCTAACCTATCCCATCTAGCCCCCGGCTGGTTATGTTTTGCAGAATCCCGGTCGTGTCGGATCAGACCGTTCCGCGGGAACATTATATACGTCTATAGCGTTATATATACTAACCTACGGCAGCCTAACATCTCGGATGTAGTATTTTACAACACTCCTGGCGGGTCGGCCCCTACTCCTCGGTGGGAACATTATATACGTCTATAACGTAAGATAACCTAACCTAACCCATCTAGCCCCTCGCTGGTAATGTTTTACAGTATCCCGGTCGTGTCGGTCCAGACCTGTCCGTGGGAACATTATATTCGTCTATAGCGTTATATATTCTAACCTACGGCAGCCTAACATCTCGGATGTAGTATTTTACAACATTCCTGGCGGGTCAGCCCGTACTTCACGGTGGGAACGTTATATACGTCTGTAACGTAAGATAACCTATCCTAACCCATCTAGCCCCTAGCCGGTAATGTTTTACAGAATCCCGGTCCTGTCTGTCCGTACCTCTCTGGGGGAACATTATATACGTCTATAACGTTATATATCCTAACCTAAGGCAATCTAACATCACGGATGAAGTATTTTACAACAATCCTGGCGGGGCGGCGGCTACTTCTCGGTGGGAATATTATATACTTCTGTAACGTAATGTAACCTAACCTAACCCATCTAGCCGCTGGCTGGTTATGTTTTACAGAATCCCGGCCGTGTCTGAGCAGACCTGTCCGTGGGAACATTATATTCGTCTATAGCGTTATATATACTAACCTACGGCAGCCTAACATCTCGGATGTAGTATTTTACAACACTCCTGGCGGGTCGGCCCCTACTCCTCGGTAGGAACATTATATACGTCTATAACCTATCCTAACCCATCTAGCCCCTCGCTGGTAATGTTTTACAGTATCACGGTCGTGTCGGCCCAGACCTGTCCGTGGGAACATTATATTCGTCTATAGCGTTATATATACTAACCTACGGCAGCCTAACATCTCGGATGTAGTATTTTACATCATTGCTGGCGGGTCAGTCCGTACTTCTCGGTGGGAAGGTTATATACGTCTATAACGTAAGATAACCTAACCTAACCCATCCAGCTCCTCGCTGGGAATGTTTTGTAGAATCCCGTTCGTGTAGCCCTGTACGTCTCGGTGGGAACATTATATACGTCTATAGCGGTATATATACTAACCTACGGCAGCCTAACATCTCGGATGTAGTATTTTACAACATTCCTGTCGGGTCGGCCCCTACTTCTCGGTGGGAAGGTTATATACGTCTATAACGTAAGGTAATCTAACCTAACCCATCTAGCCCCTCGCTGGTAATGTTTTACGGAATCCCGGTCGTGTCGGCCCGTACCTCTCCGTGGGAACATTATATACGTCTATAACGTGATATATCCTGACCTAAGGCAACCTCACTCCTCGGATGTAGTATTTTACAACATTCCTGGCGGGTCGGCCCCTACTTCTCGGTGGGAACGTTATATACGTCTATATCGTAACATAACCCATCCTATCCCATCTAGCTGCTCGCTGGGCATGTTTTGTAGAATCCCGTTCGTGTAGCCCTGTACCTCTCTGTGGGAACATTATATACGTCTATAACGTTATATATCCTAACCTAAGGCAATCTAACATCACGGATGTAGTATTTTACAACAATCCTGGCGTGGCGGCGGCTACTTCTCGGTGTGAATAGTATATACTTCTGTAACGTAATCTAACCTATCCTAACCCATCTAGCCCCTCGCTGGTAATGTTTTACAGTATCACGGTCGTGTCGGCCCAGACCTGTCCGTGGGAACATTAAATTCGTCTATAGCGTTATATATACTAACCTACGGCAGCCTTACATCTCGGATGTAGTATTTTACATCATTCCTGGCGGGTCAGCCCGTACTTCACGGTGGGAACGTTATATACTTCTATAACGTAAGATAACCTATCCTAACCCATCTAGCTCCTCGCTGGTAATGTTTTACAGTATCTCGGTCGTGTCGGACCAGACCTGTCCGTGGGTTCATTATATACGTCTATAGCGTTATATATACTAACCTACGGCAGCCTAACATCTCGGATGTAGTATTTTACAACATTCCTGACGGGTCGGCCCCTACTTCTCGGTGGGAACGTTATATACGTCTGTAACGTAAGATAACCTATCCTAACCCATCTAGCCCCTCGCCGGTAATGTTTTACATAATCCCGGTCCTGTCTGTCCGTACCTCTATGGGGGAACATTATATACGTCTATAACGTTATATATCCTAACCTAAGGCAATCTAACATCACGGATGTAGTATTTTACAACAATCCTGGCGGGGCGGCGGCTACTTCTCTGTGGGAACATTATATACTTCTGTAACGTAATCCAACCTAACCTAACCCATCTAGCCGCTGGCTGGTTATGTTTTACAGAATCCCGGTCGTGTCGGAGCAGACCTGTCCGTGGGAAGATTATATACATCTACAGCGTTATATATACTAACCTACGGCAATCTATAATCTCGAATGTAGTATTTTACAACAAACCTGGCGGGGCGGCGTCTACTCCTCGGTGGGAACATTATATACGACTATAACGTTATATATCCTAACCTACGGCAATCTAACATCTCGGATGTAGTATTTTACAACAATCCTGGCGGGGCGGCGGCTACTTCTCTGTGGGAACATTATATACTTCTGTAACGTAATCTAACCTAACCTAACCCATCTAGCCGCTGGCTGGTTATGTTTTACAGAATCCCTATCGTGTCGGACCAGACCTGTCCGTGGGAACATTATATACGTCTATAACGTTATATATCCTACCCTAAGGCAACCTAACATCTCGGATGTAATATTCCACCGAGAAGTATGCTCCGACAAGCCTGAAATGTTGTAAAATGTTACATCCTTGATGTTTGGTTGCCCTAGGTTATTATATATAACGTTATAGACGTATATAATTTTCCCACCGAGAAGTAGGTTCCGACAAGCCAAGAATGTTGTAAAATGTTACATATGAGATGTTTGATTGCTTTAGGGTAGGATATACAACGTTGTAGACGTATATAATGTTCCCACCGAGACGTAGGGTCCGACTCGCCCGGAATGTTGTCAAATATTACAACCGAGATGTTGGGTTGCCTTAGATTAGAATATATAGCGTTATAGACGTATAAAATGTTCCCACCGAGAAGTAGGGTCCGACACGCCTGGAATGTTGTCAAATATTACATCCGAGATGTTAGGTTGCGTTAGGTTAGGATATATAACGTTATAGACGTATATACTGTTCCCACCAAGAAGTAGGGTCCGACTCGCCAGGAATGTTGTCAAATATTACACCCGAGATGTTAGGTTCCATTAAATTAGACTATATACCGTTATAGACGTATATAATGTTCCCACCGAGAAGAAGGTTCCGACAAGCCAGGAATGTTGTAAAATGTTACATCCGAGATGTTTGCTTGCCTTAGGCTGCGATATATAACGTTATAGACGTATATACTCTTCCCACCGAGAAATAGGTTCGGACAAGCCAGGAATGTTGTAAAATGTTACAACTGAGATGTTAGGTTTCCTTAGGTGAGGATATATAACGTTATAGACGTATATAATATTCCCACATAGAAGTATGCTCCGACACGCTAGGAATGTTGTCAAATGTTACATCCGAGATGTTAGGTTGCCTTAGGTTAGGATATATAATATTCGAGACGTATATACTGTTCCCTCCGAGAAGTAGGCTCCGTCTCGCCAGGAATGTTGTCAGATATATCATCCGTGATGTTAGGCTGCCTTAGATTAGGTTATATAACGTTATAGACATATGTAATGTTCCCACCGTGAAGTAGGGTCCGACACGACAGTAATGATGTCAAATATTACATCCGAGACGTTACGTTGCCTTACATAAGGATATATACCGTTATAGTCGTATATAATGTTCCCACCACGAAGTAGGGTCCGACACGCCAGGAATATTGTCAAATATTGCATCTGAGATGATAGGTTGCCTTAGATTAGGATATATAACGTTTTAGACGTATATATTGTTCCCACCGAGAAGTAGGGTCCGACACGCCAGGAATGTTGTCAAATATTACATCCGAGATGCTAGGTTGCCTTAGGTTAGGATATATAACGTTATAGACGTATACACTGTTCCCACCAAGAAGTAGGGTCCGATTCGCCAGTAATGTTGAAAATATTACGTCCGAGATGATGGGTTAACTTAGGTTAGGATATATAACCTTATAGACGCATATAGTGTTCCCACCGAGAAGTAGGGTCCGACACGCCTGGAATGCTGTCAAATATTACATCCGAGATGTTAGGTTGTCTTAGGTTAGGATATATAACGTTATAGACGTATATACTGTTCCCACCAAGAAGTAGTGTCAGACTCGCCAGGAATGTTGTCAAATATTACATCCGAGATGTTAGGTTGCCTAAGGTTAGGATATATAACGTTATAGACGTATATACTGTTCCCACCAAGAAGTAGTGTCAGACTCGCCAGGAATGTTGTCAAATATTACATCCGAGATGCTAGGTTGCCTTAGGGTAGGATATATAACGTTATAGACGTATATAATATTCATACCGAAAAGTATGCTCCGACACGCCAGGAATGTTGTAAAATGTTACATCCGAGATAATGGTTCGCCTTAGGTTAAGGTATTTAACGTTATAGACTCATATAATGTTCTCACCGCGAAGTAGGGTCCGACACGCCTGGAATGTTGTCAAATATTACATCTGAGATGTTAGGTTGCCTTAGGTTAGGATATATAACGTTATAGACGTATATAATGTACCCACCGAGAAGTAGGGTCCGACTCGCCCGGAATGTTGTCAAATATTACATCCGAGATGTTGGGTTACCTTAGATTAGAATATATACCGTTATAGACGTGTATAATGTTCCCAACGAGAAGTAGGTACCGACAAGCCTGAAATGTTGTAAAATGTTACATCCGAGATGTTTGGTTGCCTTAGGTTAGGATATATAACGTTATAGATGTATATAATTTTCCCAGCGAGAAGTAGGTTCCGATAAGCCACGAATGTTTTCAAATTTTACATCCGAGTTGTTTGGTTGCCTTAGGTTAGGATATATTACGTTGTAGACGTATATAATGTTCCCACCTTGAAGTAGGTTCCGACTAGCCCGGAATGTTGTCAAATATTACATTCGAAATGTTTGATTGCCTTAGGTTAGTATATACAACGTTATAGACGTATATAATATTCCAACCGAAAAGTATGCTCCGACACGCCAGGAATGTTGTAAAATGTTACATCCGAGATGTTATGTTGCCTTGCATTAGGATATATACCGTTATAGACGTATATAATGTTTCCACCGTGAAGTAGGCTCCGACACGCCAGTAATGTTGTAAAATATTACGTCCGAGATTATGGGTCGCCTTCGGTTAAGATATTTAACGTTATAGACGCATATAATGTTCCCACCGCGAAGTAGGGTCCGACACGCCTGGAATGTTGTCAAATATTACATCCGAGATGTTAGGTTGCCTAAGGTTAGGATATATAACGTTATAGACGTATATACTGTTCCCACCAAGAAGTAGTGTCAGACTAGCCAGGAATGTTGTCAAATATTACATCCGAGATGTTAGGTTGCCTTAGGTAGGATATATAACGTTATAGACGTATATACTGTTCTCGCTAAGAAGTAGTGTCCGACTCGCCAGGAATGTTGTCAAATATTACATCCGAGATGTTAGGTTGCCTTAGGTTAGGATATATAACGTTATAGACGCATATACTGTTCCCACCGAGAAGTAGGGTCCGACACGCCTGGAATGTTGTCAAATATTACATCCGAGATGTTAGGTTGCGTTAGGTTAGGATATATAACGTTATAGACGTATATACTGTTCCCACCAAGAAGTAGGGTCCGACTCGCCAGGAATGTTGTCAAATATTAAACCCGAGATGTTAGGTTCCATTAAATTAGACTATATACCGTTATAGACGTATATAATGTTCCCACCGAGAAGACGGTTCCGACAAGCCAGGAATGTTGTAAAATGTTACATCCGAGATGCTTGATTGCTTTACGTTGGGATGTACAACGTTATAGACGTATATATTGTTCCCACCGAGGAGTAGGTTCCGACACGCGAGGAATGTTGTCAAATATTACATCCGAGATGTTAGGTTGCCTTAGATTAGGATATATACCGTTATAGACGTATAAAATATTTCCACCGAAAAGTATGCTCCGAAACGCCAGGAATGTTGTAAAATGTTACATCCGAGATGTTTGCTTGCCTTAGGCTGCGATATATAACGTTATAGACGTATATACTCTTCCCACCGAGAAGTAGGTTCGGACAAGCCAGGAATGTTGTAAAATGTTACAACTGAGATGTTAGGTTTCCTTAGGTGAGGATATATAACGTTATAGACGTATATAATATTCCCACATAGAAGTATGCTCCGACACGCTAGGAATGTTGTCAAATGTTACATCCGAGATGTTAGGTTGCCTTAGGTTAGGATATATAACGTTATAGACGTATATAATGTACCCACCGAGAAGTAGGGTCCGACTCGCCCGGAATGTTGTCAAATATTACATCCGAGATGTTGGGTTACCTTAGATTAGAATATATACCGTTATAGACGTGTATAATGTTCCCAACGAGAAGTAGGTACCGACAAGCCTGAAATGTTGTAAAATGTTACATCCGAGATGTTTGGTTGCCTTAGGTTAGGATATATAACGTTATAGATGTATATAATTTTCCCAACGAGAAGTAGGTTCCGATAAGCCACGAATGTTGTCAAATTTTACATCCGAGTTGTTTGGTTGCCTTAGGTTAGGATATATTACGTTGTAGACGTATATAATGTTCCCACCTTGAAGTAGGTTCCGACTAGCCCGGAATGTTGTCAAATATTACATTCGAAATGTTTGATTGCCTTAGGTTAGGATATACAACGTTATAGACGTATATAATATTCCTACCGAAAAGTATGCTCCGACAGGCCAGGAATGTTGTAAAATGTTACATCCGAGATGTTATGTTGCCTTGCATTAGGATATATACCGTTATAGACGTATATAATGTTTCCACCGTGAAGTAGGCTCCGACACGCCAGTAATGTTGTAAAATATTACGTCCGAGATTATGGGTCGCCTTCCGTTAAGATATTTAACGTTATAGACGCATATAATGTTCCCACCGCGAAGTAGGGTCCGACACGCCTGGAATGTTGTCAAATATTACATCCGAGATGTTAGGTTGCGTTAGGTTAGGATATATAACGTTATAGACGTATATACTGTTCCCACCAAGAAGTAGGGTCCGACTCGCCAGGAATGTTGTCAAATATTACACCCGAGATGTTGGGTTCCATTAAATTAGACTATATACCGTTATAGACGTATATAATGTTCCCACCGAGAAGAAGGTTCCGACAAGCCAGGAATGTTGTAAAATGTTACATCCGAGATGCTTGATTGCTTTACGTTGGGATATACAACGTTATAGACGTATATATTGTTCCCACCGAGGAGTAGGTTCCGACACGCGAGGAATGTTGTCAAATATTACATCCGAGATGTTAGGTTGCCTTAGATTAGGATATATACCGTTATAGACGTATAAAATATTTCCACCGAAAAGTATGCTCCGAAACGCCAGGAATGTTGTAAAATGTTACATCCGAGATGTTTGCTTGCCTTAGGCTGCGATATATAACGTTATAGACGTATATACTCTTCCCACCGAGAAGTAGGTTCGGACAAGCCAGGAATGTTGAAAAATGTTACAACTGAGATGTTAGGTTTCCTTAGGTGAGGATATATAACGTTATAGACGTATATAATATTCCCACATAGAAGTATGCTCCGACACGCTAGGAATGTTGTCAAATGTTACATCCGAGATGTTAGGTTGCCTTAGGTTAGGATATATAATATTCGAGACGTATATACTGTACCCTCCGAGAAGTAGGCTCCGTATTGCCAGGAATGTTGTCAGATATATCATCCGTGATGTTAGGCTGCCTTAGATTAGGTTATATAACGTTATAGACATATGTAATGTTCCCACCGTGAAGTAGGGTCCGACACGACAGTAATGATGTCAAATATTACATCCGAGACGTTACGTTGCCTTACATAAGGATATATACCGTTATAGTCGTATATAATGTTCCCACCGAGAAGTATGCTCCGACTCGCCAGTAATGTTGTAAAATATTACGTCCGAGATTATGGGTCGCCTTCGGTTAAGATATTTAACGTTATAGACGCATATAACGTTCCCACAGCGAAGTAGGGTCCGACATGCCTGGAATGTTGTCAAATATTACATCCGAGATGTTAGGTTGCCTAAGGTTAGGATATATAACGTGATAGACGTATATACTGTTCCCACCAAGAAGTAGTGTCCGACTCGCCAGGAATGTTGTCAAATATTGCATCCGTCATGTTAGGTTGCCTTAGGGTAGGATATATAACGTTATAGACGTATATAATATTCATACCGAAAAGTATGCTCCGACACGCCAGGAATGTTGTAAAATGTTACATCCGAGATAATGGTTCGCCTTATGTTAAGGTATTTAACGTTATAGACTCATATAATGTTCTCACCGCGAAGTAGGGTCCGACACGCCTGGAATGTTGTCAAATATTACATCCGAGATGTTAGATTGCCTTAGGTTAGGATATATAACGTTATAGACGAATACACTGTTCCCACCAAGAAGTAGGGTCCGACTCGCCAGTAATGTTGAAAATATTACGTCCGAGATGATGGGTTAACTTAGGTTAGGATATATAACCTTATAGACGCATATACTGTTCCCACCAAGAAGTAGGGTCCGACTCGCCAGAAATGTTGTAAAATATTACATCCGAGATGTTAGGTTGCCTTAGGTTAGGATATATAACGTTATAGACGTATATAATGTACCCACCGAGAAGTAGGGTCCGACTCGCCAGGAATGTTGTCAAATATTACACCCGAGATGTTAGGTTCCATTAAATTAGACTATATACCGTTATAGACGTATATAATGTTCCCACCGTGAAGAAGGTTCCGACAAGCCAGGAATGTTGTAAAATGTTACATCCGAGATGCTTGATTGTTTTACGTTGGGATATACAACGTTATAGACGTATATATTGTTCCCACCGAGGAGTAGGTTCCGACACGCGAGGAATGTTGTCAAATATTACATCCGAGATGTTAGGTTGCCTTAGATTAGGATATATACCGTTATAGACGTATAAAATATTTCCACCGAAAAGTATGCTCCGAAACGCCAGGAATGTTGTAAAATGTTACATCCGAGATGTTTGCTTGCCTTAGGCTGCGATATATAACGTTATAGGCGTATATACTCTTCCCACCGAGAAGTAGGTTCGGACAAGCCAGGAATGTTGTAAAATGTTACAACTGAGATGTTAGGTTTCCTTAGGTGAGGATATATAACGTTATAGACGTATATAATATTCCCACATAGAAGTATGCTCCGACACGCTAGGAATGTTGTCAAATGTTACATCCGAGATGTTAGGTTGCCTTAGGTTAGGATATATAATATTCGAGACGTATATACTGTACCCTCCGAGAAGTAGGCTCCGTCTCGCCAGGAATGTTGTCAGATATATCATCCGTGATGTTAGGCTGCCTTAGATTAGGTTATATAACGTTATAGACATATGTAATGTTCCCACCGTGAAGTAGGGTCCGACACGACAGTAATGATGTCAAATATTACATCCGAGACGTTACGTTGCCTTACATAAGGATATATACCGTTATAGTCGTATATAATGTTCCCACCGAGAAGTATGCTCCGACTCGCCAGTAATGTTGTAAAATATTACGTCCGAGATTATGGGTCGCCTTCGGTTAAGATATTTAACGTTATAGACGCATATAACGTTCCCACCGCGAAGTAGGGTCCGACATGCCTGGGATGTTGTCAAATATTACATCCGAGATGTTAGGTTGCCTAAGGTTAGGATATATAACGTTATAGATGTATATACTGTTCCCACCAAGAAGTAGTGTCAGACTCGCCAGGAATGTTGTCAAATATTACATCCGAGATGTTAGGTTGCCTTAGGTTAGGATATATAACGTTATAGAGGTATATACTGTTCCCACCAAGAAGTAGTGTCCGACTCGCTAGTAATGTTGTCAAATATTACATCCGAGATGTTAGGTTGCCTTAGGGTAGGATATATAACGTTATAGACGTATATAATATTCATACCGAAAAGTATGCTCCGACAGGCCAGGAATGTTGTAAAATGTTACATCCGAGATAATGGGTCGCCTTAGGTTAAGGTATTTAACGTTATAGACTCATATAATGTTCTCACCGCGAAGTAGGGTCCGACACGCTTGGAATGTTGTCAAACATTACATCCGAGATGTTAGGTTGCCTTAGGTTAGGATATATAACGTTATAGACGTATATACTGTTCCCACCAAGAAGTAGGGTCCGACTCGCCAGTAATGTTGAAAATATTACGTCCGAGATGGTGGGTTAACTTAGGTTAGGATATATAACGTTATAGACGTATATACTGTTCCCACCAAGAAGTAGGGTCCGACCCGCCAGAAATGTTGTAAAATATTACATCCGAGATGTTAGGTTGCCTTAGGTTA
Source organism: Xylocopa violacea (assembly GCA_963969225.1). Taxonomy (NCBI): domain Eukaryota; kingdom Metazoa; phylum Arthropoda; class Insecta; order Hymenoptera; family Apidae; genus Xylocopa; species Xylocopa violacea. Next base: position 1,981,093 of record CAXAJV010000247.1, on the reverse strand, counting down.
GGATATATAACGTTATAGACGTATATAATGTACCCACCGAGAAGTAGGGTCCGACTCGCCCGGAATGTTGTCAAATATTACATCCGAGATGTTGGGTTACCTTAGATTAGAATATATACCGTTATAGAGGTGTATAATGTTCCCAACGAGAAGTAGGTACCGACAAGCCTGAAATGTTGTAAAATGTTACATCCGAGATGTTTGGTTGCCTTAGGTTAGGATATATAACGTTATAGAAGTATATAATTTTCCCAGCGAGAAGTAGGTTCCGATAAGCCACGAATGATGTCAAATTTTACATCCGAGTTGTTTGGTTGCCTTAGGTTAGGATATACAACGTTATAGACGTATATAATATTCCTACCGAAAAGTATGCTCCGACACGCCAGGAATGTTGTAAAATGTTACATCCGAGATGTTATGTTGCCTTGCATTAGGATATATACCGTTATAGACGTATATAATGTTTCCACCGTGAAGTAGGCTCCGACACGCCAGTAATGTTGTAAAATATTACGTCCGAGATTATGGGTCGCCTTCGGTTAAGATATTTAACGTTATAGACGCATATAATGTTCCCAACGCGAAGTAGGGTCCGACACGCCTGGAATGTTGTCAAATATTACATCCGAGATGTTAGGTTGCCTAAGGTTAGGATATATAACGTTATAGACGTATATACTGTTCCCACCAAGAAGTAGTGTCAGACTAGCCAGGAATGTTGTCAAATATTACATCCGAGATGTTAGGTTGCCTTAGGTAGGATATATAACGTTATAGACGTATATACTGTTCTCACCAAGAAGTAGTGTCCGACTCGCCAGGAATATTGTCAAATATTACATCCGAGATGTTAGGTTGCCTTAGGTTAGGATATATAACGTTATAGACGCATATATTGTTCCCACCGAGAAGTAGGGTCCGACACGCCAGGAATATTGTCAAATATTACATCCGAGATGCTAGGTTGCCTTAGGTTAGGATATATAACGTTATAGACGTATACACTGTTCCCACCAAGACGTAGTGTCCGACTCGCCAGGAATGTTGTCAAATATTACATCCGAGATGTTAGGTTGCCTTAGGGTAGGATATATAACGTTATAGACGTATATAATATTCATACCGAAAAGTATGCTCCGACACGCCAGGAATGTTGTAAAATGTTACATCCGAGATAATGGTTCGCCTTAGGTTAAGGTATTTAACGTTATAGACTCATATAATGTTCTCACCGCGAAGTAGGGTCCGACACGCCTGGAATGTTGTCAAATATTACATCCGAGATGTTAGGTTGCCTTGCATTTGGATATATACCGTTATAGGCGTATATAATGTTCGCACCAAGAAGTAGGTTCCGACTCGCCAGAAATGTCAAATATTACATCCGAGATGTTAGGTTGCCTTTGGTTAGGATATATAACGTTATAGGCGTATATAATGTTCCCACCGAGAAATAGGTTCCGACTCGCCCGGAATGTTGTCACATATTACATCCGAGATGTTGGGTTGCCTTAGATTAGAATATATACCGTTATAGACGTGTATAACGTTCTCACCGAGAAGTATGCTCCGACTCGCCAGTAATGTTGTAAAATATTACGTCCGAGATTATGGGTCGCCTTCGGTTAAGATATTTAACGTTATAGACGCATATAACGTTCCCACCGCGAAGTAGGGTCCGACATGCCTGGAATGTTGTCAAATATTACATCCGAGATGTTAGGTTGCGTTAGGTTAGGATATATAACGTTATAGACGTATATACTGTTCCCACCATGAAGTAGGGTCCAACTCGCCAGGAATGTTGTCAAATATTACACCCGAGATGTTAGGTTCCATTAAATTAGACTATATACCGTTATAGACGTATATAATGTTCCCACCGAGAAGAAGGTTCCGAAAAGCCAGGAATGTTGTAAAATGTTACATCCGAGATGCTTGATTGCTTTACGTTGGGATGTACAACGTTATAGACGTATATATTGTTCCCACCGAGGAGTAGGTTCCGACACGCGAGGAATGTTGTCAAATATTACATCCGAGATGTTAGGTTGCCTTAGATTAGGATATATACCGTTATAGACGTATAAAATTTTTCCACCGAAAAGTATGCTCCGAAACGCCAGGAATGTTGTAAAATGTTACATCCGAGATGTTTGCTTGCCTTAGGCTGCGATATATAACGTTATAGACGTATATACTCTTCCCACCGAGAAGTAGGTTCGGACAAGCCAGGAATGTTGTAAAATGTTACAACTGAGATGTTAGGTTTCCTTAGGTGAGGATATATAACGTTATAGACGTATATAATATTCCCACATAGAAGTATGCTCCGACACGCTAGGAATGTTGTCAAATGTTACATCCGAGATGTTAGGTTGCCTTAGGTTAGGATATATAATATTCGAGACGTATATACTGTACCCTCCGAGAAGTAGGCTCCGTCTCGCCAGGAATGTTGTCAGATATATCATCCGTGATGTTAGGCTGCCTTAGATTAGGTTATATAACGTTATAGACATATGTAATGTTCCCACCGTGAAGTAGGGTCCGACACGACAGTAATGATGTCAAATATTACATCCGAGACGTTACGTTGCCTTACATAAGGATATATACCGTTATAGTCGTATATAATGTTCCCACCACGAAGTAGGGTCCGACACGCCAGGAATATTGTCAAATATTGCATCTGAGATGATAGGTTGCCTTAGATTAGGATATATAACGTTTTAGACGTATATATTGTTCCCACCGAGAAGTAGGGTCCGACACGCCAGGAATGTTGTCAAATATTACATCCGAGATGCTAGGTTTCCTTAGATTAGGATATATACCGTTATAGACGTACATAATATTCCCACCGAAAAGTATGCTCCGACACCCCGGGAATGTTGTAAAATGTTACATCCGAGATGTTATGGTGCTTTAGATTAGGACATATAACGTTATAGACTTATATATTGTAACCACCGAGAAGTAGGGTCCGACACGCCAGGAATATTGTCAAATATTACATCCGAGATGCTAGGTTGCCTTAGGTTAGGATATATAACGTTATAGACGTATACACTGTTCCCACCAAGAAGTAGGGTCCGACTCGCCAGTAATGTTGAAAATATTACGTCCGAGATGATGGGTTAACTTAGGTTAGGATATATAACCTTATAGACGCATATAGTGTTCCCACCGAGAAGTAGGGTCCGACACGCCTGGAATGCTGTCAAATATTACATCCGAGATGTTAGGTTGTCTTAGGTTAGGATATATAACGTTATAGACGTATATACTGTTCCCACCAAGAAGTAGTGTCAGACTCGCCAGGAATGTTGTCAAATATTACATCCGAGATGTTAGGTTGCCTAAGGTTAGGATATATAACGTTATAGACGTATATACTGTTCCCACCAAGAAGTAGTGTCAGACTCGCCAGGAATGTTGTCAAATATTACATCCGAGATGCTAGTTTGCCTTAGGTTAGGATATATAACGTTATAGACGTATATACTGTTCCCACCAAGAAGTAGTGTCCGACTCGCCAGGAATGTTGTCAAATATTAAATCCGAGATGTTAGGTTGCCTTAGGGTAGGATATATAACGTTATAGACGTATATAATATTCATACCGAAAAGTATGCTCCGACACGCCAGGAATGTTGTAAAATGTTACATCCGAGATAATGGTTCGCCTTAGGTTAAGGTATTTAACGTTATAGACTCATATAATGTTCTCACCGCGAAGTAGGGTCCGACACGCCTGGAATGTTGTCAAATATTACATCCGAGATGTTAGGTTGCCTTAGGTTAGGATATATAACGTTATAGACGTATACACTGTTCCCACCAAGAAGTAGGGTCCGACTCGCCAGTAATGTTGAAAATATTACGTCCGAGATGATGGGTTAACTTAGGTTAGGATATATAACCTTATAGACGCATATACTGTTCCCACCAAGAAGTAGGGTCCGACTCGCCAGAAATGTTGTAAAATATTACATCCGAGATGTTAGGTTGCCTTAGGTTAGGATATATAACGTTATAGACGTATATAATGTACCCACCGAGAAGTAGGGTCCGACTCGCCCGGAATGTTGTCAAATGTTACATCCGAGATGTTGGGTTACCTTAGATTAGAATATATACCGTTATAGACGTGTATAATGTTCCCAACGAGAAGTAGGTACCGACAAGCCTGAAATGTTGTAAAATGTTACATCCGAGATGTTTGGTTGCCTTAGGTTAGGATATATAACGTTATAGATGTATATAATTTTCCCAGCGAGAAGTAGGTTCCGATAAGCCACGAATGTTGTCAAATTTTACATCCGAGTTGTTTGGTTGCCTTAGGCTAGGATATATTACGTTGTAGACGTATATAATGTTCCCACCTTGAAGTAGGTTCCGACTAGCCCGGAATGTTGTCAAATATTAAATCCGAGATGTTAGGTTGCCTTAGGGTAGGATATATAACGTTATAGACGTATATAATATTCATACCGAAAAGTATGCTCCGACACGCCAGGAATGTTGTAAAATGTTACATCCTTGATAATGGTTCGCCTTAGGTTAAGGTATTTAACGTTATAGACTCATATAATGTTCTCACCGCGAAGTATGGTCCGACACGCCTGGAATGTTGTCAAATATTACATCCGAGATGTTAGGTTGCCTTAGGTTAGGATATATAACGTTATAGACGTATACACTGTTCCCACCAAGAAGTAGGGTCCGACTCGCCAGTAATGTTGAAAATATTACGTCCGAGATGATGGGTTAACTTAGGTTAGGATATATAACCTTATAGACGCATATACTGTTCCCACCAAGAAGTAGGGTCCGACTCGCCAGAAATGTTGTAAAATATTACATCCGAGATGTTAGGTTGCCTTAAGTTAGGATATATAACGTTATAGACGTATATAATGTACCCACCGAGAAGTAGGGTCCGACTCGCCCGGAATGTTGTCAAATATTACATCCGAGATGTTGGGTTACCTTAGGTTAGAATATATACCGTTATAGACGTGTATAATGTTCCCAACGAGAAGTAGGTACCGACAAGCCTGAAATGTTGTAAAATGTTACATCCGAGATGTTTGGTTGCCTTAGGTTAGGATATATAACGTTATAGATGTATATAATTTTCCCAGCGAGAAGTAGGTTCCGATAAGCCACGAATGTTGTCAAATTTTACATCCGAGTTGTTTGGTTGCCTTAGGTTAGGATATATTACGTTGTAGATGTATATAATGTTCCCACCTTGAAGTAGGTTCCGACTAGCCCGGAATGTTGTCAAATATTACATTCGAAATGTTTGATTGCCTTAGGTTAGGATATACAACGTTATAGACGTATATAATATTCCTACCGAACAGTATGCTCCGACAAGCCAGGAATGTTGTAAAATGTTACATCCGAGATGTTATGTTGCCTTGCATTTGGATATATACCGTTATAGGCGTATATAATGTTCGCACCAAGAAGTAGGTTCCGACTCGCCCGGAATGTTGTCAAATGTTACATCCGAGATGTTTGGTTGCCTTAGGTCAGGATATATAACGTTATAGACGTATATAATGTTCCCACCGAGAAGTAGGATCCGACTAGCCCGGAATGTTGTCAAATATTACATCCGAGATGTTTGATTGCCTTAGGTTAGGATATACAATGTTATAGACGTATATAATATTCCTACCGAAAAGTATGCTCCGACACGCCAGGAATGATGTAAAATGTTACATCCGAGATGTTATGTTGCCTTGCATCAGCATATATACCGTTATAGACGTATATAATGTTCCCACCGAGAAGTAGGGTCCGACACGCCAGGAATGTTGTCCAATATTACTTCCGATTTATCAGGTTGCGTTAGGTTAGAATATTTAACGTTATAGACGCATATAATATTCCCACCGAGAAGTATTGTCCGACTCGCCAGGAATGTTGTCAAATATTACATCCGAGACGTTACGTTGCCTTACATAAGGATATATACCGTTATAGACGTATATAATGTTCCCACCGGGAAGTATTGTCCGACACGCCAGGAATATTGTCAGATATTACATCGGAGACGTTAGGTTGCCTTAGATTAGGATATATAACGTTATAGACGTATATAATCTTCCCACCGAGAAGTAGGGTCCGACTCGCCCGGAATGTTGTCAAATATTACATCCGAGATGTTGGGTTACCTTAGATTAGAATATATACCGTTATAGACGTGTATAATGTTCCCAACGAGAAGTAGGTACCGACAAGCCTGAAATGTTGTAAAATGTTACATCCGAGATGTTTGGTTGCCTTAGGTTAGGATATATACGTTATAGATGTATATAATTTTCCCAGCGAGAAGTAGGTTCCGATAAGCCACGAATGTTGTCAAATTTTACATCCGAGTTGTTTGGTTGCCTTAGGTTAGGATATATTACGTTGTAGACGTATATAATGTTCCCACCTTGAAGTAGGTTCCGACTAGCCCGGAATGTTGTCAAATATTACATTCGAAATGTTTGATTGCCTTAGGTTAGGATATACAACGTTATAGACGTATATAATATTCCTACCGAACAGTATGCTCCGACAAGCCAGGAATGTTGTAAAATGTTACATCCGAGATGTTATGTTGCCTTGCATTTGGATATATACCGTTATAGGCGTATATAATGTTCGCACCAAGAAGTAGGTTCCGACTCGCCCGGAATGTTGTCAAATGTTACATCCGAGATGTTAGGTTGCCTTAGGGTAGGATATATAACGTTATAGACGTATATAATATTCATACCGAAAAGTATGCTCCGACACGCCAGGAATGTTTTAAAATGTTACATCCGAGATAATGGTTCGCCTTAGGTTAAGGTATTTAACGTTATAGACTCATATAATGTTCTCACCGCGAAGTAGGGTCCGACACGCCTGGAATGTTGTCAAATATTACATCCGAGATGTTAGGTTGCCTTAGGTTAGGATATATAACGTTATAGACGTATACACTGTTCCCACCAAGAAGTAGGGTCCGACTCGCCAGTAATGTTGAAAATATTACGTCCGAGATGATGGGTTCACTTAGGTTAGGATATATAACCTTATAGACGCATATAGTGTTCCCACCCAGAAGTAGGGTCCGACACGCCTGGAATGCTGTCAAATATTACATCCGAGATGTTAGGTTGCCTTAGGTTAGGATATACAACGTTATAGACGCATATAATGTTCCCACCGAGAAGTAGGGTCCGACACGCCAGGAATGTTGTCAAATATTACATCCGATTTATCAGCTTGCGTTAGGTTAGAATATTTAACGTTACAGACGCATATAATGTTCCCACCGAGAAGTATTGTCCGACTCGCCAGGAATGTTGTCAAATATTACGTCCGAGACGTTACGTTGCCTTAGATTAGGATATATAACGTTATAGACGTATATAATCTTCCCACCGAGAAGTAGGGTCCGACTAGCCCGGTATGTTGTCAAATATTACATCCGAGATGTTTGATTGCCTTAGGTTAGGATATACAACGTTATAGACGTATATAATACTCCTACCGAAAAGTATGCACCGACACGCCAGGAATGTTGTAAAATGTTACATCCGAGATGTTATGTTGCCTTGCATTAGGATATATACCGTTATAGACGTATATAATGTTCCCACCGTGAAGTATGCTCCGACTCGCCAGTAATGTTGTAAAATATTACGTCCGAGATTATGGGTCGCCTTCGGTTAAGATATTTAACGTTATAGACGCATATAACGTTTCCACCGCGAAGTAGGGTCCGACATGCCTGGAATGTTGTCAAATATTACATCCGAGATGTTAGGTTGCCTAAGGTTAGGATATATAACGTTATAGACGTATATACTGTTCAAACCAAGAAGTAGTGTCAGACTCGCCAGGAATGTTGTCAAATATTACATCCGAGATGTTAGGTTGCCTAAGGTTAGGATATATAACGTTATAGACGTATATACTGTTCCCACCAAGAAGTAGTGTCCGACTCGCTAGTAATGTTGTCAAATATTACATCCGAGATGTTAGGTTGCCTTAGGGTAGGATATATAACGTTATAGACGTATATAATATTCATACCGAAAAGTATGCTCCGACAGGCCAGGAATGTTGTAAAATGTTACATCCGAGATAATGGGTCGCCTTAGGTTAAGGTATTTAACGTTATAGACTCATATAATGTTCTCACCGCGAAGTAGGGTCCGACACGCTTGGAATGTTGTCAAACATTACATCCGAGATCTTAGGTTGCCTTAGGTTAGGATATATAACGTTATAGACGTATATACTGTTCCCACCAAGAAGTAGGGTCCGACTCGCCAGTAATGTTGAAAATATTACGTCCGAGATGGTGGGTTAACTTAGGTTAGGATATATAACGTTATAGACGTATATACTGTTCCCACCAAGAAGTAGGGTCCGACTCGCCAGAAATGTTGTAAAATATTACATCCGAGATGTTAGGTTGCCTTAGGTTAGGATATATAACGTTATAGACGTATATAATGTACCCACCGAGAAGTAGGGTCCGACTCGCCCGGAATGTTGTCAAATATTACATCCGAGATGTTGGGTTACCTTAGATTAGAATATATACCGTTATAGACGTGTATAATGTTCCCAACGAGAAGTAGGTACCGACAAGCCTGAAATGTTGTAAAATGTTACATCCGAGATGTTTGGTTGCGTTAGGTTAGGATATATAACGTTATAGATGTATATAATTTTCCCAGCGAGAAGTAGGTTCCGACTAGCCCGGAATGTTGTCAAATATTACATTCGAAATGTTTGATTGCCTTAGGTTAGGATATACAACGTTATAGACGTATATAATATTCCTACCGAAAAGTATGCTCCGACAAGCCAGGAATGTTGTAAAATGTTACATCCGAGATGTTATGTTGCCTTGCATTTGGATATATACCGTTATAGGCGTATATAATGCTCGCACCAAGAAGTAGGTTCCGACTCGCCCGGAATGTTGTCAAATGTTACATCCGAGATGTTTGGTTGCCTTAGGTCAGGATATATAACGTTATAGACGTATATAATGTTCCCACCGAGAAGTAGGATCCGACTAGCCCGGAATGTTGTCAAATATTACATCCGAGATGTTTGATTGCCTTAGGTTAGGATATACAATATTATAGACGTATATAATATTCCTACCGAAAAGTATGCTCCGACACGCCAGGAACGATGTAAAATGTTACATCCGAGATGTTATGTTGCCTTGCATCAGCATATATACCGTTATAGACGTATATAATGTTCCCACCGCGAAGTAGGGTCCGACACGCCTGGAATGTTGTCAAATATTACATCCGAGATGTTAGGTTGCCTAAGGTTAGGATATATAACGTTATAGACGTATATACTGTTCCCACCAAGAAGTAGTGTCAGACTAGCCAGGAATGTTGTCAAATATTACATCCGAGATGTTAGGTTGCCTTAGGTTAGGATATATAACGTTATACACGTATATACTGTTCCCACCAAGAAGTAGTGTCCGACTCGCCAGGAATGTTGTCAAATATTACATCCGAGATGTTAGGTTGCCTTAGGTTAGGATATATAACGTTATAGACGCATATACTCCTCCCACCGAGAAGTAGGGTCCGACACGCCTGGAATGTTGTCAAATATTACATCCGAGATGTTAGGTTGCGTTAGGTTAGGATATATAACGTTATAGACGTATATACTGTTCCCACCAAGAAGTAGGGTCCGACTCGCCAGGAATGTTGTCAAATATTACACCCGAGATGTTAGGTTCCATTAAATTAGACTATATACCGTTATAGACGTATATAATGTTCCCACCGAGAAGAAGGTTCCGACAAGCCAGGAATGTTGTAAAATGTTACATCCGAGATGCTTGATTGCTTTACGTTGGGATATACAACGTTATAGACGTATATATTGTTCCCACCGAGAAGTAGGTTCGGACAAGCCAGGAATGTTGTAAAATGTTACAACTGAGATGTTAGGTTTCCTTAGGTGAGGATATATAACGTTATAGACGTATATAATATTCCCACATAGAAGTATGCTCCGACACGCTAGGAATGTTGTCAAATGTTACATCCGAGATGTTTGGTTGCCTTAGGTCAGGATATATAACGTTATAGACGTATATAATGTTCCCACCGAGAAGTAGGATCCGACTAGCCCGGAATGTTGTCAAATATTACATCCGAGATGTTTGATTGCCTTAGGTTAGGATATACAATGTTATAGACGTATATAATATTCCTACCGAAAAGTATGCTCCGACACGCCAGGAATGATGTAAAATGTTACATCCGAGATGTTATGTTGCCTTGCATCAGCATATATACCGTTATAGACGTATATAATGTTCCCACCGAGAAGTAGGGTCCGACACGCCAGGAATGTTGTCCAATATTACATCCGATTTATCAGGTTGCGTTAGGTTAAAATATTTAACGTTATAGACGCATATAATGTTCCCACCGAGAAGTATTGTCCGACTCGCCAGGAATGTTGTCAAATATTACATCCGAGACGTTACGTTGCCTTACATAAGGATATATACCGTTATAGACGTATATAATCTTCCCACCGAGAAGTAGGGTCCGACTAGCCCGGAATGTTGTCAAATATTACATCCGAGATGTTTGATTGCCTTAGGTTAGGATATACAACGTTATAGACGTATATAATATTCCTACCGAAAAGTATGCTCCGACAAGCCAGGAATGTTGTAAAATGTTACATCCGAGATGTTATGTTGCCTTGCATTTGGATATATACCGTTATAGGCGTATATAATGTTCGCACCAAGAAGTAGGTTCCGACTCGCCCGGAATGTTGTCAAATGTTACATCCGAGATGTTTGGTTGCCTTAGGTCAGGATATATAACGTTATAGACGTATATAATGTTCCCACCGAGAAGTAGGATCCGACTAGCCCGGAATGTTGTCAAATATTACATCCGAGATGTTTGATTGCCTTAGGTTAGGATATACAACGTTATAGACGTATATAATATTCCTACCGAAAAGTATGCTCCGACACGCCAGGAATGATGTAAAATGTTACATCCGAGATGTTATGTTGCCTTGCATCAGCATATATACCGTTATAGACGTATATAATGTTCCCACCGAGAAGTAGGGTCCGACACGCCAGGAATGTTGTCAAATATTACATCCGATTTATCAGGTTGCGTTAGGTTAGAATATTTAACGTTATAGACGCATATAATGTTCCCACCGAGAAGTATTGTCCGACTCGCCAGGAATGTTGTCAAATATTACATCCGAGACGTTACGTTGCCTTACATAAGGATATATACCGTTATAGACGTATATAATGTTCCCACCGGGAAGTATTGTCCGACACGCCAGGAATATTGTCAAATATTACATCGGAGACGTTAGGTTGCCTTAGATTAGGATATATAACGTTATAGACGTATATAACCTTCCGACCGAGAAGTAGGGTCCGACTAGCCCGGAATGTTGTCAAATATTACATCCGAGATGTTTGATTGCCTTAGGTTAGGATATACAACGTTATAGACGTATATAATATTCCTACCGAAAAGTATGCTCCGACACGCCAGGAATGTTGAAAAATGTTACATCCGAGATGTTATGTTGCCTTGCATTAGGATATATACCGTTATAGACGTATATAATGTTTCCACCGTGAAGTATGCTCCGATACGCCAGTAATGTTGTAAAATATTACGTCCGAGATTATGGGTCGCCTTCGGTTAAGATATTTAACGTTATAGACGCATATAATGTTCCCACCGCGAAGTAGGGTCCGACACGCCTGGAATGTTGTCAAATATTACATCCGAGATGTTAGGTTGCCTAAGGTTAGGATATATAACGTTATAGACGTATATACTGTTCCCACCAAGAAGTAGTGTCATACTAGCCAGGAATGTTGTTAAATGTTACATCCGATATGTTATGTTGCCTTAGGTTAGGATATATAACGTTATAGACGTATATAATGTTCCCACCGAAAAGTAGGGACCGACTCGCCAGGAATGTTGTCAAATATTACATCCGAAATGTTAGGTTGCCTTAGGTTAGGATATGTAACGTTACAGACGTATATAATGTTCCCACCGAGAAGTAGGTTCCGACAAGCCAGGAATGTTGTCAAATGTTACATCCGAGATGTTAATTTTCCTTAGGTTAGGATATGTAATGTTAGAGATTTATATACTGTTCCCACCGAGACGTAGGGTCCGACACGCCAGGAATGTTGTCAAATATTACATTCGAGTTGTTAGGTTACCTTAGATTAGAATATATACCGTCATAGACGTATATAATATTCCCACCGGGAAGTATGCTCCGACACGCCGGGAATGCTGTTAAATATTACGACTGAGATGATAGGTTGCCTTAGGCTGGTATATACAACGTTATAGACGCATATAATGTTCCCACCGAGTAGTAGGGCCAGACACGCCTGGAATGTTGTCAAATATTACATCCGAGATGATAGGTTGCCTTAGGGTAGGATATACGACGTTATAGACGCATATAATGTTCCCACCAAGAAGTAGGTTCCGACACGCCAGGAATGTTGTCAAATACTACATCCGAGTTGTTAGGTTGCCTGAGGTTAGGATATATAACGTTATAGACGTATATATTGTTCCCACCTTGAAGTAGGTTCCGACACGCCAGGATTGTTGACAAATATTACGTCCGAGGTGTTAGGTTGCCTTAGGTTAGGATAAATAACGTTATAGACGTATATACTGTACCCACCGAGAAGTAGCGCCCGACACGCCTGAAATGTTGTCAAATATTACTTCCGAGATGTTAGGTTTCCTTAGATGAGGATATATAACGTTATAGACGTATATATTTTCCCCAACGCGAAGTAGGTTCCTACACGCCAGGAATGTTGTAAAATGTTACATCCGTGTTGTTAGGTTGCCTGAGGTTAGGATATATAACGATGTAGAGGCATATAATGTTACCACCGAGAAGGAGGGTCCGACACGCCTGATATGCTGTCAAATATTACATCCGAGTTGTTAGGTTGCCTTAGGTTAGGATATATAACGTTATAGACGTATATATTGTTCCCACCGAGAAGTAGGTTCCGACACGCCAGGAATGTTGTCAAATAATACATCCAAGTTGTTAGGTTTCCTTAGGTTAGGATATATAACGTTATAGACGTATATATTGTTCCCACCGAGAAGTAGGTTCCGACACGACAGGATTGTTGACAAATATTACGTCCGAAATGATTGGTTAACTTAGAAGAGTATATATAACGTTATAGACGTGTATAATATTCCCACCGATAAGTATGCTCCGACACGCAAGTAGTGTTGTCAAATATTACATCCGAGATGTTAGGTTGCCTTAGATTAGGATATATACCGTTATAGACGCATATAATAGTCCCACCGAAAAGTATGCTCCGACACGCCAGGAATGTTGTAGAATGTAACATACGTGTTGTTAGGTTGCATTAGCTTAGGATATATAACGTTATAGAGGCATGTAATGTTACCACCGAGAAGGAGGGTCCGACACGCCTGCTGTGTTGTCAAATATTACATCAGAGATGTTATGGTGCCTTAGATTAGGATATATACCGTTATAGACGTATATACTGTTCCCATCGAGAAGTAGGGTCCGACACGCCTGGAATGCTGTAAAATATTACGAGTTAGATGATAGGTTGCCTTAGGCTGGTATATACAACGTTATAGAAGCATATAATGTTCCCACCGAGAAGTAGGGCCAGCCAAGCCAGGTATGTTGTCAAATATTACATCCGAGATGATAGGTTGCCTTAGGTTAGGATATACAACGTTATAGACGCATATAATGTTCCCACCAAGAAGTACGTTCCTACACGCCAAGAATGTTGTCAAATATTACATCCGAGTTGTTAGGTTGCCTTAGGTTAGGATATATAACGTTATAGACGTATATATAGTTCCCACCGTGAAGTAGGTTCCGACACGCCAGGAATGTTGTAAAATATTACGTCTGAGATGATAGGTTGCCATAGATTAGGATATACAACGTTATAGACGCATATAATATTCCCCCCGAGAATTAGGGTCCGGCACGTCAGCAATGATGTCAAATATTACATCCGAGAAGTTACGTTGCCTTACATTAGGATATATACCGCTATAGACGCATATAATGTTCCCAACGAGAAGCATGCGCCGACACGCTAGGAATGTTGTAAAATATTACGTCTGAGATGATAGGTTAACTTAGGTTAGGATATATAACGTTATACACGTATGTAATGTTCCCGCCGAGAAGTATTGTCCGACTCGCTAGGAATGTTGTCAAATATTACATCCGAGATTTTAGGTTTCCTTAGATTAGGATATATACCGTCACAGACATACATAATATGCCCAACGAAAAGTATGCTCCGACACGCCAGGAATGTTGTAAAATGTTACATCCGAGATGTTACGTTGCCTTACATTAGGATATATAACGTTATAGACGTATATAATATTCCCGCAGAAAAGTATGCTCCGACACGCCAGGAATGTTGTCAAATATTACATTCAAAGTTGTTAGGTTGCCTTATGTTACGATATATAACGTTATAGACGTATGTACTGTTCCCACCTAGATGTAGGGTCCGACACGCCTGGAATGTTGTCAAACATTACATCCGAGATGATAGGTTGCCTTAGGTTAGGATATACGACGTTATAGACGCATATAATGTTCCCACAAAGAAGTAGGTTCCGACACGCCAGGAATGTTGTCAAATATTACATCCAAGTTGTTAGGTTGGATTATGTTACGATATATAACGTTATAGACGTATATATAGTTCCCTCCGAGAAGTACGTTCCGACACGCCAGGAATGTTGTCAAATATTACATCCGAGATGTTAGGTTGCCTTCGATTAGGATATATACCGTTATAGACGTATAAACTGTTCCCACCGAGAAGTAGGATCCGACACGCCTGGAATGTTGTAAAGTGTTACATCCGGGATGTTTCGTTGCCTAAGGTTAGGATATATAACGTTATAGACGTATATAATGTTCCCACCGAGAAGTAGGGTCCGAAACGCCAGGAATGTTGTAAAATATTACAACCGAGATGTTTGGTTGCCTTAGGTTAGGGTATACATCGTTATAGACGTATATAATGTTCCCACCGACAAGTAGGGTCCGACACGCCAGGAATGTTGTCAAATATTACATCCCAGTTGTTAGTGTTGCCTTAGGTTAGGATATATAACGTTATAGACGTATATAATGTTCCCACCGACAAGTGGGGTCCGACACGCCAGGAATGTTGTCAAATATTACATCCGATTTGGTAGGTTGCCTTAGGTTAGGATATATAACGTTATAGACGCATATAATTTTCCCACCGACAAGTGGGGTCCAACACGGCAGGAATGTTGTCAAATATTACATCCGAGTTGGTAGGTTGCCTTAGGTTAGGATATATAACGTTGTAGACTCATATAATGTTACCACCGAGAAGGAGGGTCCGACACGCCTGATATGTTGTCAAATATTACATCCGAGTTGTTAGGTTGCCTCAGGTTAGGATATAAAACGTTATAGACGTATATATTGTTCCCACCAAGAAGGAGGGACCGACACGCCAGCTGTGTTGTCCAATATTACATCAGAGATGTTATGGTGCCTTAGATTAGGATATATACCGTTATAGACGTATATACTGTTCCCATCGAGAAGTAGGGTCCGACTCGCCTGGAATGTTGTCAAACATTACATCAGAGATGTTAGGTTGCCTTAGGTTAGGATATAGAACGTTATAGACGTATATATTGTTCCCACCGAGAAGTAGGGTCCGACACGCCAGGAATGCTGTAAAATATTACCTCCGAGATGTTTGGTTGTCTTAGGTTACGATATATAACGTTATTGACGTATATAATGTTCCCACCGACAAGTGGGGTCCGACACGACAGGAATATTGTCAAATATTACATCCGAGTGGTTTGGTTGCCTTAGGTTAGAATATATAACGTTGTCGACTCATATAATGTTACCACCGAGAAGTAGGGACCGGCACGGCCGGAATGTTGTCAAATGTTACAGCGGAGAAGTTAGGCTGCCTTAAGTTACGGTATATAACGCTAGAAACGTATATACTGTTCCCACCCAGTTGTGCGGTCCGACACGCGTGGAATGTTGCCAAATATTACATCCGAGATGTTACGTTGCCTTACATTAGGATATATATCGTTACATACATATATAATGTTCCCATCGAGAAGAATGCGCCGACATGCCAGGAATGTTGTAAAATATTACGTCCGAGATGATAGGTTGCCTTAGGTTAGGACATACAACGTTATAGACGCATACAATGTTCCCACCGAGAAGTAGGGTCCGACCCGCCCGGAAACGCCAAATATTACATCCGAGATGTTTGGTTGCCTTAGGTTAGGATATATAACGTTATAGACGTATATAATGTTCCCACCGACAAGTGGGGTCCGACACGCCAGGAATGTTGTCAAATATTACATCCGATTTGGTAGGTTGCCTTAGGTTAGGATATATAACGTTATAGACGCATATAATTTTCCCACCGACAAGTGGGGTCCAACACGACAGGAATGTTGTCAAATATTACATCCGAGTTGGTAGGTTGCCTTAGGTTAGGATATATAACGTTGTAGACTCATATAATGTTACCACCGAGGAGTAGGGACCGGCACGCCTGGAATGTTGTCAAACGTTACAGCGGAGATGTTAGGCTGGCTTAAGTTACGGTATATAACGGTAGAAACGTATATACTGTTCCCACCGAGTTGTACGGTCCGACACGCCTGGAATGTTGTCAAATATTACATCCGAGATGTTAGGTTGCCTTACATTAGGATATATACCGTTACAGACATATATAATGTTCCCATCGAGAAGAATGCGCTAAAATGCCAGGAATGTTGTAAAATGTTACGTCTGAGACGATGAGTTAGCTTAGGTTGGGTTATATATCGTTCTAGACGTATATAATATTCCCACCGAGAATATGCTCCGACACGCCAGGAATGTTGTAAAATATTACCTCCGAGATGTTTTTTTGCCTTAGGGTAGGACATACAACGTTATAGACGCATACAATGTTCCCACCGAGAAGTAGGGTCCGACACGCCTGAAATGTTGTCAAATATTACATACGAGTTGTTAGGTTGCCTTAGGTTAGGATATATAACGTTGTAGACTCATATAATGTTACCACCGAGGAGTAGGGAACGGCACGCCTGGAATGTTGTCAAATGTTACAGCGGAGATGTTAGGCTGCCTTAAGTTACGATATATAACGCTAGAAATATATATACTGTTCCCACCGAGTTGTACGGTCCGACACGCCTGGAATGTTGTCAAATATTACATCAGAGATGTTAGGTTGCCTTACATTAGGATATATACCGTTTCAGACATATATAATGTTCCCATCGAGAAGAATGCGCTAAAATGCCAGGAATGTTGTAAAATATTACGTCTGAGACGATGGGTTAGCTTAGGTTGGGATATATAACGTTCTAGACGTATATAATATTCCCACCGAGAAGTATGCTCCGACACGCCAGGAATGCTGTAAAATATTACCTCCTAGATGTTTGGTTGCCTTAGGTTACGATATATAACGTTATTGACGTATATAATGTTCTCACCGACAAGTGGGGTCCGACACGACAGGAATATTGTCAAATATTACATCCGAGTGGTTTGGTTGCCTTAGGTTAGAATATATAACGTTGTCGACTCATATAATGTTACCACCGAGAAGTAGGGACCGGCACGCCCGGAATGTTGTCAAATGTTACAGCGGAGAAGTTAGGCTGCCTTAAGTTACGGTATATAACGCTAGAAACGTATATACTGTTCCCACCGAGAAGTAGGGTCCGACACGCCCGGAATGTTGTCAAATATTACATCCGAGTTGTTAGGTTGCCTTAGGTTAGGATATATAACGTTGTAGACTCATATAATGTTACCATCGAGGAGTAGGGAACGGCACGCCTGGAATGTTGTCAAATGTTACAGCGGAGAGATGTTAGGCTGCCTTAAGTTACGGTATATAACGGTAGAAACGTATATACTGTTCCCACCGAGTTGTACGGTACGACACGCCTGGAATGTTGTCAAATATTACATCCGAGATGTTAGGTTGCCTTACATTAGGATATATACCGTTTCAGACATATATAATGTTCCCATCGAGAAGAATGCGCTAAAATGCCAGGAATGTTGTAAAATATTACGTCTGAGACGATGGGTTAGCTTAGCTTGGGATATATAACGTTCTAGACGTATATAATATTCCCACCGAGAAGTATGCTCCGACACGCCAGGAATGTTGTAAAATATTACCTCCGAGATGTTTGGTTGCCTTAGGGTAGGACACACAACGTTATAGACGCATACAATGTTCCCACCGAGAAGTAGGGTCCGACACGCCTGAAATGTTGTCAAATATTACATACGAGTTGTTAGGGTGCCTTAGGTTAGGATATATAACGTTGTAGACTCGCATAATGTTACCACCGAGAGGTAGGGACCGGCACACCTGGAATGTTGTCAAATGTTACAGCGGAGATGTTAGGCTGCCTTAAGTTACGGTATATAACGCTAGAAACGTATATACTGTTCCCACCGAGTTGTGCGGTCCGACACGCGTGGAATGTTGCCAAATATTACATCCGAGATGTTACGTTGCCTTACATTAGGATATATATCGTTACATACATATATAATGTTCCCATCGAGAAGAATGCGCCGACATGCCAGGAATGTTGTAAAATATTACGTCTGAGCCGATGGGTTAACTTAGGTTGGGATATATAACGTTCTAGACGTATATAATATTCCCACCGAGAAGTATGCTACGACACGCCAGGAATGTTGTAAAATATTACGTCCGAGATGATAAGTTGCCTTAGGTTAGGACATACAACGTTATAGACGCATACAATGTTCCCACCGAGAAGTAGGGTCCGACCCGCCCGGAAACGCCAAATATTACATCCGAGATGTTTGGTTGCCTTAGGTTAGGATATATAACGTTATGGACGTATATAATGTTCCCACCGACAAGTGGGGTCCGACACGCCAGGAATGTTGTCAAATATTACATCCGATTTGGTAGGTTGCCTTAGGTTAGGATATATAACGTTATAGACGCATATAATTTTCCCACCGAGGAGTAGGGAACGGCACGCCTGGAATGTTGTCAAATGTTACAGCGGAGAAGTTAGGCTGCCTTAAGTTACGGTATATAACGCTAGAAACGTATATACTGTTCCCACCGAGAAGTAGGGTCCGACACGCCCGGAATGTTGTCAAATATTACATCCGAGTTGTTAGGTTGCCTTAGGTTAGGATATATAACGTTGTAGACTCATATAATGTTACCACCGAGGAGTAGGGAACGGCACGCCTGGAATGTTGTCAAATGTTACAGCGGAGAGATGTTAGGCTGCCTTAAGTTACGGTATATAACGGTAGAAACGTATATACTGTTCCCACCGAGTTGTACGGTACGACACGCCTGGAATGTTGTCAAATATTACATCCGAGATGGTAGGTTGCCTTACATTAGGATATATACCGTTTCAGACATATATAATGTTCCCATCGAGAAGAATGCGCTAAAATGCCAGGAATGTTGTAAAATATTACGTCTGAGACGATGGGTTAGCTTAGGTTGGGATATATAACGTTCTAGACGTATATAATATTCCCACCGAGAAGTATGCTCCGACAAGCCAGGAATGCTGTAAAATATTACCTCCGAGATGTTTGGTTGCCTTAGGTTACGATATATAACGTTATTGACGTATATAATGTTCCCACCGACAAGTGGGGTCCGACACGACAGGAATATTGTCAAATATTACATCCGAGTGGTTTGGTTGCCTTAGGTTAGAATATATAACGTTGTCGACTCATATAATGTTACCACCGAGAAGTAGGGACCGGCACGCCCGGAATGTTGTCAAATGTTACAGCGGAGAAGTTAGGCTGCCTTAAGTTACGGTATATAACGCTAGAAACGTATATACTGTTCCCACCGAGAAGTAGGGTCCGACACGCCCGGAATGTTGTCAAATATTACATCCGAGTTGTTAGGTTGCCTTAGGTTAGGATATATAACGTTGTAGACTCATATAATGTTACCACCGAGGAGTAGGGAACGGCACGCCTGGAATGTTGTCAAATGTTACAGCGGAGAGATGTTAGGCTGCCTTAAGTTACGGTATATAACGGTAGAAACGTATATACTGTTCCCACCGAGTTGTACGGTACGACACGCCTGGAATGTTGTCAAATATTACATCCGAGATGGTAGGTTGCCTTACATTAGGATATATACCGTTACAGACATATATAATGTTCCCATCGAGAAGAATGCGCTAAAATGCCAGGAATGTTGTAAAATGTTACGTCTGAGACGATGAGTTAGCTTAGGTTCGGTTATATATCGTTCTAGACGTATATAATATTCCCACCGAGAAGTATGCTCCGACACGCCAGGAATGTTGTAAAATATTACCTCCGAGATGTTTGGTTGCCTTAGGGTAGGGCACACAAGGTTATAGACGCATACAATGTTCCCACCGAGAAGTAGGGTCCGACACACCTGAAATGTTGTCAAATATTACATACGAGTTGTCAGGGTGCCTTAGGTTAGGATATATAACGTTGTAGACTCATATAATGTTACCACCGAGAGTTAGGGACCGGCACGCTTGGAATGTTGTCAAATGTTACAGCGGAGATGTTAGGCTGCCTTAAGTTACGGTATATAACGCTAGAAACGTATATACCTTTCCCACCGAGTTGTACGGTCCGACACGCCTGGAATGTTTTCAAATATTACATCCGAGATGGTAGGTTGCCTTACATTAGGATATATACCGTTTCAGACATATATAATGTTCCCATCGAGAAGAATGCGCTAAAATGCCAGGAATGTTGTAAAATATTACGTCTGGGACGATGGGTTAGCTTAGCTTGGGATATATAACGTTCTAGACGTATATAATATTCCCACCGAGAAATATGCTCCGACACGCCAGGAATGTTGTAAAATATTACCTCCGAGATGTTTGGTTGCCTTAGGGTAGGGCACACGAGGTTATAGACGCATACAATGTTCCCACCGAGAAGTAGGGTCCGACACACCTGAAATGTTGTCAAATATTACATACGAGTTGTTAGGGTGCCTTAGGTTAGGATATATAACGTTGTAGACTCATATAATGTTACCACCGAGAGTTAGGGACCGGCACGCTTGGAATGTTGTCAAATGTTACAGCGGAGATGATAGGCTGCGTTAAGTTACGGTATATAACGCTAGAAACGTATATACCTTTCCCACCGAGTTGTACGGTCCGACACGCCTGGAATGTTTTCAAATATTACATCCGAGATGGTAGGTTGCCTTACATTACGATATATACCGTTTCAGACGTATATAATGTTCCCATCGAGAAGAATGCGCTAAAATGCCAGGAATGTTGTAAAATATTACGTCTGAGACGATGGGTTAGCTTAGCTTGGGATATATAACGTTCTAGACGTATATAATATTCCCACCGAGAAGTATGCTCCGACACGCCAGGAATGTTGTAAAATATTACCTCCGAGATGTTTGGTTGCCTTAGGGTAGGGCACACAAGGTTATAGACGCATACAATGTTCCCACCGAGAAGTAGGGTCCGACACGCCTGAAATGTTGTCAAATATTACATACGAGTTGTTAGGGTGCCTTAGGTTAGGATATATAACGTTGTAGACTCGCATAATGTTACCACCGAGAGGTAGGGACCGGCACAACTGGAATGTTGTCAAATGTTACAGCGGAGATGTTAGGCTGCCTTAAGTTACGGTATATAACGCTAGAAACGTATATACTGTTCCCACCGAGTTGTGCGGTCCGACACGCGTGGAATGTTGCCAAATATTACATCCGAGATGTTACGTTGCCTTACATTAGGATATATATCGTTACATACATATATAATGTTCCCATCGAGAAGAATGCGCCGACATGCCAGGAATGTTGTAAAATATTACGTCTGAGCCGATGGGTTAACTTAGGTTGGGATATATAACGTTCTAGACGTACATAATATTCCCACCGAGAAGTATGCTACGACACGCCAGGAATGCTGTAAAATATTACCTCCGAGATGTTTGGTTGCCTTAGGTTACGATATATAACGTTATTGACGTATATAATGTTCCCACCGACAAGTGGGGTCCGACACGCCAGGAATGTTGTCAAATATTACATCCGATTTGGTAGGTTGCCTTAGGTTAGGATATATAACGTTATAGACGCATATAATTTTCCCACCGACAAGTGGGGTCCAACACGACAGGAATGTTGTCAAATATTACATCCGAGTTGGTAGGTTGCCTTAGGTTAGGATATATAACGTTGTCGACTCATATAATGTTACCACCGAGGAGTAGGGAACGGCACGCCTGGAATGTTGTCAAATGTTACAGCGGAGATGTTAGGCTGCCTTAAGTTACGGTATATAACGCTAGAAACATATATACTGTTCCCACCGAGTTGTACGGTCCGACACGCCTGGAATGTTGTCAAATATTACATCCGAGATGTTAGGTTGCCTTACATTAGGATATATACCGTTTCAGACATATATAATGTTCCCATCGAGAAGAATGCGCTAAAATGCCAGGAATGTTGTAAAATATTACGTCTGAGACGATGGGTTAGCTTAGGTTGGGATATATAACGTTCTAGACGTATATAATATTCCCACCGAGAAGTATGCTCCGACACGCCAGGAATGCTGTAAAATATTACCTCCGAGATGTTTGGTTGCCTTAGGTTACGATATATAACGTTATTGACGTATATAATGTTCCCACCGACAAGTGGGGTCCGACACGACAGGAATATTGTCAAATATTACATCCGAGTGGTTTGGTTGCCTTAGGTTAGAATATATAACGTTGTCGACTCATATAATGTTACCACCGAGAAGTAGGGACCGGCACGCCCGGAATGTTGTCAAATGTTACAGCGGAGAAGTTAGGCTGCCTTAAGTTACGGTATATAACGCTAGAAACGTATATACTGTTCCCACCGAGAAGTAGGGTCCGACACGCCCGGAATGTTGTCAAATATTACATCCGAGATGTTAGGTTGCCTTACATTAGGATATATAACGTTACAGACATATATAATGTTCCCATCGAGAAGAATGCGCTAAAATGCCAGGAATGTTGTAAAATGTTACGTCTGAGACGATGAGTTAGCTTAGGTTGGGATATATATCGTTCTAGACGTATATAATATTCCCACCGAGAAGTATGCTCCGACACGCCAGGAATGTTGTAAAATATTACCTCCGAGATGTTTGGTTGCCTTAGGGTAGGACATACAACGTTATAGACGCATACAATGTTCCCACCGAGAAGTAGGGTCCGACTAGCTCGGAATGTTGTCAAATATTACATACGAGAAGTTTGATTGCCTTAGGTTAGGATATACAACGTTATAGACGCATATAATGTTCCCACCGAGAAGTAGGGTCCAACTCGCCCGGAATGTTGTCAAATATTACATACGAGATGTTTGATTGCCTTAGGTTAGGATATACAACGCTACAGACGTATATAATGTTCCCACCGAGAAGTATGCTCCGACACGCCAGGAATGTTGTAAAATATTACGTCCGAGATGATGGGCTGCCTTAGGTTAGGATATTTAACGTTATAGACGCATATAATGTTCCCACCGAGAAGTAGCGTCCGACTCGCCAGGAATGTTGTCAAATATTACATCCGAGATGTTAGGTTGCATTAAATTAGAATATATACCGTTACAGACGTTTATAATGTTCCCACCGAGAAGTAGGTTCCGACAAGCCAGGAATGTTGTCAAATATTACATCCGAGTTATTAGGTTGCCTTAGGTTAGGATATATTACGCTGTAGACGTATATAATTTTCCCACCGAGACGTACGGTCCGACACGCCTGGAATGTTGTCAAATATTACATCCGAGATGTTAGGTTGCCGTAGGTTATGATATATAACGTTCTAGACGTATATACTGTTCCCACCAAGAAGTAGGGTACGACTCACGAGGAATGTTGTCAAATATTACGTCCGAGATGATGGGTTGCCTTAGGTTAGGATATTTAACGTTATAGACGCATATAATGTTCCCACCGAGAAGTAGCGTCCGACTCGCCAGGAATGTTGTCAAATATTACATCCGAAATGTTAGGTTGCCTTAGGTTAGGATATATTACGCTGTAGACGGATATAATTTTCCCACCGAGACGTAGGGTCCGACACGCCCGGAATGTTGTCAAATATTACATACGAGATGCTTGATTGCCTTAGATTAGGATATACAACGTTACAGACGTATATAATGTTCCCACCGAGAAGTATGCTCCGACACGCTAGGAATGTTGTAAAATATTACGTCCGAGATGATGGGTCGCCTTAGGTTAGGATATTTAACGTTATAGACGCATATAATGTTCCCACCGAGAAGTGGGGTCCGACACGCCTGGAATGTTGTCAAATATTACATCCGTGATGTAAGGTTGCCTCAGGTTAGGATATATAACGTTATAGACGCATATACTGTTCCCACCAAGATGTAGGGTCCGACACGCCAGGAATTTTGTCAAATATTATATCCGAGATATTATGTTGCATTAAACTAGAATATGTACCGTTATAGACGTATATAATTTTCCCACCGAGAAGTATTGTCCCACACGCCAGGAATGTTGTCAAATATTACATCCGAGATGTTAGGTTGCCTTAGGTTAGGATATATTACGCTGTAGACGTATATAATTTTCCCACCGAGACGTACGGTACGACACGCCTGGAATGTTGTCAAAAATTACATCCGAGATGTTAGGTTGCCGTAGGTTATGATATATAACGTTCTAGACGTATATACTGTTCCCACCAAGAATTAGGGTCCGACTCACCAGGAATGTTGTCAAATATTACGTCCGAGATGATGGGTTGCCTTAGGTTAGGATATTTAACGTTATAGACGCATATAATATACCCACCGAGAAGTAGGGTCCGACACGCCTGGAATGATGTCAAATATTACATCCGAGATGTTAGGTTGCCTTAATTTAGGATATATAACGTTATAGACGGATATACTGTTCCCACCAAGAAGAAGGGTCCGACACGCCTGGAATGTTGTCAAATATTACATCCGAGATGTTAGGTTGCCTTAGGTTAGGATATATAACGTTATAGACGTATATACTGTTCCCACCAAGAAGTAGGGTCCGACTCGCCAGGAATGTTGTCAAATATTAAATCCGAGATGTTGGGTTGCCTTAGATTAGAATATATACAGTTATAGACGTATATAATGTTCCCACCGAGAAGTATTGTCCGACTCGCCAGGAATGTTGTCAAATATTACATCCGAGATGTTAGGTTGCCTTAGGTTAGGATATGTAAAATTATAGACGTATATACTGTTCCCACCAAGAAGTAGGGTCCGAGTCGCCAGGAATGTTGTCAAATATTACATCCGAGATGTTAGGTTGCCTTAGGTTGGGATATATTACGCTGTAGACGTATGTAATGTTCCCACCGAGACGTAGGGTCCGACACGCCCGGAATGTTGTCAAATATTACATACGAGATGTTTGATTGCCTTAGGTTAGGATACACAACGTTATAGACATATATAATATTCCTACCGAAAAGTATGCTCCGACACGCCAGGAATGTAAAATGTTACATCCGAGATGTTATGTTGCCTTGCATTAGGACATATGCCGTTATAGACGTATATAATGTTCCCACCGAGTAGTATGCTCCGATACGCCAGTAGTGTTGTAAAATATTACGTCCGAGATGATGGGTTGCCTTAGGTTAGGATATTTAACGTTATAGACGCATATAATGTTCTCACTGAGAAGTAGGGTCCGACACGCCTGGAATGTTGTCAAATATTACATCCGAGATGTTAGGTTGCCTTTGGATAGGATATATAACGTTATAGACGTATATACTGTTCCCACCAAGAAGTAGGGTCCGACTCGCCAGGAATGTTGTCAAATGTTACATTCGAGATGTTAGGTTGCACTAAATTAGAATATATACCGTTATAGACGTATATAATGTTCTCACCGAGAAGTAGGTTCCGACACGCCAGTAATGTTGTAAAATATTATACACGAGATGTTTGATTGCCTTAGGTTAGGATATGCAACGTTATAGACGTATATAATATTCCTACAGAAAAGTACGCTCCGACAGGCCAAGAATGCTGTAAAATGTTACATCCGAGATGTTATGTTGCCTTGCATTAGGATATATACCGATATAGACGTATATAATGTTCCCACCGAGAACTATGCTCCGACACGCCAGTAATGTTGGAAAATATTACGTCCGAGATGATGGGTTGCCTTAGGTTAGGATATACAACGTTACAGACGTATATAATGTTCCCACCGAGAAGTATGCTCTGACACGCCAGTAATGTTGTAAAATATTACGTCCGAGATGATGGGTTGCCTTAGGTTAGGATATTTAACGTTATAGACGCATATAATGTTCCCACCGAGAAGTAGGTTCCGACTCGCCTGGAATTTTGTCAAACATTACATCCGAGATGTTAGGTTGCCTTAGGATAGGATATATAACGTTATAGACATATATACTGTACCCACCAAGAAGTAGCGTCCGACTCGCCAGGAATGTTGTCAAATATTACATCCGAGACGTTAGGTTACATTAAATTAGAATATGTACCGTTACAGACGTATATAATGTTCCCACCGAGAAGTAGGTTCCCACAAGCCCGGAATGTTGTCAAATATTACATACGAGATGTTTGATTGCCTTAGATTAGGATATATACCGTTATAGACATATATAATATTCCCACCGAAAAGTATGCTACGACTCGCCAGGAATGTTGTCAAATGTTACATTCGAGATGTTAGGTTCCATTAAATTAGAATATATACCGTTACAGACGTACATAATGTTCCCACCGAGAAGTAGTTTCCGACAAGCCAGGAATGCTGTCAAATATAACATCCGAGTTATTAGGTTGCCTTAGGTTAGGATATTTAACCTTATAGACGCATATAATGTTCCCACCGAGAAGTATTGTCCGACTCGCCAGGAATGTTGTCAAATATTACATCCGAGATGTTTGGTTGCCTTAGGTTAGGACACATAAAGTTATAGACGTATATAATGTTCCCACCGAGAAGTAGGTTCCGATAAGCTAGGAATGTTGTCAAATGTTATATCCGAGATGTTATGTTGCCTTGCATTAGGATATTTTAGGATTATGATTATATTAGGATATTTAACGTTATAGACGCATATAATATACCCACCGGGAAGTAGGTTCCGACACGCATGGAATGTTGTCAAATATTACATCCGAAATGTTAGGTTGCCTTAGATTAAGATATATACCGTTGTAGACATATATAATATTCCCACCGAAAAGTATGCTACGACTCGCCAGGAATGTTGTCAAATGTTACATTCGAGATGTTAGGTTGCACTAAATTAGAATATATACCGTTATAGACGTATATAATGTTCTCATCGAGAAGTAGGTTCCGACAAGCCCGGAATGTTGTCAAATATTACATCCAAGATGTTTGGTTGCCTTAGGTTAGGACACATAACGTTATAGACGTATATAATGTTCCCACCGAGAAGTAGGTTCCGATAAGCCAGGAATGTTGTCAAATGTTACATCCGAGATGTTTGGTTGCCTTAGATTAGGATTTATTACGTTGTAGATGTATATAATGTTCCCACCGAGACGTAGGGTCCGACACGCCAGGAATGTTGTCAAATATTACATCCGAAATGTTAGGTTGCCTTAGATTAGGTTATATACCGTTATAGACATATATAATATTCCCACCGAAAAGTATGTTACGACTCGCCAGGATTGGTGTCAAATGTTACATTCGAGATGTTAGGTTGCATTAAATTTGAATATATACCGTTACAGACGTACATAATGTTCCCACCGAGAAGTAGTTTCCGACAAGCCAGGAATGTTGTTAAATATTACATCCGAGTTATTAGGTTGCCTTAGGTTAGGATATTTAACGTTATAGACGCATATAATGTTCCCACCGAGAAGTATTGTCCGACTCGCCAGGAATGTTGTCAAATATTACATCCGAGATGTTAGGTTGCCT
Organism: Xylocopa violacea; assembly: GCA_963969225.1. Classification (NCBI taxonomy): domain Eukaryota; kingdom Metazoa; phylum Arthropoda; class Insecta; order Hymenoptera; family Apidae; genus Xylocopa; species Xylocopa violacea. The sequence continues at coordinate 1,952,852 of CAXAJV010000247.1, read as the reverse complement.
TAGGTTAGGATATATATTGTTATAGACGTATATACTGTTCCCACCAAGAAGTAGGGTCCGACTCACCAGGAATGTTGTCAAACATTACGTCCGAGATGTTAGGTTGCGTTAGGTTAGGACATATAACGTTATAGACGTATATAATGTTCCCACCGAGAAGTAGGATCCGACTCGCCCGGAATGTTGTCAAATATTAGATCCGAAATGTTGGTTTGCCTTAGATTAGAATATATACCGTTATAGACGTATATAATGTTCCCACCGAGAAGTAGGGTCCGACTCGCCCGGAATGTTGTCAAATATTAGATCCGAGATGTTGGGTTGCCTTAGATTAGGATATATAATGTTATAGACATTCATAATGTTCCCACCGAGAAGTAGGGTCCGAATAGCCTGGAATGTTGTCAAATATTACATACGAGATGTTTGATTGCCTTAGGTTGCGATATACAGCGTTACAGACATATATAATATTCCTACCGAAAAGTATGCCACGATTCGCCAGGAATGTTGTCAAATGTTACATTAGAGATGTTAGGTTGCATTAAATTAGAATATATACCGTTACAGACGTATATAATGTTCCCACCGAGAAGTAGTTTCCGACAAGCCAGGAATGTTGTAAAATGTTACATCCGAGATGTTTGGTTTCCTTAGATTAGGATATATACCGTTATAGACGTACATAATATTCCCACCGAGAAGTAGGTTCCTACAAGCCAGGAATGTTGTCGAATGTTACATCCGAGGTGTTAGGTTGCCTTACATTAGGATATATACCGTTATAGACGTATATATTATTCCCACCGCAAAGTATGCCCCGACACGCCAGGAATGTTGTAATATGTTACATCCGATATGTTATGTTGCCTTACATTAGGGTATATAATGATTCCACCGGGAAGTATTGTCCGACTCGCCAGGAATGTTGTCAAATATTACATCCGAGATGTTATGTTTCCTTAGGTGAGGATATATAACGTTATTGACGTATATATTGTTCCCACCGAGGTGTAGGTTCCGACACGCCAGGAATGTTGTAAAATGTTACTTCCGAGATGTTTGGTTGCCTTAGTTTGGGATATATAACGTTATAGTCGTTTATACTGTTCCCACCGAGAAGTAGGGTCCGACACGCCTGGAATGCTGTCAAATATTACGACTGAGATGATAGGTTGCCTTAGGCTGGTATATACAACGTTATAGACGCATATAATGTTCCCACCGAGAAGTAGGGCCAGACACGCCTGGAATGTTGTCAAATATTACATCCGAGATGATAGGTTGCCTTAGCTTAGGATATACAACGTTATAGACGCATATAATGTTCCCACCAAGAAATAGGTTCCGACATGCCAGGAATGTTGTCAAATATTACATCGGAGATGTTAGGTTGCCTTAGGTTAGGGTATATAACGCTAGAAACGTATATGCAGCTCCCACCGAGAAGTAGGTTCCGACACGCCAGGAATGTTGTCAATTGTTACATCCGAGATGATAGGTTCCCTTAGGTTAGTATATATAACGTTATAGACGTATATATTGTTCCCACCGAGAAGTGTGTTCCGACACGCCAGGAATGTTGTAAAATGTTACATCCGAGATGTTTGGTTGCCTTAGTTTGGGATATATAACGTTATGGACGTTTATACTGTTCCCACCGAGAAGTAGGTACCGACAAGCCAGGAATGTTCTAAAATGTTACATCCGAGATGTTAGGTTTCCTTAGGTGAGGATATATAACGTTATAGACGTATATATTGTTTCCACTCGAGAAGTAGGTTCCGACAAGCCAGGAATGTTGTAAAATGTTACATCCGAGATGTTTGGTATCCTTAGGTGAGGATATATAACGTTATAGACGTATATATTTTCCCCACCGCGAAGTGGGTTCCGACACGCCAGGAATGTTGTCAATTGTTACATCCGAGATGTTAGGTTCCCTTAGGTTAGGATATACAACGTTATAGACGTATATACTGTTCCCACCGACAAGTAGGTTCCGACACGCCAGGAATGTTGTCAAATATTACATTCGAGGTGTTAGGTTGCCTTAGGTTAGGATATATAACGTTATAGACGCATATAATGTTACCACCGAGACGTAGTGACCGCCACGCCTGGAATGTTGTCAAATATCACATCCGAGTTGTTAGGTTGCCTTATGTTAGGATATATAACGTTATAGACGTATATATTGATAGCACCGAGAAGTAGGTTCCGACACGCCAGGATTGTGCGACAAATATTACGTCCGAGATGATTGGTTAACTTAGAATAATATATATAACGTTATAGACGTATATAACATTCCCACCGAAAAATATGCTCCTACACGCCAGTAGTGTTATCAAATATTACATCCGAGATGTTAGGTTGCCTTAGATTAGGATATATACCGTTATAGACGCATATAATGTTCCCACCACGAAATAGGTTCCGACACGCCAGGAATGTTGTCAAATATTACATCCGAGATGTTAGGCTGCCTTAGGTTAGGATATATAACGTTATAGACGTATATACTGTTCCCACCGACAAGTAGGCTCCGACACGCCAGCAATGATGTCAAATATTACATCCTAGATGTTACGTTGCCTTACATTAGGATATACAACGTTATAGACCTATATAATGTTCCCACCGAGAAGTATGCGCCGACATGCCATGAATGTTGTAAAATATTACGTCTGAGGTATGTTAACTTAGGTTAGGATATATAACGTTATACACGTATATAATGTTCCCACCGGGAAGTTTTGTCCGACTCGCCAGGAATGTAGTCAAATATTAAATACGAGGTGTTAGGTTTCCTTAGATTAGGATATATACCGTTATAGACGTACATAATACTCCCACCGAGAAGTATGCTACGGCATGCCAGGAATGTTGTAAAATGTTACATCCGAGGTGTTATGGTGCCTTAGATTAGGATATATAACGTTATAGACGTATATATTGTTCCCACCCAGAAATAGGATCCGACACGCCAGGAATGTTGTCAAATATTACATCCGAGATGTTAGGTTTCCTTAGCTTAGGTTATATACCGTAATAGACGTATATATTATTCCCACCGTAAGGTATGCTCCGACACGCCAGGAATGTTGTAAAATGTTACATCCGATATGTCATGTTGCCTTACATTAGGATATATAACGTTATAGACGTATATAATGTTCCCACCGAGAAGTAGTGTTCGACAGGCCAGGAATGTAGCCAATATTACATCCGAGATGTTAGGTTGCCTTAGATTAGGATATAGACCGTTATAGACGCATATTATATTCCCACCGAAAAGTATGCTCCGACACGCCAGGAATGTTGTAAAATGTTACATCCGAGATGTTTGGTTGCCTTAGTTTGGGATATATAACGTTATAGACGTATATATTGTTCCCACCGAGATGTAGGTTCCGACACGCCAGGAATGTTGTAAAATGTTACATCCGATATGTTATGTTTCCTTAGGTGAGGATATATAACGTTATAGACGTATATACTGTTCCCACCGAGAAGTAGGTTCCGACAAGCCAGGAATGTTGTAAAATGTTACATCCGAGATGTTAGGTTTCCTTAGGTGAGGATATATAACGTAGTAGACGTATATATTGTTCCCACCGAGAAGTAGGGTCCGACAGGCCTGGAATGCTGTAAAATATTACATCCGAGATGTTAGGTTGCCTTAGATTAGGATATATACCGTTATAGCCGTATAAAATGTTCCCACCGAAAAGTGTGCTCCGACAGGCCAGGAATGTTGTAAAATGTTACATCCGAGATGTTTAGTTGCCTTAGGTTGGGATATATAACGTTATAGACATATATACTGTTCCCACCGAGAAGTAGGTTCCGACAAGCCAGGAATGTTGTCAATTATTACATCCGAGTTGTTTGGTTGCCTTAGATTAGGATATATACCACTATAGACGTATAAAATATTCCCACCTAAAAGTATGCTCCGACACGCCAGGAATGTTGACAAATGTTACATCCGAGATGTTAGGTTGCCTTAGGTTAGGATATATAACGTTATAGCCGCATATAATTTTCCCACCGATAAGTCGGGTCCGACACGCCAGGAATGTTGTCAAATATTACATCCGTGTTGTTAGGTTGCCTTAGCTTAGGATATATAACGTTATAGACGTATATATTGTTCCCACCGAGAAGTAGGTTTACAACGGTCCTGGCGGGTCGGCACGTACTCCTCGGTGGGAACGTTATATACGTCTACAACATAAGATAACCTAACCTAACCCATCTAGACGATCGCTGGTAATGTTTTACAGTATCCCGGCCGTGTCGGCCCAGACCTGTCCGTGGGAACATTATATACGTCTATAGCGTTATATATACTAGCCTACGGCAACCTCACCCCTCGAATGTAGTATTTTACTACATTCCTGGCGGGCCGGCCACTACTTCTCGGTGGGAACATTATATACGACTATAACGTAATATAACTTAACTTAACCCATCTAGCCCCTCGCTTGTAATATTTTACAGAATCCCGGTCCTGTCGGGCCGTACCTCTCCGTGGGAACATTACATACGTCTATAACGTTATATATCCTAACCTAACCCATCTAGCCACACGCTGGGAATGTTTTACAGAATTCCGGTCGTGTCGGCCCAGAACTGTCCGTGGGAACATTATATACGTCTATAGCGTTATATATCCTAACCTAAGGCAGCGTAACATCTCGGATGTAGTATTTTACAACACTCCAGGCGGGTCGGACCCTACCTCTCGGTGGGAACGTTATATACGTCTATAATGTAAGATACCCTAACGTAACACATCTAGCGCCTCGACGGCAATGTTTTACAGAATCCCGGTCCTGTCGGCCTGTACCTCTCCGCGGGAACATTATATACGTCTATAACGTTATATATCCTAACCTAAGGAAACCTGACACCTCGGATGTAGTGTTTTACAACACTCCAGGCGGGTCGGCCCCTACCTCTCGGTGCGTACATTATATACGTCTATAACGTAATATAGCCTAACCTAATCCATCTAGCCCCTCGCTGGTAATGTTTTACAGAATCCCGGTCTCGTCGACCCAGACCTATCCGTGGGAACATTATATACGTCTATAGCGTTATATATACTAACCTAAGGCAGCCTAACATCTCGGATGTAGTATGTTACAACACTCCTGGCGGGTCAGCCCCTACATCTCGGTGGGAACGTTATATACGTCTATAACGTAAGCTAACCTAACCTGACCCATCTAGCCCCTCGCTGGTAAAGTTTTACAGAATCCCGGTCGTGTCTGCCCAGACCTGTCCGTGGGAACATTATATACGTCTATAGCGTTATATATACTAACCTACGGCAGCCTAACATCTCGGATGTAGTATTTTACAACATACCTGGCGGGTCGGCCCCTACTTCTCGGTGGGAACGTTATATGCGTTTATAACGTAAGATAACCTAACCTAATACATCTAGACGATCGCTGGTAATGTTTTACCGTATCCCGGCCGTGTCGGCCCAGACCTGACCGTGGCAACATCATATACGTCTATAACGTCATATATCCTAACCTAAGGCAACCTAACATCTCGGATGTAGTATTTTACAACATTCCAGGCGGGTCGGCCCGTACTTCTCGGTAGGAACGTTATATACGTCTATAACGTAATCTAACCTAGCCTGACCCATCTAGCCCCTCGCTGGTAAAGTTTTACAGAATCCCGGTCGTGTCTGCCCAGACCTGTCCGTGGGAACATTATATACGTCTATAGCCTTATATATACTAACCTACGGCAGCCTAACATCTCGGATGTAGTATTTTCCAACATACCTGGCGGGTCGGCCCCTACTTCTCGGTGGGAACGTTATATGCGTTTATAACGTAAGATAACCTAACCTAACCCATCTAGCCGATCGCTTGTAATATTTTACAGAATCCCGGTCCTGTCGGGCCGTACCTCTCCGTGGGAACATTACATACGTCTATAACGTTATGTATCCTAACCTATGGCAACCTAACGCCTCGGATGCAGCATTTTACAACACTCCAGGCGGCTCGGAGCCTACATCTCGGTGGGAACATTATATACGTCTATAACGTAATATAACCTAACCTAACCCATCTAGCCCCTCGCTGGGAATGTTTTACAGAATTCCGGTCGTGTCGGCCCAGATCTGTCCGTGGGAACATTATATACGTCTATAGCGTTATATATACTAGACTAAGGTAGCCTAACATCTCGGATGTAGTATTTTACAACATTCCTGGCGGGTCGGCCCGTACTTCTCGGTGGGAACGTTATATACGTCTATAATGTAAGATACCCTAACGTAACACATCTAGCGCCTCGACGGTAATGTTTTACAGAATCCCGGTCCTGTCGGCCTGTACCTCTCCGCGGGAACATTATATACGTCTATAACGTTATATATCCTAACCTAAGGCAACCTCACTCCTCGGATGTAGTATTTTACGACATTCCTGGCGGGCCGGCCCCCACTTCACGGTGGGAACGTTATATACGCCTATAACGTAAGATAACCTAACCTAACCCACCTAGCACCTCGCTGGTAATGTTTTACCGAATCCAGGCCGTGTTGGACCGTACCTGTCCGTGGGAACATTATATACGTCTATAACGTTACATATCCTAACCTAAGGCAACATAACACCTCAGATGTAGTATTTTACAACACTCCTGGCGGCTCGGCACCTACTTCTCGGTGTGAACATTACATACGTCTATAACGTAATATAACCTAATCTAACCCATCTAGCCCCTCGCTGGTAAAGTTTTACAGAATCCCGGTCGCGTCGACGCAGACCTATCCGTGGGAACATTATATACGTCTATAGCGTTATATGTACTAACCTAAGGCAGCCTAACATCTCGGATGTAGTATTTTACAACATTCCGGGCGGGTCGGCCCCTACTTCTCGGTGGGAACGTTATATACGTCTATAACGTAAGATAACCTAACCTAACCCATCTAGCCGATCGCTTGTAATATTTTACAGAATCCCGGTCCTGTCGGGCCGTACCTCTCCGTGGGAACATTACATACGTCTATAACGTTATATATCCTAACCTATGGCAACCTAACACATCGGATGCAGCATTTTACAACACTCCAGGCGGGTCGGACCCTACCTCTCGGTGGGAACATTATATACGTCTATAACGTAATATAACCTAACCTAACCCATCTAGCCCCTCGCTTGTAATGTTTTACAGAATTCCGGTCGTGTCGGCCAAGATCTGTCCGTGGGAACATTATATACGTCTATAGCGTTATATATCCTAACCTAAGGCAGCCTAACATCTCGGATGTAGTATTTTACAACATTCCTGGCGGGTCGGCCCGTACTTCTCGGTGGGAACGTTATATACGTCTATAACTTAAGATAACCTAACCTAACCCATCTAGCGACTCGCTGGTAATGTTTTACAGAATCCCGGTCCTGTCGGCCCGTACATCTCAGTGGGAACATCATATACGTCTATAACGTTATATACCCTGACCTAACGCAACCTCACTCCTCGGATGTGGTATTTTGCAACATTCCTGGCGGGTCTGCCCGTACATCTCGGTGGGAACGTTATATACGTTTATAACGTAAGATAACCTAACCTAACCCATCTAGCCTCTCGCTGGTAATGTTTTACAGAATCCCTGTCCTGTCGGCGCGTACCTCTCCGTGGGAACATTACATACGTCTATAACGTTATATATCCTAACCTATGGCAACCTAACACATCGGATGCAGCATTTTACAACACTCCAGGCGGGTCGGACCCTACCTCTCGGTGGGAACATTATATACGTCTATAACGTAATATAACCTAACCTAACCCATCTAGCCCCTCGCTTGTAATGTTTTACAGAATTCCGGTCGTGTCTGCCCAGACCTGTCCGTGGGAACATTATATACGTCTATAGCCTTATATATACTAACCTACGGCAGCCTAACATCTCGGATGAAGTATTTTCCAACATACCTGGCGGGTCGGCCCCTACATCTCGGTGGGAACGTTATATGCGTTTATAACGTAAGATAACCTAACCTAACCCATCTAGCCGATCGCTTGTAATATTTTACAGAATCCCGGTCCTGTCGGGCCGTACCTCTCCGTGGGAACATTACCTACGTCTATAACGTTATGTATCCTAACCTATGGCAACCTAACGCCTCGGATGCAGCATTTTACAACACTCCAGGCGGCTCGGAGCCTACATCTCGGTGGGAACATTATATACGTCTATAACGTAATATAACCTAACCTAACCCATCTAGCCCCTCGCTGGGAATGTTTTACAGAATTCCGGTCGTGTCGGCCCATATCTGTCCGTGGGAACGTTATATACGTCTATAGCGTTATATATACTAGACCAAGGTAGCGTAACATCTGGGATGTAGTATTTTACAACATTCCTGGCGGGTCGGCCCGTACTTCTCTGTGGGAACGTTATATACGTCTATAATGTAAGATACCCTAACGTAACACATCTAGCGCCTCGACGGTAATGTTTTACAGAATCCCGGTCCTGTCGGCCTGTACCTCTCCGCGGGAACATTATATACGTCTATAACGTTATATATCCTAACCTAAGGAAACCTGACACCTCGGATGTAGTATTTTACAACACTGCAGGCGGGTCGGCTCCTACCTCTCGGTGCGTACATTATATACGTCTATAACGTAATATAGACTAACCTAATCCATCTAGCCCCTCGCTGGTAATGTTTTACAGAATCCCTGTCGTGTCGGCCCAGACCTGTCCGTGGGAACAGTACATACGTCTATATCGTTATATATACTAACCTAAGGCAGCCTAACATCTCGGATGTAGTATTTTACAATATTCCTGGTGGATCGGCCCGTACTTCACGGTAGGAACGTTATATACGTCTATAACGTAATCTAACCTAACCTGACCCATCTAGCCCCTCGCTGGTAAAGTTTTACAGAATCCCGGTCGCGTCGACGCAGACCTATCCGTGGGAACATTATATACGTCTATAGCGTTATATGTACTAACCTAAGGCAGCCTAACATCTCGGATGTAGTATTTTACAACATTCCTGGCGGGTCGGCCCCTACTTCTCGGTGGGAACGTTATATACGTCTATAACGTAAGATAACCTAACCTAACCCATCTAGCCGATCGCTTGTAATATTTTACAGAATCCCGGTCCTGTCGGGCCGTACCTCTCCGTGGGAACATTACATACGTCTATAACGTTATATATCCTAACCTATGGCAACCTAACACATCGGATGCAGCATTTTACAACACTCCAGGCGGGTCGGACCCTACCTCTCGGTGGGAACATTATATACGTCTATAACGTAATAAAACCTAACCCAACCCATCTAGCCCCTCGCTTGTAATGTTTTACAGAATTCCGGTCGTGTCGGCCCAGATCTGTCCGTGGGAACATTATATACGTCTATAGCGTTATATATCCTAACCTAAGGCAGCGTAACATCTCGGATGTAGTATTTTACAACATTCCTGGCGGGTCGGCCCGTACTTCTCGGTGGGAACGTTATATACGTCTATAACGTAAGATACCCTAACGTAACACATCTAGCGCCTCGACGGCAATGTTTTACAGAATCCCGGTCCTGTCGGCCTGTACCTCTCCGCGGGAACATTATATACGTCTATAACGTTATATATCCTAACCTAAGGCAACCTACCAAATCGGATGTAATATTTGACAACATTCCTGGCGTGTCGGACCCCACTTGTCGGTGGGAACATTATATACGTCAATAACGTAATCTAACCTAACCTGACCCATCTAGCCCCTCGCTGGTAATGTTTTACAGAATCCCGGTCCTGTCGGCCCGTACCTCTCCGTGGGAACATTATATACGTCTATAACGTTATATATCCTAACCTAAGGCAACCTAACACCTCGGATGTAGTATTTTACCACACTCCAGGCGGGTCGGCCCCTACCTCTCGGTGGGAACATTATATACGTCTATAACGTAAGATAACCTAACCTAACCCATCTAGACGATCGCTGGTAATGTTTTACAGTATCCCGGCCGTGTCGGCCCAGACCTGTCCGTGGGAACATTATATACGTCTATAGCGTTATATATACTAACCTAAGGTAGCCTAACATCTCGGATGTAGTATTTTACAACATTCCTGGTGGGTCGGCCCGTACTTCACGGTAGGAACGTTATATACGTCTATAACGTAATATAACCTTACCTAACCCGTTTAGCGCCTCGCTGGTAATGTTTTACAGCATCCCGGACCTGTCTGCACGTACCTCTCCGTGGGAACATTATATACGTTCATAACCTTATATATCCTGACCTAAGGCAACCTCACTCCCCGGATGTAGCATTTTACAACATTCCTGGGGGGCCTGCCCCTACTACTCCGTGGGAACATTATATATGTCTATAACGTAAGATAACCTAACCTAACCCATCTAGCCCGTCGCTGGGAATGTTTTACAGAATCCCGGCCGTGTCGGCCCGGACCTGTCCGTGGGAACATTATATACCTCTATAGCGTTATACATACTAACCTTAGGCAGCCTAACATCTCGAATGTAGTATTTTACAACACTCCTGGCGGGTCAGCCCCTACTTCTCGGTGGGAACGTTATATGCGTTTATAACGTAAGACAACCTAACCTAACCCATCTAGCCGATCGCTTGTAATATTTTACAGAATCCCGGTCCTGTCGGGCCGTACCTCTCCGTGGGAACATTACATACGTCTATAACGTTATATATCCTAACCTATGGCAACCTAACACATCGGATGCAGCATTTTACAACACTCCAGGCGGCTCGGAGCCTACATCTCGGTGGGAACATTATATACGTCTATAACGTAATATAACCTAACCTAACCCATCTAGCCCCTCGCTGGGAATGTTTTACAGAATTCCGGTCGTGTCGGCCCATATCTGTCCGTGGGAACGTTATATACGTCTATAGCGTTATATATACTAGACCAAGGTAGCGTAACATCTGGGATGTAGTATTTTACAACATTCCTGGCGGGTCGGCCCGTACTTCTCTGTGGGAACGTTATATACGTCTATAATGTAAGATACCCTAACGTAACACATCTAGCGCCTCGACGGTAATGTTTTACAGAATCCCGGTCCTGTCGGCCTGTACCTCTCCGCGGGAACATTATATACGTCTATAACGTTATATATCCTAACCTAAGGAAACCTGACACCTCGGATGTAGTATTTTACAACACTGCAGGCGGGTCGGCTCCTACCTCTCGGTGCGTACATTATATACGTCTATAACGTAATATAGACTAACCTAATCCATCTAGCCCCTCGCTGGTAATGTTTTACAGAATCCCGGTCGTGTCGGCCCAGACCTGTCCGTGGGAACATTGTATACGTCTATATCGTTATATATACTAACCTAAGGCAGCCTAACATCTCGGATGTAGTATTTTACAACATTCCTGGCGGGTCGGCCCATACTTCTCGGTGGGAACGTTATATACGTCTATAACGTAAGATAACCTAACCTAACCTATCTAGCACCTCGCTGGTAATGTTTTACCGAATCCAGGCCGTGTCAGACCGTACCTGTCCGTGGGAACATTATATACGTATATGACGTTATATATCCTAACCTATGTCAACCTCACTCCTCGGATGTAGTATTTTACAACATTCCTGGCGGGTCGACCCGCACTTCTCGGTGGGAACGTTATATACGTCTATAACGTAAGATAACCTAACCTAACCCATCTAGACGATCGCTGGTAATGTTTTACAGTATCCCGGCCGTGTCGGCCCAGACCTGTCCGTGGGAACATTATATACGTCTATAGCGTTATATATACTAACCTAAGGCAGCCTAACATCTCGGATGTAGTATTTTACAACATTCCTGGCGGGTCGGCCCGTACTTCTCGGTAGGAACGTTATATACGTCTATAACGTAATCTAACCTAACCTGACCCATCTAGCCCCTCGCTGGTAATGTTTATAGAATCCCGGTCCTGTCGGCCCGTACCTCTCCGTGGGATCATTATATACGTCTATAACGTTATATATCCTAACCTAAGGCAACCTAACACCTCGGATGTAGTATTTTACCACACTCCAGGCGGGTCGGCCCCTACCTCTCGGTGGGAACATTATATACGTCTATAACGTAAGATAACCTAACCTAACCCATCTAGACGATCGCTGGTAATGTTTTACAGCATCCCGGCCGTGTCGGCCCAGACCTGTCCGTGGGAACATTATATACGTCTATAGCGTTATATATACTAACCTAAGGTAGCCTAACATCTCGGATGTAGTATTTTACAACATTCCTGGCGGGTCGGCCCGTACTTCTCGGTAGGAACGTTATATACGTCTATAACGTAATCTAACCTAACCTGACCCATCTAGCCCCTCGCTGGTAAAGTTTTACAGAATCCCGGTCGTGTCTGCCCAGACCTGTCCGTGGGAACATTATATACGTCTATAGCGTTATATATACTAACCTACGGCAGCCTAACATCTCGGATGTAGTATTTTACAACATACCTGGCGGGTCGGCCCCTACTTCTCGGTGGGAACGTTATATGCGTTTATAACGTAAGATAACCTAACCTAACCCATCTAGCACACGCTGGTAATGTTTTACAGGATCCCGGCCGTGTCTGCCCAGACCTGTCCGTGGCAACATCATATACGTCTATAACGTCATATATCCTAACCTAAGGCAACCTAACATCTCGGATGTAGTATTTTACAACATTCCTGGCGGGTCGGCCCGTACTTCTCTGTGGGAACGTTATATACGTCTATAATGTAAGATACCCTAACGTAACACATCTAGCCCCTCGCTGGGAATGTTTTACAGAATCCCGGTCCTGTCGGCCCGTACATCTCCGTGGGAACATCATATACGTCTATAACGTTATATACCCTGACCTAAGGCAACCTCACTCCTCGGATGTGGTATTTTGCAACATTCCTGGCGGGTCTGCCCGTACATCTCGGTGGGAAAGTTATATACGTTTATAACGTAAGATAACCTAACCTAACCCATCTAGCCTCTCGCTGGTAATGTTTTACAGAATCCCTGTCCTGTCGGCCCGTACCTCTCCGTGGGAACATTATATACGTCTATAACGTTATATATCCTAACCTAAGGCAACCTAACACCTCAGATGTAGTATTTTACAACGCTCCTGGCGGCTCGGCACCTACTTCTCGGCGGGAACATTACATACGTCTTTAACGTAATATAACCTAATCTAACCCATCTAGCGCCTCGCTGGTAATGTTTTACAGAATAACGGTCCCGTTGGACCGTACCTCTCCGTGGGAACATTATATACGTCTATAACGTTATATATCCTAACCTAAGGCAACCTAACACCTCAGATGTAGTATTTTACAACGCTCCTGGCGGCTCGGCTCCTACTTCTCGGCGGGAACATTACATACGTCTTTAACGTAATATAACCTAATCTAACCCATCTAGCGCCTCGCTGATAATGTTTTACAGAATAACGGTCCTGTTGGACCGTACCTCTCCGTGGGAACATTATATACGTCTATAACGTTATATATCCTAACCTAAGGCACCTAACACCTCGGATGTAGTATTTCACAACACTCCAGGCGGGTCGGCCCCTACCTCTCGGTGCATACATTATATACCTCTATAACGTAATATAACCTAACCTAACCCATCTAGCCCCTCGCTCGGAATGTTTTACAGAATCCCGGTCGTGTCGGCCCAGACCTGTCCGTGGGAACATTATATACGTCTATATCGTTATATATACTAACCTAAGGCAGCCTAACATCTCGGATGTAGTATTTTACAACATTCCTGGCGGGTCGGCCCATACTTCTCGGTGGGAACGTTATATACGTCTATAACGTAAGATAACCTAACCTAACCTATCTAGCACCTCGCTGGTAATGTTTTACCGAATCCAGGCCGTGTCAGACCGTACCTGTCCGTGGGAACATTATATACGTCTATGACGTTATATATCCTAACCTATGGCAACCTCACTCCTCGGATGTAGTATTTTACAACATTCCTGGCGGGTCGACCCGCACTTCTCGGTGGGAACGTTATATACGTCTATAACGTAAGATAACCTAACCTAACCCATCTAGACGATCGCTGGTAATGTTTTACAGTATCCCGGCCGTGTCGGCCCAGACCTGTCCGTGGGAACATTATATACGTCTATAGCGTTATATATACTAACCTAAGGCAGCCTAACATCTCGGATGTAGTATTTTACAACATTCCTGGCGGGTCGGCCCGTACTTCTCGGTAGGAACGTTATATATGTCTATAACGTAATCTAACCTAACCTGACCCATCTAGCCCCTCGCTGGTAATGTTTATAGAATCCCGGTCCTGTCGGCCCGTACCTCTCCGTGGGATCATTATATACGTCTATAACGTTATATATCCTAACCTAAGGCAACCTAACACCTCGGATGTAGTATTTTACCACACTCCAGGCGGGTCGGCCCCTACCTCTCGGTGGGAACATTATATACGTCTATAACGTAAGATAACCTAACCTAACCCATCTAGACGATCGCTGGTAATGTTTTACAGCATCCCGGCCGTGTCGGCCCAGACCTGTCCGTGGGAACATTATATACGTCTATAGCGTTATATATACTAACCTAAGGTAGCCTAACATCTCGGATGTAGTATTTTACAACATTCCTGGCGGGTCGGCCCGTACTTCTCGGTAGGAACGTTATATACGTCTATAACGTAATCTAACCTAACCTGACCCATCTAGCCCCTCGCTGGTAAAGTTTTACAGAATCCCGGTCGTGTCTGCCCAGACCTGTCCGTGGGAACATTATATACGTCTATAGCGTTATATATACTAACCTACGGCAGCCTAACATCTCGGATGTAGTATTTTACAACATACCTGGCGGGTCGGCCCCTACTTCTCGGTGGGAACGTTATATGCGTTTATAACGTAAGATAACCTAACCTAACCCATCTAGCACACGCTGGTAATGTTTTACAGGATCCCGGCCGTGTCTGCCCAGACCTGTCCGTGGCAACATCATATACGTCTATAACGTCATATATCCTAACCTAAGGCAACCTAACATCTCGGATGTAGTATTTTACAACATTCCTGGCGGGTCGGCCCGTACTTCTCTGTGGGAACGTTATATACGTCTATAATGTAAGATACCCTAACGTAACACATCTAGCCCCTCGCTGGGAATGTTTTACAGAATCCCGGTCCTGTCGGCCCGTACATCTCCGTGGGAACATCATATACGTCTATAATGTTATATACCCTGACCTAAGGCAACCTCACTCCTCGGATGTGGTATTTTGCAACATTCCTGGCGGGTCTGCCCGTACATCTCGGTGGGAAAGTTATATACGTTTATAACGTAAGATAACCTAACCTAACCCATCTAGCCTCTCGCTGGTAATGTTTTACAGAATCCCTGTCCTGTCGGCCCGTACCTCTCCGTGGGAACATTATATACGTCTATAACGTTATATATCCTAACCTAAGGCAACCTAACACCTCAGATGTAGTATTTTACAACGCTCCTGGCGGCTCGGCACCTACTTCTCGGCGGGAACATTACATACGTCTTTAACGTAATATAACCTAATCTAACCCATCTAGCGCCTCGCTGGTAATGTTTTACAGAATAACGGTCCCGTTGGACCGTACCTCTCCGTGGGAACATTATATACGTCTATAACGTTATATATCCTAACCTAAGGCAACCTAACACCTCAGATGTAGTATTTTACAACGCTCCTGGCGGCTCGGCTCCTACTTCTCGGCGGGAACATTACATACGTCTTTAACGTAATATAACCTAATCTAACCCATCTAGCGCCTCGCTGATAATGTTTTACAGAATAACGGTCCTGTTGGACCGTACCTCTCCGTGGGAACATTATATACGTCTATAACGTTATATATCCTAACCTAAGGCACCTAACACCTCGGATGTAGTATTTCACAACACTCCAGGCGGGTCGGCCCCTACCTCTCGGTGCATACATTATATACCTCTATAACGTAATATAACCTAACCTAACCCATCTAGCCCCTCGCTCGGAATGTTTTACAGAATCCCGGTCGTGTCGGCCCAGACCTGTCCGTGGGAACATTATATACGTCTATATCGTTATATATACTAACCTAAGGCAGCCTAACATCTCGGATGTAGTATTTTACAACATTCCTGGCGGGTCGGCCCATACTTCTCGGTGGGAACGTTATATACGTCTATAACGTAAGATAACCTAACCTAACCTATCTAGCACCTCGCTGGTAATGTTTTACCGAATCCAGGCCGTGTCAGACCGTACCTGTCCGTGGGAACATTATATACGTCTATGACGTTATATATCCTAACCTATGGCAACCTCACTCCTCGGATGTAGTATTTTACAACATTCCTGGCGGGTCGACCCGCACTTCTCGGTGGGAACGTTATATACGTCTATAACGTAAGATAACCTAACCTAACCCATCTAGACGATCGCTGGTAATGTTTTACAGTATCCCGGCCGTGTCGGCCCAGACCTGTCCGTGGGAACATTATATACGTCTATAGCGTTATATATACTAACCTAAGGCAGCCTAACATCTCGGATGTAGTATTTTACAACATTCCTGGCGGGTCGGCCCGTACTTCTCGGTAGGAACGTTATATACGTCTATAACGTAAGATAACCTAACCTAACCCATCTAGCCGATCGCTTGTAATATTTTACAGAATCCCGGTCCTGTCGGGCCGTACCTCTCCGTGGGAACATTACATACGTCTATAACGTTATATATCCTAACCTATGGCAACCTAACACATCGGATGCAGCATTTTACAACACTCCAGGCGGGTCGGACCCTACCTCTCGGTGGGAACATTATATACGTCTATAACGTAATAAAACCTAACCCAACCCATCTAGCCCCTCGCTTGTAATGTTTTACAGAATTCCGGTCGTGTCGGCCCAGATCTGTCCGTGGGAACATTATATACGTCTATAGCGTTATATATCCTAACCTAAGGCAGCGTAACATCTCGGATGTAGTATTTTACAACATTCCTGGCGGGTCGGCCCGTACTTCTCGGTGGGAACGTTATATACGTCTATAACGTAAGATACCCTAACGTAACACATCTAGCGCCTCGACGGCAATGTTTTACAGAATCCCGGTCCTGTCGGCCTGTACCTCTCCGCGGGAACATTATATACGTCTATAACGTTATATATCCTAACCTATGGCAACCTCACTCCTCGGATGTAGTATCTTACAACATTCCTGGCGGGTCGACCCGCACTTCTCGGTGGGAACATTATATACGTCTATAACGTAATCTAACCTAACCTGACCCATCTAGCCCCTCGCTGGTAATGTTTTACAGAATCCCGGTCCTGTCGGCCCGTACCTCTCCGTGGGAACATTATATACGTCTATAACGTTATATATCCTAACCTAAGGCAACCTAACACCTCGGATGTAGTATTTTACCACACTCCAGGCGGGTCGGCCCCTACCTCTCGGTGGGAACATTATATACGTCTATAACGTAAGATAACCTAACCTAACCCATCTAGACGATCGCTGGTAATGTTTTACAGTATCCCGGCCGTGTCGGCCCAGACCTGTCCGTGGGAACATTATATACGTCTATAGCGTTATATATACTAACCTAAGGTAGCCTAACATCTCGGATGTAGTATTTTACAACATTCCTGGTGGGTCGGCCCGTACTTCACGGTAGGAACGTTATATACGTCTATAACGTAATATAACCTTACCTAACCCGTTTAGCGCCTCGCTGGTAATGTTTTACAGCATCCCGGACCTGTCGGCACGTACCTCTCCGTGGGAACATTATATACGTTCATAACCTTATATATCCTGACCTAAGGCAACCTCACTCCCCGGATGTAGCATTTTACAACATTCCTGGGGGGCCTGCCCCTACTACTCCGTGGGAACATTATATATGTCTATAACGTAAGATAACCTAACCTAACCCATCTAGCCCGTCGCTGGGAATGTTTTACAGAATCCCGGCCGTGTCGGCCCGGACCTGTCCGTGGGAACATTATATACCTCTATAGCGTTATACATACTAACCTTAGGCAGCCTAACATCTCGAATGTAGTATTTTACAACACTCCTGGCGGGTCAGCCCCTACTTCTCGGTGGGAACGTTATATGCGTTTATAACGTAAGACAACCTAACCTAACCCATCTAGCCGATCGCTTGTAATATTTTACAGAATCCCGGTCCTGTCGGGCCGTACCTCTCCGTGGGAACATTACATACGTCTATAACGTTATATATCCTAACCTATGGCAACCTAACACATCGGATGCAGCATTTTACAACACTCCAGGCGGGTCGGACCCTACCTCTCGGTGGGAACATTATATACGTCTATAACGTAATATAACCTAACCTAACCCATCTAGCCCCTCGCTTGTAATGTTTTACAGAATTCCGGTCGTGTCTGCCCAGACCTGTCCGTGGGAACATTATATACGTCTATAGCCTTATATATACTAACCTACGGCAGCCTAACATCTCGGATGAAGTATTTTCCAACATACCTGGCGGGTCGGCCCCTACATCTCGGTGGGAACGTTATATGCGTTTATAACGTAAGATAACCTAACCTAACCCATCTAGCCGATCGCTTGTAATATTTTACAGAATCCCGGTCCTGTCGGGCCGTACCTCTCCGTGGGAACATTACCTACGTCTATAACGTTATGTATCCTAACCTATGGCAACCTAACGCCTCGGATGCAGCATTTTACAACACGCCAGGCGGCTCGGAGCCTACATCTCGGTGGGAACATTATATACGTCTATAACGTAATATAACCTAACCTAACCCATCTAGCCCCTCGCTGGGAATGTTTTACAGAATTCCGGTCGTGTCGGCCCATATCTGTCCGTGGGAACGTTATATACGTCTATAGCGTTATATATACTAGACCAAGGTAGCGTAACATCTGGGATGTAGTATTTTACAACATTCCTGGCGGGTCGGCCCGTACTTCTCTGTGGGAACGTTATATACGTCTATAATGTAAGATACCCTAACGTAACACATCTAGCGCCTCGACGGTAATGTTTTACAGAATCCCGGTCCTGTCGGCCTGTACCTCTCCGCGGGAACATTATATACGTCTATAACGTTATATATCCTAACCTAAGGAAACCTGACACCTCGGATGTAGTATTTTACAACACTGCAGGCGGGTCGGCTCCTACCTCTCGGTGCGTACATTATATACGTCTATAACGTAATATAGACTAACCTAATCCATCTAGCCCCTCGCTGGTAATGTTTTACAGAATCCCTGTCGTGTCGGCCCAGACCTGTCCGTGGGAACAGTACATACGTCTATATCGTTATATATACTAACCTAAGGCAGCCTAACATCTCGGATGTAGTATTTTACAATATTCCTGGTGGATCGGCCCGTACTTCACGGTAGGAACGTTATATACGTCTATAACGTAATCTAACCTAACCTGACCCATCTAGCCCCTCGCTGGTAAAGTTTTACAGAATCCCGGTCGCGTCGACGCAGACCTATCCGTGGGAACATTATATACGTCTATAGCGTTATATGTACTAACCTAAGGCAGCCTAACATCTCGGATGTAGTATTTTACAACATTCCTGGCGGGTCGGCCCCTACTTCTCGGTGGGAACGTTATATACGTCTATAACGTAAGATAACCTAACCTAACCCATCTAGCCGATCGCTTGTAATCTTTTACAGAATCCCGGTCCTGTCGGGCCGTACCTCTCCGTGGGAACATTACATACGTCTATAACGTTATATATCCTAACCTATGGCAACCTAACACATCGGATGCAGCATTTTACAACACTCCAGGCGGGTCGGACCCTACCTCTCGGTGGGAACATTATATACGTCTATAACGTAATAAAACCTAACCCAACCCATCTAGCCCCTCGCTTGTAATGTTTTACAGAATTCCGGTCGTGTCGGCCCAGATCTGTCCGTGGGAACATTATATACGTCTATAGCGTTATATATCCTAACCTAAGGCAGCGTAACATCTCGGATGTAGTATTTTACAACATTCCTGGCGGGTCGGCCCGTACTTCTCGGTGGGAACGTTATATACGTCTATAACGTAAGATACCCTAACGTAACACATCTAGCGCCTCGACGGCAATGTTTTACAGAATCCCGGTCCTGTCGGCCTGTACCTCTCCGCGGGAACATTATATACGTCTATAACGTTATATATCCTAACCTATGGCAACCTCACTCCTCGGATGTAGTATCTTACAACATTCCTGGCGGGTCGACCCGCACTTCTCGGTGGGAACATTATATACGTCTATAACGTAATCTAACCTAACCTGACCCATCTAGCCCCTCGCTGGTAATGTTTTACAGAATCCCGGTCCTGTCGGCCCGTACCTCTCCGTGGGAACATTATATACGTCTATAACGTTATATATCCTAACCTAAGGCAACCTAACACCTCGGATGTAGTATTTTACCACACTCCAGGCGGGTCGGCCCCTACCTCTCGGTGGGAACATTATATACGTCTATAACGTAAGATAACCTAACCTAACCCATCTAGACGATCGCTGGTAATGTTTTACAGTATCCCGGCCGTGTCGGCCCAGACCTGTCCGTGGGAACATTATATACGTCTATAGCGTTATATACACTAACCTAAGGTAGCCTAACATCTCGGATGTAGTATTTTACAACATTCCTGGTGGGTCGGCCCGTACTTCACGGTAGGAACGTTATATACGTCTATAACGTAATATAACCTTACCTAACCCGTTTAGCGCCTCGCTGGTAATGTTTTACAGCATCCCGGACCTGTCGGCACGTACCTCTCCGTGGGAACATTATATACGTTCATAACCTTATATATCCTGACCTAAGGCAACCTCACTCCCCGGATGTAGCATTTTACAACATTCCTGGGGGGCCTGCCCCTACTACTCCGTGGGAACATTATATATGTCTATAACGTAAGATAACCTAACCTAACCCATCTAGCCCGTCGCTGGGAATGTTTTACAGAATCCCGGCCGTGTCGGCCCGGACCTGTCCGTGGGAACATTATATACCTCTATAGCGTTATACATACTAACCTTAGGCAGCCTAACATCTCGAATGTAGTATTTTACAACACTCCTGGCGGGTCAGCCCCTACTTCTCGGTGGGAACGTTATATGCGTTTATAACGTAAGACAACCTAACCTAACCCATCTAGCCGATCGCTTGTAATATTTTACAGAATCCCGGTCCTGTCGGGCCGTACCTCTCCGTGGGAACATTACATACGTCTATAACGTTATATATCCTAACCTATGGCAACCTAACACATCGGATGCAGCATTTTACAACACTCCAGGCGGGTCGGACCCTACCTCTCGGTGGGAACATTATATACGTCTATAACGTAATATAACCTAACCTAACCCATCTAGCCCCTCGCTTGTAATGTTTTACAGAATTCCGGTCGTGTCTGCCCAGACCTGTCCGTGGGAACATTATATACGTCTATAGCCTTATATATACTAACCTACGGCAGCCTAACATCTCGGATGAAGTATTTTCCAACATACCTGGCGGGTCGGCCCCTACATCTCGGTGGGAACGTTATATGCGTTTATAACGTAAGATAACCTAACCTAACCCATCTAGCCGATCGCTTGTAATATTTTACAGAATCCCGGTCCTGTCGGGCCGTACCTCTCCGTGGGAACATTACCTACGTCTATAACGTTATGTATCCTAACCTATGGCAACCTAACGCCTCGGATGCAGCATTTTACAACACTCCAGGCGGCTCGGAGCCTACATCTCGGTGGGAACATTATATACGTCTATAACGTAATATAACCTAACCTAACCCATCTAGCCCCTCGCTGGGAATGTTTTACAGAATTCCGGTCGTGTCGGCCCATATCTGTCCGTGGGAACGTTATATACGTCTATAGCGTTATATATACTAGACCAAGGTAGCGTAACATCTGGGATGTAGTATTTTACAACATTCCTGGCGGGTCGGCCCGTACTTCTCTGTGGGAACGTTATATACGTCTATAATGTAAGATACCCTAACGTAACACATCTAGCGCCTCGACGGTAATGTTTTACAGAATCCCGGTCCTGTCGGCCTGTACCTCTCCGCGGGAACATTATATACGTCTATAACGTTATATATCCTAACCTAAGGAAACCTGACACCTCGGATGTAGTATTTTACAACACTGCAGGCGGGTCGGCTCCTACCTCTCGGTGCGTACATTATATACGTCTATAACGTAATATAGACTAACCTAATCCATCTAGCCCCTCGCTGGTAATGTTTTACAGAATCCCGGTCGTGTCGGCCCAGACCTGTCCGTGGGAACATTATATACGTCTATATCGTTATATATACTAACCTAAGGCAGCCTAACATCTCGGATGTAGTATTTTACAACATTCCTGGCGGGTCGGCCCATACTTCTCGGTGGGAACGTTATATACGTCTATAACGTAAGATAACCTAACCTAACCTATCTAGCACCTCGCTGGTAATGTTTTACCGAATCCAGGCCGTGTCAGACCGTACCTGTCCGTGGGAACATTATATACGTATATGACGTTATATATCCTAACCTATGTCAACCTCACTCCTCGGATGTAGTATTTTACAACATTCCTGGCGGGTCGACCCGCACTTCTCGGTGGGAACGTTATATACGTCTATAACGTAAGATAACCTAACCTAACCCATCTAGACGATCGCTGGTAATGTTTTACAGTATCCCGGCCGTGTCGGCCCAGACCTGTCCGTGGGAACATTATATACGTCTATAGCGTTATATATACTAACCTAAGGCAGCCTAACATCTCGGATGTAGTATTTTACAACATTCCTGGCGGGTCGGCCCGTACTTCTCGGTAGGAACGTTATATACGTCTATAACGTAATCTAACCTAACCTGACCCATCTAGCCCCTCGCTGGTAATGTTTATAGAATCCCGGTCCTGTCGGCCCGTACCTCTCCGTGGGATCATTATATACGTCTATAACGTTATATATCCTAACCTAAGGCAACCTAACACCTCGGATGTAGTATTTTACCACACTCCAGGCGGGTCGGCCCCTACCTCTCGGTGGGAACATTATATACGTCTATAACGTAAGATAACCTAACCTAACCCATCTAGACGATCGCTGGTAATGTTTTACAGCATCCCGGCCGTGTCGGCCCAGACCTGTCCGTGGGAACATTATATACGTCTATAGCGTTATATATACTAACCTAAGGTAGCCTAACATCTCGGATGTAGTATTTTACAACATTCCTGGCGGGTCGGCCCGTACTTCTCGGTAGGAACGTTATATACGTCTATAACGTAATCTAACCTAACCTGACCCATCTAGCCCCTCGCTGGTAAAGTTTTACAGAATCCCGGTCGTGTCTGCCCAGACCTGTCCGTGGGAACATTATATACGTCTATAGCGTTATATATACTAACCTACGGCAGCCTAACATCTCGGATGTAGTATTTTACAACATACCTGGCGGGTCGGCCCCTACTTCTCGGTGGGAACGTTATATGCGTTTATAACGTAAGATAACCTAACCTAACCCATCTAGCACACGCTGGTAATGTTTTACAGGATCCCGGCCGTGTCTGCCCAGACCTGTCCGTGGCAACATCATATACGTCTATAACGTCATATATCCTAACCTAAGGCAACCTAACATCTCGGATGTAGTATTTTACAACATTCCTGGCGGGTCGGCCCGTACTTCTCTGTGGGAACGTTATATACGTCTATAATGTAAGATACCCTAACGTAACACATCTAGCCCCTCGCTGGGAATGTTTTACAGAATCCCGGTCCTGTCGGCCCGTACATCTCCGTGGGAACATCATATACGTCTATAACGTTATATACCCTGACCTAAGGCAACCTCACTCCTCGGATGTGGTATTTTGCAACATTCCTGGCGGGTCTGCCCGTACATCTCGGTGGGAAAGTTATATACGTTTATAACGTAAGATAACCTAACCTAACCCATCTAGCCTCTCGCTGGTAATGTTTTACAGAATCCCTGTCCTGTCGGCCCGTACCTCTCCGTGGGAACATTATATACGTCTATAACGTTATATATCCTAACCTAAGGCAACCTAACACCTCAGATGTAGTATTTTACAACGCTCCTGGCGGCTCGGCACCTACTTCTCGGCGGGAACATTACATACGTCTTTAACGTAATATAACCTAATCTAACCCATCTAGCGCCTCGCTGGTAATGTTTTACAGAATAACGGTCCCGTTGGACCGTACCTCTCCGTGGGAACATTATATACGTCTATAACGTTATATATCCTAACCTAAGGCAACCTAACACCTCAGATGTAGTATTTTACAACGCTCCTGGCGGCTCGGCACCTACTTCTCGGCGGGAACATTACATACGTCTTTAACGTAATATAACCTAATCTAACCCATCTAGCGCCTCGCTGATAATGTTTTACAGAATAACGGTCCTGTTGGACCGTAGCTCTCCGTGGGAACATTATATACGTCTATAACGTTATATATCCTAACCTAAGGCACCTAACACCTCGGATGTAGTATTTCACAACACTCCAGGCGGGTCGGCCCCTACCTCTCGGTGCATACATTATATACCTCTATAACGTAATATAACCTAACCTAACCCATCTAGCCCCTCGCTCGGAATGTTTTACAGAATCCCGGTCGTGTCGGCCCAGACCTGTCCGTGGGAACATTATATACGTCTATATCGTTATATATACTAACCTAAGGCAGCCTAACATCTCGGATGCAGTATTTTACAACATTCCTGGCGGGTCGGCCCATACTTCTCGGTGGGAACGTTATATACGTCTATAACGTAAGATAACCTAACCTAACCTATCTAGCACCTCGCTGGTAATGTTTTACCGAATCCAGGCCGTGTCAGACCGTACCTGTCCGTGGGAACATTATATACGTCTATGACGTTATATATCCTAACCTATGGCAACCTCACTCCTCGGATGTAGTATTTTACAACATTCCTGGCGGGTCGACCCGCACTTCTCGGTGGGAACGTTATATACGTCTATAACGTAAGATAACCTAACCTAACCCATCTAGACGATCGCTGGTAATGTTTTACAGTATCCCGGCCGTGTCGGCCCAGACCTGTCCGTGGGAACATTATATACGTCTATAGCGTTATATATACTAACCTAAGGCAGCCTAACATCTCGGATGTAGTATTTTACAATATTCCTGGTGGGTCGGCCCGTACTTCTCGGTAGGAACGTTATATACGTCTATAACGTAATCTAACCTAACCTGACCCATCTAGCCCCTCGCTGGTAATGTTTTACAGAATCCCGGTCCTGTCGGCCCGTACCTCTCCGTGGGAACATTATATACGTCTATAACGTTATATATCCTAACCTAAGGCACCTAACACCTCGGATGTAGTATTTTACCACACTCCAGGCGGGTCGGCCCCTACCTCTCGGTGGGAACATTATATACGTCTATAACGTAACATAACCTAACCTAACCCATCTAGACGATCGCTGGTAATGTTTAACAGTATCCCGGCCGTGTCGGCCCAGACCTGTCCGTGGGAACATTATATACGTCTATAGCGTTATATATACTAACCTAAGGTAGCCTAACATCTCGGATGTAGTATTTTACAACATTCCTGGCGGGTCGGCCCGTACTTCTCGGTAGGAACGTTATATACGTCTATAACGTAATCTAACCTAACCTGACCCATCTAGCCCCTCGCTGGTAAAGTTTTACAGAATCCCGGTCGTGTCTGCCCAGAGCTGTCCGTGGGAACATTATATACGTCTATAGCCTTATATATACTAACCTACGGCAGCCTAACATCTCGGATGTAGTATTTTCCAACATACCTGGCGGGTCGGCCCGTACTTCTCGGTAGGAACGTTATATACGTCTATAACGTAATCTAACCTAACCTGACCCATCTAGCCCCTCGCTGGTAAAGTTTTACAGAATCCCGGTCGTGTCTGCCCAGACCTGTCCGTGGGAACATTATATACGTCTATAGCGTTATATATACTAACCTACGGCAGCCTAACATCTCGGATGTAGTATTTTACAACGTACCTGGCGGGTCGGCCCCTACTTCTCGGTGGGAACGTTATATGCGTTTATAACGTAAGATAACCTAACCCAACCCATCTAGCACACGCTGGTAATGTTTTACAGAATCCCGGCCGTGTCTGCCCAGACCTGTCCGTGGGAACATTATATACGTCTATAGCGTTATATATACTAACCTACGGCAGCCTAACATCTCGGATGTAGTATTTTACAACATTCCTGGCGGGTCGGCCCCTACTTCTCGGTGTGAACATTACAAACGTCTATAACGTAATATAACCTAATCTAACCCATCTAGCCCCTCGCTGGTAATGTTTTACAGAATCCCGGTCGCGTCGACCCAGACCTATCCGTGGGAACATTATATACGTCTATAGCGTTATATATACTAACCTAAGGCAGCCTAACATCTCGGATGTAGTATTTTACAATATTCCTGGTGGGTCGGCCCGTACTTCACGGTAGGAACGTTATATACGTCTATAACGTAATCTAACCTAACCTGACCCATCTAGCCCCTCGCTGGTAATGTTTTACAGAATCCCGGTCCTGTCGGCCCGTACCTCTCCGTGGGAACATTATATACGTCTATAACGTTATATATCCTAACCTAAGGCACCTAACACCTCGGATGTAGTATTTTACCACACTCCAGGCGGGTCGGCCCCTACCTCTCGGTGGGAACATTATATACGTCTATAACGTAATCTAACCTAACCTGACCCATCTAGCCCCTCGCTGGTAAAGTTTTACAGAATCCCGGTCGTGTCTGCCCAGACCTGTCCGTGGGAACATTATATACGTCTATAGCGTTATATATACTAACCTACGGCAGCCTAACATCTCGGATGTAGTATTTTACAACGTACCTGGCGGGTCGGCCCCTACTTCTCGGTGGGAACGTTATATGCGTTTATAACGTAAGATAACCTAACCCAACCCATCTAGCACACGCTGGTAATGTTTTACAGAATCCCGGCCGTGTCTGCCCAGACCTGTCCGTGGGAACATTATATACGTCTATAGCGTTATATATACTAACCTACGGCAGCCTAACATCTCGGATGTAGTATTTTACAACATTCCTGGCGGGTCGGCCCCTACTTCTCGGTGTGAACATTACAAACGTCTATAACGTAATATAACCTAATCTAACCCATCTAGCCCCTCGCTGGTAATGTTTTACAGAATCCCGGTCGCGTCGACCCAGACCTATCCGTGGGAACATTATATACGTCTATAGCGTTATATATACTAACCTAAGGCAGCCTAACATCTCGGATGTAGTATTTTACAATATTCCTGGTGGGTCGGCCCGTACTTCACGGTAGGAACGTTATATACGTCTATAACGTAATCTAACCTAACCTGACCCATCTAGCCCCTCGCTGGTAATGTTTTACAGAATCCCGGTCCTGTCGGCCCGTACCTCTCCGTGGGAACATTATATACGTCTATAACGTTATATATCCTAACCTAAGGCACCTAACACCTCGGATGTAGTATTTTACCACACTCCAGGCGGGTCGGCCCCTACCTCTCGGTGGGAACATTATATACGTCTATAACGTAAGATAACCTAACCTAACCCATCTAGACGATCGCTGGTAATGTTTAACAGTATCCCGGCCGTGTCGGCCCAGACCTGTCCGTGGGAACATTATATACGTCTATAGCGTTATATATACTAACCTAAGGTAGCCTAACATCTCGGATGTAGTATTTTACAACATTCCTGGCGGGTCGGCCCGTACTTCTCGGTAGGAACGTTATATACGTCTATAACGTAATCTAACCTAACCTGACCCATCTAGCCCCTCGCTGGTAAAGTTTTACAGAATCCCGGTCGTGTCTGCCCAGAGCTGTCCGTGGGAACATTATATACGTCTATAGCCTTATATATACTAACCTACGGCAGCCTAACATCTCGGATGAAGTATTTTCCAACATACCTGGCGGGTCGGCCGCTCCTTCTCGGTGGGAACGTTATATGCGTTTATAACGTAAGATAACCTAACCTAACCCATCTAGCCGATCGCTTGTAATATTTTACAGAATCCCGGTCCTGTCGGGCCGTACCTCTCCGTGGGAACATTACATACGTCTATAACGTTATGTATCCTAACCTATGGCAACCTAACGCCTCGGATGCAGCATTTTACAACACTCCAGGCGGCTCGGAGCCTACATCTCGGTGGGAACATTATATACGTCTATAACGTAATATAACCTAACCTAACCCATCTAGCCCCTCGCTGGGAATATTTTACAGAATTCCGGTCGTGTCGGCCCAGATCTGTCCGTGGGAACATTATATACGTCTATAGCGTTATATATACTAGACCAAGGTTGCCTAACATCTCGGATGTAGTATTTTACAACATTCCTGGCGGGTCGGCCCGTACTTCTCTGTGGGAACGTTATATACGTCTATAATGTAAGATACCCTAACGTAACACATCTAGCGCCTCGACGGTAATGTTTTACAGAATCCCGGTCCTGTCGGCCTGTACCTCTCCGCGGGAACATTATATACGTCTATAACGTTATATATCCTAACCTAAGGAAACCTGACACCTCGGATGTAGTATTTTACGACACTCCTGGCGGGCCGGCCCCCACTTCACGGTGGGAACGTTATATACGTCTATAACGTAAGATAACCTAACCTAACCCACCTAGCACCTCGCTGGTAATGTTTTACCGAATCCAGGCCGTGTCGGACCGTACCTGTCCGCGGGAACATTATATACGTCTATAACGTTACATATCCTAACCTAAGGCAACATAACACCTCAGATGTAGTATTTTACAACACTCCTGGAGGCTCGGCACCTACTTCTCAGTGTGAACATTACATACGTCTATAACGTAATATAACCTAATCTAACCCATCTAGCCCCTCGCTGGTAATGTTTTACAGAATCCCGGTCGCGTCGACCCAGACGTATCCGTGGGAACATTATATACGTCTATAGCGTTATATATATTAACCTAAGGCAGCCTAACATCTCGGATGTAGTATTTTACAATATTCCTAGTGGGTCGGCCCGTACTTCACGGTAGGAACGTTATGTACTTCTATAACGTAATCTAACCTAACCTGACCCATCTAGCCCCTCGCTGGTAAAGTTTTACAGAATCCCGGTCGCGTCGACGCAGACCTATCCGTGGGAACATTATATACGTCTATAGCGTTATATGTACTAACCTAAGGCAGCCTAACATCTCGGATGTAGTATTTTACAACATTCATGGCGGTTCGGCCCATACTTCTCGGTGGGAACGTTATATACGTCTATAACGTAATCTAACCTAACCTGACCCATCTAGCCCCTCGCTGGTAAAGTTTTACAGAATCCCGGTTGTGTCTGCCCAGACCTGTCCGTGGGAACATTATATACGTCTATAGCGTTATATATACTAACCTACGGCAGCCTAACATCTCGGATGTAGTATTTTACAACATTCCTGGCGGTTCGGCCCGTACTTATCGGTGGGAACGTTATATACGTCTATAACGTAAGATAACCTAACCTAACCCATCTAGCCCATCGCTGGTAATGTTTTACAGAATCCCGGTCCTTTCGGCCCGTACCACTCTGTGGGAACATTATATACGTCTATAACGTTATATATCCTAACCTGAGGCAGCCTAACATCTCGGATGTAGTATTTTACAACATTCCTGGCGGGTCGGCCCGTCCTTATCGGTGGGAACGTTATATACGTTTATAACGTAAGATAACCTAACCTAACCCATCTAGACGATCGCTGGTAATGTTTAACAGTATCCCGGCCGTGTCGGCCCAGACCTGTCCGTGGGAACATTATATACGTCTATAGCGTTATATATACTAACCTAAGGTAGCCTAACATCTCGGATGTAGTATTTTACAACATTCCTGGCGGGTCGGCCCGTACTTCTCGGTAGGAACGTTATATACGTCTATAACGTAATCTAACCTAACCTGACCCATCTAGCCCCTCGCTGGTAAAGTTTTACAGAATCCCGGTCGTGTCTGCCCAGAGCTGTCCGTGGGAACATTATATACGTCTATAGCCTTATATATACTAACCTACGGCAGCCTAACATCTCGGATGTAGTATTTTCCAACATACCTGGCGGGTCGGCCCGTACTTCTCGGTAGGAACGTTATATACGTCTATAACGTAATCTAACCTAACCTGACCCATCTAGCCTCTCGCTGGTAAAGTTTTACAGAATCTCGGTCGTGTCTGCCCAGACCTGTCCGTGGGAACATTATATACGTCTATAGCGTTATATATACTAACCTACGGCAGCCTAACATCTCGGATGTAGTATTTTACAACATACCTGGCGGGTCGGCCCCTACTTCTCAGTGGGAACGTTATATGCGTTTATAACGTAAGATAACCTAACCTAACCCATCTAGACGATCGCTGGTAATGTTTTACAGTATCCCGGCCGTGTCGGCCCAGACCTGTCCGTGGCAACATCATATACGTCTATAACGTCATATATCCTAACCTAAGGCAACCTAACATCTCGGATGTAGTATTTTACAACATTCATGGCGGCTCGGCCCGTACTTCTCGGTAGGAACGTTATATACGTCTATAACGTAATCTAACCTAACCTGACCCATCTAGCCCCTCGCTGGTAAAGTTTTACAGAATCCCGGTCGTGTCTGCCCAGAGCTGTCCGTGGGAACATTATATACGTCTATAGCCTTATATATACTAACCTACGGCAGCCTAACATCTCGGATGTAGTATTTTCCAACATACCTGGCGGGTCGGCCCGTACTTCTCGGTAGGAACGTTATATACGTCTATAACGTAATCTAACCTAACCTGACCCATCTAGCCTCTCGCTGGTAAAGTTTTACAGAATCTCGGTCGTGTCTGCCCAGACCTGTCCGTGGGAACATTATATACGTCTATAGCGTTATATATACTAACCTACGGCAGCCTAACATCGCGGATGTAGTATTTTACAACATACCTGGCGGGTCGGCCCCTACTTCTCAGTGGGAACGTTATATGCGTTTATAACGTAAGATAACCTAACCTAACCCATCTAGACGATCGCTGGTAATGTTTTACAGTATCCCGGCCGTGTCGGCCCAGACCTGTCCGTGGCAACATCATATACGTCTATAACGTCATATATCCTAACCTAAGGCAACCTAACATCTCGGATGTAGTATTTTACAACATTCCTGGCGGCTCGGCCCGTACTTCTCGGTAGGAACGTTATATACGTCTATAACGTAATCTAACCTAACCTGACCCATCTAGCCCCTCGCTGGTAAAGTTTTACAGAATCCCGGTCGTGTCTGCCCAGACCTGTCCGTGGGAACATTATATACGTCTATAGCCTTATATATACTAACCTACGGCAGCCTAACATCTCGGATGAAGTATTTTCCAACATACCTGGCGGGTCGGCCCCTACTTCTCGGTGGGAACGTTATATGCGTTTATAACGTAAGATAACCTAACCTAACCCATCTAGCCGATCGCTTGTAATATTTTACAGAATCCCGGTCCTGTCGGGCCGTACCTCTCCGTGGGAACATTACATACGTCTATAACGTTATGTATCCTAACCTATGGCAACCTAACGCCTCGGATGCAGCATTTTACAACACTCCAGGCGGCTCGGAGCCTACATCTCGGTGGGAACATTATATACGTCTATAACGTAATATAACCTAACCTAACCCATCTAGCCCCTCGCTGGGAATGTTTTACAGAATTCCGGTCGTGTCGGCCCAGATCTGTCCGTGGGAACATTATATACGTCTATAGCGTTATATATACTAGACCAAGGTTGCCTAACATCTCGGATGTAGTATTTTACAACATTCCTGGCGGGTCGGCCCGTACTTCTCTGTGGGAACGTTATATACGTCTATAATGTAAGATACCCTAACGTAACACATCTAGCGCCTCGACGGTAATGTTTTACAGAATCCCGGTCCTGTCGGCCTGTACCTCTCCGCGGGAACATTATATACGTCTATAACGTTATATATCCTAACCTAAGGAAACCTGACACCTCGGATGTAGTATTTTACGACACTCCTGGCGGGCCGGCCCCCACTTCACGGTGGGAACGTTATATACGTCTATAACGTAAGATAACCTAACCTAACCCACCTAGCACCTCGCTGGTAATGTTTTACCGAATCCAGGCCGTGTCGGACCGTACCTGTCCGCGGGAACATTATATACGTCTATAACGTTACATATCCTAACCTAAGGCAACATAACACCTCAGATGTAGTATTTTACAACACTCCTGGAGGCTCGGCACCTACTTCTCAGTGTGAACATTACATACGTCTATAACGTAATATAACCTAATCTAACCCATCTAGCCCCTCGCTGGTAATGTTTTACAGAATCCCGGTCGCGTCGACCCAGACCTATCCGTGGGAACATTATATACGTCTATAGCGTTATATATATTAACCTAAGG
Organism: Xylocopa violacea; assembly: GCA_963969225.1. Lineage (NCBI taxonomy): Eukaryota > Metazoa > Arthropoda > Insecta > Hymenoptera > Apidae > Xylocopa > Xylocopa violacea. The sequence continues at coordinate 1,920,179 of CAXAJV010000247.1, read as the reverse complement.
CAGCCTAACATCTCGGATGTAGTATTTTACAATATTCCTAGTGGGTCGGCCCGTACTTCACGGTAGGAACGTTATGTACTTCTATAACGTAATCTAACCTAACCTGACCCATCTAGCCCCTCGCTGGTAAAGTTTTACAGAATCCCGGTCGCGTCGACGCAGACCTATCCGTGGGAACATTATATACGTCTATAGCGTTATATGTACTAACCTAAGGCAGCCTAACATCTCGGATGTAGTATTTTACAACATTCATGGCGGTTCGGCCCATACTTCTCGGTGGGAACGTTATATACGTCTATAACGTAATCTAACCTAACCTGACCCATCTAGCCCCTCGCTGGTAAAGTTTTACAGAATCCCGGTCGTGTCTGCCCAGACCTGTCCGTGGGAACATTATATACGTCTATAGCGTTATATATACTAACCTACGGCAGCCTAACATCTCGGATGTAGTATTTTACAACATTCCTGGCGGTTCGGCCCGTACTTATCGGTGGGAACGTTATATACGTCTATAACGTAAGATAACCTAACCTAACCCATCTAGCCCATCGCTGGTAATGTTTTACAGAATCCCGGTCCTTTCGGCCCGTACCACTCTGTGGGAACATTATATACGTCTATAACGTTATATATCCTAACCTGAGGCAGCCTAACATCTCGGATGTAGTATTTTACAACATTCCTGGCGGGTCGGCCCGTCCTTATCGGTGGGAACGTTATATACGTTTATAACGTAAGATAACCTAACCTAACCCATCTAGCACACGTTGGTAATGTTTTACAGAATCCCGGCCGTGTCGGCCCAGACCTGTCCGTGGGAACATTATATACGTCTATAGCGTTATATATACTAACCTAAGGTAGCCTAACATCTCCGATGTAGTATTTTACAACATTCCTGGCGGGTCGGCCCGTACTTCACGGTAGGAACGTTATATACGTCTATAACGTAATCTAACCTAACCTGACCCATCTAGCCCCTCGCTGGTAATGTTTTACAGAATCCCGGTCCTGTCGGCCCGTACCTCTCCGTGGGAACATTATATACGTCTATAACGTTATATATCCTAACCTAAGGCACCTAACACCTCGGATGTAGTATTTTACCACACTCCAGGCGGGTCGGCCCCTACCTCTCGGTGGGAACATTATATACGTCTATAACGTAAGATAACCTAACCTAACCCATCTAGACGATCGCTGGTAATGTTTAACAGTATCCCGGCCGTGTCGGCCCAGACCTGTCCGTGGGAACATTATATACGTCTATAGCGTTATATATACTAACCTAAGGTAGCCTAACATCTCGGATGTAGTATTTTACAACATTCCTGGCGGGTCGGCCCGTACTTCTCGGTAGGAACGTTATATACGTCTATAACGTAATCTAACCTAACCTGACCCATCTAGCCCCTCGCTGGTAAAGTTTTACAGAATCCCGGTCGTGTCTGCCCAGAGCTGTCCGTGGGAACATTATATACGTCTATAGCCTTATATATACTAACCTACGGCAGCCTAACATCTCGGATGTAGTATTTTCCAACATACCTGGCGGGTCGGCCCGTACTTCTCGGTAGGAACGTTTAATACGTCTATAACGTAATCTAACCTAACCTGACCCATCTAGCCTCTCGCTGGTAAAGTTTTACAGAATCTCGGTCGTGTCTGCCCAGACCTGTCCATGGGAACATTATATACGTCTATAGCGTTATATATACTAACCTACGGCAGCCTAACATCTCGGATGTAGTATTTTACAACATACCTGGCGGGTCGGCCCCTACTTCTCAGTGGGAACGTTATATGCGTTTATAACGTAAGATAACCTAACCTAACCCATCTAGACGATCGCTGGTAATGTTTTACAGTATCCCGGCCGTGTCGGCCCAGACCTGTCCGTGGCAACATCATATACGTCTATAACGTCATATATCCTAACCTAAGGCAACCTAACATCTCGGATGTAGTATTTTACAACATTCCTGGCGGCTCGGCCCGTACTTCTCGGTAGGAACGTTATATACGTCTATAACGTAATCTAACCTAACCTGACCCATCTAGCCCCTCGCTGGTAAAGTTTTACAGAATCCCGGTCGTGTCTGCCCAGACCTGTCCCTGGGAACATTATATACGTCTATAGCCTTATATATACTAACCTACGGCAGCCTAACATCTCGGATGAAGTATTTTCCAACATACCTGGCGGGTCGGCCCCTACTTCTCGGTGGGAACGTTATATGCGTTTATAACGTAAGATAACCTAACCTAACCCATCTAGCCGATCGCTTGTAATATTTTACAGAATCCCGGTCCTGTCGGGCCGTACCTCTCCGTGGGAACATTACATACGTCTATAACGTTATGTATCCTAACCTATGGCAACCTAACGCCTCGGATGCAGCATTTTACAACACTCCAGGCGGCTCGGAGCCTACATCTCGGTGGGAACATTATATACGTCTATAACGTAATATAACCTAACCTAACCCATCTAGCCCCTCGCTGGGAATGTTTTACAGAATTCCGGTCGTGTCGGCCCAGATCTGTCCGTGGGAACATTATATACGTCTATAGCGTTATATATACTAGACCAAGGTTGCCTAACATCTCGGATGTAGTATTTTACAACATTCCTGGCGGGTCGGCCCGTACTTCTCTGTGGGAACGTTATATACGTCTATAATGTAAGATACCCTAAGGTAACACATCTAGCGCCTCGACGGTAATGTTTTACAGAATCCCGGTCCTGTCGGCCTGTACCTCTCCGCGGGAACATTATATACGTCTATAACGTTATATATCCTAACCTAAGGAAACCTGACACCTCGGATGTAGTATTTTACGACACTCCTGGCGGGCCGGCCCCCACTTCACGGTGGGAACGTTATATACGTCTATAACGTAAGATAACCTAACCTAACCCACCTAGCACCTCGCTGGTAATGTTTTACCGAATCCAGGCCGTGTCGGACCGTACCTGTCCGCGGGAACATTATATACGTCTATAACGTTACATATCCTAACCTAAGGCAACATAACACCTCAGATGTAGTATTTTACAACACTCCTGGAGGCTCGGCACCTACTTCTCAGTGTGAACATTACATACGTCTATAACGTAATATAACCTAATCTAACCCATCTAGCCCCTCGCTGGTAATGTTTTACAGAATCCCGGTCGCGTCGACCCAGACCTATCCGTGGGAACATTATATACGTCTATAGCGTTATATATATTAACCTAAGGCAGCCTAACATCTCGGATGTAGTATTTTACAATATTCCTAGTGGGTCGGCCCGTACTTCACGGTAGGAACGTTATGTACTTCTATAACGTAATCTAACCTAACCTGACCCATCTAGCCCCTCGCTGGTAAAGTTTTACAGAATCCCGGTCGCGTCGACGCAGACCTATCCGTGGGAACATTATATACGTCTATAGCGTTATATGTACTAACCTAAGGCAGCCTAACATCTCGGATGTAGTATTTTACAACATTCATGGCGGTTCGGCCCATACTTCTCGGTGGGAACGTTATATACGTCTATAACGTAATCTAACCTAACCTGACCCATCTAGCCCCTCGCTGTTAAAGTTTTACAGAATCCCGGTCGTGTCTGCCCAGACCTGTCCGTGGGAACATTATATACGTCTATAGCGTTATATATACTAACCTACGGCAGCCTAACATCTCGGATGTAGTATTTTACAACATTCCTGGCGGTTCGGCCCGTACTTATCGGTGGGAACGTTATATACGTCTATAACGTAAGATAACCTAACCTAACCCATCTAGCCCATGGCTGGTAATGTTTTACAGAATCCCGGTCCTTTCGGCCCGTACCACTCTGTGGGAACATTATATACGTCTATAACGTTATATATCCTAACCTGAGGCAGCCTAACATCTCGGATGTAGTATTTTACAACATTCCTGGCGGGTCGGCCCGTCCTTATCGGTGGGAACGTTATATACGTTTATAACGTAAGATAACCTAACCTAACCCATCTAGCACACGTTGGTAATGTTTTACAGAATCCCGGCCGTGTCGGCCCAGACCTGTCCGTGGGAACATTATATACGTCTATAGCGTTATATATACTAACCTAAGGTAGCCTAACATCTCCGATGTAGTTTTTTACAACATTCCTGGCGGGTCGGCCCGTACTTCACGGTAGGAACGTTATATACGTCTATAACGTAATCTAACCTAACCTGACCCATCTAGCCCCTCGCTGGTAATGTTTTACAGAATCCCGGTCCTGTCGGCCCGTACCTCTCCGTGGGAACATTATATACGTCTATAACGTTATATATCCTAACCCAAGGCACCTAACACCTCGGATGTAGTATTTTACCACACTCCAGGCGGGTCGGCCCCTACCTCTCGGTGGGAACATTATATACGTCTATAACGTAAGATAACCTAACCTAACCCATCTAGACGATCGCTGGTAATGTTTAACAGTATCCCGGCCGTGTCGGCCCAGACCTGTCCGTGGGAACATTATATACGTCTATAGCGTTATATATACTAACCTAAGGTAGCCTAACATCTCGGATGTAGTATTTTACAACATTCCTGGCGGGTCGGCCCGTACTTCTCGGTAGGAACGTTATATACGTCTATAACGTAATCTAACCTAACCTGACCCATCTAGCCCCTCGCTGGTAAAGTTTTACAGAATCCCGGTCGTGTCTGCCCAGAGCTGTCCGTGGGAACATTATATACGTCTATAGCCTTATATATACTAACCTACGGCAGCCTAACATCTCGGATGTAGTATTTTCCAACATACCTGGCGGGTCGGCCCGTACTTCTCGGTAGGAACGTTATATACGTCTATAACGTAATCTAACCTAACCTGACCCATCTAGCCTCTCGCTGGTAAAGTTTTACAGAATCTCGGTCGTGTCTGCCCAGACCTGTCCGTGGGAACATTATATACGTCTATAGCGTTATATATACTAACCTACGGCAGCCTAACATCTCGGATGTAGTATTTTACAACATACCTGGCGGGTCGGCCCCTACTTCTCAGTGGGAACGTTATATGCGTTTATAACGTAAGATAACCTAACCTAACCCATCTAGACGATCGCTGGTAATGTTTTACAGTATCCCGGCCGTGTCGGCCCAGACCTGTCCGTGGCAACATCATATACGTCTATAACGTCATATATCCTAACCTAAGGCAACCTAACATCTCGGATGTAGTATTTTACAACATTCCTGGCGGCTCGGCCCGTACTTCTCGGTAGGAACGTTATATACGTCTATAACGTAATCTAACCTAACCTGACCCATCTAGCCCCTCGCTGGTAAAGTTTTACAGAATCCCGGTCGTGTCTGCCCAGAGCTGTCCGTGGGAACATTATATACGTCTATAGCCTTATATATACTAACCTACGGCAGCCTAACATCTCGGATGTAGTATTTTCCAACATACCTGGCGGGTCGGCCCGTACTTCTCGGTAGGAACGTTATATACGTCTATAACGTAATCTAACCTAACCTGACCCATCTAGCCTCTCGCTGGTAAAGTTTTACAGAATCTCGGTCGTGTCTGCCCAGACCTGTCCGTGGGAACATTATATACGTCTCTAGCGTTATATATACTAACCTACGGCAGCCTAACATCTCGGATGTAGTATTTTACAACATACCTGGCGGGTCGGCCCCTACTTCTCAGTGGGAACGTTATATGCGTTTATAACGTAAGATAACCTAACCTAACCCATCTAGACGATCGCTGGTAATGTTTTACAGTATCCCGGCCGTGTCGGCCCAGACCTGTCCGTGGCAACATCATATACGTCTATAACGTCATATATCCTAACCTAAGGCAACCTAACATCTCGGATGTAGTATTTTACAACATTCCTGGCGGCTCGGCCCGTACTTCTCGGTAGGAACGTTATATACGTCTATAACGTAATCTAACCTAACCTGACCCATCTAGCCCCTCGCTGGTAAAGTTTTACAGAATCCCGGTCGTGTCTGCCCAGACCTGTCCGTGGGAACATTATATACGTCTATAGCCTTATATATACTAACCTACGGCAGCCTAACATCTCGGATGAAGTATTTTCCAACATACCTGGCGGGTCGGCCCCTACTTCTCGGTGGGAACGTTATATGCGTTTATAACGTAAGATAACCTAACCTAACCCATCTAGCCGATCGCTTGTAATATTTTACAGAATCCCGGTCCTGTCGGGCCGTACCTCTCCGTGGGAACATTACATACGTCTATAACGTTATGTATCCTAACCTATGGCAACCTAACGCCTCGGATGCAGCATTTTACAACACTCCAGGCGGCTCGGAGCCTACATCTCGGTGGGAACATTATATACGTCTATAACGTAATATAACCTAACCTAACCCATCTAGCCCCTCGCTGGGAATGTTTTACAGAATTCCGGTCGTGTCGGCCCAGATCTGTCCGTGGGAACATTATATACGTCTATAGCGTTATATATACTAGACCAAGGTTGCCTAACATCTCGGATGTAGTATTTTACAACATTCCTGGCGGGTCGGCCCGTACTTCTCTGTGGGAACGTTATATACGTCTATAATGTAAGATACCCTAACGTAACACATCTAGCGCCTCGACGGTAATGTTTTACAGAATCCCGGTCCTGTCGGCCTGTACCTCTCCGCGGGAACATTATATACGTCTATAACGTTATATATCCTAACCTAAGGAAACCTGACACCTCGGATGTAGTATTTTACGACACTCCTGGCGGGCCGGCCCCCACTTCACGGTGGGAATGTTATATACGTCTATAACGTAAGATAACCTAACCTAACCCACCTAGCACCTCGCTGGTAATGTTTTACCGAATCCAGGCCGTGTCGGACCGTACCTGTCCGCGGGAACATTATATACGTCTATAACGTTACATATCCTAACCTAAGGCAACATAACACCTCAGATGTAGTATTTTACAACACTCCTGGAGGCTCGGCACCTACTTCTCAGTGTGAACATTACATACGTCTATAACGTATTATAACCTAATCTAACCCATCTAGCCCCTCGCTGGTAATGTTTTACAGAATCCCGGTCGCGTCGACCCAGACCTATCCGTGGGAACATTATATACGTCTATAGCGTTATATATATTAACCTAAGGCAGCCTAACATCTCGGATGTAGTATTTTACAATATTCCTAGTGGGTCGGCCCGTACTTCACGGTAGGAACGTTATGTACTTCTATAACGTAATCTAACCTAACCTGACCCATCTAGCCCCTCGCTGGTAAAGTTTTACAGAATCCCGGTCGCGTCGACGCAGACCTATCCGTGGGAACATTATATACGTCTATAGCGTTATATGTACTAACCTAAGGCAGCCTAACATCTCGGATGTAGTATTTTACAACATTCATGGCGGTTCGGCCCATACTTCTCGGTGGGAACGTTATATACGTCTATAACGTAATCTAACCTAACCTGACCCATCTAGCCCCTCGCTGGTAAAGTTTTACAGAATCCCGGTCGTGTCTGCCCAGACCTGTCCGTGGGAACATTATATACGTCTATAGCGTTATATATACTAACCTACGGCAGCCTAACATCTCGGATGTAGTATTTTACAACATTCCTGGCGGTTCGGCCCGTACTTATCGGTGGGAACGTTATATACGTCTATAACTTAAGATAACCTAACCTAACCCATCTAGCCCATCGCTGGTAATGTTTTACAGAATCCCGGTCCTTTCGGCCCGTACCACTCTGTGGGAACATTATATACGTCTATAACGTTATATATCCTAACCTGAGGCAGCCTAACATCTCGGATGTAGTATTTTACAACATTCCTGGCGGGTCGGCCCGTCCTTATCGGTGGGAACGTTATATACGTTTATAACGTAAGATAACCTAACCTAACCCATCTAGCACACGTTGGTAATGTTTTACAGAATCCCGGCCGTGTCGGCCCAGACCTGTCCGTGGGAACATTATATACGTCTATAGCGTTATATATACTAACCTAAGGTAGCCTAACATCTCCGATGTAGTATTTTACAACATTCCTGGCGGGTCGGCCCGTACTTCACGGTAGGAACGTTATATACGTCTATAACGTAATCTAACCTAACCTGACCCATCTAGCCCCTCGCTGGTAATGTTTTACAGAATCCCGGTCCTGTCGGCCCGTACCTCTCCGTGGGAACATTATATACGTCTATAACGTTATATATCCTAACCTAAGGCACCTAACACCTCGGATGTAGTATTTTACCACACTCCAGGCGGGTCGGCCCCTACCTCTCGGTGGGAACATTATATACGTCTATAACGTAAGATAACCTAACCTAACCCATCTAGACGATCGCTGGTAATGTTTAACAGTATCCCGGCCGTGTCGGCCCAGACCTGTCCGTGGGAACATTATATACGTCTATAGCGTTATATATACTAACCTAAGGTAGCCTAACATCTCGGATGTAGTATTTTACAACATTCCTGGCGGGTCGGCCCGTACTTCTCGGTAGGAACGTTATATACGTCTATAACGTAATCTAACCTAACCTGACCCATCTAGCCCCTCGCTGGTAAAGTTTTACAGAATCCCGGTCGTGTCTGCCCAGAGCTGTCCGTGGGAACATTATATACGTCTATAGCCTTATATATACTAACCTACGGCAGCCTAACATCTCGGATGTAGTATTTTCCAACATACCTGGCGGGTCGGCCCGTACTTCTCGGTAGGAACGTTTAATACGTCTATAACGTAATCTAACCTAACCTGACCCATCTAGCCTCTCGCTGGTAAAGTTTTACAGAATCTCGGTCGTGTCTGCCCAGACCTGTCCGTGGGAACATTATATACGTCTATAGCGTTATATATACTAACCTACGGCAGCCTAACATCTCGGATGTAGTATTTTACAACATACCTGGCGGGTCGGCCCCTACTTCTCAGTGGGAACGTTATATGCGTTTATAACGTAAGATAACCTAACCTAACCCATCTAGACGATCGCTGGTAATGTTTTACAGTATCCCGGCCGTGTCGGCCCAGACCTGTCCGTGGCAACATCATATACGTCTATAACGTCATATATCCTAACCTAAGGCAACCTAACATCTCGGATGTAGTATTTTACAACATTCCTGGCGGCTCGGCCCGTACTTCTCGGTAGGAACGTTATATACGTCTATAACGTAATCTAACCTAACCTGACCCATCTAGCCCCTCGCTGGTAAAGTTTTACAGAATCCCGGTCGTGTCTGCCCAGACCTGTCCCTGGGAACATTATATACGTCTATAGCCTTATATATACTAACCTACGGCAGCCTAACATCTCGGATGAAGTATTTTCCAACATACCTGGCGGGTCGGCCCCTACTTCTCGGTGGGAACGTTATATGCGTTTATAACGTAAGATAACCTAACCTAACCCATCTAGCCGATCGCTTGTAATATTTTACAGAATCCCGGTCCTGTCGGGCCGTACCTCTCCGTGGGAACATTACATACGTCTATAACGTTATGTATCCTAACCTATGGCAACCTAACGCCTCGGATGCAGCATTTTACAACACTCCAGGCGGCTCGGAGCCTACATCTCGGTGGGAACATTATATACGTCTATAACGTAATATAACCTAACCTAACCCATCTAGCCCCTCGCTGGGAATGTTTTACAGAATTCCGGTCGTGTCGGCCCAGATCTGTCCGTGGGAACATTATATACGTCTATAGCGTTATATATACTAGACCAAGGTTGCCTAACATCTCGGATGTAGTATTTTACAACATTCCTGGCGGGTCGGCCCGTACTTCTCTGTGGGAACGTTATATACGTCTATAATGTAAGATACCCTAAGGTAACACATCTAGCGCCTCGACGGTAATGTTTTACAGAATCCCGGTCCTGTCGGCCTGTACCTCTCCGCGGGAACATTATATACGTCTATAACGTTATATATCCTAACCTAAGGAAACCTGACACCTCGGATGTAGTATTTTACGACACTCCTGGCGGGCCGGCCCCCACTTCACGGTGGGAACGTTATATACGTCTATAACGTAAGATAACCTAACCTAACCCACCTAGCACCTCGCTGGTAATGTTTTACCGAATCCAGGCCGTGTCGGACCGTACCTGTCCGCGGGAACATTATATACGTCTATAACGTTACATATCCTAACCTAAGGCAACATAACACCTCAGATGTAGTATTTTACAACACTCCTGGAGGCTCGGCACCTACTTCTCAGTGTGAACATTACATACGTCTATAACGTAATATAACCTAATCTAACCCATCTAGCCCCTCGCTGGTAATGTTTTACAGAATCCCGGTCGCGTCGACCCAGACCTATCCGTGGGAACATTATATACGTCTATAGCGTTATATATATTAACCTAAGGCAGCCTAACATCTCGGATGTAGTATTTTACAATATTCCTAGTGGGTCGGCCCGTACTTCACGGTAGGAACGTTATGTACTTCTATAACGTAATCTAACCTAACCTGACCCATCTAGCCCCTCGCTGGTAAAGTTTTACAGAATCCCGGTCGCGTCGACGCAGACCTATCCGTGGGAACATTATATACGTCTATAGCGTTATATGTACTAACCTAAGGCAGCCTAACATCTCGGATGTAGTATTTTACAACATTCATGGCGGTTCGGCCCATACTTCTCGGTGGGAACGTTATATACGTCTATAACGTAATCTAACCTAACCTGACCCATCTAGCCCCTCGCTGTTAAAGTTTTACAGAATCCCGGTCGTGTCTGCCCAGACCTGTCCGTGGGAACATTATATACGTCTATAGCGTTATATATACTAACCTACGGCAGCCTAACATCTCGGATGTAGTATTTTACAACATTCCTGGCGGTTCGGCCCGTACTTATCGGTGGGAACGTTATATACGTCTATAACGTAAGATAACCTAACCTAACCCATCTAGCCCATCGCTGGTAATGTTTTACAGAATCCCGGTCCTTTCGGCCCGTACCACTCTGTGGGAACATTATATACATCTATAACGTTATATATCCTAACCTGAGGCAGCCTAACATCTCGGATGTAGTATTTTACAACATTCCTGGCGGGTCGGCCCGTCCTTATCGGTGGGAACGTTATATACGTTTATAACGTAAGATAACCTAACCTAACCCATCTAGCACACGTTGGTAATGTTTTACAGAATCCCGGCCGTGTCGGCCCAGACCTGTCCGTGGGAACATTATATACATCTATAGCGTTATATGTACTAACCTACGGCAACCTCACTCCTCTAATGTAGTATTTTAGAACATTCCTGGCGGCTCGGCCCCTACTTCTCGTTGGGAAAGTTATATACGTCTATAACGTAAGATAACCTAACCTAACCCATCTAGACCCTCGCTGGTAATGTTTTACAGAATCCCGGTCGCGTCGACGCAGACCTATCCGTGGGAACGTTATATACGTCTATAGCGTTATATGTACTACCCTAAGGCAGCCTAACATCTCGGATGTAGTATTTTACAACATACCTGGCGGTTCGGCCCATACTTCTCGGTGGGAACGATATATACGTCTATAACGTAAGAAAACCTAACTTAACCCATCTAGCACCTCGCTGGTAATGTTTTACCGAAACCAGTCCGTGTCGGACCGTACCTCTCCGTGGGAACATTATATACGTCTATAACGTTATATAACCTAACCTAAGGCAACCTCACTCCTCGGACGTAGTATTTTACGACATTCCTGGCGGGCCGGCCCCCAACTCAACGTGGGAACGTTATATACGTCTATAACGTAAGATAACCTAACCTAACCCACCTAGCACCTCGCTGGTAATGTTTTACCGAATCCAGGCCGTGTCGGACCGTACCTGTCCGTGGGAACATTATATACGACTATAACGTTACATATCCTAACCTAAGGCAACATAACACCTCAGATGTAGTATTTTACAACACTCCTGGCGGCTCGGCACCTACTTCTCAGTGTGAACATTACATACGTCTATAACGTAATATAACGTAATCTAACCCATCTAGCCCCTCGCTGGTAATGTTTTACAGAATCCCGGTCTCGTCGACCCATACCTATCCGTGGGAACATTATATACGTCTATAGCGTTATATATACTAACCTAAGGCAGCCTAACATCTCGGATGTAGTATTTTACAATATTCCTGGTGGGTCGGCCCGTACTTCACGGTAGGAACGTTATATACGTCTATAACGTAATCTAACCTAACCTGACCCATCTAGCCCCTCGCTGGTAAAGTTTTACAGAATCCTGGTCGCGTCGACGCAGACCTATCCGTGGGAACATTATATACGTCTATAGCGTTATATGTACTAACCGAAGGCAGCCTAACATCTCGGATGTAGTATTTTACAACATTCCTGGCGGGTCGGCCCCTACTTCTCGGTGGGAACGTTATATACGTCTATAACATAAGATAACCTAACCTAACCCATCTAGCCCCTCGCTCGGAATGTTTTACAGAATCCCGGTCGTGTCGGCCCAGACCTGTCCGTGGGAACATTATATACGTCTATATCGTTATATATACTAACCTAAGGCAGCCTAACATCTCGGATGTAGTATTTTACAACATTCCTGGCGGGTCGGCCCATACTTCTCGGTGGGAACGTTATATACGTCTATAACGTAATCTAACCTAACCTGACCCATCTAGCCCCTCGCTGGTAAAGTTTTACAGAATCCCGGTCGCGTCGACGCAGACCTATCCGTGGGAACATTATATACGTCTATAGCGTTATATGTACTAACCTAAGGCAGCCTAACATCTCGGATGTAGTATTTTACAACATTCCTGGCGGCTCGGCCCGTACTTCTCGGTAGGAACGTTATATACGTCTATAACGTAATCTAACCTAACCTGACCCATCTAGCCCCTCGCTGGTAAAGTTTTACAGAATCCCGGTCGTGTCTGCCCAGACCTGTCCCTGGGAACATTATATACGTCTATAGCCTTATATATACTAACCTACGGCAGCCTAACATCTCGGATGAAGTATTTTCCAACATACCTGGCGGGTCGGCCCCTACTTCTCGGTGGGAACGTTATATGCGTTTATAACGTAAGATAACCTAACCTAACCCATCTAGCCGATCGCTTGTAATATTTTACAGAATCCCGGTCCTGTCGGGCCGTACCTCTCCGTGGGAACATTACATACGTCTATAACGTTATGTATCCTAACCTATGGCAACCTAACGCCTCGGATGCAGCATTTTACAACACTCCAGGCGGCTCGGAGCCTACATCTCGGTGGGAACATTATATACGTCTATAACGTAATATAACCTAACCTAACCCATCTAGCCCCTCGCTGGGAATGTTTTACAGAATTCCGGTCGTGTCGGCCCAGATCTGTCCGTGGGAACATTATATACGTCTATAGCGTTATATATACTAGACCAAGGTTGCCTAACATCTCGGATGTAGTATTTTACAACATTCCTGGCGGGTCGGCCCGTACTTCTCTGTGGGAACGTTATATACGTCTATAATGTAAGATACCCTAAGGTAACACATCTAGCGCCTCGACGGTAATGTTTTACAGAATCCCGGTCCTGTCGGCCTGTACCTCTCCGCGGGAACATTATATACGTCTATAACGTTATATATCCTAACCTAAGGAAACCTGACACCTCGGATGTAGTATTTTACGACACTCCTGGCGGGCCGGCCCCCACTTCACGGTGGGAACGTTATATACGTCTATAACGTAAGATAACCTAACCTAACCCACCTAGCACCTCGCTGGTAATGTTTTACCGAATCCAGGCCGTGTCGGACCGTACCTGTCCGCGGGAACATTATATACGTCTATAACGTTACATATCCTAACCTAAGGCAACATAACACCTCAGATGTAGTATTTTACAACACTCCTGGAGGCTCGGCACCTACTTCTCAGTGTGAACATTACATACGTCTATAACGTAATATAACCTAATCTAACCCATCTAGCCCCTCGCTGGTAATGTTTTACAGAATCCCGGTCGCGTCGACCCAGACCTATCCGTGGGAACATTATATACGTCTATAGCGTTATATATACTAACCTACGGCAGCCTAACATCTCGGATGTAGTATTTTACAACATTCCTGGCGGTTCGGCCCGTACTTATCGGTGGGAACGTTATATACGTCTATAACGTAAGATAACCTAACCTAACCCATCTAGCCCATCGCTGGTAATGTTTTACAGAATCCCGGTCCTTTCGGCCCGTACCACTCTGTGGGAACATTATATACGTCTATAACGTTATATATCCTAACCTGAGGCAGCCTAACATCTCGGATGTAGTATTTTACAACATTCCTGGCGGGTCGGCCCGTCCTTATCGGTGGGAACGTTATATACGTTTATAACGTAAGATAACCTAACCTAACCCATCTAGCACACGTTGGTAATGTTTTACAGAATCCCGGCCGTGTCGGCCCAGACCTGTCCGTGGGAACATTATATACATCTATAGCGTTATATGTACTAACCTACGGCAACCTCACTCCTCTAATGTAGTATTTTAGAACATTCCTGGCGGCTCGGCCCCTACTTCTCGTTGGGAAAGTTATATACGTCTATAACGTAAGATAACCTAACCTAACCCATCTAGACCCTCGCTGGTAATGTTTTACAGAATCCCGGTCGCGTCGACGCAGACCTATCCGTGGGAACGTTATATACGTCTATAGCGTTATATGTACTACCCTAAGGCAGCCTAACATCTCGGATGTAGTATTTTACAACATACCTGGCGGTTCGGCCCATACTTCTCGGTGGGAACGATATATACGTCTATAACGTAAGAAAACCTAACTTAACCCATCTAGCACCTCGCTGGTAATGTTTTACCGAAACCAGTCCGTGTCGGACCGTACCTCTCCGTGGGAACATTATATACGTCTATAACGTTATATAACCTAACCTAAGGCAACCTCACTCCTCGGACGTAGTATTTTACGACATTCCTGGCGGGCCGGCCCCCAACTCAACGTGGGAACGTTATATACGTCTATAACGTAAGATAACCTAACCTAACCCACCTAGCACCTCGCTGGTAATGTTTTACCGAATCCAGGCCGTGTCGGACCGTACCTGTCCGTGGGAACATTATATACGACTATAACGTTACATATCCTAACCTAAGGCAACATAACACCTCAGATGTAGTATTTTACAACACTCCTGGCGGCTCGGCACCTACTTCTCAGTGTGAACATTACATACGTCTATAACGTAATATAACGTAATCTAACCCATCTAGCCCCTCGCTGGTAATGTTTTACAGAATCCCGGTCTCGTCGACCCATACCTATCCGTGGGAACATTATATACGTCTATAGCGTTATATATACTAACCTAAGGCAGCCTAACATCTCGGATGTAGTATTTTACAATATTCCTGGTGGGTCGGCCCGTACTTCACGGTAGGAACGTTATATACGTCTATAACGTAATCTAACCTAACCTGACCCATCTAGCCCCTCGCTGGTAAAGTTTTACAGAATCCTGGTCGCGTCGACGCAGACCTATCCGTGGGAACATTATATACGTCTATAGCGTTATATGTACTAACCGAAGGCAGCCTAACATCTCGGATGTAGTATTTTACAACATTCCTGGCGGGTCGGCCCATACTTCTCGGTGGGAACGTTATATACGTCTATAACGTAATCTAACCTAACCTGACCCATCTAGCCCCTCGCTGGTAAAGTTTTACAGAATCCCGGTCGCGTCGACGCAGACCTATCCGTGGGAACATTATATACGTCTATAGCGTTATATGTACTAACCTAAGGCAGCCTAACATCTCGGATGTAGTATTTTACAACATTCATGGCGGCTCGGCACCTACTTCTCGGTGGGAACGTTACATACGTCTATAACGTAATATAACCTAATCTACCCCATCTAGCCCCTCGCTGGTAATGTTTTACAGAATCCCGGTCCTGTCGGACCGTACCTCTCCGTGGGAAAACTATAGCCGTCTATGACGTTATATTTCCTAACGTGAGGCAACCTCACACTACGAATGTAGTATTTTACAACATTCCTGGCGGGCCGGCCCCTACTTCTTGGTGGGAACATAATATACGTCTATAACGTAATCTAACCTAACCTAACCCATCTAGCCCCTCGCTGGTAATGTTTTACAGAATCCCGGTCGCGTCGACGCAGACCTATCCGTGGGAACATTATATACGTCTATAGCGTTATATGTACTAACCTAAGGCAGCCTAACATCTCGGATGTAGTATTTTACAACATACCTGGCGGTTCGGCCCATACTTCTCGGTGGGAACGATATATACGTCTATAACGTAAGAAAACCTAACTTAACCCATCTAGCACCTCGCTGGTAATGTTTTACCGAAACCAGGCCGTGTCGGACCGTACCTCTCCGTGGGAACATTATATACGTCTATAACGTTATATAACCTAACCTAAGGCAACCTCACTCCTCGGACGTAGTATTTTACGACATTCCTGGCGGGCCGGCCCCCACTTCACGGTGGGAACGTTATATACGTCTATAACGTAAGATAACCTAACCTAACCCACCTAGCCCCTCGCTGGTAATGTTTTACAGAATCCCGGTCTCGTCGACCCAGACCTATCCGTGGGAACATTATATACGTCTATAGCGTTATATATACTAACCTAAGGCAGCCTAACATCTCGGATGTAGTATTTTACAATATTCCTGGTGGGTCGGCCCGTACTTCACGGTAGGAACGTTATATACGTCTATAACGTAAGATAACCTAACCTAACCCATCTAGCCGATCGCTTGTAATATTTTACAGAATCCCGGTCCTGTCGGGCCGTACCTCTCCGTGGGAACATTACATACGTCTATAACGTTATATAACCTAACCTAAGGCAACCTCACTCCTCGGACGTAGTATTTTACGACATTCCTGGCGGGCCGGCCCCCACTCCACGGTGGGAACGTTATATACGTCTATAACGTAAGATAACCTAACCTAACCCACCTAGCACCTCGCTGGTAATGTTTTACCGAATCCAGGCCGTGTCGGACCGTACCTGTCCGTGGGAACATTATATACGTCTATAACGTTATATATCCTAACCTAAGGAAACCTGACTCCTCGGATGTAGTATTTTACAACACTCCAGGCGGGTCGGCCCCTACCTCTCGGTGCGTACATTATATACGTCTATAACATAATATAGCCTAACCTAATCCATCTAGCCCCTCGCTGGGAATGTTTTACAGAATCCCGGTCGTATCGGCCAAGATCTGTCCGTGAGAACATTATATACGTCTATAGCGTTATATGTACTAACCTAAGGCAGCCTAACATCTCGGATGTAGTACTTTACAACATTCCTGGCGGGTCGGCCCCTACTTCTCGGTGGGAACGTTATATACGTCTATAACGTAAGATAACCTAACCTAACCCATCTAGCCGATCGCTTGTAATATTTTACAGAATCCCGGTCCTGTCGGGCCGTACCTCTCCGTGGGAACATTACATACGTCTATAACGTTATATATCCTAACCTATGGCAACCTAACACATCGGATGCAGCATTTTACAAGACTCCAGGCGGGTCGGACCCTACCTCTCGGTGGGAACATTATATACGTCTATAACGTAATATAACCTAACCTAACCCATCTAGCCCCTCGCTTGTAATGTTTTACAGAATTCCGGTCGTGTCGGCCCAGATCTGTCCGTGGGAACATTATATACGTCTATAGCGTTATATATCCTAACCTAAGGCAGCGTAACATCTCGGATGTAGTATTTTACAACATTCCTGGCGGGTCGGCCCGTACTTCTCGGTGGGAACGTTATATACGTCTATAATGTAAGACACCCTAACGTAACACATCTAGCGCCTCGACGGTAATGTTTTACAGAATCCCGGTCCTGTCGGCCTGTACCTCTCCGCGGGAACATTATATACGTCTATAACGTTATATATCCTAACCTAAGGAAACCTGACTCCTCGGATGTAGTATTTTACAACACTCCAGGCGGGTCGGCCCCTACCTCTCGGTGCGTACATTATATACGTCTATAACATAATATAGCCTAACCTAATCCATCTAGCCCCTCGCTGGGAATGTTTTACAGAATCCCGGTCGTATCGGCCAAGATCTGTCCGTGAGAACATTATATACGTCTATAGCGTTATATATACTAACCTAAGGCAGCCTAACATCTCGGATGTAGTATTTTACAACATTCCTGGCGGGTCGGCCCGTACTTCTCGGTGGGAACGTTATATACGTCTATAACTTAATATAACCTAACCTAACCCATCTAGCCACTCGCTGGTAATGTTTTACAGAATAACGGTCCTGTTGGACCGTACCTCTCCGTGGGAACATTATATACGTCTATAACGTTATGTATCCTAACCTAAGGCACCTAACACCTCGGATGTAGTATTTCACAACACTCCAGGCGGGTCGGCCCCTACCTCTCGGTGCATACATTATATACCTCTATAACGTAATATAACCTAACCTAACCCATCTAGCCCCTCGCTCGGAATGTTTTACAGAATCCCGGTCGTGTCGGCCCAGACCTGTCCGTGGGAACATTATATACGTCTATATCGTTATATATACTAACCTAAGGCAGCCTAACATCTCGGATGTAGTATTTTACAACATTCCTGGCGGGTCGGCCCATACTTCTCGGTGGGAACGTTATATACGTCTATAACGTAAGATAACCTAACCTAACCTATCTAGCACCTCGCTGGTAATGTTTTACCGAATCCAGGCCGTGTCAGACCGTACCTGTGCGTGGGAACATTATATACGTCTATAACGTTATATATCCTCACCTAAGGCAACATAACACCTCAGATGTAGTATTTTACAACACTCCTGGCGGCTCGGCACCTACTTCTCGGTGTGAACATTACATACGTCTATAACGTAATATAACCTAATCTACCCCATCTAGCCCCTCGCTTGTAATGTTTTACAGAATCCCGGTCCTGTCGGACCGTACCTCTCCGTGGGAAAACTATAGCCGTCTATGACGTTATATTTCCTAACGTGATGCAACCTCACACCACGAATGTAGTATTTTACAACATTCCTGGCGGGCCGGCCCCTACTTCTTGGTGGGAACATAATATACGTCTATAACGTAATCTAACCTAACCTAACCCATCTAGCCCCTCGCTGGTAATGTTTTACAGAATCCCGGTCCTGTCGGACCGTACCTCTCCGTGAGAACATTATATACGTCCATAGCGTTATATATCCTAACCTAAGGCAGCCTAACATCTCGGATGTAGTATTTTACAACATTCCTGGCGGGTCGGCCCGTACTTCTCGGTGGGAACGTTATATACGTCTATAACTTAAGATAACCTAACCTAACCCATCTAGCCACTCGCTGGTAATGTTTTACAGAATCCCGGTCCTGTCGGCCCGTACATCTCCGTGGGAACATCATATACGTCTATAACTTTATATACCCTGACCTAAGGCAACCTCACTCCTCGGATGTGGTATTTTACAACATTCCTGGCGGGTCTGCCCGTACATCTCGGTGGGAACGTTATATACGTTTATAACGTAAGATAACCTAACCTAACCCATCTAGCCTCTCGCTGGTAATGTTTTACAGAATCCCTGTCCTGTCGGCCCGTACCTCTCCGTGGGAACATTATATACGTCTATAACGTTATATATCCTAACCTAAGGCAACCTAACACCTCAGATGTAGTATTTTACAACGCTCCTGGCGGCTCGGCACCTACTTCTCGGTGGGAACATTGCATACGTCTATAACGTAATATAACCTAATCTACCCCATCTATCCCCTGGCTGGTAATGTTTTACAGAATCCCGGTCCTGTCGGACCGTACCTCTCCGTGGGAAAACTATAGCCGTCTATGACGTTATATTTCCTAACGTGAGGCAACCTCACACCACGAATGTAGTATTTTACAACATTCCTGGCGGGCCGGCCCCTACTTCTTGGTGGGAACATAATATACGTCTATAACGTAATCTAACCTAACCTAACCCATCTAGCCCCTCGCTGGTAATGTTTTACAGAATTCCGGTCGTGTCGGCCCAGATCTGTCCGTGGGAACATTATATACGTCTATAGCGTTATATATCCTAACCTAAGGCAGCGTAACATCTCGGATGTAGTATTTTACAACATTCCTGGCGGGTCGGCCCGTACTTCTCGGTGGGAACGTTATATACGTCTATAATGTAAGATACCCTAACGTAACACATCTAGCGCCTCGACGGTAATGTTTTACAGAATCCCGGTCCTGTCGGCCTGTACCTCTCCGCGGGAACATTATATACGTCTATAACGTTATATATCCTAACCTAAGGAAACCTGACTCCTCGGATGTAGTATTTTACAACACTCCAGGCGGGTCGGCCCCTACCTCTCGGTGCGTACATTATATACGTCTATAACATAATATAGCCTAACCTAATCCATCTAGCCCCTCGCTGGGAATGTTTTACAGAATCCCGGTCGTATCGGCCAAGATCCGTCCGTGGGAACATTATATACGTCTATAGCGTTATATGTACTAACCTAAGGCAGCCTAACATCTCGGATGTAGTATTTTACAACATACCTGGCGGTTCGGCCCATACTTCTCGGTGGGAACGTTATATACGTCTATAACGTAAGATAACCTAACCTAACCCATCTAGCACCTCTCTGGTAATGTTTTAGCGAAACCAGGCCGTGTCGGACCGTACATCTCCGTTGGAACATTATATACGTCTATAACGTTATATAACCTGATCTAAGGCAACCTCACTCCTCGGATGTAGTATTTTACGACATTCCGGGCGGCCCGGCCCCCACTTCACGGTGGGAACGTTATATAAGTCTATAACGTAAGATAACCTAACCTAACCCATCTAGCACCTCGCTGGGATTGTTTTACCGAATCCAGGCCGTGTCGGACCGTACCTGTCCGTGGGAACATTATATACGTCTATAACGTTACATATCCTAACCTAAGGCAACATAACACATCAGATGTAGTATTTTACATCACTCCTGGCGGCTCGGCACCTACTTCTCGGTGTGAACATTACATACGTCTATAACGTAATATAACCTAATCTAACCCATCTAGCCCCTCGCTGGTAATGTTTTACAGAATCCCGGTCCTCTCGGACCGTACCTCTCCGTGGGAAAACTATAGCCGTCTATGACGTTATATTTCCTAACGTGAGGCAACCTCACACCACGAATGTAGTATTTTACAACATTCCTGGCGGGCCGGCCCCTACTTCTTGGTGGGAACATAATATACGTCTATAACGTAATCTAACCTAACCTAACCCATCTAGCCCCTCGCTGGTAATGTTTTACAGAATCCCGGTCCTGTCGGACCGTACCTCTCCGTGGGAACATTATATACGTCTATAACGTTATATATCCTAAGCTAAGGCAACCTAACACTTCAGATGTAGTATTTTACGTCACTCCTGGCGGCTCGGCACCTACTTCTCGGTGGGAACATTATATACGTCTATAACGTAAGATAACCTAACGTAACCCATCTAGCACCTCGTTGGTAATGTTTTACCGAATCCAGGCCGTGTCGGACCGTACGTCTCCGTGGGATCGTTATATACGTCTATAACGTTATATATCCTAACCTAAGGCAACATAACACCTCAGATGTAGTATTTTACAACACTCCTGGCGGCACGGCACCTTCTTCTCGGTGTGAACATTACATACGTCTATAACGTAATATAACCTAATCTAACCCATCTAGCCCCTCGCTGGTAATGTTTTACAGAATCCCGGTCCTGTCGGACCGTACGTCTCCGTGGGAAAACTGTATCCGTCTATGATGTTATGTTTCCTAACGTGAGGCAACCTCACACCACGAATGTAGTATTTTACAACATACCTGGCGGGCGGGCCCCTACTTCTCGGTGGGAACATTATATACGTATATAACGTAATCTAACCTATCCTAATCCATCTAGCCCCTCACTGGTAATGTTTTACAGAATCCCGGTCGCGTCGACGCAGACCAATCCGTGGGAACATTATATACGTCTATAGCGTTATATGTACTAACCTAAGGCAGCCTAACATCTCGGATGTAGTATTTTACAACATACCTGGCGGTTCGGCCCATACTTCTCGGTGGGAACGTTATATACGTCTATAACGTAAGATAACCTAACCTAACCCATCTAGCACCTCTCTGGTAATGTTTTAGCGAAACCAGGCCGTGTCGGACCGTACATCTCCGTTGGAACATTATATACGTCTATAACGTTATATAACCTGATCTAAGGCAACCTCACTCCTCGGATGTAGTATTTTACGACATTCCGGGCGGCCCGGCCCCCACTTCACGGTGGGAACGTTATATAAGTCTATAACGTAAGATAACCTAACCTAACCCATCTAGCACCTCGCTGGGATTGTTTTACCGAATCCAGGCCGTGTCGGACCGTACCTGTCCGTGGGAACATTATATACGTCTATAACGTTACATATCCTAACCTAAGGCAACATAACACATCAGATGTAGTATTTTACATCACTCCTGGCGGCTCGGCACCTACTTCTCGGTGTGAACATTACATACGTCTATAACGTAATATAACCTAATCTAACCCATCTAGCCCCTCGCTGGTAATGTTTTACAGAATCCCGGTCCTCTCGGACCGTACCTCTCCGTGGGAAAACTATATCCGTCTATGACGTTATATTTCCTAACGTGAGGCAACCTCACTCCTCGGATGTGATATTTTACAACATTCCTGGCGGGTCGGCCCGTACTTCTCGGTGGGAACGTTACATACGTTTATAACGTAAGATAACCTAACCAAACCCATCTAGCCCCTCGCTGGTAATGTTTTACAGAATAACGGTCCTGTCGGCCCGTACCTCTCCGTGGGAACATTATATACGTCTATAACGTTATATATCCTAACCTAAGGCACCTAACACCTCGGATGTAGTATTTTACAACACTCCAGGCGGGTCGGCCCCCACCTCTCGGTGCGTACATTATATACGTCTATAACGTAATATAGCCTAACCTAATCCATCCAGCCCCTCGCTGGGAATGTTTTACAGAATCCCGGTCGTATCGGCCAAGATCTGTCCGTGAGAACATTATATACGTCTATAGCGTTATATATCCTAACCTAAGGCAGCCTAACATCTCGGATGTAGTATTTTACAACATTCCTGGCGGGTCGGCCCGTACTTCTCGGTGGGAACGTTATATACGTCTATAACTTAAGATAACCTAACCTAACCCATCTAGCCACTCGCTGGTAATGTTTTACAGAATCCCGGTCCTGTCGGCCCGTACATCTCCGTGGGAACATCATATACGTCTATAACGTTATATACCCTGACCTAAGGCAACCTCACTCCTCGGATGTGGTATTTTACAACATTCCTGGCGGGTCTGCCCGTACATCTCGGTGGGAACGTTATATACGTTTATAACGTAAGATAACCTAACCTAACCCATCTAGCCTCTCGCTGGTAATGTTTTACAGAATCCCTGTCCTGTCGGCCCGTACCTCTCCGTGGGAACATTATATACGTCTATAACGTTATATATCCTAACCTAAGGCAACCTAACACCTCAGATGTAGTATTTTACAACGCTCCTGGCGGCTCGGCACCTACTTCTCGGTGGGAACATTACATACGTCTATAACGTAATATAACCTAATCTACCCCATCTATCCCCTCGCTGGTAATGTTTTACAGAATCCCGGTCCTGTCGGACCGTACCTCTCCGTGGGAAAACTATAGCCGTCTATGACGTTATATTTCCTAACGTGAGGCAACCTCACACCACGAATGTAGTATTTTACAACATTCCTGGCGGGCCGGCCCCTACTTCTTGGTGGGAACATAATATACGTCTATAACGTAATCTAACCTAAGCTAACCCATCTAGCCCCTCGCTGGTAATGTTTTACAGAATCCCGGTCGCGTCGACGCAGACCTATCCGTGGGAACATTATATACGTCTATAGCGTTATATGTACTAACCTAAGGCAGCCTAACATCTCGGATGTAGTATTTTACAACATTCTTGGCGGGTCGGCCCCTACTTCTCGGTGGGAACGTTATATACGTCCATAACGTAAGATAACCTAACCTAACCCATCTAGCCGATCGCTTGTAATATTTTACAGAATCCCGGTCCTGTCGGGCCGTACCTCTCCGTGGGAACATTACATACGTCTATAACGTTATATATCCTAACCTATGGCAACCTAACACATCGGATGCAGCATTTTACAACACTCCAGGCGGGTCGGACCCTACCTCTCGGTGGGAACATTATATACGTCTATAACGTAATATAACCTAACCTAACCCATCTAGCCCCTCGCTGGGAATGTTTTACAGAATCCCGGTCGTATCGGCCAAGATCTGTCCGTGAGAACATTATATACGTCTATAGCGTTATATATACTAACCTAAGGCAGCCTAACATCTCGGATGTAGTATTTTACAACATTCCTGGCGGGTCGGCCCCTACTTCTCGGTGGAAACGTTATATACGTCCATAACGTAAGATAACCTAACCTAACCCATCTAGACGATCGCTTGTAATATTTTACAGAATCCCGGTCCTGTCGGGCCATACCTCTCCGTGGGAACATTACATACGTCTATAACGTTATATATCCTAACCTATGGCAACCTAACACCTCGGATGCAGCATTTTACAACACTCCAGGCGGCTCGGACCCTACATCTCGGTGGGAACATAATATACGTCTATAACGTAATCTAACCTAACCTAACCCATCTAGCCCCTCGCTGGTAATGTTTTACAGAATCCCGGTCGCGTCGACGCAGACCTATCCGTGGGAACATTATATACGTCTATAGCGTTATATGTACTAACCTAAGGCAGCCTAACATCTCGGATGTAGTATTTTACAACATTCCTGGCGGGTCGGCCCCTACTTCTCGGTGGGAACGTTATATACGTCTATAACGTAAGATAACCTAACCTAACCCATCTAGCCGATCGCTTGTAATATTTTACAGAATCCCGGTCCTGTCGGGCCGTACCTCTCCGTGGGAACATTACATACGTCTATAACGTTATATATCCTAACCTATGGCAAGCTAACACATCGGATGCAGCATTTTACAACACTCCAGGCGGGTCGGACCCTACCTCTCGGTGGGAACATTATATACGTCTATAATGTAATATAACCTAACCTAACCCATCTAGCCCCTCGCTTGTAATGTTTTACAGAATTCCGGTCGTGTCGGCCCAGATCTGTCCGTGGGAACATTATATACGTCTATAGCGTTATATATCCTAACCTAAGGCAGCGTAACATCTCGGATGTAGTATTTTACAACATTCCTGGCGGGTCGGCCCGTACTTCTCGGTGGGAACGTTATATACGTCTATAATGTAAGATACCCTAACGTAACACATCTAGCGCCTCGACGGTAATGTTTTACAGAATCCCGGTCCTGTCGGCCTGTACCTCTCCGCGGGAACATTATATACGTCTATAACGTTATATATCCTAACCTAAGGAAACCTGACACCTCGGATGTAGTATTTTACAACACTCCAGGCGGGTCGGCCCCTACCTCTCGGTGCGTACATTATATACGTCTATAACGTAATATAGCCTAACCTAATCCATCTAGCCCCTCGCTGGGAATGTTTTACAGAATCCCGGTCGTATCGGCCAAGATCTGTCCGTGAGAACATTATATACGTCTATAGCGTTATATATCCTAACCTAAGGCAGCCTAACATCTCGGATGTAGTATTTTACAACATTCCTGGCGGGTCGGCCCGTACTTCTCGGTGGGAACGTTATATACGTCTATAATGTAAGATACCCTAACGTAAAACATCTAGCGCCTCGACGGTAATGTTTTACAGAATCCCGGTCGTGTCGGCCTGTACCTCTCCGCGGGAACATTATATACGTCTATAACGTTATATATCCTAACCTAAGGAAACCTGACACCTCGGATGTAGTATTTTACAACACTCCAGGCGGGTCGGCCCCTACCTCTCGGTGCGTACATTATATACGTCTATAACGTAATATAGCCTAACCTAATCCATCTAGCCCCTCGCTGGGAATGTTTTACAGAATCCCGGTCGTATCGGCCAAGATCTGTCCGTGAGAACATTATATACGTCTATAGCGTTATATATACTAACCTAAGGCAGCCTAACATCTCCGATGTAGTATTTTACAACATTCCTGGCGGGTCGGCCCGTACTTCTCGGTGGGAACGTTATATACGTCTATAACTTAATATAACCTAACCTAACCCATCTAGCCACTCGCTGGTAATGTTTTACAGAATAACGGTCCTGTTGGACCGTACCTCTCCGTGGGAACATTATATACGTCTATAACGTTATGTATCCTAACCTAAGGCACCTAACACCTCGGATGTAGTATTTCACAACACTCCAGGCGGGTCGGCCCCTACCTCTCGGTGCATACATTATATACCTCTATAACGTAATATAACCTAACCTAACCCATCTAGCCCCTCGCTCGGAATGTTTTACAGAATCCCTGTCGTGTCGGCCCAGACCTGTCCGTGGGAACATTATATACGTCTATATCGTTATATATACTAACCTAAGGCAGCCTAACATCTCGGATGTAGTATTTTACAACATACCTGGCGGGCGGGCCCCTACTTCTTGGTGGGAACATTATATACGTCTATAACGTAATCTAACCTATCCTAATCTATCTAGCCCCTCACTGGTAATGTTTTACAGAATCCCGGTCGCGTCGACGCAGACCAATCCGTGGGAACATTATATACGTCTATAGCGTTATATGTACTAACCTAAGGCAGCCTAACATCTCGGATGTAGTATTTTACAACATACCTGGCGGTTCGGCCCATACTTCTCGGTGGGAACGTTATATACGTCTATAACGTAAGATAACCTAACCTAACCCATCTAGCACCTCGCTGGTAATGTTTTAGCGAAACCAGGCCGTGTCGGACCGTACATATCCGTTGGAACATTATATACGTCTATAACGTTATATAACCTGATCTAAGGCAACCTCACTCCTCGGATGTAGTATTTTACGACATTCCGGGCGGCCCGGCCCCCACTTCACGGTGGGAACGTTATATAAGTCTATAACGTAAGATAACCTAACCTAACCCATCTAGCACCTCGCTGGGATTGTTTTACCGAATCCAGGCCGTGTCGGACCGTACCTGTCCGTGGGAACATTATATACGTCTATAACGTTACATATCCTAACCTAAGGCAACATAACACATCAGATGTAGTATTTTACAACACTCCTGGCGGCTCGGCACCTACTTCTCGGTGTGAACATTACATACGTCTATAACGTAATATAACCTAATCTAACCCATCTAGCCCCTCGCTGGTAATGTTTTACAGAATCCTGGTCCTCTCGGACCGTACCTCTCCGTGGGAAAACTATATCCGTCTATGACGTTATATTTCCTAACGTGAGGCAACCTCACTCCTCGGATGTGATATTTTACAACATTCCTGGCGGGTCGGCCCGTACTTCTCGGTGGGAACGTTATATACGTTTATAACGTAAGATAACCTAACCAAACCCATCTAGCCCCTCGCTGGTAATGTTTTACAGAATAACGGTCCTGTCGGCCCGTACCTCTCCGTGGGAACATTATATACGTCTATAACGTTATATATCCTAACCTAAGGCACCTAACACCTCGGATGTAGTATTTTACAACACTCCAGGCGGGTCGGCCCCCACCTCTCGGTGCGTACATTATATACGTCTATAACGTAATATAGCCTAACCTAATCCATCCAGCCCCTCGCTGGGAATGTTTTACAGAATCCCGGTCGTATCGGCCAAGATCTGTCCGTGAGAACATTATATACGTCTATAGCGTTATATATCCTAACCTAAGGCAGCCTAACATCTCGGATGTAGTATTTTACAACATTCCTGGCGGGTCGGCCCGTACTTCTCGGTG
The DNA here is from genome assembly GCA_963969225.1 of Xylocopa violacea. Taxonomy (NCBI): domain Eukaryota; kingdom Metazoa; phylum Arthropoda; class Insecta; order Hymenoptera; family Apidae; genus Xylocopa; species Xylocopa violacea. The sequence goes on along the minus strand of CAXAJV010000247.1, from coordinate 1,892,133 downwards.
GGAACGTTATATACGTCTATAACTTAAGATAACCTAACCTAACCCATCTAGCCACTCGCTGGTAATGTTTTACAGAATCCCGGTCCTGTCGGCCCGTACATCTCCGTGGGAACATCATATACGTCTATAACGTTATATACCCTGACCTAAGGCAACCTCACTCCTCGGATGTGGTATTTTACAACATTCCTGGCGGGTCTGCCCGTACATCTCGGTGGGAACGTTATATACGTTTATAACGTAAGATAACCTAACCTAACCCATCTAGCCTCTCGCTGGTAATGTTTTACAGAATCCCTGTCCTGTCGGCCCGTACCTCTCCGTGGGAACATTATATACGTCTATAACGTTATATATCCTAACCTAAGGCAACCTAACACCTCAGATGTAGTATTTTACAACGCTCCTGGCGGCTCGGCACCTACTTCTCGGTGGGAACATTACATACGTCTATAACGTAATATAACCTAATCTACCCCATCTATCCCCTCGCTGGTAATGTTATACAGAATCCCGGTCCTGTCGGACCGTACCTCTCTGTGGGAAAACTATAGCCGTCTATGACGTTATATTTCCTAACGTGAGGCAACCTCACACCACGAATGTAGTATTTTACAACATTCCTGGCGGGCCGGCCCCTACTTCTCGGTGGGAACGTTATATACGTCTATAACGTAAGATAACCTAACCTAACCCATCTAGCCGATCGCTTGTAATATTTTACAGAATCCCGGTCCTGTCGGGCCGTACCTCTCCGTGGGAACATTACATACGTCTATAACGTTATATATCCTAACCTATGGCAACCTAACACATCGGATGCAGCATTTTACAACACTCCAGGCGGGTCGGACCCTACCTCTCGGTGGGAACATTATATACGTCTATAACGTAATATAACCTAACCTAACCCATCTAGCCCCTCGCTGGGAATGTTTTACAGAATCCCGGTCGTATCGGCCAAGATCTGTCCGTGAGAACATTATATACGTCTATAGCGTTATATATACTAACCTAAGGCAGCCTAACATCTCGGATGTAGTATTTTACAACACTCCAGGCGGGTCGGCCCCTACCTCTCGGTGCGTACATTATATACGTCTATAACGTAATATAGCCTAACCTAATCCATCTAGCCCCTCGCTGGGAATGTTTTACAGAATCCCGGTCGCGTCGACGCAGACCTATCCGTGGGAACATTATATACGTCTATAGCGTTATATGTACTAACCTAAGGCAGCCTAACATCTCGGATGTAGTGTTTTACAACATTCCTGGCGGGTCGGCCCCTACTTCTCGGTGGAAACGTTATATACGTCTATAACGTAAGATAACCTAACCTAACCCATCTAGACGATCGCTTGTAATATTTTACAGAATCCCGGTCCTGTCGGGCCATACCTCTCCGTGGGAACATTACATACGTCTATAACGTTATATATCCTAACCTATGGCAACCTAACACCTCGGATGCAGCATTTTACAACACTCCAGGCGGCTCGGACCCTACATCTCGGTGGGAACATAATATACGTCTATAACGTAATCTAACCTAACCTAACCCATCTAGCCCCTCGCTGGTAATGTTTTACAGAATCCCGGTCGCGTCGACGCAGACCTATCCGTGGGAACATTATATACGTCTATAGCGTTATATGTACTAACCTAAGGCAGCCTAACATCTCGGATGTAGTATTTTACAACATTCCTGGCGGCTCGGCCCCTACTTCTCGGTGGGAACGTTATATACGTCTATAACGTAAGATAACCTAACCTAACCCATCTAGTCGATCGCTTGTAATATTTTACAGAATCCCGGTCCTGTCGGGCCGTACCTCTCCGTGGGAACATTACATACGTCTATAACGTTATATATCCTAACCTATGGCAACCTAACACATCGGATGCAGCATTTTACAACACTCCAGGCGGGTCGGCCCCTACCTCTCGGTGGGAACATTATATACGTCTATAACGTAATATAACCTAACCTAACCCATCTAGCCCCTCGCTTGTAATGTTTTACAGAATTCCGGTCGTGTCGGCCCAGATCTGTCCATGGGAACATTATATACGTCTATAGCGTTATATATCCTAACCTAAGGCAGCGTAACATTTCGGTTGTAGTATTTTACAACATTCCTGGCGGGTCGGCCCGTACTTCTCGGTGGGAACGTTATATACGTCTATAATGTAAGATACCCTAACGTAACACATCTAGCGCCTGGACGGTAATGTTTTACAGAATCCCGGTCCTGTCGGCCTGTACCTCTCCGCGGGAACATTATATACGTCTATAACGTTATATATCCTAACCTAAGGAAACCTGACACCTCGGATGTAGTATTTTACAACACTCCAGGCGGGTCGGCCCCTACCTCTCGGTGCGTACATTATATACGTCTATAACGTAATATAGCCTAACCTAATCCATCTAGCCCCTCGCTGGGAATGTTTTACAGAATCCCGGTCGTATCGGCCAAGATCTGTCCGTGAGAACATTATATACGTCTATAGCGTTATATATCCTAACCTAAGGCAGCCTAACATCTCGGATGTAGTATTTTACAACATTCCTGGCGGGTCGGCCCGTACTTCTCGGTGGGAACGTTATATACGTCTATAATGTAAGATACCCTAACGTAACACATCTAGCGCCTCGACGGTAATGTTTTACAGAATCCCGGTCGTGTCGGCCTGTACCTCTCCGCGGGAACATTATATACGTCTATAACGTTATATATCCTAACCTAAGGAAACCTGACACCTCGGATGTAGTATTTTACAACACTCCAGGCGGGTCGGCCCCTACCTCTCGGTGCGTACATTATATACGTCTATAACGTAATATAGCCTAACCTAATCCATCTAGCCCCTCGCTGGGAATGTTTTACAGAATCCCGGTCGTATCGGCCAAGATCTGTCCGTGAGAACATTATATACGTCTATAGCGTTATATATACTAACCTAAGGCAGCCTAACATCTCCGATGTAGTATTTTACAACATTCCTGGCGGGTCGGCCCGTACTTCTCGGTGGGAACGTTATATACGTCTATAACTTAATATAACCTAACCTAACCCATCTAGCCACTCGCTGGTAATGTTTTACAGAATAACGGTCCTGTTGGACCGTACCTCTCCGTGGGAACATTATATACGTCTATAACGTTATGTATCCTAACCTAAGGCACCTAACACCTCGGATGTAGTATTTCACAACACTCCAGGCGGGTCGGCCCCTACCTCTCGGTGCATACATTATATACCTCTATAACGTAATATAACCTAACCTAACCCATCTAGCCCCTCGCTGGTAATGTTTTACAGAATCCCGGTCGCGTCGACGCAGACCTATCCGTGGGAACATTATATACGTCTATAGCGTTATATGTACTAACCTAAGGCAGCCTAACATCTCGGATGTAGTATTTTACAACATTCCTGGCGGGTCGGCCCCTACCTCTCGGTGCATACATTATATACCTCTATAACGTAATATAACCTAACCTAACCCATCTAGCCTCTCGCTGGTAATGTTTTACAGAATCCCTGTCCTGTCGGCCCGTACCTCTCCGTGGGAACATTATATACGTCTATAACGTTATATATCCTAACCTAAGGCAACCTAACACCTCAGATGTAGTATTTTACAATGCTCCTGGCGGCTCGGCACCTACTTCTCGGTGGGAACATTACATACGTCTATAACGTAATATAACCTAATCTACCCCATCTAGCCCCTCGCTGGTAATGTTTTACAGAATCCCGGTCCTGTCGGACCGTACCTCTCCGTGGGAAAACTATAGCCGTCTATGACGTTATATTTCCTAACGTGAGGCAACCTCACACCACGAATGTAGTATTTTACAACATTCCTGGCGGGCCGGCTCCTACTTCTTGGTGGGAACATAATATACGTCTATAACGTAATCTAACCTAACCTAACCCATCTAGCCCCTCGCTGGTAATGTTTTACAGAATCCCGGTCGCGTCGACGCAGACCTATCCGTGGGAACATTATATACGTCTATAGCGTTATATGTACTAACCTAAGGCAGCCTAACATCTCGGATGTAGTATTTTACAACATTCCTGGCGGGTCGGCCCCTACTTCTCGGTGGGAACGTTATATACGTCTATAACGTAAGATAACCTAACCTAACCCATCTAGTCGATCGCTTGTAATATTTTACAGAATCCCGGTCCTGTCGGGCCGTACCTCTCCGTGGGAACATTACATACGTCTATAACGTTATATATCCTAACCTATGGCAACCTAACACATCGGATGCAGCATTTTACAACACTCCAGGCGGGTCGGACCCTACCTCTCGGTGGGAACATTATATACGTCTATAACGTAATATAACCTAACCTAACCCATCTAGCCCCTCGCTTGTAATGTTTTACAGAATTCCGGTCGTGTCGGCCCAGATCTGTCCGTGGGAACATTATATACGTCTATAGCGTTATATATCCTAACCTAAGGCAGCGTAACATCTCGGATGTAGTATTTTACAACATTTCTGGCGGGTCGGCCCGTACTTCTCGGTGGGAACGTTATATACGTCTATAACTTAAGATAACCTAACCTAACCCATCTAGCCACTCGCTGGTAATGTTTTACAGAAGCCCGGTCCTGTCGGCCCGTACATCTCCGTGGGAACATCATATACGTCTATAACGTTATATACCCTGACCTAAGGCAACCTCACTCCTCGGATGTGGTATTTTGCAACATTCCTGGCGGGTCTGACCGTACATCTCGGTGGGAACGTTATATACGTTTATAACGTAAGATAACCTAACCTAACCCATCTAGCCTCTCGCTGGTAATGTTTTACAGAATCCCTGTCCTGTCGGCCCGTACCTCTCCGTGGGAACATTATATACGTCTATAACGTTATATATCCTAACCTAGGGCAACCTAACACCTCAGATGTAGTATTTTACAACGCTCCTGGCGGCTCGGCACCTACTTCTCGGTGGGAACATTACATACGTCTATAACGTAATATAACCTAATCTAACCCATCTAGCGCCTCGCTGGTAATGTTTTACAGAATAACGGTCCTGTTGGACCGTACCTCTCCGTGGGAACATTATATACATCTATAACGTTATATATCCTAACCTAAGGCACCTAACACCTCGGATGTAGTATTTCACAACACTCCAGGCGGGTCGGCCCCTACCTCTCGGTGCATACATTATATACGTCTATAACGTAATATAGCCTAACCTAATCCATCTAGCCCCTCGCTGGGAATGTTTTACAGAATCCCGGTCGTATCGGCCAAGATCTGTCCGTGAGAACATTATATACGTCTATAGCGTTATATATCCTAACCTAAGGCAGCCTAACATCTCGGATGTAGTATTTTACAACATTCCTGGCGGGTCGGCCCGTACTTCTCGGTGGGAACGTTATATACGTCTATAATGTAAGATACCCTAACGTAACACATCTAGCGCCTCGACGGTAATGTTTTACAGAATAACGGTCCTGTTGGACCGTACCTCTCCGTGGGAACATTATATACGTCTATAACGTTATGTATCCTAACCTAAGGCACCTAACACCTCGGATGTAGTATTTCACAACACTCCAGGCGGGTCGGCCCCTACCTCTCGGTGCATACATTATATACCTCTATAACGTAATATAACCTAACCTAACCCATCTAGCCCCTCGCTGGTAATGTTTTACAGAATCCCGGTCGCGTCGACGCAGACCTATCCGTGGGAACATTATATACGTCTATAGCGTTATATGTACTAACCTAAGGCAGCCTAACATCTCGGATGTAGTATTTTACAACATTCCTGGCGGGTCGGCCCCTACCTCTCGGTGCATACATTATATACCTCTATAACGTAATATAACCTAACCTAACCCATCTAGCCTCTCGCTGGTAATGTTTTACAGAATCCCTGTCCTGTCGGCCCGTACCTCTCCGTGGGAACATTATATACGTCTATAACGTTATATATCCTAACCTAAGGCAACCTAACACCTCAGATGTAGTATTTTACAATGCTCCTGGCGGCTCGGCACCTACTTCTCGGTGGGAACATTACATACGTCTATAACGTAATATAACCTAATCTACCCCATCTAGCCCCTCGCTGGTAATGTTTTACAGAATCCCGGTCCTGTCGGACCGTACCTCTCCGTGGGAAAACTATAGCCGTCTATGACGTTATATTTCCTAACGTGAGGCAACCTCACACCACGAATGTAGTATTTTACAACATTCCTGGCGGGCCGGCTCCTACTTCTTGGTGGGAACATAATATACGTCTATAACGTAATCTAACCTAACCTAACCCATCTAGCCCCTCGCTGGTAATGTTTTACAGAATCCCGGTCGCGTCGACGCAGACCTATCCGTGGGAACATTATATACGTCTATAGCGTTATATGTACTAACCTAAGGCAGCCTAACATCTCGGATGTAGTATTTTACAACATTCCTGGCGGGTCGGCCCCTACTTCTCGGTGGGAACGTTATATACGTCTATAACGTAAGATAACCTAACCTAACCCATCTAGTCGATCGCTTGTAATATTTTACAGAATCCCGGTCCTGTCGGGCCGTACCTCTCCGTGGGAACATTACATACGTCTATAACGTTATATATCCTAACCTATGGCAACCTAACACATCGGATGCAGCATTTTACAACACTCCAGGCGGGTCGGACCCTACCTCTCGGTGGGAACATTATATACGTCTATAACGTAATATAACCTAACCTAACCCATCTAGCCCCTCGCTTGTAATGTTTTACAGAATTCCGGTCGTGTCGGCCCAGATCTGTCCGTGGGAACATTATATACGTCTATAGCGTTATATATCCTAACCTAAGGCAGCGTAACATCTCGGATGTAGTATTTTACAACATTTCTGGCGGGTCGGCCCGTACTTCTCGGTGGGAACGTTATATACGTCTATAACTTAAGATAACCTAACCTAACCCATCTAGCCACTCGCTGGTAATGTTTTACAGAAGCCCGGTCCTGTCGGCCCGTACATCTCCGTGGGAACATCATATACGTCTATAACGTTATATACCCTGACCTAAGGCAACCTCACTCCTCGGATGTGGTATTTTGCAACATTCCTGGCGGGTCTGACCGTACATCTCGGTGGGAACGTTATATACGTTTATAACGTAAGATAACCTAACCTAACCCATCTAGCCTCTCGCTGGTAATGTTTTACAGAATCCCTGTCCTGTCGGCCCGTACCTCTCCGTGGGAACATTATATACGTCTATAACGTTATATATCCTAACCTAGGGCAACCTAACACCTCAGATGTAGTATTTTACAACGCTCCTGGCGGCTCGGCACCTACTTCTCGGTGGGAACATTACATACGTCTATAACGTAATATAACCTAATCTAACCCATCTAGCGCCTCGCTGGTAATGTTTTACAGAATAACGGTCCTGTTGGACCGTACCTCTCCGTGGGAACATTATATACATCTATAACGTTATATATCCTAACCTAAGGCACCTAACACCTCGGATGTAGTATTTCACAACACTCCAGGCGGGTCGGCCCCTACCTCTCGGTGCATACATTATATACCTCTATAACGTAATATAACCTAACCTAACCCATCTAGCCCCTCGCTCGGAATGTTTTACAGAATCCCGGTCGTGTCGGCCCAGACCTGTCCGTGGGAACATTATATACGTCTATAGCGTTATATGTACTAACCTAATGCAGCCTAACATCTCGGATGTAGTATTTTACAACATTCCTGGCGGGTCGGCCCCTACTTCTCGGTGGGAACGTTATATACGTCTATAACGTAAGATAACCTAACCTAACCCATCTAGCCGATCGCTTGTAATATTTTACAGAATCCCGGTCCTGTCGGGCCGTACCTCTCCGTGGGAACATTACATACGTCTATAACGTTATATATCCTAACCTATGGCAACCTAACACATCGGATGCAGCATTTTACAACACTCCAGGCGGGTCGGACCCTACCTCTCGGTGGGAACATTATATACGTCTATAACGTAATATAACCTAACCTAACCCATCTAGCCCCTCGCTTGTAATGTTTAACAGAATTCCGGTCGTGTCGGCCCAGATCTGTCCGTGGGAACATTATATACGTCTATAGCGTTATATATCCTAACCTAAGGCAGCGTAACATCTCGGATGTAGTATTTTACAACATTCCTGGCGGGTCGGCCCGTACTTCTCGGTGGGAACGTTATATACGTCTATAATGTAAGATACCCTAACGTAACACATCTAGCGCCTCGATGGTAATGTTTTACAGAATCCCGGTCCTGTCGGACTGTACCTCTCCGCGGGAACATTATATACGTCTATAACGTTATATATCCTAACCTAAGGAAACCTGACACCTCGGATGTAGTATTTTACAACACTCCAGGCGGGTCGGCCCCTACCTCTCGGTGCGTACATTATATACGTCTATAACGTAATATAGCCTAACCTAATCCATCTAGCCCCTCGCTGGGAATGTTTTACAGAATCCCGGTCGTATCGGCCAAGATCTGTCCGTGAGAACATTATATGCGTCTATAGCGTTATATATTCTAACCTAAGGCAGCCTAACATCTCGGATGTAGTATTTTACAACATTCCTGGCGGGTCGGCCCGTACTTCTCGGTGGGAACGTTATATACGTCTATAATGTAAGATACCCTAACGTAACACATCTAGCGCCTCGACGGTAATGTTTTACAGAATAACGGTCCTGTTGGACCGTACCTCTCCGTGGGAACATTATATACGTCTATAACGTTATGTATCCTAACCTAAGGCACCTAACACCTCGGATGTAGTATTTCACAACACTCCAGGCGGGTCGGCCCCTACCTCTCGGTGCATACATTATATACCTCTATAACGTAATATAACCTAACCTAACCCATCTAGCCCCTCGCTCGGAATGTTTTACAGAATCCCGGTCGTGTCGGCCCAGACCTGTCCGTGGGAACATTATATACGTCTATATCGTTATATATACTAACCTAAGGCAGCCTAACATTTCGGATGTAGTATTTTACAACATTCCTGGCGGGTCGGCCCATACTTCTCGGTGGGATCGTTATATACGTCTATAACGTAAGATAACCTAACCTAACCTATCTAGCACCTCGCTGGTAATGTTTTACCGAATCCAGGGGGTGTCAGACCGTACCTGTGCGTGGGAACATTATATACGTCTATAACGTTATATATCCTAACCTAAGGCAACGTAACACCTCAGATGTAGTATTTTACAACACTCCTGGCGGCCCGGCACCTACTTCTCGGTGTGAACATTACATACGTCTATAACGTAATATAACCTAATCTAGCCCATCTAGCCCCTCGCTGGTAATGTTTTACAGAATCCCGGTCCTGTCGGACCGTACCTCTCCGTGGGAAAACTATAGCCGTCTATGACGTTATATTTCCTAACGTGAGGCAACCTCACACCACGAATGTAGTATTTTACAACATTCCTGGCGGGCCGGCCCCTACTTCTTGGTGGGAACATAATATACGTCTATAACGTAATCTAACCTAACCTAACCCATCTAGCCCCTCGCTGGTAATGTTTTACAGAATCCCGGTCCTGTCGGACCGTACCTCTCCGTGGGAACATTATATACGTCTATAACGTTATATATCCTAAGCTAAGGCAACCTAACACTTCAGATGTAGTATTTTACGTCACTCCTGGCGGCTCGGCACCTACTTCTCGGTGGGAACATTATATACGTCTATAACGTAAGATAACCTAACGTAACCCATCTAGCACCTCGCTGGTAATGTTTTACCGAATCCAGGCCGTGTCGGACCGTGCGTCTCCGTGGGATCGTTATATACGTCTATAACGTTATATATCCTAACCTAAGGCAACATAACACCTCAGATGTAGTATTTTACAACACACCTGGCGGCACGGCACCTTCTTCTCGGTGTGAACATTACATACGTCTATAACGTAATATAACCTAATCTAACCCATCTAGCCCCTCGCTGGTAATGTTTTACAGAATCCCGGTCCTGTCGGACCGTACGTCTCCGTGGGAAAACTGTATCCGTCTATGATGTTATGTTTCCTAACGCGAGGCAACCTCACACCACGAATGTAGTATTTTACAACATACCTGGCGGGCGGGCCCCTACTTCTCGGTGGGAACATTATATACGTCTATAACGTAATCTAACCTATCCTAATCCATCTAGCCCCTCACTGGTAATGTTTTACAGAATCCCGGTCGCGTCGACGCAGACCAATCCGTGGGAACATTATATACGTCTATAGCGTTATATGTACTAACCTAAGGCAGCCTAACATCTCGGATGTAGTATTTTACAACATACCTGGCGGTTCGGCCCATACTTCTCGGTGGGAACGTTATATACGTCTATAACGTAAGATAACCTAACCTAACCCATCTAGCACCTCGCTGGTAATGTTTTAGCGAAACCAGGCCGTGTCGGACCGTACATCTCCGTTGGAACATTATATACGTCTATAACGTTATATAACCTGATCTAAGGCAACCTCACTCCTCGGATGTAGTATTTTACGACATTCCGGGCGGCCCGGCCCCCACTTCACGGTGGGAACGTTATATAAGTCTATAACGTAAGATAACCTAACCTAACCCATCTAGCACCTCGCTGGGATTGTTTTACCGAATCCAGGCCGTGTCGGACCGTACCTGTCCGTGGGAACATTATATACGTCTATAACGTTACATATCCTAACCTAAGGCAACATAACACATCAGATGTAGTATTTTACAACACTCCTGGCGGCTCGGCACCTACTTCTCGGTGTGAACATTACATACGTCTATAACGTAATATAACCTAATCTAACCCATCTAGCCCCTCGCTGGTAATGTTTTACAGAATCCCGGTCCTCTCGGACCGTACCTCTCCGTGGGAAAACTATATCCGTCTATGACGTTATATTTCCTAACGTGAGGCAACCTCACTCCTCGGATGTGATATTTTACAACATTCCTGGCGGGTCGGCCCGTACTTCTCGGTGGGAACGTTATATACGTTTATAACGTAAGATAACCTAACCAAACCCATCTAGCCCCTCGCTGGTAATGTTTTACAGAATAACGGTCCTGTCGGCCCGTACCTCTCCGTGGGAACATTATATACGTCTATAACGTTATATATCCTAACCTAAGGCACCTAACACCTCGGATGTAGTATTTTACAACACTCCAGGCGGGTCGGCCCCCACCTCTCGGTGCGTACATTATATACGTCTATAACGTAATATAGCCTAACCTAATCCATCCAGCCCCTCGCTGGGAATGTTTTACAGAATCCCGGTCGTATCGGCCAAGATCTGTCCGTGAGAACATTATATACGTCTATAGCGTTATATATCCTAACCTAAGGCAGCCTAACATCTCGGATGTAGTATTTTACAACATTCCTGGCGGGTCGGCCCCTACCTCTCGGTGCATACATTATATACCTCTATAACGTAATATAACCTAACCTAACCCATCTAGCCTCTCGCTGGTAATGTTTTACAGAATCCCTGTCCTGTCGGCCCGTACCTCTCCGTGGGAACATTATATACGTCTATAACGTTATATATCCTATCCTAAGGCAACCTAACACCTCAGATGTAGTATTTTACAACGCTCCTGGCGCCTCGGCACCTACTTCTCGGTGGGAACATTACATACGTCTATAACGTAATATAACCTAATCTACCCCATCTATCCCCTCGCTGGTAATGTTTTACAGAATCCCGGTCCTGTCGGACCGTACCTCTCCGTGGGAAAACTATAGCCGTCTATGACGTTATATTTCCTAACGTGAGACAACCTCACACCACGAATGTAGTATTTTACAACATTCCTGGCGGGCCGGCCCCTACTTCTTGGTGGGAACATAATATACGTCTATAACGTAATCTAACCTAACCTAACCCATCTAGCCCCTCGCTGGTAATGTTTTACAGAATCCCGGTCGCGTCGACGCAGACCTATCCGTGGGAACATTATATACGTCTATAGCGTTATATGTACTAACCTAAGGCAGCCTAACATCTCGGATGTAGTATTTTACAACATTCCTGGCGGGTCGGCCCCTCCTTCTCGGTGGGAACGTTATATACGTCTATAACGTAAGATAACCTAACCTAACCCATCTAGCCGATCGCTTGTAATATTTTACAGAATCCCGGTCCTGTCGGGCCGTACCTCTCCGTGGGAACATTACATACGTCTATAACGTTATATATCCTAACCTATGGCAACCTAACACATCGGATGCAGCATTTTACAACACTCCAGGCGGGTCGGACCCTACCTCTCGGTGGGAACATTATATACGTCTATAACGTAATATAACCTAACCTAACCCATCTAGCCCCTCGCTTGTAATGTTTTACAGAATTCCGGTCGTGTCGGCCCAGATCTGTCCGTGGGAACATTATATACGTCTATAGCGTTATATATCCTAACCTAAGGCAGCGTAACATCTCGGATGTAGTATTTTACAACATTTCTGGCGGGTCGGCCCGTACTTCTCGGTGGGAACGTTATATACGTCTATAACTTAAGATAACCTAACCTAACCCATCTAGCCACTCGCTGGTAATGTTTTACAGAAGCCCGGTCCTGTCGGCCCGTACATCTCCGTGGGAACATCATATACGTCTATAACGTTATATACCCTGACCTAAGGCAACCTCACTCCTCGGATGTGGTATTTTGCAACATTCCTGGCGGGTCTGACCGTACATCTCGGTGGGAACGTTATATACGTTTATAACGTAAGATAACCTAACCTAACCCATCTAGCCTCTCGCTGGTAATGTTTTACAGAATCCCTGTCCTGTCGGCCCGTACCTCTCCGTGGGAACATTATATACGTCTATAACGTTATATATCCTAACCTAGGGCAACCTAACACCTCAGATGTAGTATTTTACAACGCTCCTGGCGGCTCGGCACCTACTTCTCGGTGGGAACATTACATACGTCTATAACGTAATATAACCTAATCTAACCCATCTAGCGCCTCGCTGGTAATGTTTTACAGAATAACGGTCCTGTTGGACCGTACCTCTCCGTGGGAACATTATATACATCTATAACGTTATATATCCTAACCTAAGGCACCTAACACCTCGGATGTAGTATTTCACAACACTCCAGGCGGGTCGGCCCCTACCTCTCGGTGCATACATTATATACCTCTATAACGTAATATAACCTAACCTAACCCATCTAGCCCCTCGCTCGGAATGTTTTACAGAATCCCGGTCGTGTCGGCCCAGACCTGTCCGTGGGAACATTATATACGTCTATATCGTTATATATACTAACCTAAGGCAGCCTAACATCTCGGATGTAGTATTTTACAACATTCCTGGCGGGTCGGCCCATACTTCTCGGTGGGAACGTTATATACGTCTATAACGTAAGATAACCTAACCTAACCTATCTAGCACCTCGCTGGTAATGTTTTACCGAATCCAGGCCGTGTCAGACCGTACCTGTGCGTGGGAACATTATATACGTCTATAACGTTATATATCCTAACCTAAGGCAACATAACACCTCAGATGTAGTATTTTACAACACTCCTGGCGGCTCGGCACCTACTTCTCGGTGTGAACATTACATACGTCTATAACGTAATATAACCTAATCTACCCCATCTAGCCCCTCGCTGGTAATGTTTTACAGAATCCCGGTCCTGTCGGACCGTACCTCTCCGTGGGAAAACTATAGCCGTCTATGACGTTATATTTCCTAACGTGAGGCAACCTCACACCACGAATGTAGTATTTTACAACATTCCTGGCGGGCCGGCCCCTACTTCTTGGTGGGAACATAATATACGTCTATAACGTAATCTAACCTAACCTAACCCATCTAGCCCCTCGCTGGTAATGTTTTACAGAATCCCGGTCGCGTCGACGCAGACCTATCCGTGGGAACATTATATACGTCTATAGCGTTATATGTACTAACCTAATGCAGCCTAACATCTCGGATGTAGTATTTTACAACATTCCTGGCGGGTCGGCCCCTACTTCTCGGTGGGAACGTTATATACGTCTATAACGTAAGATAACCTAACCTAACCCATCTAGCCGATCGCTTGTAATATTTTACAGAATCCCGGTCCTGTCGGGCCGTACCTCTCCGTGGGAACATTACATACGTCTATAACGTAATATATCCTAACCTATGGCAACCTAACACATCGGATGCAGCATTTTACAACACTCCAGGCGGGTCGGACCCTACCTCTCGGTGGGAACATTATATACGTCTATAACGTAATATAACCTAACCTAACCCATCTAGCCCCTCGCTTGTAATGTTTAACAGAATTCCGGTCGTGTCGGCCCAGATCTGTCCGTGAGAACATTATATACGTCTATAGCGTTATATATCCTAACCTAAGGCAGCGTAACATCTCGGATGTAGTATTTTACAACATTCCTGGCGGGTCGGCCCGTACTTCTCGGTGGGAACGTTATATACGTCTATAATGTAAGATACCCTAACGTAACACATCTAGCGCCTCGATGGTAATGTTTTACAGAATCCCGGTCCTGTCGGCCTGTACCTCTCCGCGGGAACATTATATACGTCTATAACGTTATATATCCTAACCTAAGGAAACCTGACACCTCGGATGTAGTATTTTACAACACTCCAGGCGGGTCGGCCCCTACCTCTCGGTGCGTACATTATATACGTCTATAACGTAATATAGCCTAACCTAATCCATCTAGCCCCTCGCTGGGAATGTTTTACAGAATCCCGGTCGTATCGGCCAAGATCTGTCCGTGAGAACATTATATACGTCTATAGCGTTATATATTCTAACCTAAGGCAGCCTAACATCTCGGATGTAGTATTTTACAACATTCCTGGCGGGTCGGCCCGTACTTCTCGGTGGGAACGTTATATACGTCTATAATGTAAGATACCCTAACGTAACACATCTAGCGCCTCGACGGTAATGTTTTACAGAATCCCGGTCGTGTCGGCCTGTACCTCTCCGCGGGAACATTATATACGTCTATAACGTTATATATCCTAACCTAAGGAAACCTGACACCTCGGATGTAGTATTTTACAACACTTCAGGCGGGTCGGCCCCTACCTCTCGGTGCGTACATTATATACGTCTATAACGTAATATAGCCTAACCTAATCCATCTAGCCCCTCGCTGGGAATGTTTTACAGAATCCCGGTCGTATCGGCCAAGATCTGTCCGTGAGAACATTATATACGTCTATAGCGTTATATATACTAACCTAAGGCAGCCTAACATCTCGGATGTAGTATTTTACAACATTCCTGGCGGGTCGGCCCGTACTTCTCGGTGGGAACGTTATATACGTCTATAACTTAATATAACCTAACCTAACCCATCTAGCCACTCGCTGGTAATGTTTTACAGAATAACGGTCCTGTTGGACCGTACCTCTCCGTGGGAACATTATATACGTCTATAACGTTATGTATCCTAACCTAAGGCACCTAACACCTCGGATGTAGTATTTCACAACACTCCAGGCGGGTCGGCCCCTACCTCTCGGTGCATACATTATATACCTCTATAACGTAATATAACCTAACCTAACCCATCTAGCCCCTCGCTCGGAATGTTTTACAGAATCCCGGTCGTGTCGGCCCAGACCTGTCCGTGGGAACATTATATACGTCTATATCGTTATATATACTAACCTAAGGCAGCCTAACATTTCGGATGTAGTATTTTACAACATTCCTGGCGGGTCGGCCCATACTTCTCGGTGGGATCGTTATATACGTCTATAACGTAAGATAACCTAACCTAACCTATCTAGCACCTCGCTGGTAATGTTTTACCGAATCCAGGGGGTGTCAGACCGTACCTGTGCGTGGGAACATTATATACGTCTATAACGTTATATATCCTAACCTAAGGCAACGTAACACCTCAGATGTAGTATTTTACAACACTCCTGGCGGCCCGGCACCTACTTCTCGGTGTGAACATTACATACGTCTATAACGTAATATAACCTAATCTAGCCCATCTAGCCCCTCGCTGGTAATGTTTTACAGAATCCCGGTCCTGTCGGACCGTACCTCTCCGTGGGAAAACTATAGCCGTCTATGACGTTATATTTCCTAACGTGAGGCAACCTCACACCACGAATGTAGTATTTTACATCATTCCTGGCGGGCCGGCCCCTACTTCTTGGTGGGAACATAATATACGTCTATAACGTAATCTAACCTAACCTAACCCATCTAGCCCCTCGCTGGTAATGTTTTACAGAATCCCGGTCCTGTCGGACCGTACCTCTCCGTGGGAACATTATATACGTCTATAACGTTATATATCCTAAGCTAAGGCAACCTAACACTTCAGATGTAGTATTTTACGTCACTCCTGGCGGCTCGGCACCTACTTCTCGGTGGGAACATTATATACGTCTATAACGTAAGATAACCTAACGTAACCCATCTAGCACCTCGCTGGTAATGTTTTACCGAATCCAGGCCGTGTCGGACCGTACGTCTCCGTGGGATCGTTATATACGTCTATAACGTTATATATCCTAACCTAAGGCAACATAACACCTCAGATGTAGTATTTTACAACACTCCTGGCGGCACGGCACCTTCTTCTCGGTGTGAACATTACATACGTCTATAACGTAATATAACCTAATCTAACCCATCTAGCCCCTCGCTGGTAATGTTTTACAGAATCCCGGTCCTGTCGGACCGTACGACTCCGTGGGAAAACTGTATCCGTCTATGATGTTATGTTTCCTAACGCGAGGCAACCTCACACCACGAATGTAGTATTTTACAACATACCTGGCGGGCGGGCCCCTACTTCTCAGTGGGAACATTATATACGTCTATAACGTAATCTAACCTATCCTAATCCATCTAGCCCCTCACTGGTAATGTTTTACAGAATCCCGGTCGCGTCGACGCAGACCAATCCGTGGGAACATTATATACGTCTATAGCGTTATATGTACTAACCTAAGGCAGCCTAACATCTCGGATATAGTATTTTACAACATACCTGGCGGTTCGGCCCATACTTCTCGGTGGGAACGTTATATACGTCTATAACGTAAGATAACCTAACCTAACCCATCTAGCACCTCGCTGGTAATGTTTTAGCGAAACCAGGCCGTGTCGGACCGTACATCTCCGTTGGAACATTATATACGTCTCTAACGTTATATAACCTGATCTAAGGCAACCTCACTCCTCGGATGTAGTATTTTACGACATTCCGGGCAGCCCGGCCCCCACTTCACGGTGGGAACGTTATATAAGTCTATAACGTAAGATAACCTAACCTAACCCATCTAGCCCCTCGCTGGGATTGTTTTACCGAATCCAGGCCGTGTCGGACCGTACCTGTCCGTGGGAACATTATATACGTCTATAACGTTACATATCCTAACCTAAGGCAACATAACACATCAGATGTAGTATTTTACAACACTCCTGGCGGCTCGGCACCTACTTCTCGGTGGGAACGTTATATACGTTTATAACGTAAGATAACCTAACCAAACCCATCTAGCCCCTCGCTGGTAATGTTTTACAGAATAACGGTCCTGTCGGCCCGTACCTCTCCGTGGGAACATTATATACGTCTATAACGTTATATATCCTAACCTAAGGCACCTAACACCTCGGATGTAGTATTTTACAACACTCCAGGCGGGTCGGCCCCCACCTCTCGGTGCGTACATTATATACGTCTATAACGTAATATAGCCTAACCTAATCCATCCAGCCCCTCGCTGGGAATGTTTTACAGAATCCCGGTCGTATCGGCCAAGATCTGTCCGTGAGAACATTATATACGTCTATAGCGTTATATATCCTAACCTAAGGCAGCCTAACATCTCGGATGTAGTATTTTACAACATTCCTGGCGGGTCGGCCCCTACCTCTCGGTGCATACATTATATACCTCTATAACGTAATATAACCTAACCTAACCCATCTAGCCTCTCGCTGGTAATGTTTTACAGAATCCCTGTCCTGTCGGCCCGTACCTCTCCGTGGGAACATTATATACGTCTATAACGTTATATATCCTATCCTAAGGCAACCTAACACCTCAGATGTAGTATTTTACAACGCTCCTGGCGCCTCGGCACCTACTTCTCGGTGGGAACATTACATACGTCTATAACGTAATATAACCTAATCTACCCCATCTATCCCCTCGCTGGTAATGTTTTACAGAATCCCGGTCCTGTCGGACCGTACCTCTCCGTGGGAAAACTATAGCCGTCTATGACGTTATATTTCCTAACGTGAGGCAACCTCACACCACGAATGTAGTATTTTACAACATTCCTGGCGGGCCGGCCCCTACTTCTTGGTGGGAACATAATATACGTCTATAACGTAATCTAACCTAACCTAACCCATCTAGCCCCTCGCTGGTAATGTTTTACAGAATCCCGGTCGCGTCGACGCAGACCTATCCGTGGGAACATTATATACGTCTATAGCGTTATATGTACTAACCTAAGGCAGCCTAACATCTCGGATGTAGTATTTTACAACATTCCTGGCGGGTCGGCCCCTACTTCTCGGTGGGAACGTTATATACGTCTATAACGTAAGATAACCTAACCTAACCCATCTAGCCGATCGCTTGTAATATTTTACAGAATCCCGGTCCTGTCGGGCCGTACCTCTCCGTGGGAACATTACATACGTCTATAACGTTATATATCCTAACCTATGGCAACCTAACACATCGGATGCAGCATTTTACAACACTCCAGGCGGGTCGGACCCTACCTCTCGGTGGGAACATTATATACGTCTATAACGTAATATAACCTAACCTAACCCATCTAGCCCCTCGCTGGGAATGTTTTACAAAATCCCGGTCGTATCGGCCAAGATCTGTCCGTGAGAACATTATATACGTCTATAGCGTTATATATACTAACCTAAGGCAGCCTAACATCTCGGATGTAGTATTTTACAACATTCCTGGCGGGTCGGCCCCTACTTCTCGGTGGAAACGTTATATACGTCTATAACTTAAGATAACCTAACCTAACCCATCTAGCCACTCGCTGGTAATGTTTTACAGAAGCCCGGTCCTGTCGGCCCGTACATCTCCGTGGGAACATCATATACGTCTATAACGTTATATACCCTGACCTAAGGCAACCTCACTCCTCGGATGTGGTATTTTGCAACATTCCTGGCGGGTCGGCACCTACTTCTCGGTGGGAACATTACATACGTCTATAACGTAATATAACCTAATCTACCCCATCTAGCCCCTCGCTGGTAATGTTTTACAGAATCCCGGTCCTGTCGGACCGTACCTCTCCGTGGGAAAACTATAGCCGTCTATGACGTTATATTTCCTAACGTGAGGCAACCTCACACCACGAATGTAGTATTTTACAACATTCCTGGCGGGCCGGCCCCTACTTCTTGGTGGGAACATAATATACGTCTATAACGTAATCTAACCTAACCTAACCCATCTATCCCCTCGCTGGTAATGTTTTACAGAATCCCGGTCGCGTCGACGCAGACCTATCCGTGGGAACATTATATACGTCTATAGCGTTATATGTACTAACCTAATGCAGCCTAACATCTCGGATGTAGTATTTTACAACATTCCTGGCGGGTGGGCCCCTACTTCTCGGTGGGAACGTTATATACGTCTATAACGTAAGATAACCTAACCTAACCCATCTAGCCGATCGCTTGTAATATTTTACAGAATCCCGGTCCTGTCGGGCCGTACCTCTCCGTGGGAACATTACATACGTCTATAACGTTATATATCCTAACCTATGGCAACCTAACACATCGGATGCAGCATTTTACAACACTCCAGGCGGGTCGGACCCTACCTCTCGGTGGGAACATTATATACGTCTATAACGTAATATAACCTAACCTAACCCATCTAGCCCCTCGCTTGTAATGTTTAACAGAATTCCGGTCGTGTCGGCCCAGATCTGTCCGTGGGAACATTATATACGTCTATAGCGTTATATATCCTAACCTAAGGCAGCGTAACATCTCGGATGTAGTATTTTACAACATTCCTGGCGGGTCGGCCCGTACTTCTCGGTGGGAACGTTATATACGTCTATAACTTAATATAACCTAACCTAACCCATCTAGCCACTCGCTGGTAATGTTTTACAGAATAACGGTCCTGTTGGACCGTACCTCTCCGTGGGAACATTATATACGTCTATAACGTTATGTATCCTAACCTAAGGCACCTAACACCTCGGATGTAGTATTTCACAACACTCCAGGCGGCTCGGCACCTACTTCTCGGTGGGAACATTACATACGTCTATAACGTAATATAACCTAACCTAACCCATCTAGCCCCTCGCTCGGAATGTTTTACAGAATCCCGGTCGTGTCGGCCCAGACCTGTCCGTGGGAACATTATATACGTCTATATCGTTATATATACTAACCTAAGGCAGCCTAACATTTCGGATGTAGTATTTTACAACATTCCTGGCGGGTCGGCCCATACTTCTCGGTGGGATCGTTATATACGTCTATAACGTAAGATAACCTAACCTAACCTATCTAGCACCTCGCTGGTAATGTTTTACCGAATCCAGGGGGTGTCAGAGCGTACCTGTGCGTGGGAACATTATATACGTCTATAACGTTATATATCCTAACCTAAGGCAACGTAACACCTCAGATGTAGTATTTTACAACACTCCTGGCGGCCCGGCACCTACTTCTCGGTGTGAACATTACATACGTCTATAACGTAATATAACCTAATCTAGCCCATCTAGCCCCTCGCTGGTAATGTTTTACAGAATCCCGGTCCTGTCGGACCGTACCTCTCCGTGGGAAAACTATAGCCGTCTATGACGTTATATTTCCTAACGTGAGGCAACCTCACACCACGAATGTAGTATTTTACAACATTCCTGGCGGGCCGGCCCCTACTTCTTGGTGGGAACATAATATACGTCTATAACGTAATCTAACCTAACCTAACCCATCTAGCCCCTCGCTGGTAATGTTTTACAGAATCCCGGTCCTGTCGGACCGTACCTCTCCGTGGGAACATTATATACGTCTATAACGTTATATATCCTAAGCTAAGGCAACCTAACACTTCAGATGTAGTATTTTACGTCACTCCTGGCGGCTCGGCACCTACTTCTCGGTGG
The DNA here is from genome assembly GCA_963969225.1 of Xylocopa violacea. NCBI lineage: Eukaryota > Metazoa > Arthropoda > Insecta > Hymenoptera > Apidae > Xylocopa > Xylocopa violacea. Next base: position 1,870,876 of record CAXAJV010000247.1, on the reverse strand, counting down.
GAACATTATATACGTCTATAACGTAAGATAACCTAACGTAACCCATCTAGCACATCGCTGGTAATGTTTTACCGAATCCAGGCCGTGTCGGACCGTACGTCTCCGTGGGATCGTTATATACGTCTATAACGTTATATATCCTAACCTAAGGCAACATAACACCTCAGATGTAGTATTTTACAACACTCCTGGCGGCACGGCACCTTCTTCTCGGTGTGAACATTACATACGTCTATAACGTAATATAACCTAATCTAAGCCATCTAGCCCCTCGCTGGTAATGTTTTACAGAATCCCGGTCCTGTCGGACCGTACGTCTCCGTGGGAAAACTGTATCCGTCTATGATGTTATGTTTCCTAACGCGAGGCAACCTCACACCACGAATGTAGTATTTTACAACATACCTGGCGGGCGGGCCCCTACTTCTCGGTGGGAACATTATATACGTCTATAAAGTAATCTAACCTATCCTAATCCATCTAGCCCCTCACTGGTAATGTTTTACAGAATCCCGGTCGCGTCGACGCAGACCAATCCGTGGGAACATTATATACGTCTATAGCGTTATATGTACTAACCTAAGGCAGCCTAACATCTCGGATGTAGCATTTTACAACATACCTGGCGGTTCGGCCCATACTTCTCGGTGGGAACGTTATATACGTCTATAACGTAAGATAACCTAACCTAACCCATCTAGCACCTCGCTGGTAATGTTTTAGCGAAACCAGGCCGTGTCGGACCGTACATCTCCGTTGGAACATTATATACGTCTATAACGTTGTATAACCTGATCTAAGGCAACCTCACTCCTCGGATGTAGTATTTTACGACATTCCGGGCGGCCCGGCCCCCACTTCACGGTGGGAACGTTATATAAGTGTATAACGTAAGATAACCTAACCTAACCCATCTAGCACCTCGCTGGGATTGTTTTACCGAATCCAGGCCGTGTCGGACCGTACCTGTCCGTGGGAACATTATATACGTCTATAACGTTACATATCCTAACCTAAGGCAACATAACACATCAGATGTAGTATTTTACAACACTCCTGGCGGCTCGGCACCTACTTCTCGGTGTGAACATTACATACGTCTATAACGTAATATAACCTAATCTAACCCATCTAGCCCCTCGCTGGTAATGTTTTACAGAATCCCGGTCCTCTCGGACCGTACCTCTCCGTGGGAAAACTATATCCGTCTATGACGTTATATTTCCTAACGTGAGGCAACCTCACTCCTCGGATGTGATATTTTACAACATTCCTGGCGGGTCGGCCCGTACTTCTCGGTGGGAACGTTATATACGTTTATAACGTAAGATAACCTAACCAAACCCATCTAGCCCCTCGCTGGTAATGTTTTACAGAATAACGGTCCTGTCGGCCCGTACCTCTCCGTGGGAACATTATATACGTCTATAACGTTATATATCCTAACCTAAGGCACCTAACACCTCGGATGTAGTATTTTACAACACTCCAGGCGGGTCGGCCCCCACCTCTCGGTGCGTACATTATATACGTCTATAACGTAATATAGCCTAACCTAATCCATCCAGCCCCTCGCTGGGAATGTTTTACAGAATCCCGGTCGTATCGGCCAAGATCTGTCCGTGAGAACATTATATACGTCTATAGCGTTATATATCCTAACCTAAGGCAGCCTAACATCTCGGATGTAGTATTTTACAACATTCCTGGCGGGTCGGCCCGTACTTCTCGGTGGGAACGTTATATACGTCTATAACTTAAGATAACCTAACCTAACCCATCTAGCCACTCGCTGGTAATGTTTTACAGAATCCCGGTCCTGTCGGCCCGTACATCTCCGTGGGAACATCATATACGTCTATAACGTTATATACCCTGACCTAAGGCAACCTCACTCCTCGGATGTGGTATTTTACAACATTCCTGGCGGGTCTGCCCGTACATCTCGGTGGGAACGTTATATACGTTTATAACGTAAGATAACCTAACCTAACCCATCTAGCCTCTCGCTGGTAATGTTTTACAGAATCCCTGTCCTGTCGGCCCGTACCTCTCCGTGGGAACATTATATACGTCTATAACGTTACATATCCTATCCTAAGGCAACCTAACACCTCAGATGTAGTATTTTACAACGCTCCTGGCGCCTCGGCACCTACTTCTCGGTGGGAACATTACATACGTCTATAACGTAATATAACCTAATCTACCCCATCTATCCCCTCGCTGGTAATGTTTTACAGAATCCCGGTCCTGTCGGACCGTACCTCTCCGTGGGAAAACTATAGCCGTCTATGACGTTATATTTCCTAACGTGAGGCAACCTCACACCACGAATGTAGTATTTTACAACATTCCTGGCGGGCCGGCCCCTACTTCTTGGTGGGAACATAATATACGTCTATAACGTAATCTAACCTAACCTAACCCATCTAGCCCCTCGCTGGTAATGTTTTACAGAATCCCGGTCGCGTCGACGCAGACCTATCCGTGGGAACATTATATACGTCTATAGCGTTATATGTACTAACCTAAGGCAGCCTAACATCTCGGATGTAGTATTTTACAACATTCCTGGCGGGTCGGCCCCTACTTCTCGGTGGGAACGTTATATACGTCTATAACGTAAGATAACCTAACCTAACCCATCTAGCCGATCGCTTGTAATATTTTACAGAATCCCGGTCCTGTCGGGCCGTACCTCTCCGTGGGAACATTACATACGTCTATAACGTTATATATCCTAACCTATGGCAACCTAACACATCGGATGCAGCATTTTACAACACTCCAGGCGGGTCGGACCCTACCTCTCGGTGGGAACATTATATACGTCTATAACGTAATATAACCTAACCTAACCCATCTAGCCCCTCGCTGGGAATGTTTTACAGAATCCCGGTCGTATCGGCCAAGATCTGTCCGTGAGAACATTATATACGTCTATAGCGTTATATATACTAACCTAAGGCAGCCTAACATCTCGGATGTAGTATTTTACAACATTCCTGGCGGGTCGGCCCCTACTTCTCGGTGGAAACGTTATATACGTCTATAACGTAAGATAACCTAACCTAACCCATCTAGACGATCGCTTGTAATATTTTACAGAATCCCGGTCCTGTCGGGCCATACCTCTCCGTGGGAACATTACATACGTCTATAACGTTATATATCCTAACCTATGGCAACGTAACACCTCGGATGCAGCATTTTACAACACTCCAGGCGGCTCGGACCCTACATCTCGGTGGGAACATAATATACGTCTATAACGTAATCTAACCTAACCTAACCCATCTAGCCCCTCGCTGGTAATGTTTTACAGAATCCCGGTCGCGTCGACGCAGACCTATCCGTGGGAACATTATATACGTCTATAGCGTTATATGTACTAACCTAAGGCAGCCTAACATCTCGGATGTAGTATTTTACAACATTCCTGGCGGGTCGGCCCGTACTTCTCGGTGGGAACGTTATATACGTCTATAATGTAAGATACCCTAACGTAACACATCTAGCGCCTCGACGGTAATGTTTTACAGAATCCCGGTCGTGTCGGCCTGTACCTCTCCGCGGGAACATTATATACGTCTATAACGTTATATATCCTAACCTAAGGAAACCTGACACCTCGGATGTAGTATTTTACAACACTCCAGGCGGGTCGGCCCCTACCTCTCGGTGCGTACATTATATACGTCTATAACGTAATATAGCCTAACCTAATCCATCTAGCCCCTCGCTGGGCATGTTTTACAGAATCCCGGTCGTATCGGCCAAGATCTGTCCGTGAGAACATTATATACGTCTATAGCGTTATATATACTAACCTAAGGCAGCCTAACATCTCGGATGTAGTATTTTACAACATTCCTGGCGGGTCGGCCCCTACTTCTCGGTGGAAACGTTATATACGTCTATAACGTAAGATAACCTAACCTAACCCATCTAGACGATCGCTTGTAATATTTTACAGAATCCCGGTCCTGTCGGCCCGTACCTCTCCGTGGGAACATTATATACGTCTATAACGTTATATATCCTAACCTAGGGCAACCTAACACCTCAGATGTAGTATTTTACAACGCTCCTGGCGGCTCGGCACCTACTTCTCGGTGGGAACATTACATACGTCTATAACGTAATATAACCTAATCTAACCCATCTAGCGCCTCGCTGGTAATGTTTTACAGAATAACGGTCCTGTTGGACCGTACCTCTCCGTGGGAACATTATATACATCTATAACGTTATATATCCTAACCTAAGGCACCTAACACCTCGGATGTAGTATTTCACAACACTCCAGGCGGGTCGGCCCCTACATCTCGGTGCATACATTATATACCTCTATAACGTAATATAACCTAACCTAACCCATCTAGCCCCTCGCTCGGAATGTTTTACAGAATCCCGGTCGTGTCGGCCCAGACCTGTCCGTGGGAACATTATATACGTCTATATCGTTATATATACTAACCTAAGGCAGCCTAACATCTCGGATGTAGTATTTTACAACATTCCTGGCGGGTCGGCCCATACTTCTCGGTGGGAACGTTATATACGTCTATAACGTAAGATAACCTAACCTAACCTATCTAGCACCTCGCTGGTAATGTTTTACCGAATCCAGGCCGTGTCAGACCGTACGTCTCCGTGGGAACATTATATACGTCTATAACGTTATATATCCTAACCTAAGGCAACATAACACCTCAGATGTAGTATTTTACAACACTCCTGGCGGCTCGGCACCTACTTCTCGGTGTGAACATTACATACGTCTATAACGTAATATAACCTAATCTACCCCATCTAGCCCCTCGCTGGTAATGTTTTACAGAATCCCGGTCCTGTCGGACCGTACCTCTCCGTGGGAAAACTATAGCCGTCTATGACGTTATATTTCCTAACGTGAGGCAACCTCACACCACGAATGTAGTATTTTACAACATTCCTGGCGGGTCGGCCCCTACTTCTCGGTGGGAACGTTATATACGTCTATAACTTATGATAACCTAACCTAACCCATCTAGCCACTCGCAGGTAATGTTTTACAGAATCCCGGTCCTGTCGGCCCGTACATCTCCGTGGGAACATCATATACGTCTATAACGTTATATACCCTGACCTAAGGCAACCTCACTCCTCGGATGTGGTATTTTGCAACATTCCTGGCGGGTCTGACCGTACATCTCGGTGGGAACGTTATATACGTTTATAACGTAAGATAACCTAACCTAACCCATCTAGCCTCTCGCTGGTAATGTTTTACAGAATCCCTGTCCTGTCGGCCCGTACCTCTCCGTGGGAACATTATATACGTCTATAACGTTATATATCCTAACCTAAGGCAACCTGACACCTCAGATGTAGTATTTTACAACGCTCCTGGCGGGTCGGCCCATACTTCTCGGTGGGAACGTTATATACGTCTATAACGTAAGATAACCTAACCTAACCTATCTAGCACCTCGCTGGTAATGTTTTACCGAATCCAGGACGTGTCAGACCGTACCTGTCCGTGGGAACATTATATACGTCTATAACGTTATATATCCTAACCTAAGGCAACATAACACCTCAGATGTAGTATTTTACAACACTCCTGGCGGCTCGGCACCTACTTCTCGGTGTGAACATTACATACGTCTATAACGTAATATAACCTAATCTACCCCATCTAGCCCCTCGCTGGTAATGTTTTACAGAATCCCGGTCCTGTCGGACCGTACCTCTCCGTGGGAAAACTATAGCCGTCTATGACGTTATATTTCCTAACGTGAGGCAACCTCACACCACGAATGTATTATTTTACAACATTCCTGGCGGGCCGGCCCCTACTTCTTGGTGGGAACATAATATACGTCTATAACGTAATCTAACCTAACCTAACCCATCTAGCCCCTCGCTGGTAATGTTTTACAGAATCCCGGTCGCGTCGACGCAGACCTATCCGTGGGAACATTATATACGTCTATAGCGTTATATGTACTAACCTAAGGCAGCCTAACATCTCGGATGTAGTATTTTACAACATACCTGGCGGTTCGGCCCATACTTCACGGTAGGAACGTTATATACGTCTATAACGTAATCTAACCTAACCTGACCCATCTAGTCCCTCGCTGGTAAAGTTTTACACAATCCCGGTCGCGTCGACGCAGACCTATCCGTGGGAACATTATATACGTCTATAGCGTTATATGTACTAACCTAAGGCAGCCTAACATCTCGGATGTAGTATTTTACAACATTCATGGCGGTTCGGCCCATACTTCTCGGTGGGAACGTTATATACGTCTATAACGTAATCTAACCTAACCTGACCCATCTAGCCCCTCGCTGGTAAAGTTTTACAGAATCCCGGTCGTGTCTGCCCGTACATCTCCGTGGGAACATCATATACGTCTATAACGTTATATACCCTGACCTAAGGCAACCTCACTCCTCGGATGTGGTATTTTGCAACATTCCTGGCGGGTCTGACCGTACATCTCGGTGGGAACGTTATATACGTTTATAACGTAAGATAACCTAACCTAACCCATCTAGCCTCTCGCTGGTAATGTTTTACAGAATCCCTGTCCTGTCGGCCCGTACCTCTCCGTGGGAACTTTATATACGTCTATAACGTTATATATCCTAACCTAAGGCAACCTAACACCTCAGATGTAGTATTTTACAACGCTCCTGGCGGGTCGGCCCATACTTCTCGGTGGGAACGTTATATACGTCTATAACGTAAGATAACCTAACCTAACCTATCTAGCACCTCGCTGGTAATGTTTTACCGAATCCAGGACGTGTCAGACCGTACCTGTCCGTGGGAACATTATATACGTCTATAACGTTATATATCGTAACCTAAGGCAACATAACACCTCAGATGTAGTATTTTACAACACTCCTGGCGGCTCGGCACCTACTTCTCGGTGTGAACATTACATACGTCTATAACGTAATATAACCTAATCTGCCCCATCTAGCCCCTCGCTGGTAATGTTTTACAGAATCCCGGTCCTGTCGGACCGTACCTCTCCGTGGGAAAACTATAGCCGTCTATGACGTTATATTTCCTAACGTGAGGCAACCTCACACCACGAATGTATTATTTTACAACATTCCTGGCGGGCCGGCCCCTACTTCTTGGTGGGAACATAATATACGTCTATAACGTAATCTAACCTAACCTAACCCATCTAGCCCCTCGCTGGTAATGTTTTACAGAATCCCGGTCGCGTCGACGCAGACCTATCCGTGGGAACATTATATACGTCTATAGCGTTATATGTACTAACCTAAGGCAGCCTAACATCTCGGATGTAGTATTTTACAACATACCTGGCGGTTCGGCCCATACTTCACGGTAGGAACGTTATATACGTCTATAACGTAATCTAACCTAACCTGACCCATCTAGTCCCTCGCTGGTAAAGTTTTACACAATCCCGGTCGCGTCGACGCAGACCTATCCGTGGGAACATTATATACGTCTATAGCGTTATATGTACTAACCTAAGGCAGCCTAACATCTCGGATGTAGTATTTTACAACATTCATGGCGGTTCGGCCCATACTTCTCGGTGGGAACGTTATATACGTCTATAACGTAATCTAACCTAACCTGACCCATCTAGCCCCTCGCTGGTAAAGTTTTACAGAATCCCGGTCGTGTCTGCCCGTACATCTCCGTGGGAACATCATATACGTCTATAACGTTATATACCCTGACCTAAGGCAACCTCACTCCTCGGATGTGGTATTTTGCAACATTCCTGGCGGGTCTGACCGTACATCTCGGTGGGAACGTTATATACGTTTATAACGTAAGATAACCTAACCTAACCCATCTAGCCTCTCGCTGGTAATGTTTTACAGAATCCCTGTCCTGTCGGCCCGTACCTCTCCGTGGGAACTTTATATACGTCTATAACGTTATATATCCTAACCTAAGGCAACCTAACACCTCAGATGTAGTATTTTACAACGCTCCTGGCGGGTCGGCCCATACTTCTCGGTGGGAACGTTATATACGTCTATAACGTAAGATAACCTAACCTAACCTATCTAGCACCTCGCTGGTAATGTTTTACCGAATCCAGGACGTGTCAGACCGTACCTGTCCGTGGGAACATTATATACGTCTATAACGTTATATATCGTAACCTAAGGCAACATAACACCTCAGATGTAGTATTTTACAACACTCCTGGCGGCTCGGCACCTACTTCTCGGTGTGAACATTACATACGTCTATAACGTAATATAACCTAATCTACCCCATCTAGCCCCTCGCTGGTAATGTTTTACAGAATCCCGGTCCTGTCGGACCGTACCTCTCCGTGGGAAAACTATAGCCGTCTATGACGTTATATTTCCTAACGTGAGGCAACCTCACACCACGAATGTATTATTTTACAACATTCCTGGCGGGCCGGCCCCTACTTCTTGGTGGGAACATAATATACGTCTATAACGTAATCTAACCTAACCTAACCCATCTAGCCCCTCGCTGGTAATGTTTTACAGAATCCCGGTCGCGTCGACGCAGACCTATCCGTGGGAACATTATATACGTCTATAGCGTTATATGTACTAACCTAAGGCAGCCTAACATCTCGGATGTAGTATTTTACAACATTCATGGCGGTTCGGCCCATACTTCTCGGTGGGAACGTTATATACGTCTATAACGTAATCTAACCTAACCTGACCCATCTAGCCCCTCGCTGGTAAAGTTTTACAGAATCCCGGTCGTGTCTGCCCAGACCTGTCCGTGGGAACATTATATACGTCTATAGCGTTATATATACTAACCTACGGCAGCCTAACATCTTGGATGTAGTATTTTACAACATTCCTGGCGGTTCGGCCCGTACTTATCGGTGGGAACGTTATATACGTCTATAACGTAAGATAACCTAACCTAACCCATTTAGCCCATCGCTGGAAATGTTTTACAGAATCCCGGTCCTTTCGGCCCGTACCACTCTGTGGGAACATTATATACGTCTATAACGTTATATATCCTAACCTGAGGCAGCCTAACTTCTCGGATGTAGTATTTTACAACATTCCTGGCGGGTCGGCCCGTCCTTATCGGTGGGAACGTTATATACGTTTATAACGTAAGATAACCTAACCTAACCCATCTAGCACACGCTGGTAATGTTTTACAGAATCCCGGCCGTGTCGGCCCAGACCTGTCCGTGGGAACATTATATACATCTATAGCGTTATATGTACTAACCTACGGCAACCTCACTCCTCGAATGTAGTATTTTAGAACATTCCTGGCGGCTCGGCCCCTACTTCTCGTTGGGGAAGTTATATACGTCTATAACGTAAGATAACCTAACCTAACCCATCTAGACCCTCGCTGGTAATGTTTTACAGAATCCCGGTCGCGTCGACGCAGACCTATCCGTGGGAACATTATATACGTCTATAGCGTTATATGTACTAACCTAAGGCAGCCTATCATCTCGGATGTAGTATTTTACAACATTCCTGGCGGGTCGGCCCCTACTTCTCGGTGGGAAGGTTATATACGTCTATAACGTAAGATAACCTAACCTAACCCATCTAGCCGATCGCTTGTAATATTTTACAGAATCCCGGTCCTGTCGTGCCGCACCTCTCCGTGGGAACATTACATACGTCTATAACGTTATATATCCTAACCTATGGCAACCTAACACATCGGATGCAGCATTTTACAACACTCCAGGCGGGTCGGACCCTACCTCTCGGTGGGAACATTATATACGTCTATAACGTAATATAACCTAACCTAACCCATCTAGCCCCTCGCTTGTAATGTTTTACAGAATTCCGGTCGTGTCGGCCCAGATCTGTCCGTGGGAACATTATATACGTCTATAGCGTTATATATCCTAACCTAAGGCAGCGTATCATCTCGGATGTAGTATTTTACAACATTCCTGGCGGGTCGGCCCGTACTTCTCGGTGGGAACGTTATATACGTCTATAATGTAAGATACCCTAACGTAACACATCTAGCGCCTCGACGGTAATGTTTTACAGAATCCCGGTCCTGTCGGCCTGTACCTCTCCGCGGGAACATTATATACGTCTATAACGTTATATATCCTAACCTAAGGAAACCTGACACCTCGGATGTAGTATTTTACAACACTCCAGGCGGGTCGGCCCCTACCTCTCGGTGTGAACATTACATACGTCTATAACGTAATATAACCTAATCTACCCCATCTAGCCCCTCGCTGGTAATGTTTTACAGAATCCCGGTCCTGTCGGACCGTACCTCTCCGTGGGAAAACTATAGCCGTCTATGACGTTATATTTCCTAACGTGAGGCAACCTCACACCACGAATGTAGTATTTTACAACATTCCTGGCGGGCCGGCCCCTACTTCTTGGTGGGAACATAATATACGTCTATAACGTAATCTAACCTAACCTAACCCATCTAGCCCCTCGCTGGTAATGTTTTACAGAATCCCGGTCGCGTCGACGCAGACCTATCCGTGGGAACATTATATACGTCTATAGCGTTATATGTACTAACCTAAGGCAGCCTAACATCTCGGATGTAGCATTTTACAACATTCTTGGCGGGTCGGCCCGTACTTCTCGGTGGGAACGTTATATACGTCTATAACTTAAGATAACCTAACCTAACCCATCTAGCCACTCGCTGGTAATGTTTTACAGAATCCCGGTCCTGTCGGCCCGTACATCTCCGTGGGAACATCATATACGTCTATAACGTTATATACCCTGACCTAAGGCAACCTCACTCCTCGGATGTGGTATTTTACAACATTCCTGGCGGGTCTGCCCGTACATCTCGGTGGGAACGTTATATACGTTTATAACGTAAGATAACCTAACCTAACCCATCTAGCCCCTCGCTGGTAATGTTTTACAGAACCCCTGTCCTGTCGGCCCGTACCTCTCCGTGGGAACATTATATACGTCTATAACGTTATATATCCTAACCTAAGGCAACCTAACACCTCAGATGTAGTATTTTACAACGCTCCTGGCGGCTCGGCACCTACTTCTCGGCGTGAACATTACATACGTCTATAACGTAATATAACCTAATCTACCCCATCTAGCCCCTCGCTGGTAATGTTTTACCGAAACCAGGCCGTGTCGGACCGTACCTCTCCGTGGGAACATTATATACGTCCATAACGTTATATAACCTGACCTAAGGCAACCTCACTCCTCGGATGTGGTATTTTACGACATTCCTGGCGGGCCGGCCCCCACTTCACGGTGGGAACGTTATATACGTCTATAACGTAAGATAACCTAACCTAACCCACCTAGCACCTCGCTGGTAATGTTTTACCGAATCCAGGCCGTGTCGGACCGTACCTGTCCGTGGGAACATTATATACGTCTATAACGTTACATATCCTAACCTAAGGCAACATAACACCTCAGATGTAGTACTTTACAACACTCCTGGCGGCTCGGCACCTACTTCTCGGTGTGAACATTACATACGTCTATAACGTAATATAACCTAATCTAACCCATCTAGCCCCTCGCTGGTAATGTTTTACAGAATCCCGGTCGCGTCGACCCAGACCTATCCGTGGGAACATTATATACGTCTATAGCGTTATATATACTAACCTAAGGCAGCCTAACATCTCGGATGTAGTATTTTACAATATTCCTGGTGGGTCGGCCCGTACTTCACGGTAGGAACGTTATATACGTCTATAACGTAATCTAACCTAACCTGACCCATCTAGTCCCTCGCTGGTAAAGTTTTACACAATCCCGGTCGCGTCGACGCAGACCTATCCGTGGGAACATTATATACGTCTATAGCGTTATATGTACTAACCTAAGGCAGCCTAACATCTCGGATGTAGTATTTTACAACATTCATGGCGGTTCGGCCCATACTTCTCGGTGGGAACGTTATATACGTCTATAACGTAATCTAACCTAACCTGACCCATCTAGCCCCTCGTTGGTAAAGTTTTACAGAATCCCGGTCGTGTCTGCCCAGACCTGTCCTTGGGAACATTATATACGTCTATAGCGTTATATATACTAACCTACGGCAGCCTAACATCTCGGATGTAGTATTTTACAACATTCCTGGCGGTTCGGCCCGTACATATCGGTGGGAACGTTATATACCTCTATAACGTAAGATAACCTAACCTAACCCATCTAGCCCATCGCTGGTAATGTTTTACAGAATCCCGGTCCTTTCGGCCTGTACCACTCTGTGGGAACATTATATACGTCTATAACGTTATATATCCTAACCTGAGGCAGCCTAACATCTCGAATGTAGTATTTTACAACATTCCTGGCGGGTCGGCCCGTCCTTATCGGTGGGAACGTTATATACGTTTATAACGTAAGATAACCTAACCTAACCCATCTAGCACACGCTGGTAATGTTTTACAGAATCCTGGCCGTGTCGGCCCAGACCTGTCCGTGGGAAAATTATATACATCTATAGCGTTATATGTACTAACCTACGGCAACCTCACTCCTCGAATGTAGTATTTTAGAACATTCCTGGCGGCTCGGCCCCTACTTCTCGTTGGGAAAGTTATATACGTCTATAACGTAAGATAACCTAACCTAACCCATCTAGACCCTCGCTGGTAATGTTTTACAGAATCCCGGTCGCGTCGACGCAGACCTATCCGTGGGAACATTATATACGTCTATAGCGTTATATGTACTAACCTAAGGCAGCCTAACATCTCGGATGTAGTATTTTAGAACATTCCTGGCGGGTCGGCCCCTACTTCTCGGTGGGAACGTTATATACGTCTATAACGTAAGATAACCTAACCTAACCCATCTAGCCGATCGCTTGTAATATTTTACAGAATCCCGGTCCTGTCGTGCCGTACCTCTCCGTGGGAAAATTACATACGTCTATAACGTTATATATCCTAACCTATGGCAACCTAACACATTGGATGCAGCATTTTACAACACTCCAGGCGGGTCGGACCCTACCTCTCGGTGGGAACATTATATACGTCTATAACGTAATATAACCTAACCTAACCCATCTAGCCCCTCGCTTGTAATGTTTTACAGAATTCCGGTCGTGTCGGCCCAGATCTGTCCGTGGGAACATTATATACGTCTATAGCGTTATATATCCTAACCTAAGGCAGCGTAACATCTCGGATGTAGTATTTTACAACATTCCTGGCGGGTCGGCCCGTACTTCTCGGTGGGAACGTTATATACGTCTATAATGTAAGATACCCTAACGTAACACATCTAGCGCCTCGACGGTAATGTTTTACAGAATCCCGGTCCTGTCGGCCTGTACCTCTCCGCGGGAACATTATATACGTCTATAAAGTTATATATCCTAACCTAAGGAAACCTGACACCTCGGATGTAGTATTTTACAACACTCCAGGCGGGTCGGCCCCTACCTCTCGGTGCGTACATTATATACGTCTATAACGTAATATAGCCTAACCTAATCCATCTAGCCCCTCGCTGGGAATGTTTTACAGAATCCCGGTCGTATCGGCCAAGATCTGACCGTGAGAACATTATATACGTCTATAGCGTTATATGTCCTAACCTAAGGCAGCCTAACATCTCGGATGTAGTATTTTACAACATTCTTGGCGGGTCGGCCCGTACTTCTCGGTGGGAACGTTATATACGTCTATAACTTAAGATAACCTAACCTAACCCATCTAGCCACTCGCTGGTAATGTTTTACAGAATCCCGGTCCTGTCGGCCCGTACATCTCCGTGGGAACATCATATACGTCTATAACGTTATATACCCTGACCTAAGGCAACCTCACTCCTCGGATGTGGTATTTTACAACATTCCTGGCGGGTCTGCCCGTACATCTCGGTGGGAACGTTATATACGTTTATAACGTAAGATAACCTAACCTAACCCATCTAGCCCCTCGCTGGTAATGTTTTACAGAACCCCTGTCCTGTCGGCCCGTACCTCTCCGTGGGAACATTATATACGTCTATAACGTTATATATCCTAACCTAAGGCAACCTAACACCTCAGATGTAGTATTTTACAACGCTCCTGGCGGCTCGGCACCTACTTCTCGGCGTGAACATTACATACGTCTATAACGTAATATAACCTAATCTACCCCATCTAGCCCCTCGCTGGTAATGTTTTACAGAATCCCGGTCCTGTCGGACCGTACCTCTCCGTGGGAAAACTATAGCCGTCTATGACGTTATATTTCCTAACGTGAGGCAACCTCACACCACGAATGTAGTATTTTACAACATTCCTGGCGGGCCGGCCCCTACTTCTTGGTGGGAACATAATATACGTCTATAACGTAATCTAACCTAACCTAACCCATCTAGCCCCTCGCTGGTAAAGTTTTACACAATCCCGGTCGCGTCGACGCAGACCTATCCGTGGGAACATTATATACGTCTATAGCGTTATATGTACTAACCTAAGGCAGCCTAACATCTCGGATGTAGTATTTTACAACATTCCTGGCGGGTCGGCCCGTGCTTATCGGTGGGAACGTTATATACGTTTATAACGTAAGATAACCTAACCTAACCCATCTAGCACACGCTGGTAATGTTTTACAGAATCCCGGCCGTGTCGGCCCAGACCTGTCCGTGGGAACATTATATACATCTATAGCGTTATATGTACTAACCTAGGGCAACCTCACTCCTCGAATGTAGTATTTTAGAACATTCCTGGCGGCTCGGCCCCTACTTCTCGTTGGGAACGTTATATACCTCTATAACGTAAGATAACCTAACCTAACCCATCTAGCCCATCGCTGGTAATGTTTTACAGAATCCCGGTCCTTTCGGCCTGTACCACTCTGTGGGATCATTATATACGTCTATAACGTTATATATCCTAACCTGAGGCAGCCTAACATCTCGAATGTAGTATTTTACAACATTCCTGGCGGGTCGGCCCGTCCTTATCGGTGGGAACGTTATATACGTTTATAACGTAAGATAACCTAACCTAACCCATCTAGCACACGCTGGTAATGTTTTACAGAATCCCGGCCGTGTCGGCCCAGACCTGTCCGTGGGAACATTATATACATCTATAGCGTTATATGTACTAACCTACGGCAACCTCACTCCTCGAATGTAGTATTTTAGAACATTCCTGGCGGCTCGGCCCCTACTTCTCGTTGGGAAAGTTATATACGTCTATAACGTAAGATAACCTAACCTAACCCATCTAGACCCTCGCTGGTAATGTTTTACAGAATCCCGGTCCTGTCGTGCCGTACCTCTCCGTGGGAACATTACATACGTCTATAACGTTATATATCCTAACCTATGGCAACCTAACACATCGGATGCAGCATTTTACAACACTCCAGGCGGGTCGGACCCTACCTCTCGGTGGGAACATTATATACGTCTATAACGTAATATAACCTAACCTAACCCATCTAGCCCCTCGCTTGTAATGTTTTACAGAATTCCGGTCGTGTCGGCCCAGATCTGTCCGTGGGAACATTATATACGTCTATAGCGTTATATATCCTAACCTAAGGCAGCGTAACATCTCGGATGTAGTATTTTACAACATTCCTGGCGGTTCGGCCCGTACTTCTCGGTGGGAACGTTATATACGTCTATAATGTAAGATACCCTAACGTAACACATCTAGCGCCTCGACGGTAATGTTTTACAGAATCCCGGTCCTGTCGGCCTGTACCTCTCCGCGGGAACATTATATACGTCTATAAAGTTATATATCCTAACCTAAGGAAACCTGACACCTCGGATGTAGTATTTTACAACACTCCAGGCGGGTCGGCCCCTACCTCTCGGTGCGTACATTATATACGTCTATAACGTAATATAGCCTAACCTAATCCATCTAGCCCCTCGCTGGGAATGTTTTACAGAATCCCGGTCGTATCGGCCAAGATCTGACCGTGAGAACATTATATACGTCTATAGCGTTATATGTCCTAACCTAAGGCAGCCTAACATCTCGGATGTAGTATTTTACAACATTCTTGGCGGGTCGGCCCGTACTTCTCGGTGGGAACGTTATATACGTCTATAACTTAAGATAACCTAACCTAACCCATCTAGCCACTCGCTGGTAATGTTTTACAGAATCCCGGTCCTGTCGGCCCGTACATCTCCGTGGGAACATCATATACGTCTATAACGTTATATACCCTGACCTAAGGCAACCTCACTCCTCGGATGTGGTATTTTACAACATTCCTGGCGGGTCTGCCCGTACATCTCGGTGGGAACGTTATATACGTTTATAACGTAAGATAACCTAACCTAACCCATCTAGCCCCTCGCTGGTAATGTTTTACAGAACCCCTGTCCTGTCGGCCCGTACCTCTCCGTGGGAACATTATATACGTCTATAACGTTATATATCCTAACCTAAGGCAACCTAACACCTCAGATGTAGTATTTTACAACGCTCCTGGCGGCTCGGCACCTACTTCTCGGCGTGAACATTACATACGTCTATAACGTAATATAACCTAATCTACCCCATCTAGCCCCTCGCTGGTAATGTTTTACAGAATCCCGGTCCTGTCGGACCGTACCTCTCCGTGGGAAAACTATAGCCGTCTATGACGTTATATTTCCTAACGTGAGGCAAGCTCACACCACGAATGTAGTATTTTACAACATTCCTGGCGGGCCGGCCCCTACTTCTTGGTGGGAACATAATATACGTCTATAACGTAATCTAACCTAACCTAACCCATCTAGCCCCTCGCTGGTAAAGTTTTACACAATCCCGGTCGTGTCTGCCCAGACCTGTCCTTGGGAACATTATATACGTCTATAGCGTTATATATACTAACCTACGGCAGCCTAACATCTCGGATGTAGTATTTTACAACATTCCTGGTGGTTCGGGCCGTACTTATCGGTGGGAACGTTATATACCTCTATAACGTAAGATAACCTAACCTAACCCATCTAGCCCATCGCTGGTAATGTTTTACAGAATCCCGGTCCTTTCGGCCTGTACCACTCTGTGGGAACATTATATACGTCTATAACGTTATATATCCTAACCTGAGGCAGCCTACCATCTCGAATGTAGTATTTTACAACATTCCTGGCGGGTCGGCCCGTCCTTATCGGTGGGAACGTTATATACGTTTATAACGTAAGATAACCTAACCTAACCCATCTAGCACACGCTGGTAATGTTTTACAGAATCCCGGCCGTGTCGGCCCAGACCTGTCCGTGGGAACATTATATACATCTATAGCGTTATATGTACTAACCTACGGCAACCTCACTCCTCGAATGTAGTATTTTAGAACATTCCTGGCGGCTCGGCCCCTACTTCTCGTTGGGAAAGTTATATACGTCTATAACGTAAGATAACCTAACCTAACCCATCTAGACCCTCGCTGGTAATGTTTTATAGAATCCCGGTCGCGTCGACGCAGACCTATCCGTGGGAACATTATATACGTCTATAGCGTTATATGTACTAACCTAAGGCAGCCTAACATCTCGGATGTAGTATTTTAGAACATTCCTGGCGGGTCGGCCCCTACTTCTCGGTGGGAACGTTATATACGTCTATAACGTAAGATAACCTAACCTAACCCATCTAGCCGATCGCTTGTAATATTTTACAGAATCCCGGTCCTGTCGTGCCGTACCTCTCCGTGGGAACATTACATACGTCTATAACGTTATATATCCTAACCTATGGCAACCTAACACATCGGATGCAGCATTTTACAACACTCCAGGCGGGTCGGACCCTACCCCTCGGTGGGAACATTATATACGTCTATAACGTAATATAACCTAACCTAACCCATCTAGCCCCTCGCTTGTAATGTTTTACAGAATTCCGGTCGTGTCGGCCCAGATCTGTCCGTGGGAACATTATATACGTCTATAGCGTTATATATCCTAACCTAAGGCAGCGTAACATCTCGGATGTAGTATTTTACAACATTCCTGGCGGTTCGGCCCGTACTTCTCGGTGGGAACGTTATATACGTCTATAATGTAAGATACCCTAACGTAACACATCTAGCGCCTCGACGGTAATGTTTTACAGAATCCCGGTCCTGTCGGCCTGTACCTCTCCGCGGGAACATTATATACGTCTATAAAGTTATATATCCTAACCTAAGGAAACCTGACACCTCGGATGTAGTATTTTACAACACTCCAGGCGGGTCGGCCCCTACCTCTCGGTGCGTACATTATATACGTCTATAACGTAATATAGCCTAACCTAATCCATCTAGCCCCTCGCTGGGAATGTTTTACAGAATCCCGGTCGTATCGGCCAAGATCTGACCGTGAGAACATTATATACGTCTATAGCGTTATATGTCCTAACCTAAGGCAGCCTAACATCTCGGATGTAGTATTTTACAACATTCTTGGCGGGTTGGCCCGTACTTCTCGGTGGGAACGTTATATACGTCTATAACTTAAGATAACCTAACCTAACCCATCTAGCCACTCGCTGGTAATGTTTTACAGAATCCCGGTCCTGTCGGCCCGTACATCTCCGTGGGAACATCATATACGTCTATAACGTTATATACCCTGACCTAAGGCAACCTCACTCCTCGGATGTGGTATTTTACAACATTCCTGGCGGGTCTGCCCGTACATCTCGGTGGGAACGTTATATACGTTTATAACGTAAGATAACCTAACCTAACCCATCTAGCCCCTCGCTGGTAATGTTTTACAGAACCCCTGTCCTGTCGGCCCGTACCTCTCCGTGGGAACATTATATACGTCTATAACGTTATATATCCTAACCTAAGGCAACCTAACACCTCAGATGTAGTATTTTACAACGCTCCTGGCGGCTCGGCACCTACTTCTCGGCGTGAACATTACATACGTCTATAACGTAATATAACCTAATCTATCCCATCTAGCCCCTCGCTGGTAATGTTTTACAGAATCCCGGTCCTGTCGGACCGTACCTCTCCGTGGGAAAACTATAGCCGTCTATGACGTTATATTTCCTAACGTGAGGCAAGCTCACACCACGAATGTAGTATTTTACAACATTCCTGGCGGGCCGGCCCCTACTTCTTGGTGGGAACATAATATACGTCTATAACGTAATCTAACCTAACCTAACCCATCTAGCCCCTCGCTGGTAAAGTTTTACACAATCCCGGTCGTGTCTGCCCAGACCTGTCCTTGGGAACATTATATACGTCTATAGCGTTATATATACTAACCTACGGCAGCCTAACATCTCGGATGTAGTATTTTACAACATTCCTGGTGGTTCGGCCCGTACTTATCGGTGGGAACGTTATATACCTCTATAACGTAAGATAACCTAACCTAACCCATCTAGCCCATCGCTGGTAATGTTTTACAGAATCCCGGTCCTTTCGGCCTGTACCACTCTGTGGGAACATTATATACGTCTATAACGTTATATATCCTAACCTGAGGCAGCCTACCATCTCGAATGTAGTATTTTACAACATTCCTGGCGGGTCGGCCCGTCCTTATCGGTGGGAACGTTATATACGTTTATAACGTAAGATAACCTAACCTAACCCATCTAGCACACGCTGGTAATGTTTTACAGAATCCCGGCCGTGTCGGCCCAGACCTGTCCGTGGGAACATTATATACATCTATAGCGTTATATGTACTAACCTACGGCAACCTCACTCCTCGAATGTAGTATTTTAGAACATTCCTGGCGGCTCGGCCCCTACTTCTCGTTGGGAAAGTTATATACGTCTATAACGTAAGATAACCTAACCTAACCCATCTAGACCCTCGCTGGTAATGTTTTATAGAATCCCGGTCGCGTCGACGCAGACCTATCCGTGGGAACATTATATACGTCTATAGCGTTATATGTACTAACCTAAGGCAGCCTAACATCTCGGATGTAGTATTTTAGAACATTCCTGGCGGGTCGGCCCCTACTTCTCGGTGGGAACGTTATATACGTCTATAACGTAAGATAACCTAACCTAACCCATCTAGCCGATCGCTTGTAATATTTTACAGAATCCCGGTCCTGTCGTGCCGTACCTCTCCGTGGGAACATTACATACGTCTATAACGTTATATATCCTAACCTATGGCAACCTAACACATCGGATGCAGCATTTTACAACACTCCAGGCGGGTCGGACCCTACCCCTCGGTGGGAACATTATATACGTCTATAACGTAATATAACCTAACCTAACCCATCTAGCCCCTCGCTTGTAATGTTTTACAGAATTCCGGTCGTGTCGGCCCAGATCTGTCCGTGGGAACATTATATACGTCTATAGCGTTATATATCCTAACCTAAGGCAGCGTAACATCTCGGATGTAGTATTTTACAACATTCCTGGCGGTTCGGCCCGTACTTCTCGGTGGGAACGTTATATACGTCTATAATGTAAGATACCCTAACGTAACACATCTAGCGCCTCCACGGTAATGTTTTACAGAATCCCGGTCCTGTCGGCCTGTACCTCTCCGCGGGAACATTATATACGTCTATAAAGTTATATATCCTAACCTAAGGAAACCTGACACCTCGGATGTAGTATTTTACAACACTCCAGGCGGGTCGGCCCCTACCTCTCGGTGCGTACATTATATACGTCTATAACGTAATATAGCCTAACCTAATCCATCTAGCCCCTCGCTGGGAATGTTTTACAGAATCCCGGTCGTATCGGCCAAGATCTGACCGTGAGAACATTATATACGTCTATAGCGTTATATGTCCTAACCTAAGGCAGCCTAACATCTCGGATGTAGTATTTTACAACATTCTTGGCGGGTCGGCCCGTACTTCTCGGTGGGAACGTTATATGCGTCTATAACTTAAGATAACCTAACCTAACCCATCAAGCCACTCGCTGGTAATGTTTTACGGAATCCCGGTCCTGTCGGCCCGTACATCTCCGTGGGAACATCATATACGTCTATAACGTTATATACCCTGACCTAAGGCAACCTCACTCCTCGGATGTGGTATTTTACAACATTCCTGGCGGGTCTGCCCGTACATCTCGGTGGGAACGTTATATACGTTTATAACGTAAGATAACCTAACCTAACCCATCTAGCCCCTCGCTGGTAATGTTTTACAGAACCCCTGTCCTGTCGGCCCGTACCTGTCCGTGGGAACATTATATACGTCTATAACGTTATATATCCTAACCTAAGGCAACCTAACACCTCAGATGTAGTATTTTACAACGCTCCTGGCGGCTCGGCACCTACTTCTCGGCGTGAACATTACATACGTCTATAACGTAATATAACCTAATCTACCCCATCTAGCCCCTCGCTGGTAATGTTTTACAGAATCCCGGTCCTGTCGGACCGTACTTCTCCGTGGGAAAACTATAGCCGTCTATGACGTTATATTTCCTAACGTGAGGCAACCTCACACCACGAATGTAGTATTTTACAACATTCCTGGCGGGCCGGCCCCTACTTCTTGGTGGGAACATAATATACGTCTATAACGTAATCTAACCTAACCTAACCCATCTAGCCCCTCGCTGGTAAAGTTTTACACAATCCCGGTCGCGTCGACGCAGACCTATCCGTGGGAACATTATATACGTCTATAGCGTTATATGTACTAACCTAAGGCAGCCTAACATCTCGGATGTAGTATTTTACAACATTCCTGGCGGGTCGGCCCGTCCTTATCGGTGGGAACGTTATATACGTTTATAACGTAAGATAACCTAACCTAACCCATCTAGCACACGCTGGTAATGTTTTACAGAATCCCGGCCGTGTCGGCCCAGACCTGTCCGTGGGAACATTATATACATCTATAGCGTTATATGTACTAACCTAGGGCAACCTCACTCCTCGAATGTAGTATTTTAGAACATTCCTGGCGGCTCGGCCCCTACTTCTCGTTGGGAACGTTATATACCTCTATAACGTAAGATAACCTAACCTAACCCATCTAGCCCATCGCTGGTAATGTTTTACAGAATCCCGGTCCTTTCGGCCTGTACCACTCTGTGGGAACATTATATACGTCTATAACGTTATATATCCTAACCTGAGGCAGCCTAACATCTCGAATGTAGTATTTTACAACATTCCTGGCGGGTCGGCCCGTCCTTATCGGTGGGAACGTTATATACGTTTATAACGTAAGATAACCTAACCTAACCCATCTAGCACACGCTGGTAATGTTTTACAGAATCCCGGCCGTGTCGGCCCAGACCTGTCCGTGGGAACATTATATACATCTATAGCGTTATATGTACTAACCTACGGCAACCTCACTCCTCGAATGTAGTATTTTAGAACATTCCTGGCGGCTCGGCCCCTACTTCTCGTTGGGAAAGTTATATACGTCTATAACGTAAGATAACCTAACCTAACCCATCTAGACCCTCGCTGGTAATGTTTTACAGAATCCCGGTCGCGTCGACGCAGACCTATCCGTGGGAACATTATATACGTCTATAGCGTTATATGTACTAACCTAAGGCAGCCTAACATCTCGGATGTAGTATTTTAGAACATTCCTGGCGGGTCGGCCCCTACTTCTCGGTGGGAACGTTATATACGTCTATAACGTAAGATAACCTAACCTAACCCATCTAGCCGATCGCTTGTAATATTTTACAGAATCCCGGTCCTGTCGTGCCGTACCTCTCCGTGGGAACATTACATACGTCTATAACGTTGTATATCCTAACCTATGGCAACCTAACACATCGGATGCAGCATTTTACAACACTCCAGGCGGGTCGGACCCTACCTCTCGGTGGGAACATTATATACGTCTATAACGTAATATAACCTAACCTAACCCATCTAGCCCCTCGCTTGTAATGTTTTACAGAATTCCGGTCGTGTCGGCCCAGATCTGTCCGTGGGAACATTATATACGTCTATAGCGTTATATATCCTAACCTAAGGCAGCGTAACATCTCGGATGTAGTATTTTACAACATTCCTGGCGGGTCGGCCCGTACTTCTCGGTGGGAACGTTATATACGTCTATAATGTAAGATACCCTAACGTAACACATCTAGCGCCTCGACGGTAATGTTTTACAGAATCCCGGTCCTGTCGGCCTGTACCTCTCCGCGGGAACATTATATACGTCTATAAAGTTATATATCCTAACCTAAGGAAACCTGACACCTCGGATGTAGTATTTTACAACACTCCAGGCGGGTCGGCCCCTACCTCTCGGTGCGTACATTATATACGTCTATAACGTAATATAGCCTAACCTAATCCATCTAGCCCCTCGCTGGGAATGTTTTACAGAATCCCGGTCCTGTCGGACCGTACCTCTCCGTGGGAAAACTATAGCCGTCTATGACGTTATATTTCCTAACGTGAGGCAACCTCACACCACGAATGTAGTATTTTACAACATTCCTGGCGGGCCGGCCCCTACTTCTTGGTGGGAACATAATATACGTCTATAACGTAATCTAACCTAACCTGACCCATCTAGCCCCTCGCTGGTAAAGTTTTACAGAATCCCGGTCGTGTCTGCCCAGACCTGTCCTTGGGAACATTATATACGTCTATAGCGTTATATATACTAACCTACGGCAGCCTAACATATCGGATGTAGTATTTTACAACATTCCTGGTGGTTCGGCCCGTACTTATCGGTGGGAACGTTATATACCTCTATAACGTAAGATAACCTAACCTAACCCATCTAGCCCATCGCTGGTAATGTTTTACAGAATCCCGGTCCTTTCGGCCTGTACCACTCTGTGGGAACATTATATACGTCTATAACGTTATATATCCTAACCTGAGGCAGCCTACCATCTCGAATGTAGTATTTTACAACATTCCTGGCGGGTCGGCCCGTCCTTATCGGTGGGAACGTTATATACGTTTATAACGTAAGATAACCTAACCTAACCCATCTAGCACACGCTGGTAATGTTTTACAGAATCCCGGCCGTGTCGGCCCAGACCTGTCCGTGGGAACATTATATACATCTATAGCGTTATATGTACTAACCTACGGCAACCTCACTCCTCGAATGTAGTATTTTAGAACATTCCTGGCGGCTCGGCCCCTACTTCTCGTTGGGAAAGTTATATACGTCTATAACGTAAGATAACCTAACCTAACCCATCTAGACCCTCGCTGGTAATGTTTTATAGAATCCCGGTCGCGTCGACGCAGACCTATCCGTGGGAACATTATATACGTCTATAGCGTTATATGTACTAACCTAAGGCAGCCTAACATCTCGGATGTAGTATTTTAGAACATTCCTGGCGGGTCGGCCCCTACTTCTCGGTGGGAACGTTATATACGTCTATAACGTAAGATAACCTAACCTAACCCATCTAGCCGATCGCTTGTAATATTTTACAGAATCCCGGTCCTGTCGTGCCGTACCTCTCCGTGGGAACATTACATACGTCTATAACGTTATATATCCTAACCTATGGCAACCTAACACATCGGATGCAGCATTTTACAACACTCCAGGCGGGTCGGACCCTACCCCTCGGTGGGAACATTATATACGTCTATAACGTAATATAACCTAACCTAACCCATCTAGCCCCTCGCTTGTAATGTTTTACAGAATTCCGGTCGTGTCGGCCCAGATCTGTCCGTGGGAACATTATATACGTCTATAGCGTTATATATCCTAACCTAAGGCAGCGTAACATCTCGGATGTAGTATTTTACAACATTCCTGGCGGTTCGGCCCGTACTTCTCGGTGGGAACGTTATATACGTCTATAATGTAAGATACCCTAACGTAACACATCTAGCGCCTCCACGGTAATGTTTTACAGAATCCCGGTCCTGTCGGCCTGTACCTCTCCGCGGGAACATTATATACGTCTATAAAGTTATATATCCTAACCTAAGGAAACCTGACACCTCGGATGTAGTATTTTACAACACTCCAGGCGGGTCGGCCCCTACCTCTCGGTGCGTACATTATATACGTCTATAACGTAATATAGCCTAACCTAATCCATCTAGCCCCTCGCTAGGAATGTTTTACAGAATCCCGGTCGTATCGGCCAAGATCTGACCGTGAGAACATTATATACGTCTATAGCGTTATATGTCCTAACCTAAGGCAGCCTAACATCTCGGATGTAGTATTTTACAACATTCTTGGCGGGTCGGCCCGTACTTCTCGGTGGGAACGTTATATGCGTCTATAACTTAAGATAACCTAACCTAACCCATCTAGCCACTCGCTGGTAATGTTTTACAGAATCCCGGTCCTGTCGGCCCGTACATCTCCGTGGGAACATCATATACGTCTATAACGTTATATACCCTGACCTAAGGCAACCTCACTCCTCGGATGTGGTATTTTACAACATTCCTGGCGGGTCTGCCCGTACATCTCGGTGGGAACGTTATATACGTTT
Source organism: Xylocopa violacea (assembly GCA_963969225.1). NCBI lineage: Eukaryota > Metazoa > Arthropoda > Insecta > Hymenoptera > Apidae > Xylocopa > Xylocopa violacea. The sequence goes on along the minus strand of CAXAJV010000247.1, from coordinate 1,845,481 downwards.
ATAACGTAAGATAACCTAACCTAACCCATCTAGCCCCTCGCTGGTAATGTTTTACAGAACCCCTGTCCTGTCGGCCCGTACCTGTCCGTGGGAACATTATATACGTCTATAACGTTATATATCCTAACCTAAGGCAACCTAACACCTCAGATGTAGTATTTTACAACGCTCCTGGCGGCTCGGCACCTACTTCTCGGCGTGAACATTACATACGTCTATAACGTAATATAACCTAATCTACCCCATCTAGCCCCTCGCTGGTAATGTTTTACAGAATCCCGGTCCTGTCGGACCGTACTTCTCCGTGGGAAAACTATAGCCGTCTATGACGTTATATTTCCTAACGTGAGGCAACCTCACACCACGAATGTAGTATTTTACAACATTCCTGGCGGGCCGGCCCCTACTTCTTGGTGGGAACATAATATACGTCTATAACGTAATCTAACCTAACCTAACCCATCTAGCCCCTCGCTGGTAAAGTTTTACACAATCCCGGTCGCGTCGACGCAGACCTATCCGTGGGAACATTATATACGTCTATAGCGTTATATGTACTAACCTAAGGCAGCCTAACATCTCGGATGTAGTATTTTACAACATTCCTGGCGGGTCGGCCCGTCCTTATCGGTGGGAACGTTATATACGTTTATAACGTAAGATAACCTAACCTAACCCATCTAGCACACGCTGGTAATGTTTTACAGAATCCCGGCCGTGTCGGCCCAGACCTGTCCGTGGGAACATTATATACATCTATAGCGTTATATGTACTAACCTAGGGCAACCTCACTCCTCGAATGTAGTATTTTAGAACATTCCTGGCGGCTCGGCCCCTACTTCTCGTTGGGAACGTTATATACCTCTATAACGTAAGATAACCTAACCTAACCCATCTAGCCCATCGCTGGTAATGTTTTACAGAATCCCGGTCCTTTCGGCCTGTACCACTCTGTGGGAACATTATATACGTCTATAACGTTATATATCCTAACCTGAGGCAGCCTAACATCTCGAATGTAGTATTTTACAACATTCCTGGCGGGTCGGCCCGTCCTTATCGGTGGGAACGTTATATACGTTTATAACGTAAGATAACCTAACCTAACCCATCTAGCACACGCTGGTAATGTTTTACAGAATCCCGGCCGTGTCGGCCCAGACCTGTCCGTGGGAACATTATATACATCTATAGCGTTATATGTACTAACCTACGGCAACCTCACTCCTCGAATGTAGTATTTTAGAACATTCCTGGCGGCTCGGCCCCTACTTCTCGTTGGGAAAGTTATATACGTCTATAACGTAAGATAACCTAACCTAACCCATCTAGACCCTCGCTGGTAATGTTTTATAGAATCCCGGTCGCGTCGACGCAGACCTATCCGTGGGAACATTATATACGTCTATAGCGTTATATGTACTAACCTAAGGCAGCCTAACATCTCGGATGTAGTATTTTAGAACATTCCTGGCGGGTCGGCCCCTACTTCTCGGTGGGAACGTTATATACGTCTATAACGTAAGATAACCTAACCTAACCCATCTAGCCGATCGCTTGTAATATTTTACAGAATCCCGGTCCTGTCGTGCCGTACCTCTCCGTGGGAACATTACATACGTCTATAACGTTATATATCCTAACCTATGGCAACCTAACACATCGGATGCAGCATTTTACAACACTCCAGGCGGGTCGGACCCTACCCCTCGGTGGGAACATTATATACGTCTATAACGTAATATAACCTAACCTAACCCATCTAGCCCCTCGCTTGTAATGTTTTACAGAATTCCGGTCGTGTCGGCCCAGATCTGTCCGTGGGAACATTATGTACGTCTATAGCGTTATATATCCTAACCTAAGGCAGCGTAACATCTCGGATGTAGTATTTTACAACATTCCTGGCGGTTCGGCCCGTACTTCTCGGTGGGAACGTTATATACGTCTATAATGTAAGATACCCTAACGTAACACATCTAGCGCCTCCACGGTAATGTTTTACAGAATCCCGGTCCTGTCGGCCTGTACCTCTCCGCGGGAACATTATATACGTCTATAAAGTTATATATCCTAACCTAAGGAAACCTGACACCTCGGATGTAGTATTTTACAACACTCCAGGCGGGTCGGCCCCTACCTCTCGGTGCGTACATTATATACGTCTATTACGTAATATAGCCTAACCTAATCCATCTAGCCCCTCGCTGGGAATGTTTTACAGAATCCCGGTCGTATCGGCCAAGATCTGACCGTGAGAACATTATATACGTCTATAGCGTTATATGTCCTAACCTAAGGCAGCCTAACATCTCGGATGTAGTATTTTACAACATTCTTGGCGGGTCGGCCCGTACTTCTCGGTGGGAACGTTATATGCGTCTATAACTTAAGATAACCTAACCTAACCCATCTAGCCACTCGCTGGTAATGTTTTACAGAATCCCGGTCCTGTCGGCCCGTACATCTCCGTGGGAACATCATATACGTCTATAACGTTATATACCCTGACCTAAGGCAACCTCACTCCTCGGATGTGGTATTTTACAACATTCCTGGCGGGTCTGCCCGTACATCTCGGTGGGAACGTTATATACGTTTATAACGTAAGATAACCTAACCTAACCCATCTAGCCCCTCGCTGGTAATGTTTTACAGAACCCCTGTCCTGTCGGCCCGTACCTGTCCGTGGGAACATTATATACGTCTATAACGTTATATATCCTAACCTAAGGCAACCTAACACCTCAGATGTAGTATTTTACAACGCTCCTGGCGGCTCGGCACCTACTTCTCGGCGTGAACATTACATACGTCTATAACGTAATATAACCTAATCTACCCCATCTAGCCCCTCGCTGGTAATGTTTTACAGAATCCCGGTCCTGTCGGACCGTACTTCTCCGTGGGAAAACTATAGCCGTCTATGACGTTATATTTCCTAACGTGAGGCAACCTCACACCACGAATGTAGTATTTTACAACATTCCTGGCGGGCCGGCCCCTACTTCTTGGTGGGAACATAATATACGTCTATAACGTAATCTAACCTAACCTAACCCATCTAGCCCCTCGCTGGTAAAGTTTTACACAATCCCGGTCGCGTCGACGCAGACCTATCCGTGGGAACATTATATACGTCTATAGCGTTATATGTACTAACCTAAGGCAGCCTAACATCTCGGATGTAGTATTTTACAACATTCCTGGCGGGTCGGCCCGTCCTTATCGGTGGGAACGTTATATACGTTTATAACGTAAGATAACCTAACCTAACCCATCTAGCACACGCTGGTAATGTTTTACAGAATCCCGGCCGTGTCGGCCCAGACCTGTCCGTGGGAACATTATATACATCTATAGCGTTATATGTACTAACCTAGGGCAACCTCACTCCTCGAATGTAGTATTTTAGAACATTCCTGGCGGCTCGGCCCCTACTTCTCGTTGGGAACGTTATATACCTCTATAACGTAAGATAACCTAACCTAACCCATCTAGCCCATCGCTGGTAATGTTTTACAGAATTCCGGTCCTTTCGGCCTGTACCACTCTGTGGGAACATTATATACGTCTATAACGTTATATATCCTAACCTGAGGCAGCCTAACATCTCGAATGTAGTATTTTACAACATTCCTGGCGGGTCGGCCCGTCCTTATCGGTGGGAACGTTATATACGTTTATAACGTAAGATAACCTAACCTAACCCATCTAGCACACGCTGGTAATGTTTTACAGAATCCCGGCCGTGTCGGCCCAGACCTGTCCGTGGGAACATTATATACATCTATAGCGTTATATGTACTAACCTACGGCAACCTCACTCCTCGAATGTAGTATTTTAGAACATTCCTGGCGGCTCGGCCCCTACTTCTCGTTGGGAAAGTTATATACGTCTATAACGTAAGATAACCTAACCTAACCCATCTAGACCCTCGCTGGTAATGTTTTACAGAATCCCGGTCGCGTCGACGCAGACCTATCCGTGGGAACATTATATACGTCTATAGCGTTATATGTACTAACCTAAGGCAGCCTAACATCTCGGATGTAGTATTTTAGAACATTCCTGGCGGGTCGGCCCCTACTTCTCGGTGGGAACGTTATATACGTCTATAACGTAAGATAACCTAACCTAACCCATCTAGCCGATCGCTTGTAATATTTTACAGAATCCCGGTCCTGTCGTGCCGTACCTCTCCGTGGGAACATTACATACGTCTATAACGTTATATATCCTAACCTATGGCAACCTAACACATCGGATGCAGCATTTTACAACACTCCAGGCGGGTCGGACCCTACCTCTCGGTGGGAACATTATATACGTCTATAACGTAATATAACCTAACCTAACCCATCTAGCCCCTCGCTTGTAATGTTTTACAGAATTCCGGTCGTGTCGGCCCAGATCTGTCCGTGGGAACATTATATACGTCTATAGCGTTATATATCCTAACCTAAGGCAGCGTAACATCTCGGATGTAGTATTTTACAACATTCCTGGCGGGTCGGCCCGTACTTCTCGGTGGGAACGTTATATACGTCTATAATGTAAGATACCCTAACGTAACACATCTAGCGCCTCGACGGTAATGTTTTACAGAATCCCGGTCCTGTCGGCCTGTACCTCTCCGCGGGAACATTATATACGTCTATAAAGTTATATATCCTAACCTAAGGAAACCTGACACCTCGGATGTAGTATTTTACAACACTCCAGGCGGGTCGGCCCCTACCTCTCGGTGCGTACATTATATACGTCTATAACGTAATATAGCCTAACCTAATCCATCTAGCCCCTCGCTGGGAATGTTTTACAGAATCCCGGTCCTGTCGGACCGTACCTCTCCGTGGGAAAACTATAGCCGTCTATGACGTTATATTTCCTAACGTGAGGCAACCTCACACCACGAATGTAGTATTTTACAACATTCCTGGCGGGCCGGCCCCTACTTCTTGTTGGGAACATAATATACGTCTATAACGTAATCTAACCTAACCTAACCCATCTAGCCCCTCGCTGGTAATGTTTTACAGAATCCCGGTCCTGTCGGACCGTACCTCTCCGTGGGAACATTATATACGTCTATAACGTTATATATCCTAAGCTAAGGCAACCTAACACTTCAGATGTAGTATTTTACGTCACTCCTGGCGGCTCGGCACCTACTTCTCGGTGGGAACATTATATACGTCTATAACGTAAGATAACCTAACGTAACCCATCTAGCACCTCGCTGGTAATGTTTTACCGAATCCAGGCCGTGTCGGACCGTACGTCTCCGTGGGAACATTATATACGTCTATAACGTTATATATCCTAACCTAAGGCAACATAACACCTCAGATGTAGTATTTTACAACACTCCTGGCGGCTCGGCACCTTCTTCTCGGTGTGAACATTACATACGTCTATAACGTAATATAACCTAATCTAACCCATCTAGCCCCTCGCTGGTAATGTTTTACAGAATCCCGGTCCTGTCGGACCGTACGTCTCCGTGGGAAAACTGTATCCGTCTATGATGTTATGTTTCCTAACGTGAGGCAACCTCACACCACGAATGTTGTATTTTACAACATACCTGGCGGGCCGGCCCCTACTTCTCGGTGGGAACATTATATACGTCTATAACGTAATCTAACCTATCCTAATCCATCTAGCCCCTCACTGGTAATGTTTTACAGAATCCCGGTCGCGTCGACGCAGACCAATCCGTGGGAACATTATATACGTCTATAACGTTACATATCCTAACCTAAGGCAACATAACACCTCAGATGTAGTATTTTACAACACTCCTGGCGGCTCGGCACCTACTTCTCGGTGTGAACATTACATACGTCTATAACGTAATATAACCTAATCTAACCCATCTAGCCCCTCGCTGGTAATGTTTTACAGAATCCCGGTCCTCTCGGACCGTACCTCTCCGTGGGAAAACTATATCCGTCTATGACGTTATATATCCTAACCTAAGGCACCTAACACCTCGGATGTAGTATTTTACAACACTCCAGGCGGGTCCGCCCCTACCTCTCGGTGCATACATTATATACCTCTATAACGTAATATAACCTAACCTAACCCATCTAGCCCCTCGCTCGGAATGTTTTACAGAATCCCGGTCGTGTCGGCCCAGACCTGTCCGTGGGAACATTATATACGCCTATATCGTTATATATACTAACCTAAGGCAGCCTAACATCTCGGATGTAGTATTATACAACATTCCTGGCGGCTCGGCACCTACTTCTCGGTGGGAACGTTATATACGTCTATAACGTAAGATAACCTAACCTAACCCATCTAGCACCTCGCTGGCAATGTTTTACCGAATCCAGGCCGTGTCAGACCGTACCTGTGCGTGGGAACATTATATACGTCTATGACGTTATATATCCTAACCTATGGCAACCTCACTCCTCGGATGTAGTATTTTACAACATTCCTGGCGGGTCGACCCGCACTTCTCGGTGGGAACGTTATATACGTCTATAACGTAAGATAACTTAATCTAACCCATCTAGCCCCTCGCTGGTAATGTTTTACAGAATCACGGTCGTGTCGGACCGTACCTCTCCGTGGGAAACTATATACGTCTATGACGTTATATATCCAAACCTAAGGCAACCTCATACCTCGGATGTAGAATTTTACAACATTCCCTGCGGGCCCGCCACTACTTCTCGGTGGGAACATTATATACGTCTATAACGTAAGATAACCTAACCTAACCCATCTAGCACCTCGCCGGTAATGTTTTACAGAATCCCGGACCTGTCGGCCCGTACCTCTCCGTGGGAACATTATATACGTCTATAACTTTATATATCATAACCTAAGGCTACCTAACACCTCGGATGTAGTATTTTACCACACTCCAGGCGGGTCGGCCCCTACCTCTCGGTGGGAACATTATATACGTCTATAACGTAAGATAACCTAACCTAACCCATCTAGACGATCGCTGGTAATGTTTTACAGTATCCCGGCCGTGTCGGCCCAGACCTGTCCGCGGGAACATTATATACGTCTATAGCGTTATACATTCTAACCTAAGGCAGCCTAACATCTCGGATGTAGTATTTTACAACATTCCTGGCGGGTCGGCCCGTACTTCTCGGTAGGAACGTTATATACGTCTATAACGTAATCTAACCTAACCTGACCCATCTAGCCCCTCGCTGGTAATGTTTTACAGAATCCCGGTCCTGTCGGCCCGTACCTCTCCGTGGGAACATTATATACGTCTATAACGTTATATATCCTAACCTAAGGCAACCTAACACCTCGGATGTAGTATTTTACCACACTCCAGGCGGGTCGGCCCCTACCTCTCGGTGGGAACATTATATACGTCTATAACGTAAGATAACCTAACCTAACCCATCTAGACGATCGCTGGTAATGTTTTACAGTATCCCGGCCGTGTCGGCCCAGAGCTGTCCGTGGGAACATTATATACGTCTATAGCGTTATATATACTAACCTAAGGTAGCCTAACATCTCGGATGTAGTATTTTACAACATTCCTGGCGGGTCGGCCCGTACTTCTCGGTAGGAACGTTATATACGTCTATAACGTAATCTAACCTAACCTGACCCATCTAGCCCCTCGCTGGTAAAGTTTTACAGAATCCCGGTCGTGTCTGCACAGACCTGTCCGTGGGAACATTATATACGTCTATAGCGTTATATATACTAACCTACGGCAGCCTAACATCTCGGATGTAGTATTTTACAACATACCTGGCGGGTCGGGCCCTACTTCTCGGAGGGAACGTTATATGCGTTTATAACGTAAGATAACCTAACCTAACCCATCTAGCACACGCTGGTAATGTTTTACAGAATCCCGGCCGTGTCTGCCCAGACCTGTCCGTGGGAACATTATATACGTCTATAGCGTTATATATACTAACCTACGGCAGCCTAACATCTCGAATGTAGTATTTTACAACATTCCTGGCGGGTCGGCCCCTACTTCTCGGTGGAAACGTTATATACGTCTATAACGTAAGATAACCTAACCTAACCCATCTAGCACCTCGCTGGCAATGTTTTACCGAATCCAGGCCGTGTCAGACCGTACCTGTGCGTGGGAACATTATATACGTCTATGACGTTATATATCCTAACCTATGGCAACCTCACTCCTCGGATGTAGTATTTTACAACATTCCTGGCGGGTCGACCCGCACTTCTCGGTGGGAACGTTATATACGTCTATAACGTAAGATAACTTAATCTAACCCATCTAGCCCCTCGCTGGTAATGTTTTACAGTATCCCGGCCGTGTCGGCCCAGAGCTGTCCGTGGGAACATTATATACGTCTATAGCGTTATATATACTAACCTAAGGTAGCCTAACATCTCGGATGTAGTATTTTACAACATTCCTGGCGGGTCGGCCCGTACTTCTCGGTAGGAACGTTATATACGTCTATAACGTAATCTAACCTAACCTGACCCATCTAGCCCCTCGCTGGTAAAGTTTTACAGAATCCCGGTCGTGTCTGCACAGACCTGTCCGTGGGAACATTATATACGTCTATAGCGTTATATATACTAACCTACGGCAGCCTAACATCTCGGATGTAGTATTTTACAACATACCTGGCGGGTCGGGCCCTACTTCTCGGAGGGAACGTTATATGCGTTTATAACGTAAGATAACCTAACCTAACCCATCTAGCACACGCTGGTAATGTTTTACAGAATCCCGGCCGTGTCTGCCCAGACCTGTCCGTGGGAACATTATATACGTCTATAGCGTTATATATACTAACCTACGGCAGCCTAACATCTCGGATGTAGTATTTTACAACATTCCTGGCGGGTCGGCCCCTACTTCTCGGTGGAAACGTTATATACGTCTATAACGTAAGATAACCTAACCTAACCCATCTAGACGATCGCTTGTAATATTTTACAGAATCCCGGTCCTGTCGGGCCGTACCTCTCCGTGGGAACATTACATACGTCTATAACGTTATATATCCTAACCTATGACAACCTAACACCTCGGATGCAGCATTTTACAACACTCCAGGCGGCTCGGACCCTACATCTCGGTGGGAACATTATATACGTCTATAACGTAATATAACCTAACCTAACCCATCTAGCCCCCCGCTGGGAATGTTTTACAGAATTCCGGTCGTGTTGGCCCAAATCTGTCCGTGGGAACATTATATACGTCTATAGCGTTATATATCCTAACCTAAGGCAGCCTAACGTCTCGATGTAGTATTTTACAACATTCCTGGTGGGTCGGCCCGTACTTCACGGTAGGAACGTTATATACGTCTATAACGTCATATAACCTTACCTAACCCGTCTAGCGCCTCGCTGGTAATGTTTTACAGCATCCCGGACCTGTCCGCACGTACCTCTCCGTGGGAACATTATATACGTCTATAACCTTATATATCCTGACCTAAGGCAACCTCACTCCCCGGATGTAGCATTTTACAACATTCCTGGGGGGCCTGTCCCTACTACTCCGTGGGAAGATTATATATGTCAATAACGTAAGATAACCTAACCTAACCCATCTAGCCCGTCGCTGGGAATGTTTTACAGAATCCCGGCCGTGTCGGCCCGGACCTGTCCGTGGGAACATTATATACCTCTATAGCGTTATACATACTAACCTTAGGCAGCCTAACATCTCGGATGTAGTATTTTAGAACACTCCTGGCGGGTCAGCCCCTACATCTCGGTGGGAACGTTATATACGTCTATAACGTAATATAACTTAATCTAACCCATCTAGCCCCTCGCTCGGAATGTTTTACAGAATCCCGGTCGTGTCGGCCCAGACCTGTCCGTGGGAACAGTACATACGTCTATATAGTTATATATACTAACCTAAGGTAGCCTAACATCTCGGATGTAGTATTTTACAACATTCTTGGCGGGTCGGCCCGTACTTCTCGGTGGGAACGTTATATACGTCTATAATGTAAGATACCGTAACGTAACACATCTAGCGCCTCGACGGTAATGTTTTACAGAATCCCGGTCGAGTCGGCCCAGACCTGTCCGTGGGAACATTATATACGTCTATAGCGTTATATATACTAACCTCAGGCAGCCTAACATCTCGGATGTAGTATTTTACAACATTCCTGGCGGGTCGGCCCGTACTTCTCGGTAGGAACGTTATATACGTCTATAACGTAATCTAACCTAACCTGACCCATCTAGCCCCTCGCTGGTAATGTTTTACAGAATCCCGGTCCTGTCGGCCCGTACCTCTCCGTGGGAACATTATATACGTCTATAACGTTATATATCCTAACCTAAGGCAACCTAACACCTCGGATGTAGTATTTTACCACACTCGTGGCGGGTCGGCCCCTACCTCTCGGTGGGAACATTATATACGTCTATAACGTAAGATAACCTAACCTAACCCATCTAGACGATCGCTGGTAATGTTTAACAGTATCCCGGCCGTGTCAGCCCAGACCTGTCCGTGGGAACATTATATACGTCTATAGCGTTATATATACTAACCTAAGGTAGCCTAACATCTCGGATGTAGTATTTTACAACATTCCTGGCGGGTCGGCACCTACTTCTCGGTGGGAACGTTATATACGTCTATAACGTAAGATAACCTAACCTAACCCATCTAGCACCTCGCTGGCAATGTTTTACCGAATCCAGGCCGTGTCAGACCGTACCTGTGCGTGGGAACATTATATACGTCTATGACGTTATATATCCTAACCTATGGCAACCTCACTCCTCGGATGTAGTATTTTACAACATTCCTGGCGGGTCGACCCGCACTTCTCGGTGGGAACGTTATATACGTCTATAACGTAAGATAACCTAACCTAACCCATCTAGCCCTTCGCTGGTAATGTTTTACAGAATCCAGGACCTGTCGGCCCGTACCTCTCCGTGGGAACATCATATACGTCTATAACGTTATATATCCTGACCTAAGGCAACCTCACTCCTCGGTTGTGGTATTTTACAACATTCCTGGCGGTCCGGCGCCCACTTCACGGTGGGAACGTTATATACGTCTGTAACCTAAGATAACCTAACCTAACCCATCTAGCCCCTCGCTGGTAATGTTTTACAGAATCCCGGTCATGTCGGCCCAGACCTGTCCTTGGGAACATTATATACGTCTACAGCGTTATATATCCTAACCTAAGGCAACCTAACACCTCGAATGTAGTATGTTACAACACTCCTGGCGGGTCAGCCCCTACATCTCGGTGGGAACGTTATATACGTCTATAACGTAATATAACTTAATCTAACCCATCTAGCCCCTCGCTGGTAATGTTTTACAGAATCACGGTCGTGTCGGACCGTACCTCTCCGTGGGAAACTATATACGTCTATGACGTTATATATCCTAACCTAAGGCAACCTCATACCTCGGATGTAGAATTTTACAACATTCCCTGCGGGCCCGCCACTACTTCTCGGTGGGAACATTATATACGTCTATAACGTAAGATAACCTAACCTAACCCATCTAGCACCTCGCTGGTAATGTTTTACAGAATCCCGGACCTGTCGGCCCGTACCTCTCCGTGGGAACATTATATACGTCTATAACGTTATATATCATAACCTAAGGCAACCTAACACCTCGGATGTAGTATTTTACCACACTCCAGGCGGGTCGGCCCCTACCTCTCGGTGGGAACATTATATACGTCTATAACGTAAGATAACCTAACCTAACCCATCTAGACGATCGCTGGTAATGTTTTACAGTATCCCGGCCGTGTCGGCCCAGAGCTGTCCGTGGGAACATTATATACGTCTATAGCGTTATATATACTAACCTAAGGTAGCCTAACATCTCGGATGTAGTATTTTACAACATTCCTGGCGGGTCGGCCCGTACTTCTCGGTAGGAACGTTATATACGTCTATAACGTAATCTAACCTAACCTGACCCATCTAGCCCCTCGCTGGTAAAGTTTTACAGAATCCCGGTCGTGTCTGCCCAGACCTGTCCGTGGGAACATTATATACGTCTATAGCGTTATATATACTAACCTACGGCAGCGTAACATCTCGGATGTAGTATTTTACAACATACCTGGCGGGTCGGCCCCTACTTCTCGGAGGGAACGTTATATGCGTTTATAACGTAAGATAACCTACCCTAACCCATCTAGCACACGCTGGTAATGTTTTACAGAATCCCGGCCGTGTCTGCCCAGACCTGTCCGTGGGAACATTATATACGTCTATAGCGTTATATATACTAACCTACGGCAGCCTAACATCTCGGATGTAGTATTTTACAACATTCCTGGCGGGTCGGCCCCTACTTCTCGGTGCGTACATTATATACGTCTATAACGTAATATAGCCTAACCTAATCCATCTAGCCCCTCGCTGGGAATGTTTTACAGAATCCCGGTCCTGTCGGACCGTACCTCTCCGTGGGAAAACTATAGCCGTCTATGACGTTATATTTCCTAACGTGAGGCAACCTCACACCACGAATGTAGTATTTTACAACATTCCTGGCGGGCCGGCCCCTACTTCTTGGTGGGAACATAATATACGTCTATAACGTAATCTAACCTAACCTAACCCATCTAGCCCCTCGCTGGTAAAGTTTTACACAATCCCGGTCGCGTCGACGCAGACCTATCCGTGGGAACATTATATACGTCTATAGCGTTATATGTACTAACCTAAGGCAGCCTAACATCTCGGATGTAGTATTTTACAACATTCATGGCGGTTCGGCCCATACTTCTCGGTGGGAACGTTATATACGTCTATAACGTCTTCTAACCTAACCTGACCCATCTAGCCCCTCGCTGGTAAAGTTTTACAGAATCCCGGTCGTGTCTGCCCAGACCTGTCCTTGGGAACATTATATACGTCTATAGCGTTATATATCCTAACCTAAGGCAGCCTAACATCTCGGATGTAGTATTTTACAACATTCTTGGCGGGTCGGCCCGTACTTCTCGGTGGGAACGTTATATACGTCTATAACTTAAGATAACCTAACCTAACCCATCTAGCCACTCGCTGGTAATGTTTTACAGAATCCCGGTCCTGTCGGCCCGTACATCTCCGTGGGAACATCATATACGTCTATAACGTTATATACCCTGACCTAAGGCAACCTCACTCCTCGGATGTGGTATTTTACAACATTCCTGGCGGGTCTGCCCGTACATCTCGGTGGGAACGTTATATACGTTTATAACGTAAGATAACCTAACCTAACCCATCTAGCCCCTCGCTGGTAATGTTTTACAGAACCCCTGTCCTGTCGGCCCGTACCTCTCCGAGGGGACATTATATACGTCTATAACGTTATATATCCTAACCTAAGGCAACCTAACACCTCAGATGTAGTATTTTACAACGCTCCTGGCGGCTCGGCACCTACTTCTCGGCGTGAACATTACATACGTCTTTAACGTAATATAACCTAATCTACCCCATCTAGCCCCTCGCTGGTAATGTTTTACAGAATCCCGGTCCTGTCGGACCGTACCTCTCCGTGGGAAAACTATAGCCGTCTATGACGTTATATTTCCTAACGTGAGGCAACCTCACACCACGAATGTAGTATTTTACAACATTCCTGGCGGGCCGGCCCCTACTTCTTGTTGGGAACATAATATACGTCTATAACGTAATCTAACCTAACCTAACCCATCTAGCCCCTCGCTGGTAATGTTTTACCGAATCCAGGCCGTGTCGGACCGTACGTCTCCGTGGGAACATTATATACGTCTATAACGTTATATATCCTAACCTAAGGCAACATAACACCTCAGATGTAGTATTTTACAACACTCCTGGCGGCTCGGCACCTACTTCTCGGTGTGAACATTACATACGTCTATAACGTAATATAACCTAATCTAACCCATCTAGCCCCTCGCTGGTAATGTTTTACAGAATCCCGGTCCTCTCGGACCGTACCTCTCCGTGGGAAACTATATACGTCTATGACGTTATATATCCAAACCTAAGGCAACCTCATACCTCGGATGTAGAATTTTACAACATTCCCTGCGAGCCCGCCACTACTTCTCGGTGGGAACATTATATACGTCTATAACGTAAGATAACCTAACCTAACCCATCTAGCACCTCGCTGGTAATGTTTTACAGAATCCCGGACCTGTCGGCCCGTACCTCTCCGTGGGAACATTATATACGTCTATAACTTTATATATCATAACCTAAGGCAACCTAACACCTCGGATGTAGTATTTTACCACACTCCAGGCGGGTCGGCCCCTACCTCTCGGTGGGAACATTATATACGTCTATAACGTAAGATAACCTAACCTAACCCATCTAGACGATCGCTGGTAATGTTTTACAGTATCCCGGCCGTGTCGGCCCAGACCTGTCCGCGGGAACATTATATACGTCTATAGCGTTATACATTCTAACCTAAGGCAGCCTAACATCTCGGATGTAGTATTTTACAACATTCCCTGCGAGCCCGCCACTACTTCTCGGTGGGAACATTATATACGTCTATAACGTAATCTAACCTAACCTGACCCATCTAGCCCCTCGCTGGTAAAGTTTTACAGAATCCCGGTCGTGTCTGCACAGACCTGTCCGTGGGAACATTATATACGTCTATAGCGTTATATATACTAACCTACGGCAGCCTAACATCTCGGATGTAGTATTTTACAACATACCTGGCGGGTCGGGCCCTACTTCTCGGAGGGAACGTTATATGCGTTTATAACGTAAGATAACCTAACCTAACCCATCTAGCACACGCTGGTAATGTTTTACAGAATCCCGGCCGTGTCTGCCCAGACCTGTCCGTGGGAACATTATATACGTCTATAGCGTTATATATACTAACCTACGGCAGCCTAACATCTCGGATGTAGTATTTTACAACATTCCTGGCGGGTCGGCCCCTACTTCTCGGTGGAAACGTTATATACGTCTATAACGTAAGATAACCTAACGTAACCCATCTAGACGATCGCTTGTAATATTTTACAGAATCCCGGTCCTGTCGGGCCGTACCTCTCCGTGGGAACATTACATACGTCTATAACGTTATATATCCTAACCTATGACAACCTAACACCTCGGATGCAGCATTTTACAACACTCCAGGCGGCTCGGACCCTACATCTCGGTGGGAACATTATATACGTCTATAACGTAATATAACCTAACCTAACCCATCTAGCCCCTCGCTGGGAATGTTTTACAGAATTCCGGTCGTGTTGGCCCAAATCTGTCCGTGGGAACATTATATACGTCTATAGCGTTATATATCCTAACCTAAGGCAGCCTAACGTCTCGATGTAGTATTTTACAACATTCCTGGTGGGTCGGCCCGTACTTCACGGTAGGAACGTTATATACGTCTATAACGTAATATAACCTTACCTAACCCGTCTAGCGCCTCGCTGGTAATGTTTTACAGCATCCCGGACCTGTCCGCACGTACCTCTCCGTGGGAACATTATATACGTCTATAACCTTATATATCCTGACCTAAGGCAACCTCACTCCCCGGATGTAGCATTTTACAACATTCCTGGGGGGCCTGTCCCTACTACTCCGTGGGAAGATTATATATGTCAATAACGTAAGATAACCTAACCTAACCCATCTAGCCCGTCGCTGGGAATGTTTTACAGAATCCCGGCCGTGTCGGCCCGGACCTGTCCGTGGGAACATTATATACCTCTATAGCGTTATACATACTAACCTTAGGCAGCCTAACATCTCGGATGTAGTATTTTAGAACACTCCTGGCGGGTCAGCCCCTACATCTCGGTGGGAACGTTATATACGTCTATAACGTAATATAACTTAATCTAACCCATCTAGCCCCTCGCTCGGAATGTTTTACAGAATCCCGGTCGTGTCGGCCCAGACCTGTCCGTGGGAACAGTACATACGTCTATATAGTTATATATACTAACCTAAGGTAGCCTAACATCTCGGATGTAGTATTTTACAACATTCCTGGCGGGTCGGCCCGTACTTCTCGGTGGGAACGTTATATACGTCTATAATGTAAGATACCGTAACGTAACACATCTAGCGCCTCGACGGTAATGTTTTACAGAATCCCGGTCGAGTCGGCCCAGACCTGTCCGTGGGAACATTATATACGTCTATAGCGTTATATATACTAACCTCAGGCAGCCTAACATCTCGGATGTAGTATTTTACAACATTCCTGGCGGGTCGGCCCGTACTTCTCGGTAGGAACGTTATATACGTCTATAACGTAATCTAACCTAACCTGACCCATCTAGCCCCTCGCTGGTAATGTTTTACAGAATCCCGGTCCTGTCGGCCCGTACCTCTCCGTGGGAACATTATATACGTCTATAACGTTATATATCCTAACCTAAGGCAACCTAACACCTCGGATGTAGTATTTTACCACACTCGTGGCGGGTCGGCCCCTACCTCTCGGTGGGAACATTATATACGTCTATAACGTAAGATAACCTAACCTAACCCATCTAGACGATCGCTGGTAATGTTTAACAGTATCCCGGCCGTGTCAGCCCAGACCTGTCCGTGGGAACATTATATACGTCTATAGCGTTATATATACTAACCTAAGGTAGCCTAACATCTCGGATGTAGTATTTTACAACATTCCTGGCGGGTCGGCACCTACTTCTCGGTGGGAACGTTATATACGTCTATAACGTAAGATAACCTAACCTAACCCATCTAGCACCTCGCTGGCAATGTTTTACCGAATCCAGGCCGTGTCAGACCGTACCTGTGCGTGGGAACATTATATACGTCTATGACGTTATATATCCTAACCTATGGCAACCTCACTCCTCGGATGTAGTATTTTACAACATTCCTGGCGGGTCGACCCGCACTTCTCGGTGGGAACGTTATATACGTCTATAACGTAAGATAACCTAACCTAACCCATCTAGCCCTTCGCTGGTAATGTTTTACAGAATCCAGGACCTGTCGGCCCGTACCTCTCCGTGGGAACATCATATACGTCTATAACGTTATATATCCTGACCTAAGGCAACCTCACTCCTCGGTTGTGGTATTTTACAACATTCCTGGCGGTCCGGCGCCCACTTCACGGTGGGAACGTTATATACGTCTGTAACCTAAGATAACCTAACCTAACCCATCTAGCCCCTCGCTGGTAATGTTTTACAGAATCCCGGTCATGTCGGCCCAGACCTGTCCTTGGGAACATTATATACGTCTACAGCGTTATATATCCTAACCTAAGGCAACCTAACACCTCGAATGTAGTATGTTACAACACTCCTGGCGGGTCAGCCCCTACATCTCGGTGGGAACGTTATATACGTCTATAACGTAATATAACTTAATCTAACCCATCTAGCCCCTCGCTGGTAATGTTTTACAGAATCACGGTCGTGTCGGACCGTACCTCTCCGTGGGAAACTATATACGTCTATGACGTTATATATCCTAACCTAAGGCAACCTCATACCTCGGATGTAGAATTTTACAACATTCCCTGCGGGCCCGCCACTACTTCTCGGTGGGAACATTATATACGTCTATAACATAAGATAACCTAACCTAACCCATCTAGCACCTCGCTGGTAATGTTTTACAGAATCCCTGACCTGTCGGCCCGTACCTCTCCGTGGGAACATTATATACGTCTATAACGTTATATATCATAACCTAAGGCAACCTAACACCTCGGATGTAGTATTTTACCACACTCCAGGCGGGTCGGCCCCTACCTCTCGGTGGGAACATTATATACGTCTATAACGTAAGATAACCTAACCTAACCCATCTAGACGATCGCTGGTAATGTTTTACAGTATCCCGGCCGTGTCGGCCCAGAGCTGTCCGTGGGAACATTATATACGTCTATAGCGTTATATATACTAACCTACGGCAGCGTAACATCTCGGATGCAGTATTTTACAACATACCTGGCGGGTCGGCCCCTACTTCTCGGAGGGAACGTTATATGCGTTTATAACGTAAGATAACCTAACCTAACCCATCTAGCACACGCTGGTAATGTTTTACAGAATCCCGGCCGTGTCTGCCCAGACCTGTCCGTGGGAACATTATATACGTCTATAGCGTTATATATACTAACCTACGGCAGCCTAACATCTCGGATGTAGTATTTTACAACATTCCTGGCGGGTCGGCCCCTACTTCTCGGTCTGTACATTATATACGTCTATAACGTAATATAGCCTAACCTAATCCATCTAGCCCCTCGCTGGGAATGTTTTACAGAATCCCGGTCCTGTCGGACCGTACCTCTCCGTGGGAAAACTATAGCCGTCTATGACGTTATATTTCCTAACGTGAGGCAACCTCACACCACGAATGTAGTATTTTACAACATTCCTGGCGGGCCGGCCCCTACTTCTTGGTGGGAACATAATATACGTCTATAACGTAATCTAACCTAACCTAACCCATCTAGCCCCTCGCTGGTAAAGTTTTACACAATCCCGGTCGCGTCGACGCAGACCTATCCGTGGGAACATTATATACGTCTATAGCGTTATATGTACTAACCTAAGGCAGCCTAACATCTCGGATGTAGTATTTTACAACATTCATGGCGGTTCGGCCCATACTTCTCGGTGGGAACGTTATATACGTCTATAACGTCTTCTAACCTAACCTGACCCATCTAGCCCCTCGCTGGTAAAGTTTTACAGAATCCCGGTCGTGTCTGCCCAGACCTGTCCTTGGGAACATTATATACGTCTATAGCGTTATATATACTAACCTACGGCAGCCTAACATATCGGATGTAGTATTTTACAACATTCCTGGCGGTTCGGCCCGTACTTATCGGTGGGAACGTTATATACGTCTATAACGTAAGATAACCTAACCTAACCCATCTAGCCCATCGCTGGTAATGTTTTACAGAATCCCGGTCCTTTCGGCCCGTACCACTCTGTGGGAACATTATATACGTCTATAACGTTATATATCCTAACCTGAGGCAGCCTAACATCTCGAATGTAGTATTTTACAACATTCCTGGCGGGTCGGCCCGTCCTTATCGGTGGGAACGTTATATACGTTTATAACGTAAGATAACCTAACCTAACCCATCTAGCACACGCTGGTAATGTTTTACAGAATCCCGGCCGTGTCGGCCCAGACCTGTCCGTGGGAACATTATATACATCTATAGCGTTATATGTACTAACCTAGGGCAACCTCACTCCTCGAATGTAGTATTTTAGAACATTCCTGGCGGCTCGGCCCCTACTTCTCGTTGGGAAAGTTATATACGTCTATAACAAAGATAACCTAACCTAACCCATCTAGACCCTCGCTGGTAATGTTTTACAGAATCCCGGTCGCGTCGACGCAGACCTATCCGTGGGAACATTATATACGTCTATAGCGTTATATGTACTAACCTAAGGCAGCCTAACATCTCGGATGTAGTATTTTACAACATTCCTGGCGGGTCGGCCCCTACTTCTCGGTGGGAACGTTATATACGTCTATAACGTAATATAACCTAACCTAACCCATCTAGCCGATCGCTTGTAATATTTTACAGAATCCCGGTCCTGTCGTGCCGTACCTCTCCGTGGGAACATTACATAAGTCTATAACGTTATATATCCTAACCTATGGCAACCTAACACATCGGATGCAGCATTTTACAACACTCCAGGCGGGTCGGACCCTACCTCTCGGTGGGAACATTATATACATCTATAACGTAATATAACCTAACCTAACCCATCTAGCCCCTCGCTTGTAATGTTTTACAGAATTCCGGTCGTGTGGGCTCAGATCTGTCCGTGGGAACATTATATACGTCTATAGCGTTATATATCCTAACCTAAGGCAGCGTAACATCTCGGATGTAGTATTTTACAACATTCCTGGCGGGTCGGCCCGTACTTCTCGGTGGGAACGTTATATACGTCTATAATGTAAAATACCCTAACGTAACACATCTAGCGCCTCGACGGTAATGTTTTACAGAATCCCGGTCCTGTCGGCCTGTACCTCTCCGCGGGAACATTATATACGTCTATAAAGTTATATATCCTAACCTAAGGAAACCTGACACCTCGGATGTAGTATTTTACAACACTCCAGGCGGGTCGGCCCCTACCTCTCGGTGCGTACATTATATACGTCTATAACGTAATATAGCCTAACCTAATCCATCTAGCACCTCGCTGGGAATGTTTTACAGAATCCCGGTCGTATCGGCCAAGATCTGACCGTGAGAACATTATATACGTCTATAGCGTTATATATCCTAACCTAAGGCAGCCTAACATCTCGGATGTAGTATTTTACAACATTCTTGGCGGGTCGGCCCGTACTTCTCGGTGGGAACGTTATATACGTCTATAACTTAAGATAACCTAACCTAACCCATCTAGCCACTCGCTGGTAATGTTTTACAGAATCCCGGTCCTGTCGGCCCGTACATCTCCGTGGGAACATCATATACGTCTATAACGTTATATACCCTGACCTAAGGCAACCTCACTCCTCGGATGTGGTATTTTACAACATTCCTGGCGGGTCTGCCCGTACATCTCGGTGGGAACGTTATATACGTTTATAACGTAAGATAACCTAACCTAACCCATCTAGCCCCTCGCTGGTAATGTTTTACAGAACCCCTGTCCTGTCGGCCCGTACCTCTCCGAGGGGACATTATATACGTCTATAACGTTATATATCCTAACCTAAGGCAACCTAACACCTCAGATGTAGTATTTTACAACGCTCCTGGCGGCTCGGCACCTACTTCTCGGCGTGAACATTACATACGTCTTTAACGTAATATAACCTAATCTACCCCATCTAGCCCCTCGCTGGTAATGTTTTACAGAATCCCGGTCCTGTCGGACCGTACCTCTCCGTGGGAAAACTATAGCCGTCTATGACGTTATATTTCCTAACGTGAGGCAACCTCACACCACGAATGTAGTATTTTACAACATTCCTGGCGGGCCGGCCCCTACTTCTTGTTGGGAACATAATATACGTCTATAACGTAATCTAACCTAACCTAACCCATCTAGCCCCTCGCTGGTAATGTTTTACCGAATCCAGGCCGTGTCGGACCGTACGTCTCCGTGGGAACATTATATACGTCTATAACGTTATATATCCTAACCTAAGGCAACATAACACCTCAGATGTAGTATTTTACAACACTCCTGGCGGCTCGGCACCTACTTCTCGGTGTGAACATTACATACGTCTATAACGTAATATAACCTAATCTAACCCATCTAGCCCCTCGCTGGTAATGTTTTACAGAATCCCGGTCCTCTCGGACCGTACCTCTCCGTGGGAAAACTATATCCGTCTATGACGTTATATATCCTAACCTAAGGCACCTAACACCTCGGATGTAGTATTTTACAACACTCCAGGCGGGTCCGCCCCTACCTCTCGGTGCATACATTATATACCTCTATAACGTAATATAACCTAACCTAACCCATCTAGCCCCTCGCTCGGAATGTTTTACAGAATCCCGGTCGTGTCGGCCCAGACCTGTCCGTGGGAACATTATATACGCCTATATCGTTATATATACTAACCTAAGGCAGCCTAACATCTCGGATGTAGTATTATACAACATTCCTGGCGGCTCGGCACCTACTTCTCGGTGGGAACGTTATATACGTCTATAACGTAAGATAACCTAACCTAACCCATCTAGCACCTCGCTGGCAATGTTTTACCGAATCCAGGCCGTGTCAGACCGTACCTGTGCGTGGGAACATTATATACGTCTATGACGTTATATATCCTAACCTATGGCAACCTCACTCCTCGGATGTAGTATTTTACAACATTCCTGGCGGGTCGACCCGCACTTCTCGGTGGGAACGTTATATACGTCTATAACGTAAGATAACTTAATCTAACCCATCTAGCCCCTCGCTGGTAATGTTTTACAGAATCACGGTCGTGTCGGACCGTACCTCTCCGTGGGAAACTATATACGTCTATGACGTTATATATCCAAACCTAAGGCAACCTCACACCTCGGATGTAGAATTTTACAACATTCCCTGCGAGCCCGCCACTACTTCTCGGTGGGAACATTATATACGTCTATAACGTAAGATAACCTAACCTAACCCATCTAGCACCTCGCTGGTAATGTTTTACAGAATCCCGGACCTGTCGGCCCGTACCTCTCCGTGGGAACATTATATACGTCTATAACTTTATATATCATAACCTAAGGCAACCTAACACCTCGGATGTAGTATTTTACCACACTCCAGGCGGGTCGGCCCCTACCTCTCGGTGGGAACATTATATACGTCTATAACGTAAGATAACCTAACCTAACCCATCTAGACGATCGCTGGTAATGTTTTACAGTATCCCGGCCGTGTCGGCCCAGACCTGTCCGCGGGAACATTATATACGTCTATAGCGTTATACATTCTAACCTAAGGCAGCCTAACATCTCGGATGTAGTATTTTACAACATTCCTGGCGGGTCGGCCCGTACTTCTCGGTGGGAACGTTATATACGTCTATAACTTAAGATAACCTAACCTAACCCATCTAGCCACTCGCTGGTAATGTTTTACAGAATCCCGGTCCTGTCGGCCCGTACATCTCCGTGGGAACATCATATACGTCTATAACGTTATATACCCTGACCTAAGGCAACCTCACTCCTCGGATGTGGTATTTTACAACATTCCTGGCGGGTCTGCCCGTACATCTCGGTGGGAACGTTATATACGTTTATAACGTAA
Source organism: Xylocopa violacea (assembly GCA_963969225.1). Classification (NCBI taxonomy): domain Eukaryota; kingdom Metazoa; phylum Arthropoda; class Insecta; order Hymenoptera; family Apidae; genus Xylocopa; species Xylocopa violacea. The sequence continues at coordinate 1,822,707 of CAXAJV010000247.1, read as the reverse complement.
GATAACCTAACCTAACCCATCTAGCCCCTCGCTGGTAATGTTTTACAGAACCCCTGTCCTGTCGGCCCGTACCTCTCCGAGGGGACATTATATACGTCTATAACGTTATATATCCTAACCTAAGGCAACCTAACACCTCAGATGTAGTATTTTACAACGCTCCTGGCGGCTCGGCACCTACTTCTCGGCGTGAACATTACATACGTCTTTAACGTAATATAACCTAATCTACCCCATCTAGCCCCTCGCTGGTAATGTTTTACAGAATCCCGGTCCTGTCGGACCGTACCTCTCCGTGGGAAAACTATAGCCGTCTATGACGTTATATTTCCTAACGTGAGGCAACCTCACACCACGAATGTAGTATTTTACAACATTCCTGGCGGGCCGGCCCCTACTTCTTGTTGGGAACATAATATACGTCTATAACGTAATCTAACCTAACCTAACCCATCTAGCCCCTCGCTGGTAATGTTTTACCGAATCCAGGCCGTGTCGGACCGTACGTCTCCGTGGGAACATTATATACGTCTATAACGTTATATATCCTAACCTAAGGCAACATAACACCTCAGATGTAGTATTTTACAACACTCCTGGCGGCTCGGCACCTACTTCTCGGTGTGAACATTACATACGTCTATAACGTAATATAACCTAATCTAACCCATCTAGCCCCTCGCTGGTAATGTTTTACAGAATCCCGGTCCTCTCGGACCGTACCTCTCCGTGGGAAAACTATATCCGTCTATGACGTTATATATCCTAACCTAAGGCACCTAACACCTCGGATGTAGTATTTTACAACACTCCAGGCGGGTCCGCCCCTACCTCTCGGTGCATACATTATATACCTCTATAACGTAATATAACCTAACCTAACCCATCTAGCCCCTCGCTCGGAATGTTTTACAGAATCCCGGTCGTGTCGGCCCAGACCTGTCCGTGGGAACATTATATACGCCTATATCGTTATATATACTAACCTAAGGCAGCCTAACATCTCGGATGTAGTATTATACAACATTCCTGGCGGCTCGGCACCTACTTCTCGGTGGGAACGTTATATACGTCTATAACGTAAGATAACCTAACCTAACCCATCTAGTACCTCGCTGGCAATGTTTTACCGAATCCAGGCCGTGTCAGACCGTACCTGTGCGTGGGAACATTATATACGTCTATGACGTTATATATCCTAACCTATGGCAACCTCACTCCTCGGATGTAGTATTTTACAACATTCCTGGCGGGTCGACCCGCACTTCTCGGTGGGAACGTTATATACGTCTATAACGTAAGATAACTTAATCTAACCCATCTAGCCCCTCGCTGGTAATGTTTTACAGAATCACGGTCGTGTCGGACCGTACCTCTCCGTGGGAAACTATATACGTCTATGACGTTATATATCCAAACCTAAGGCAACCTCATACCTCGGATGTAGAATTTTACAACATTCCCTGCGAGCCCGCCACTACTTCTCGGTGGGAACATTATATACGTCTATAACGTAAGATAACCTAACCTAACCCATCTAGCACCTCGCTGGTAATGTTTTACAGAATCCCGGACCTGTCGGCCCGTACCTCTCCGTGGGAACATTATATACGTCTATAACTTTATATATCATAACCTAAGGCAACCTAACACCTCGGATGTAGTATTTTACCACACTCCAGGCGGGTCGGCCCCTACCTCTCGGTGGGAACATTATATACGTCTATAACGTAAGATAACCTAACCTAACCCATCTAGACGATCGCTGGTAATGTTTTACAGTATCCCGGCCGTGTCGGCCCAGACCTGTCCGCGGGAACATTATATACGTCTATAGCGTTATACATTCTAACCTAAGGCAGCCTAACATCTCGGATGTAGTATTTTACAACATTCCTGGCGGGTCGGCCCGTACTTCTCGGTAGGAACGTTATATACGTCTATAACGTAATCTAACCTAACCTGACCCATCTAGCCCCTCGCTGGTAATGTTTTACAGAATCCCGGTCCTGTCGGCCCGTACCTCTCCGTGGGAACATTATATACGTCTATAACGTTATATATCCTAACCTAAGGCAACCTAACAGCTCGGATGTATTATTTTACCACACTCCAGGCGGGTCGGCCCCTACCTCTCGGTGGGAACATTATATACGTCTATAACGTAAGATAACCTAACCTAACCCATCTAGACGATCGCTGGTAATGTTTTACAGTATCCCGGCCGTGTCGGCCCAGAGCTGTCCGTGGGAACATTATATACGTCTATAGCGTTATATATACTAACCTAAGGTAGCCTAACATCTCGGATGTAGTATTTTACAACATTCCTGGCGGGTCGGCCCGTACTTCTCGGTAGGAACGTTATATACGTCTATAACGTAATCTAACCTAACCTGACCCATCTAGCCCCTCGCTGGTAAAGTTTTACAGAATCCCGGTCGTGTCTGCACAGACCTGTCCGTGGGAACATTATATACGTCTATAGCGTTATATATACTAACCTACGGCAGCCTAACATCTCGGATGTAGTATTTTACAACATACCTGGCGGGTCGGGCCCTACTTCTCGGAGGGAACGTTATATGCGTTTATAACGTAAGATAACCTAACCTAACCCATCTAGCACACGCTGGTAATGTTTTACAGAATCCCGGCCGTGTCTGCCCAGACCTGTCCGTGGGAACATTATATACGTCTATAGCGTTATATATACTAACCTACGGCAGCCTAACATCTCGGATGTAGTATTTTACAACATTCCTGGCGGGTCGGCCCCTACTTCTCGGTGGAAACGTTATATACGTCTATAACGTAAGATAACCTAACCTAACCCATCTAGACGATCGCTTGTAATATTTTACAGAATCCCGGTCCTGTCGGGCCGTACCTCTCCATGGGAACATTACATACGTCTATAACGTTATATATCCTAACCTATGACAACCTCACTCCCCGGATGTAGCATTTTACAACATTCCTGGGGGGCCTGTCCCTACTACTCCGTGGGAAGATTATATATGTCAATAACGTAAGATAACCTAACCTAACCCATCTAGCCCGTCGCTGGGAATGTTTTACAGAATCCCGGCCGTGTCGGCCCGGACCTGTCCGTGGGAACATTATATACCTCTATAGCGTTATACATACTAACCTTAGGCAGCCTAACATCTCGGATGTAGTATTTTAGAACACTCCTGGCGGGTCAGCCCCTACATCTCGGTGGGAACGTTATATACGTCTATAACGTAATATAACTTAATCTAACCCATCTAGCCCCTCGCTCGGAATGTTTTACAGAATCCCGGTCGTGTCGGCCCAGACCTGTCCGTGGGAACAGTACATACGTCTATATAGTTATATATACTAACCTAAGGTAGCCTAACATCTCGGATGTAGTATTTTACAACATTCCTGGCGGGTCGGCCCGTACTTCTCGGTGGGAACGTTATATACGTCTATAATGTAAGATACCGTAACGTAACACATCTAGCGCCTCGACGGTAATGTTTTACAGAATCCCGGTCGAGTCGGCCCAGACCTGTCCGTGGGAACATTATATACGTCTATAGCGTTATATATACTAACCTCAGGCAGCCTAACATCTCGGATGTAGTATTTTACAACATTCCTGGCGGGTCGGCCCGTACTTCTCGGTAGGAACGTTATATACGTCTATAACGTAATCTAACCTAACCTGACCCATCTAGCCCCTCGCTGGTAATGTTTTACAGAATCCCGGTCCTGTCGGCCCGTACCTCTCCGTGGGAACATTATATACGTCTATAACGTTATATATCCTAACCTAAGGCAACCTAACACCTCGGATGTAGTATTTTACCACACTCCTGGCGGGTCGGCCCCTACCTCTCGGTGGGAACATTATATACGTCTATAACGTAAGATAACCTAACCTAACCCATCTAGACGATCGCTGGTAATGTTTAACAGTATCCCGGCCGTGTCGGCCCAGACCTGTCCGTGGGAACATTATATACGTCTATAGCGTTATATATACTAACCTAAGGTAGCCTAACATCTCGGATGTAGTATTTTACAACATTCCTGGCGGGTCGGCACCTACTTCTCGGTGGGAACGTTATATACGTCTATAACGTAAGATAACCTAACCTAACCCATCTAGCACCTCGCTGGCAATGTTTTACCGAATCCAGGCCGTGTCAGACCGTACCTGTGCGTGGGAACATTATATACGTCTATGACGTTATATATCCTAACCTATGGCAACCTCACTCCTCGGATGTAGTATTTTACAACATTCCTGGCGGGTCGACCCGCACTTCTCGGTGGGAACGTTATATACGTCTATAACGTAAGATAACCTAACCTAACCCATCTAGCCCTTCGCTGGTAATGTTTTACAGAATCCAGGACCTGTCGGCCCGTACCTCTCCGTGGGAACATCATATACGTCTATAACGTTATATATCCTGACCTAAGGCAACCTCACTCCTCGGTTGTGGTATTTTACAACATTCCTGGCGGTCCGGCGCCCACTTCACGGTGGGAACGTTATATACGTCTGTAACCTAAGATAACCTAACCTAACCCATCTAGCCCCTCGCTGGTAATGTTTTACAGAATCCCGGTCATGTCGGCCCAGACCTGTCCTTGGGAACATTATATACGTCTACAGCGTTATATATCCTAACCTAAGGCAACCTAACACCTCGAATGTAGTATGTTACAACACTCCTGGCGGGTCAGCCCCTACATCTCGGTGGGAACGTTATATACGTCTATAACGTAATATAACTTAATCTAACCCATCTAGCCCCACGCTGGTAATGTTTTACAGAATCACGGTCGTGTCGGACCGTACCTCTCCGTGGGAAACTATATACGTCTATGACGTTATATATCCTAACCTAAGGCAACCTCATACCTCGGATGTAGAATTTTACAACATTCCCTGCGGGCCCGCCACTACTTCTCGGTGGGAACATTATATACGTCTATAACGTAAGATAACCTAACCTAACCCATCTAGCACCTCGCTGGTAATGTTTTACAGAATCCCGGACCTGTCGGCCCGTACCTCTCCGTGGGAACATTATATACGTCTATAACGTTATATATCATAACCTAAGGCAACCTAACACCTCGGATGTAGTATTTTACCACACTCCAGGCGGGTCGGCCCCTACCTCTCGGTGGGAACATTATATACGTCTATAACGTAAGATAACCTAACCTAACCCATCTAGACGATCGCTGGTAATGTTTTACAGTATCCCGGCCGTGTCGGCCCAGAGCTGTCCGTGGGAACATTATATACGTCTATAGCGTTATATATACTAACCTAAGGTAGCCTAACATCTCGGATGTAGTATTTTACAACATTCCTGGCGGGTCGGCCCGTACTTCTCGGTAGGAACGTTATATACGTCTATAACGTAATCTAACCTAACCTGACCCATCTAGCCCCTCGCTGGTAAAGTTTTACAGAATCCCGGTCGTGTCTGCCCAGACCTGTCCGTGGGAACATTATATACGTCTATAGCGTTATATATACTAACCTACGGCAGCGTAACATCTCGGATGTAGTATTTTACAACATACCTGGCGGGTCGGCCCCTACTTCTCGGAGGGAACGTTATATGCGTTTATAACGTAAGATAACCTAACCTAACCCATCTAGCACACGCTGGTAATGTTTTACAGAATCCTGGCCGTGTCTGCCCAGACCTGTCCGTGGGAACATTATATACGTCTATAGCGTTATATATACTAACCTACGGCAGCCTAACATCTCGGATGTAGTATTTTACAACATTCCTGGCGGGTCGGCCCCTACTTCTCGGTGGAAACGTTATATACGTCTATAACGTAAGATAACCTAACCTAACCCATCTAGACGATCGCTTGTAATATTTTACAGAATCCCGGTCCTGTCGGGCCGTACCTCTCCGTGGGAACATTACATACGTCTATAACGTTATATATCCTAACCTATGGCAACCTAACACCTCGGATGCAGCATTTTACAACACTCCAGGCGGCTCGGACCCTACATCTCGGTGGGAACATTATATACGTCTATAACGTAATATAACCTAACCTAACCCATCTAGCCCCTCGCTGGGAATGTTTTACAGAATTCCGGTCGTGTTGGCCCAAATCTGTCCGTGGGAACATTATATACGTCTATAGCGTTATATATCCTAACCTAAGGCAGCCTAACGTCTCGATGTAGTATTTTACAACATTCCTGGTGGGTCGGCCCGTACTTCACGGTAGGAACGTTATATACGTCTATAACGTAATATAACCTTACCTAACCCGTCTAGCGCCTCGCTGGTAATGTTTTACAGCATCCCGGACCTGTCGGCACGTACCTCTCCGTGGGAACATTATATACGTCTATAACCTTATATATCCTGACCTAAGGCAACCTCACTCCCCGGATGTAGCATTTTACAACATTCCTGGGGGGCCTGCCCCTACTACTCCGTGGGAAGATTATATATGTCTATAACGTAAGATAACCTAACCTAACCCATCTAGCCCGTCGCTGGGAATGTTTTACAGAATCCCGGCCGTGTCGGCCCGGACCTGTCCGTGGGAACATTATATACCTCTATAGCGTTATACATACTAACCTTAGGCAGCCTAACATCTCGGATGTAGTATATTAGAACACTCCTGGCGGGTCAGCCCCTACATCTCGGTGGGAACGTTATATACGTCTATAACGTAATATAACTTAATCTAACCCATCTAGCCCCTCGCTGGGTATGTTTTACAGAATTCCGGTCGTGTCGGCCCAGATCTGTCCGTGGGAACATTATATACGTCTATAGCGTTATATACCCTAACCTAAGGCAGCGTAACATCTAGGATGTAGTATTTTACAACACTCCAGGCGGTTCGGCCTCTACCTCTCGGTGCATACATTATATACGTCTATAACGTAATATAACCTAACCTAACCCATCTAGCCCCTCGCTGGGAATGTTTTACAGAATTCCGGTCGTGTTGGCCCAAATCTGTCCGTGGGAACATTATATACGTCTATAACGTTATATAACCTAACCTAAGGCAACCTCACTCCTCGGATGTAGTATTTTACGACATTCCAGGCGGGCCGGCCCCCACTTCACGGTGGGAACGTTATATACGTCTATAACGTAAGATAACCTAACCTAACCCACCTAGCACCTCGCTGGTAATGTTTTACCGAATCCAGGCCGTGTCGGACCGTACCTGTCCGTGGGAACATTATATACGTCTATAACGTTACATATCCTAACTTAGGCAACATAACACCTCAGATGTAGTATTTTACAACACTCCTGGCGGCTCGGCACCTACTTCTCGGTGTGAACATTACATACGTCTATAACGTAATATAACCTAATCTAACCCATCTAGCCCCTCGCTGGTAATGTTTTACAGAATCCCGGTCGCGTCGACCCAGACCTATCCGTGGGAACATTATATACGTCTATAGCGTTATATATACTAACCTAAGGCAGCCTAACATCTCGGATGTAGTATTTTACAATATTCCTGGTGGGTCGGCCCGTACTTCACGGTAGGAACGTTATATACGTCTATAACGTAATCTAACCTAACCTGACCCATCTAGCCCCTCGCTGGTAAAGTTTTACAGAATCCCGGTCGCGTCGACGCAGACCTATCCGTGGGAACATTATATACGTCTATAGCGTTATATGTGCTAACCTAAGGCAGCCTAACATCTCGGATGTAGTATTTTACAACGTTCATGGCGGTTCGGCCCATACTTCTCGGTGGGAACGTTATATATGTCTATAACGTAATCTAACCTAACCTGACCCATCTAGCCCCTCGCTGGTAAAGTTTTACAGAATCCCGGTCGTGTCTGCCCAGACCTGTCCGTGGGAACATTATATACGTCTATAGCGTTATATATACTAACCTACGGCAGCCTAACATCTCGGATGTAGTATTTTACAACACTCCTGGCGGCTCGGCACCTACTTCTCGGTGTGAACATTACATACGTCTATAACGTAATATAACCTAATCTAACCCATCTAGCCCCTCGCTGGTAATGTTTTACAGAATCCCGGTCGCGTCGACCCAGACCTATCCGTGGGAACATTATATACGTCTATAGCGTTATATATACTAACCTAAGGCAGCCTAACATCTCGGATGTAGTATTTTACAATATTCCTGGTGGGTCGGCCCGTACTTCACGGTAGGAACGTTATATACGTTTATAACGTAAGATAACCTAACCTAACCCATCTAGCACACGCTGGTAATGTTTTACAGAATCCCGGCCGTGTCGGCCCAGACCTGTCCGTGGGAACATTATATACATCTATAGCGTTATATGTACTAACCTACGGCAACCTCACTCCTCGAATGTAGTATTTTAGAACATTCCTGGCGACTCGGCCCCTACTTCTCGTTGGGAAAGTTATATACGTCTATAACGTAAGATAACCTAACCTAACCCATCTAGACCCTCGCTGGTAATGTTTTACAGAATCCCGGTCGCGTCGACGCAGACCTATCCGTGGGAACATTATATACGTCTATAGCGTTATATGTACTAGCCTAAGGCAGCCTAACATCTCGGATGTAGTATTTTACAACATTCCTGGCGGGTCGGCCCGTACTTCTCGGTAGGAACGTTATATACGTCTATAACGTAATCTAACCTAACCTGACCCATCTAGCCCCTCGCTGGTAATGTTTTACAGAATCCCGGTCCTGTCGGCCCGTACCTCTCCGTGGGAACATTATATACGTCTATAACGTTATATATCCTAACCTAAGGCAACCTAACACCTCGGATGTAGTATTTTACCACACTCCTGGCGGGTCGGCCCCTACCTCTCGGTGGGAACGTTATATACGTCTATAACGTAATCTAACCTAACCTAACCCATCTAGCCTCTCGCTGGTAATGTTTTACAGAATCCCTGTCCTGTCGGCCCGTACCTCTCCGTGGGAACATTATATACGTCTATAACGTTATATATCCTAACCTAAGGCAACCTAACACCTCAGATGTAGTATTTTACAACGCTCCTGGCGGCTCGGCACCTACTTCTCGGTGGGAACATTACATACGTCTATAACGTAATATAACCTAATCTAACCCATCTAGCGCCTCGCTGGTAATGTTTTACAGAATAACGGTCCTGTTGGACCGTACCTCTCCGTGGGAACATTATATACGTCTATAACGTTATATATCCTAACCTAAGGCACCTAACACCTCGGATGTAGTATTTCACAACACTCCAGGCGGGTCGGCCCCTACCTCTCGGTGCATACATTATATACCTTTATAACGTAATATAACCTAACCTAACCCATCTAGCCCCTCGCTCGGAATGTTTTACAGAATCCCGGTCGTGTCGGCCCAGACCTGTCCGTGGGAACAGTACATACGTCTATAGCGTTATATATACTAACCTAAGGCAGCCTAACATCTCGGATGTAGTATTTTACAACATTCCTGGCGGATCGGCCCGTACTTCTCGGTAGGAACGTTATATACGTCTATAACGTAATCTAACCTAACCTGACCCATCTAGCCCCTCGCTGGTAATGTTTTACAGAATCCCGGTCCTGTCGGCCCGTACCTCTCCGTGGGAACATTATATACGTCTATAACGTTATATATCCTAACCTAAGGCAACCTAACACCTCGGATGTAGTATTTTACCACACTCCTGGCGGGTCGACCCCTACCTCTCGGTGGGAACATTATATACGTCTATAACGTAAGATAACCTAACCTAACCCATCTAGACGATCGCTGGTAATGTTTAACAGTATCCCGGCCGTGTCGGCCCAGACCTGTCCGTGGGAACATTATATACGTCTATAGCGTTATATATACTAACCTAAGGCAGCCTAACATCTCGGATGTAGTATTTTACAATATTCCTGGTGGGTCGGTCCGTACTTCACGGTAGGAACGTTATATACGTCTATAACGTAATCTAACCTAACCTGACCCATCTAGCCCCTCGCTGGTAAAGTTTTACAGAATCCCGGTCGCGTCGACGCAGACCTATCCGTGGGAACATTATATACGTCTATAGCGTTATATGTGCTAACCTAAGGCAGCCTAACATCTCGGATGTAGTATTTTACAACATTCATGGCGGTTCGGCCCATACTTCTCGGTGGGAACGTTATATACGTCTATAACGTAATCTAACCTAACCTGACCCATCTAGCCCCTCGCTGGTAAAGTTTTACAGAATCCCGGTCGTGTCTGCCCAGACCTGTCCGTGGGAACATTATATACGTCTATAGCGTTATATATACTAACCTACGGCAGCCTAACATCTCGGATGTAGTATTTTACAACACTCCTGGCGGCTCGGCACCTACTTCTCGGTGTGAACATTACATACGTCTATAACGTAATATAACCTAATCTAACCCATCTAGCCCCTCGCTGGTAATGTTTTACAGAATCCCGGTCGCGTCGACCCAGACCTATCCGTGGGAACATTATATACGTCTATAGCGTTATATATACTAACCTAAGGCAGCCTAACATCTCGGATGTAGTATTTTACAATATTCCTGGTGGGTCGGCCCGTACTTCACGGTAGGAACGTTATATACGTTTATAACGTAAGATAACCTAACCTAACCCATCTAGCACACGCTGGTAATGTTTTACAGAATCCCGGCCGTGTCGGCCCAGACCTGTCCGTGGGAACATTATATACATCTATAGCGTTATATGTACTAACCTACGGCAACCTCACTCCTCGAATGTAGTATTTTAGAACATTCCTGGCGGCTCGGCCCCTACTTCTCGTTGGGAAAGTTATATACGTCTATAACGTAAGATAACCTAACCTAACCCATCTAGACCCTCGCTGGTAATGTTTTACAGAATCCCGGTCGCGTCGACGCAGACCTATCCGTGGGAACATTATATACGTCTATAGCGTTATATGTACTAGCCTAAGGCAGCCTAACATCTCGGATGTAGTATTTTACAACATTCCTGGCGGGTCGGCCCCTACTTCTCGGTGGGAACGTTATATACGTCTATAACTTAAGATAACCTAACCTAACCCATCTAGCCACTCGCTGGTAATGTTTTACAGAATCCCGGTCCTGTCGGCCCGTACATCTCCGTGGGAACATCATATACGTCTATAACGTTATATACCCTGACCTAAGGCAACCTCACTCCTCGGATGTGGTATTTTGCAACATTCCTGGCGGGTCTGCCCGTACATCTCGGTGGGAACGTTATATACGTTTATATCGTAAGATAACCTAACCTAACCCATCTAGCCTCTCGCTGGTAATGTTTTACAGAATCCCTGTCCTGTCGGCCCGTACCTCTCCGTGGGAACATTATATACGTCTATAACGTTATATATCCTAACCTAAGGCAACCTAACACCTCAGATGTAGTATTTTACAACGCTCCTGGCGGCTCGGCACCTACTTCTCGGTGGGAACATTACATACGTCTATAACGTAATATAACCTAATCTAACCCATCTAGCGCCTCGCTGGTAATGTTTTACAGAATAACGGTCCTGTTGGACCGTACCTCTCCGTGGGAACATTATATACGTCTATAACGTTATATATCCTAACCTAAGGCACCTAACACCTCGGATGTAGTATTTCACAACACTCCAGGCGGGTCGGCCCCTACCTCTCGGTGCATACATTATATACCTTTATAACGTAATATAACCTAACCTAACCCATCTAGCCCCTCGCTCGGAATGTTTTACAGAATCCCGGTCGTGTCGGCCCAGACCTGTCCGTGGGAACATTATATACCTCTATAGCGTTATACATACTAACCTTAGGCAGCCTAACATCTCGGATGTAGTATTTTAGAACACTCCTGGCGGTTCAGCCCCTACATCTCGGTGGGAACGTTATATACGTCTATAACGTAATATAACTTAATCTAACCCATCTAGCCCCTCGCTGGGTATGTTTTACAGAATTCCGGTCGTGTCGGCCCAGATCTGTCCGTGGGAACATTATATACGTCTATAGCGTTATATACCCTAACCTAAGGCAGCGTAACATCTAGGATGTAGTATTTTACAACACTCCAGGCGGTTCGGCCTCTACCTCTCGGTGCATACATTATATACGTCTATAACGTAATATAACCTAACCTAACCCATCTAGCCCCTCGCTGGGAATGTTTTACAGAATTCCGGTCGTGTTGGCCCAAATCTGTCCGTGGGAACATTATATACGTCTATAGCGTTATATATCCTAACCTAAGGCAGCCTAACGTCTCGATGTAGTATTTTACAACATTCCTGGTGGGTCGGCCCGTACTTCACGGTAGGAACGTTATATACGTCTATAACGTAATATAACCTTACCTAACCCGTCTAGCGCCTCGCTGGTAATGTTTTACAGCATCCCGGACCTGTCGGCACGTACCTCTCCGTGGGAACATTATATACGTCTATAACCTTATATATCCTGACCTAAGGCAACCTCACTCCCCGGATGTATCATTTTACAACATTCCTGGGGGGCCTGCCCCTACTACTCCGCGGGAAGATTATATATGTCTATAACGTAAGATAGCCTAACCTAACCCATCTAGCCCCTCGCTCGGAATGTTTTACAGAATCCCGGTCGTGTCGGCCCAGACCTGTCCGTGGGAACAGTACATACGTCTATAGCGTTATATATACTAACCTAAGGCAGCCTAACATCTCGGATGTAGTATTTTACAACATTCCTGGCGGGTCGGCCCGTACTTCACGGTAGGAACGTTATATACGTTTATAACGTAAGATAACCTAACCTAACCCATCTAGCACACGCTGGTAATGTTTTACACAATCCCGGCCGTGTCGGCCCAGACCTGTCCGTGGGAACATTATATACATCTATAGCGTTATATGTACTAACCTACGGCAACCTCACTCCTCGAATGTAGTATTTTAGAACATTCCTGGCGGCTCGGCCCCTACTTCTCGTTGGGAAAGTTATATACGTCTATAACGTAAGATAACCTAACCTAACCCATCTAGACCCTCGCTGGTAATGTTTTACAGAATCCCGGTCGCGTCGACGCAGACCTATCCGTGGGAACATTATATACGTCTATAGCGTTATATGTACTAGCCTAAGGCAGCCTAACATCTCGGATGTAGTATTTTACAACATTCCTGGCGGGTCGGCCCCTACTTCTCGGTGGGAACGTTATATACGTCTATAACTTAAGATAACCTAACCTAACCCATCTAGCCACTCGCTGGTAATGTTTTACAGAATCCCGGTCCTGTCGGCCCGTACATCTCCGTGGGAACATCATATACGTCTATAACGTTATATACCCTGACCTAAGGCAACCTCACTCCTCGGATGTGGTATTTTGCAACATTCCTGGCGGGTCTGCCCGTACATCTCGGTGGGAACGTTATATACGTTTATAACGTAAGATAACCTAACCTAACCCATCTAGCCTCTCGCTGGTAATGTTTTACAGAATCCCTGTCCTGTCGGCCCGTACCTCTCCGTGGGAACATTATATACGTCTATAACGTTATATATCCTAACCTAAGGCAACCTAACACCTCAGATGTAGTATTTTACAACGCTCCTGGCGGCTCGGCACCTACTTCTCGGTGGGAACATTACATACGTCTATAACGTAATATAACCTAATCTAACCCATCTAGCGCCTCGCTGGTAATGTTTTACAGAATAACGGTCCTGTTGGACCGTACCTCTCCGTGGGAACATTATATACGTCTATAACGTTATATATCCTAACCTAAGGCACCTAACACCTCGGATGTAGTATTTCACAACACTCCAGGCGGGTCGGCCCCTACCTCTCGATGCATACATTATATACCTTTATAACGTAATATAACCTAACCTAACCCATCTAGCCCCTCGCTCGGAATGTTTTACAGAATCCCGGTCGTGTCGGCCCAGACCTGTCCGTGGGAACATTATATACCTCTATAGCGTTATACATACTAACCTTAGGCAGCCTAACATCTCGGATGTAGTATTTTAGAACACTCCTGGCGGGTCAGCCCCTACATCTCGGTGGGAACGTTATATACGTCTATAACGTAATATAACTTAATCTAACCCATCTAGCCCCTCGCTGGGTATGTTTTACAGAATTCCGGTCGTGTCGGCCCAGATCTGTCCGTGGGAACATTATATACGTCTATAGCGTTATATACCCTAACCTAAGGCAGCGTAACATCTAGGATGTAGTATTTTACAACACTCCAGGCGGTTCGGCCTCTACCTCTCGGTGCATACATTATATACGTCTATAACGTAATATAACCTAACCTAACCCATCTAGCCCCTCGCTGGGAATGTTTTAGAGAATTCCGGTCGTGTTGGCCCAAATCTGTCCGTGGGAACATTATATACGTCTATAGCGTTATATATCCTAACCTAAGGCAGCCTAACGTCTCGATGTAGTATTTTACAACATTCCTGGTGGGTCGGCCCGTACTTCACGGTAGGAACGTTATATACGTCTATAACGTAATATAACCTTACCTAACCCGTCTAGCGCCTCGCTGGTAATGTTTTACAGCATCCCGGACCTGTCGGCACGTACCTCTCCGTGGGAACATTATATACGTCTATAACCTTATATATCCTGACCTAAGGCAACCTCACTCCCCGGATGTATCATTTTACAACATTCCTGGGGGGCCTGCCCCTACTACTCCGCGGGAAGATTATATATGTCTATAACGTAAGATAACCTAACCTAACCCATCTAGCCCGTCGCTGGGAATGTTTTACAGAATCCCGGCCGTGTCGGCCCGGAGCTGTCCGTGGGAACATTATATACCTCTATAGCGTTATACATACTAACCTTAGGCAGCCTAACATCTCGGATGTAGTATTTTAGAACACTCCTGGCGGGTCAGCCCCTACATCTCGGTGGGAACGTTATATACGTCTATAACGTAATATAACTTAATCTAACCCATCTAGCCCCTCGCTGGGTATGTTTTACAGAATTCCGGTCGTGTCGGCCCAGATCTGTCCGTGGGAACATTATATACGTCTATAGCGTTATATACCCTAACCTAAGGCAGCGTAACATCTAGGATGTAGTATTTTACAACACTCCAGGCGGTTCGGCCTCTACCTCTCGGTGCATACATTATATACGTCTATAACGTAATATAACCTAAGGTAACCCATCTAGCCCCTCGCTCGGAATGTTTTACAGAATCCCGGTCGTGTCGGCCCAGACCTGTCCGTGGGAACAGTACATACGTCTATAGCGTTATATATACTAACCTAAGGCAGCCTAACATCTCGGATGTAGTATTTTACAACATTCCTGGCGGGTCGGCCCGTACTTCTCGGTAGGAACGTTATATACGTCTATAACGTAATCTAACCTAACCTGACCCATCTAGCCCCTCGCTGGTAATGTTTTACAGAATCCCGGTCCTGTCGGACCGTACCTCTCCGTGGGAAAACTATATCCGTCTATGACGTTATATTTCCTAACGTGAGGCAACCTCACACAACGAATGTAGTATTTTACAACATTCCTGGCGGGTCGGCCCATACTTCTCGGTGGGAACGTTATATACGTCTATAACGTAAGATAACCTAACCTAACCCATCTAGCACCTCGCTGGTAATGTTTTTCCGAATCCAGGCCGTGTCGGACCGTACCTCTCCGTGGGAACATTATATACGTCTATAACGTTATATATCCTGACCTAAGGTAACCTCACTCCACGGATGTAGTATTTTACAACATTCCTGACGGGCGGGCCCCGACTTCACGTTGGGAACGTTATATACGTCTATAACGTAATATAACCTAACCTAACCCATCTAGCCCCTCGCTGGTAATGTTTTACAGAATCCCGGTCCTGTCGGACCGTACCTCTCCGTGGGAACATTATATATGACTATAACGTTATACATCCTAACCTAAGGCAACCTAACACCTCAGATGTAGTATTTTACAACACTCCTGGCGGCTCGGAACCTACTTCTCGGTGGGAACATTATATACGTCTATAACGTAAGATAACCTAACCTAACCCATCTAGCCCCTCGCTGGGAATGTTTTGTAGAATCCCGTTCGTGCAGCCCTGTACGTCTCGGTGGGAACATTATATACGTCTATAACGTTATATATCCTAACCTAAGGCAATCTAACACCTCGGATGTAGTATGTTACAACAATCCTGGCGGGGCGGCGCCTACTTCTCGGTGGGAACATTATATACGTCTATAACGTTATATCACCTAACCTAACCCATCTAGCCCCTCGCTGGGAATGTTTTACAGAATTCCGGTCGTATCGGCCAAGATCTGTCCCTGAGAACATTATATACGTCTATAGCGTTATATATCCTAACCTAAGGCAGCCTAACATCTCGGATGTAGTATTTTACAACATTCCTGGCGGGTCGGCCCGTACTTCTCGGTGGGAACGTTATATACGTCTATAACTTAAGATAACCTAACCTAACCCATCTAGCCCCTCGCTGGTAATGTTTTACAGAATCCCGGTCGTGTTGGCCCAGACCTGTCCGTGGGAACATTATATACGTCTATATCGTTATATATACTAACCTAAGGCAGCCTAACATCTCGGATGTAGTATTTTACAACATTCCTGGCGGGTCGGCCCGTACTTCACGGTGGGAACGTTATATACGTCTATAACGTAATATAACCTAACCTAACCCATCTAGCCCCTCGCTGGTAATGTTTTACCGAATCCAGGCCGTGTCGGCCCGGACCTCTCCGTGGGAACATTATATACGTCTATAACGTTATATATCCTAACCTAGGGCAACCTAACACCTCAGATGTAGTATTTTACAACATTCCTGACGGGCCGGCCCCGACTTCATGGTGCGAACGTTATATACGTCTATAACGTAATATAACCTAACCTAACCCATCTAGCCCCTCGCTGGTAATGTTTTACAGAATCCCGGTCCTGTCGGACCGTACCTCTCCGTGGGAACATTATATACGTCTATAACGTTATATATCCTAACCTAAGGCAACCTAACGCTTCAGATGTAGTATTTTACGTCACTCCTGGCGGCTCGGCACCTACTTCTCGGTGGGAACATTATATACGTCTATAACGTAATATAACCTAACCTAACCCATCTAGCCCCTCGCTGGTAATGTTTTACAGAATCCCGGTCGTGTTGGCCCAGACCTGTCCGTGGGAACATTATATACGTCTATATCGTTATATATACTAACCTAAGGCAGCCTAACATCTCGGATGTAGTATTTTACAACATTCCTGGCGGGTCGGCCCGTACTTCACGGTGGGAACGTTATATACGTCTATAACGTAATATAACCTAACCTAACCCATCTAGCCCCTCGCTGGTAATGTTTTACCGAATCCAGGCCGTGTCGGCCCGGACCTCTCCGTGGGAACATTATATACGTCTATAACGTTATATATCCTAACCTAGGGCAACCTAACACCTCAGATGTAGTATTTTACAACATTCCTGACGGGCCGGCCCCGACTTCACGGTGCGAACGTTATATACGTCTATAACGTAATATAACCTAACCTAACCCATCTAGCCCCTCGCTGGTAATATTTTACAGAATCCCGGTCCTGTCGGACCGTACCTCTCCGTGGGAACATTATATACGTCTATAACGTTATATATCCTAACCTAAGGCAACATAACGCTTCAGATGTAGTATTTTACGTCACTCCTGGCGGCTCGGCACCTACTTCTCGGTGGGAACATTATATACGTCTATAACGTAATATAACCTAACCTAACCCATCTAGCCCCTCGCTGGGAATGTTTTGTAGAATCCCGTTCGTGCAGCCCTGTACGTCTCGGTGGGAACATTATATACGTCTATAACGTTATATATCCTAACCTAAGGCAATCTAACACCTCGGATGTAGTATGTTACAACAATCCTGGCGGGGCGGCGCCTACTTCTCGGTGGGAACATTATATACGTCAATAACGTTATATCACCTAACCTAACCCATCTAGCCCCTCGCTGGGAAAGTTTTACAGAATCCCGGTCGTATCGGCCAAGATCTGTCCCTGAGAACATTATATACGTCTATAGCGTTATATATCCTAACCTAAGGCAGCCTAACATCTCGGATGTAGTATTTTACAACATTCCTGGCGGGTCGGCCCGTACTTCTCGGTGGGAACGTTATATACGTCTATAACTTAAGATAACCTAACCTAACCCATCTAGCCCCTCGCTGGTAATGTTTTACAGAATCCCGGTCGTGTTGGCCCAGACCTGTCCGTGGGAACATTATATACGTCTATATCGTTATATATACTAACCTAAGGCAGCCTAACATCTCGGATGTAGTATTTTACAACATTCCTGGCGGGTCGGCCCGTACTTCACGGTGGGAACGTTATATACGTCTATAACGTAAGATAACCTAACCTAACCCATCTAGCACCTCGCTGGTAATGTTTTTCCGAATCCAGGCCGTGTCGGACCGTACCTCTCCGTGGGAACATTATATACGTCTATAACGTTATATATCCTGACCTAAGGTAACCTCACTCCACGGATGTAGTATTTTACAACATTCCTGACGGGCCGGCCCCGACTTCACGTTGGGAACGTTATATACGTCTATAACGTAATATAACCTAACCTAACCCATCTAGCCCCTCGCTGGTAATGTTTTACAGAATCCCGGTCCTGTCGGACCGTACCTCTCCGTGGGAACATTATATATGACTATAACGTTATGTATCCTAACCTAAGGCAACCTAACACCTCAGATGTAGTATTTTACAACACTCCTGGCGGCTCGGAACCTACTTCTCGGTGGGAACATTATATACGTCTATAACGTAAGATAACCTAACCTAACCCATCTAGCCCCTCGCTGGGAATGTTTTGTAGAATCCCGTTCGTGCAGCCCTGTACGTCTCGGTGGGAACATTATATACGTCTATAACGTTATATATCCTAACCTAAGGCAATCTAACACCTCGGATGTAGTATGTTACAACAATCCTGGCGGGGCGGCGCCTACTTCTCGGTGGGAACATTATATACGTCAATAACGTTATATCACCTAACCTAACCTATCTAGCCCCTCGCTGGGAAAGTTTTACAGAATCCCGGTCGTATCGGCCAAGATCTGTCCCTGAGAACATTATATACGTCTATAGCGTTATATATCCTAACCTAAGGCAGCCTAACATCTCGGATGTAGTATTTTACAACATTCCTGGCGGGTCGGCCCGTACTTCTCGGTGGGAACGTTATATACGTCTATAACTTAAGATAACCTAACCTAACCCATCTAGCCCCTCGCTGGTAATGTTTTACAGAATCCCGGTCGTGTTGGCCCAGACCTGTCCGTGGGAACATTATATACGTCTATATCGTTATATATACTAACCTAAGGCAGCCTAACATCTCGGATGTAGTATTTTACAACATTCCTGGCGGTTCGGCCCGTACTTCACGGTGGGAACGTTATATACGTCTATAACGTAATATAACCTAACCTAACCCATCTAGCCCCTCGCTGGTAATGTTTTACCGAATCCAGGCCGTGTCGGCCCGGACCTCTCCGTGGGAACATTATATACGTCTATAACGTTATATATCCTAACCTAGGGCAACCTAACACCTCAGATGTAGTATTTTACAACATTCCTGACGGGCCGGCCCCGACTTCATGGTGCGAACGTTATATACGTCTATAACGTAATATAACCTAACCTAACCCATCTAGCCCCTCGCTGGTAATGTTTTACAGAATCCCGGTCCTGTCGGACCGTACCTCTCCGTGGGAACATTATATACGTCTATAACGTTATATATCCTAACCTAAGGCAACATAACGCTTCAGATGTAGTATTTTACGTCACTCCTGGCGGCTCGGCACCTACTTCTCGGTGGGAACATTATATACGTCTATAACGTAATATAACCTAACCTAACCCATCTAGCCCCTCGCTGGGAATGTTTTGTAGAATCCCGTTCGTGCAGCCCTGTACGTCTCGGTGGGAACATTATATACGTCTATAACGTTATATATCCTAACCTAAGGCAACATAACACCTCAGATGTAGTATTTTACAACACTCCTGGCGGCTCGGCACCTACTTCTCGGTGTGAACATTACATACGTCTATAACGTAATATAACCTAATCTAACCCATCTAGCCCCTCGCTGGTAATGTTTTACAGAATCCCGGTCCTGTCGGACCGTACCTCTCCGTGGGAAAACTATATCCGTCTATGACGTTATATTTCCTAACGTGAGGCAACCTCACACAACGAATGTAGTATTTTACAACATTCCTGGCGGGTCGGCCCATACTTCTCGGTGGGAACGTTATATACGTCTATAACGTAAGATAACCTAACCTAACCCATCTAGCACCTCGCTGGTAATGTTTTTCCGAATCCAGGCCGTGTCGGACCGTACCTCTCCGTGGGAACATTATATACGTCTATAACGTTATATATCCTGACCTAAGGTAACCTCACTCCACGGATGTAGTATTTTACAACATTCCTGACGGGCCGGCCCCGACTTCACGTTGGGAACGTTATATACGTCTATAACGTAATATAACCTAACCTAACCCATCTAGCCCCTCGCTGGTAATGTTTTACAGAATCCCGGTCCTGTCGGACCGTACCTCTCCGTGGGAACATTATATATGACTATAACGTTATATATCCTAACCTAAGGCAACCTAACACCTCAGATGTAGTATTTTACAACACTCCTGGCGGCTCGGAACCTACTTCTCGGTGGGAACATTATATACGTCTATAACGTAAGATAACCTAACCTAACCCATCTAGCCCCTCGCTGGGAATGTTTTGTAGAATCCCGTTCGTGCAGCCCTGTACGTCTCGGTGGGAACATTATATACGTCTATAACGTTATATATCCTAACCTAAGGCAATCTAACACCTCGGATGTAGTATGTTACAACAATCCTGGCGGTGCGGCGCCTACTTCTCGGTGGGAACATTATATACGTCAATAACGTTATATCACCTAACCTAACCCATCTAGCCCCTCGCTGGGAAAGTTTTACAGAATCCCGGTCGTATCGGCCAAGATCTGTCCCTGAGAACATTATATACGTCTATAGCGTTATATATCCTAACCTAAGGCAGCCTAACATCTCGGATGTAGTATTTTACAACATTCCTGGCGGGTCGGCCCGTACTTCTCGGTGGGAACGTTATATACGTCTATAACTTAAGATAACCTAACCTAACCCATCTAGCCCCTCGCTGGTAATGTTTTACAGAATCCCGGTCGTGTTGGCCCAGACCTGTCCGTGGGAACATTATATACGTCTATATCGTTATATATACTAACCTAAGGCAGCCTAACATCTCGGATGTAGTATTTTACAACATTCCTGGCGGGTCGGCCCGTACTTCACGGTGGGAACGTTATATACGTCTATAACGTAATATAACCTAACCTAACCCATCTAGCCCCTCGCTGGTAATGTTTTACCGAATCCAGGCCGTGTCGGCCCGGACCTCTCCGTGGGAACATTATATACGTCTATAACGTTATATATCCTAACCTAGGGCAACCTAACACCTCAGATGTAGTATTTTACAACATTCCTGACGGGCCGGCCCCGACTTCATGGTGCGAACGTTATATACGTCTATAACGTAATATAACCTAACCTAACCCATCTAGCCCCTCGCTGGTAATGTTTTACAGAATCCCGGTCCTGTCGGACCGTACCTGTCCGTGGGAACATTATATACGTCTATAACGTTATATATCCTAACCTAAGGCAACCTAACGCTTCAGATGTAGTATTTTACGTCACTCCTGGCGGCTCGGCACCTACTTCTCGGTGGGAACATTATATACGTCTATAACGTAATATAACCTAACCTAACCCATCTAGCCCCTCGCTGGTAATGTTTTACAGAATCCCGGTCGTGTTGGCCCAGACCTGTCCGTGGGAACATTATATACGTCTATATCGTTATATATACTAACCTAAGGCAGCCTAACATCTCGGATGTAGTATTTTACAACATTCCTGGCGGGTCGGCCCGTACTTCACGGTGGGAACGTTATATACGTCTATAACGTAATATAACCTAACCTAACCCATCTAGCCCCTCGCTGGTAATGTTTTACCGAATCCAGGCCGTGTCGGCCCGGACCTCTCCGTGGGAACATTATATACGTCTATAACGTTATATATCCTAACCTAAGGCAACCTAACGCTTCAGATGTAGTATTTTACGTCACTCCTGGCGGCTCGGCACCTACTTCTCGGTGGGAACATTATATACGTCTATAACGTAATATAACCTAACCTAACCCATCTAGCCCCTCGCTGGGAATGTTTTGTAGAATCCCGTTCGTGCAGCCCTGTACGTCTCGGTGGGAACATTATATACGTCTATAACGTTATATATCCTAACCTAAGGCAACATAACACCTCAGATGTAGTATTTTACAACAATCCTGGCGGCTCGGCACCTACTTCTCGGTGTGAACATTACATACGTCTATAACGTAATATAACCTAATCTACCCCATCCTAGCCCCTCGCTGGTAATGTTTTACAGAATCCCGGTCCTGTCGGACCGTACCTCTCCGTGGGAAAACTATAGCCGTCTATGACGTTATATTTCCTAACGTGAGGCAACCTCACACCACGAATGTAGTATTTTACAACATTCCTGGCGGGCCGGCCCCTACTTCTTGGTGGGAACATAATATACGTCTATAACGTAATCTAACCTAACCTAACCCATCTAGCCCCTCGCTGGTAATGTTTTACAGAATCCCGGTCGCGTCGACGCAGACCTATCCGTGGGAACATTATATACGTCTATAGCGTTATATGTACTAACCTAAGGCAGCCTAACATCTCGGATGTGGTATTTTACGACATTCCTGGCGGGCCGGCCCCCACTTCACGGTGGGAACGTTATATACGTCTATAACGTAAGATAACCTAACCTAACCCACCTAGCACCTCGCTGGTAATGTTTTACCGAATCCAGGCCGTGTCGGACCGTACCTGTCCGTGGGAACATTATATACGTCTATAACGTTACATATCCTAACCTAAGGCAACATAACACCTCAGATGTAGTATTTTACAACACTCCTGGCGGCTCGGCACCTACTTCTCGGTGGGAACGTTATATACGTCTATAACGTAAGATAACCTAACCTACCCCATCTAGCACCTCGCTGGTAATGTTTTACCGAATCCAGGCCGTGTCGGACCGTACCTGTCCGTGGGAACATTATATACGTCTATAACGTTATATATCCTAACCTAAGGCAACATAACACCTCAGATGTAGTATTTTACAACACTCCTGGCGGCTCGGCACCTACTTCTCGGTGTGAACATTACATACGTCTATAACGTAATATAACCTAATCTAACCCATCTAGCCCCTCGCTGGTAATGTTTTACAGAATCCCGGTCCTGTCGGACCGTACCTCTCCGTGGGAAAACTATATCCGTCTATGACGTTATATTTCCTAACGTGAGGCAACCTCACACAACGAATGTAGTATTTTACAACATTCCTGGCGGGTCGGCCCATACTTCTCGGTGGGAACGTTATATACGTCTATAACGTAAGATAACCTAACCTAACCCATCTAGCACCTCGCTGGTAATGTTTTTCCGAATCCAGGCCGTGTCGGACCGTACCTCTCCGTGGGAACATTATATACGTCTATAACGTTATATATCCTGACCTAAGGTAACCTCACTCCACGGATGTAGTATTTTACAACATTCCTGACGGGCCGGCCCCGACTTCACGTTGGGAACGTTATATACGTCTATAACGTAATATAACCTAACCTAACCCATCTAGCCCCTCGCTGGTAATGTTTTACAGAATCCCGGTCCTGTCGGACCGTACCTCACCGTGGGAACATTATATATGACTATAACGTTATATATCCTAACCTAAGGCAACCTAACACCTCAGATGTAGTATTTTACAACACTCCTGGCGGCTCGGAACCTACTTCTCGGTGGGAACATTATATACGTCTATAACGTAAGATAACCTAACCTAACCCATCTAGCCCCTCGCTGGGAATGTTTTGTAGAATCCCGTTCGTGCAGCCCTGTACGTCTCGGTGGGAACATTATATACGTCTATAACGTTATATATCCTAACCTAAGGCAATCTAACACCTCGGATGTAGTATGTTACAACAATCCTGGCGGGGCGGCGCCTACTTATCGGTGGGAACATTATATACGTCTATAACGTTATATCACCTAACCTAACCCATCTAGCCCCTCGCTGGGAATGTTTTACAGAATCCCGGTCGTATCGGCCAAGATCTGTCCCTGAGAACATTATATACGTCTATAGCGTTATATATCCTAACCTAAGGCAGCCTAACATCTCGGATGTAGTATTTTACAACATTCCTGGCGGGTCGGCCCGTACGTCACGGTGGGAACGTTATATACGTCTATAACGTAATATAACCTAACCTAACCCATCTAGCCCCTCGCTGGTAATGTTTTACCGAATCCAGGCCGTGTCGGCCCGGACCTCTCCGTGGGAACATTATATACGTCTATAACGTTATATATCCTAACCTAGGGCAACCTAACACCTCAGATGTAGTATTTTACAACATTCCTGACGGGCCGGCCCCGACTTCACGGTGCGAACGTTATATACGTCTATAACGTAATATAACCTAACCTAACACATCTAGCCCCTCGCTGGTAATGTTTTACAGAATCCCGGTCCTGTCGGACCGTACCTCTCCGTGGGAACATTATATACGTCTATAACGTTATATATCCTAACCTAAGGCAACCTAACGCTTCAGATGTAGTATTTTACGTCACTCCTGGCGGCTCGGCACCTACTTCTCGGTGGGAACATTATATACGTCTATAACGTAATATAACCTAACCTAACCCATCTAGCCCCTCGCTGGTAATGTTTTACAGAATCCCGGTCGTGTTGGCCCAGACCTGTCCGTGGGAACATTATATACGTCTATATCGTTATATATACTAACCTAAGGCAGCCTAACGTCTCGGATGTAGTATTTTCAACATTCCTGGCGGGTCGGCCCGTACTTCACGGTGGGAACGTTATATACGTCTATAACGTAATATAACCTACCCTAACCCATCTAGCCCCTCGCTGGTAATGTTTTACCGAATCCAGGCCGTGTCGGCCCGGACCTCTCCGTGTGAACATTATATACGTCTATAACGTTATATATCCTAACCTAGGGCAACCTAACACCTCAGATGTAGTATTTTACAACATTCCTGACGGGCCGGCCCCGACTTCACGGTGCGAACGTTATATACGTCTATAACGTAATATAACCTAACCTAACCCATCTAGCCCCTCGCTGGTAATGTTTTACAGAATCCCGGTCCTGTCGGACCGTACCTCTCCGTGGGAACATTATATATGACTATAACGTTATATATCCTAACCTAAGGCAACCTAACACCTCAGATGTAGTATTTTACAACACTCCTGGCGGCTCGGAACCTACTTCTCGGTGGGAACATTATATACGTCTATAACGTAAGATAACCTAACCTAACCCATCTAGCCCCTCGCTGGGAATGTTTTGTAGAATCCCGTTCGTGCAGCCCTGTACGTCTCGGTGGGAACATTATATACGTCTATAACGTTATATATCCTAACCTAAGGCAATCTAACACCTCGGATGTAGTATGTTACAACAATCCTGGCGGGGCGGCGCCTACTTCTCGGTGGGAACATTATATACGTCTATAACGTTATATCACCTAACCTAACCCATCTAGCCCCTCGCTGGGAATGTTTTACAGAATCCCGGTCGTATCGGCCAAGATCTGTCCCTGAGAACATTATATACGTCTATAGCGTTATATATCCTAACCTAAGGCAGCCTAACATCTCGGATGTAGTATTTTACAACATTCCTGGCGGGTCGGCCCGTACTTCTCGGTGGGAACGTTATATACGTCTATAACTTAAGATAACCTAACCTAACCCATCTAGCCCCTCGCTGGTAATGTTTTACAGAATCCCGGTCGTGTTGGCCCAGACCTGTCCGTGGGAACATTATATACGTCTATATCGTTATATATACTAACCTAAGGCAGCCTAACATCTCGGATGTAGTATTTTACAACATTCCTGGCGGGTCGGCCCGTACTTCACGGTGGGAACGTTATATACGTCTATAACGTAATATAACCTAACCTAACCCATCTAGCCCCTCGCTGGTAATGTTTTACCGAATCCAGGCCGTGTCGGCCCGGACCTCTCCGTGGGAACATTATATACGTCTATAACGTTATATATCCTAACCTAGGGCAACCTAACACCTCAGATGTAGTATTTTACAACATTCCTGACGGGCCGGCCCCGACTTCATGGTGCGAACGTTATATACGTCTATAACGTAATATAACCTAACCTAACCCATCTAGCCCCTCGCTGGTAATGTTTTACAGAATCCCGGTCCTGTCGGACCGTACCTCTCCGTGGGAACATTATATACGTCTATAACGTTATATATCCTAACCTAAGGCAACCTAACGCTTCAGATGTAGTATTTTACGTCACTCCTGGCGGCTCGGCACCTACTTCTCGGTGGGAACATTATATACGTCTATAACGTAATATAACCTAACCTAACCCATCTAGCCCCTCGCTGGTAATGTTTTACAGAATCCCGGTCGTGTTGGCCCAGACCTGTCCGTGGGAACATTATATACGTCTATATCGTTATATATACTAACCTAAGGCAGCCTAACATCTCGGATGTAGTATTTTACACCATTCCTGGCGGGTCGGCCCGTACTTCACGGTGGGAACGTTATATACGTCTATAACGTAATATAACCTAACCTAACCCATCTAGCCCCTCGCTGGTAATGTTTTACCGAATCCAGGCCGTGTCGGCCCGGACCTCTCCGTGGGAACATTATATACGTCTATAACGTTATATATCCTAACCTAGGGCAACCTAACACCTCAGATGTAGTATTTTACAACATTCCTGACGGGCCGGCCCCGACTTCACGGTGCGAACGTTATATACGTCTATAACGTAATATAACCTAACCTAACCCATCTAGCCCCTCGCTGGTAATGTTTTACAGAATCCCGGTCCTGTCGGACCGTACCTCTCCGTGGGAACATTATATACGTCTATAACGTTATATATCCTAACCTAAGGCAACATAACGCTTCAGATGTAGTATTTTACGTCACTCCTGGCGGCTCGGCACCTACTTCTCGGTGGGAACATTATATACGTCTATAACGTAATATAACCTAACCTAACCCATCTAGCCCCTCGCTGGGAATGTTTTGTAGAATCCCGTTCGTGCAGCCCTGTACGTCTCGGTGGGAACATTATATACGTCTATAACGTTATATATCCTAACCTAAGGCAACATAACACCTCAGATGTAGTATTTTACAACACTCCTGGCGGCTCGGCACCTACTTCTCGGTGTGAACATTACATACGTCTATAACGTAATATAACCTAATCTAACCCATCTAGCCCCTCGCTGGTAATGTTTTACAGAATCCCGGTCCTGTCGGACCGTACCTCTCCGTGGGAAAACTATATCCGTCTATGACGTTATATTTCCTAACGTGAGGCAACCTCACACAACGAATGTAGTATTTTACAACATTCCTGGCGGGTCGGCCCATACTTCTCGGTGGGAACGTTATATACGTCTATAACGTAAGATAACCTAACCTAACCCATCTAGCACCTCGCTGGTAATGTTTTTCCGAATCCAGGCCGTGTCGGACCGTACCTCTCCGTGGGAACATTATATACGTCTATAACGTTATATATCCTGACCTAAGGTAACCTCACTCCACGGATGTAGTATTTTACAACATTCCTGACGGGCCGGCCCCGACTTCACGTTGGGAACGTTATATACGTCTATAACGTAATATAACCTAACCTAACCCATCTAGCCCCTCGCTGGTAATGTTTTACAGAATCCCGGTCCTGTTGGACCGTACCTCTCCGTGGGAACATTATATATGACTATAACGTTATATATCCTAACCTAAGGCAACCTAACACCTCAGATGTAGTATTTTACAACATTCCTGACGGGCCGGCCCCGACTTCACGTTGGGAACGTTATATACGTCTATAACGTAATATAACCTAACCTAACCCATCTAGCCCCTCGCTGGTAATGTTTTACAGAATCCCGGTCCTGTCGGACCGTACCTCTCCGTGGGAACATTATATATGACTATAACGTTATATATCCTAACCTAAGGCAACCTAACACCTCAGATGTAGTATTTTACAACACTCCTGGCGGCTCGGAACCTACTTCTCGGTGGGAACATTATATACGTCTATAACGTAAGATAACCTAACCTAACCCATCTAGCCCCTCGCTGGGAATGTTTTGTAGAATCCCGTTCGTGCAGCCCTGTACGTCTCGGTGGGAACATTTTATACGTCTATAACGTTATATATCCTAACCTAAGGCAATCTAACACCTCGGATGTAGTATGTTACAACAATCCTGGCGGGGCGGCGCCTACTTATCGGTGGGAACATTATATACGTCTATAACGTTATATCACCTAACCTAACCCATCTAGCCCCTCGCTGGGAATGTTTTACAGAATCCCGGTCGTATCGGCCAAGATCTGTCCCTGAGAACATTATATACGTCTATAGCGTTATATATCCTAACCTAAGGCAGCCTAACATCTCGGATGTAGTATTTTACAACATTCCTGGCGGGTCGGCCCGTACTTCACGGTGGGAACGTTATATACGTCTATAACGTAATATAACCTAACCTAACCCATCTAGCCCCTCGCTGGTAATGTTTTACCGAATCCAGGCCGTGTCGGCCCGGACCTCTCCGTGGGAACATTATATACGTCTATAACGTTATATATCCTAACCTAGGGCCACCTAACACCTCAGATGTAGTATTTTACAACATTCCTGACGGGCCGGCCCCGACTTCACGGTGCGAACGTTATATACGTCTATAACGTAATATAACCTAACCTAACCCATCTAGCCCCTCGCTGGTAATGTTTTACAGAATCCCGGTCCTGTCGGACCGTACCTCTCCGTGGGAACATTATATACGTCTGTAACGTTATATATCCTAACCTAAGGCAACCTAACGCTTCAGATGTAGTATTTTACGTCACTCCTGGCGGCTCGGCACCTACTTCTCGGTGGGAACATTATATACGTCTATAACGTAATATAACCTAACCTAACCCATCTAGCCCCTCGCTGGTAATGTTTTACAGAATCCCGGTCGTGTTGGCCCAGACCTGTCCGTGGGAACATTATATACGTCTATATCGTTATATATACTAACCTAAGGCAGCCTAACATCTCGGATGTAGTATTTTCAACATTCCTGGCGGGTCGGCCCGTACTTCACGGTGGGAACGTTATATACGTCTATAACGTAATATAACCTACCCTAACCCATCTAGCCCCTCGCTGGTAATGTTTTACCGAATCCAGGCCTTGTCGGCCCGGACCTCTCCGTGGGAACATTATATACGTCTATAACGTTATATATCCTAACCTAGGGCAACCTAACACCTCAGATGTAGTATTTTACAACATTCCTGACGGGCCGGCCCCGACTTCACGGTGCGAACGTTATATACGTCTATAACGTAATATAACCTAACCTAACCCATCTAGCCCCTCGCTGGTAATGTTTTACAGAATCCCGGTCCTGTCGGACCGTACCTCTCCGTGGGAAAACTATAGCCGTCTATGACGTTATATTTCCTAACGTGAGGCAACCTCACACCACGAATGTAGTATTTTACAACATTCCTGGCGGGCCGGCCCCTACTTCTTGGTGGGAACATAATATACGTCTATAACGTAATCTAACCTAACCTAACCCATCTAGCCCCTCGCTGGTAATGTTTTACAGAATCCCGGTCGCGTCGACGCAGACCTATCCGTGGGAACATTATATACGTCTATAGCGTTATATGTACTAACCTAAGGCAGCCTAACATCTCGGATGTGGTATTTTACGACATTCCTGGCGGGCCGGCCCCCACTTCACGGTGGGAACGTTATATACGTCTATAACGTAAGATAACCTAACCTAACCCACCTAGCACCTCGCTGGTAATGTTTTACCGAATCCAGGCCGTGTCGGACCGTACCTGTCCGTGGGAACATTATATACGTCTATAACGTTACATATCCTAACCTAAGGCAATATAACACCTCAGATGTAGTATTTTACAACACTCCTGGCGGCTCGGCACCTACTTCTCGGTGTGAACATTACATGCGTCTATAACGTAATATAACCTAATCTAACCCATCTAGCCCCTCGCTGGTAATGTTTTACAGAATCACGGTCGCGTCGACCCAGACCTATCCGTGGGAACATTATATACGTCTATAGCGTTATATATACTAACCTAAGGCAGCCTAACATGTCGGATGTAGTATTTTACAATATTCCTGGTGGGTCGGCCCGTACTTCACGGTAGGAACGTTATATACGTCTATAACGTAATCTAACCTAACCTGACCCATCTAGTCCCTCGCTGGTAAAGTTTTACACAATCCCGGTCGCGTCGACGCAGACCTATCCGTGGGAACATTATATACGTCTATAGCGTTATATGTACTAACCTAAGGCAGCCTAACATCTCGGATGTAGTATTTTACAACATTCCTGGCGGTTCGGCCCGTACTTATCGGTGGGAACGTTATATACGTCTATAACGTAAGATAACCTAACCTAACCCATCTAGCCCATCGCTGGTAATGTTTTACAGAATCCCGGTCCTTTCGGCCCGTACCACACTGTGGGAACATTATATACGTCTATAACGTTATATATCCTAACCTGAGGCAGCCTAACATCTCGGATGTAGTATTTTACAACATTCCTGGCGGGTCGGCCCGTCCTTATCGGTGGGAACGTTATATACGTTTATAACGTAAGATAACCTAACCTAACCCATCTAGCACACGCTGGTAATGTTTTACAGAATCCCGGCCGTGTCGGCACAGACCTGTCCGTGGGAACATTATATACATCTATAGCGTTATATGTACTAACCTACGGCAACCTCACTCCTCGAATGTAGTATTTTAGAACATTCCTGGCGGCTCGGCCCCTACTTCTCGTTGGGAAAGTTATATACGTCTATAACGTAAGATAACCTAACCTAACCCATCTAGACCCTTGCTGGTAATGTTTTACAGAATCCCGGTCGCGTCGACGCAGACCTATCCGTGGGAACATTATATACGTCTATAGCGTTATATGTACTAACCTAAGGCAGCCTAACATCTCGGATGTAGTATTTTACAACATTCTTGGCGGGTCGGCCCGTACTTCACGGTGGGAACGTTATATACGTCTATAACGTAATATAACCTAACCTAACCCATCTAGCCCCTCGCTGGTAATGTTTTACAGAATCCCGGTCGTGTTGGCCCAGACCTGTCCGTGGGAACATTATATACGTCTATATCGTTATATATACTAACCTAAGGCAGCCTAACGTCTCGGATGTAGTATTTTCAACATTCCTGGCGGGTCGGCCCGTACTTCACGGTGGGAACGTTATATACGTCTATAACGTAATATAACCTACCCTAACCCATCTAGCCCCTCGCTGGTAATGTTTTACCGAATCCAGGCCGTGTCGGCCCGGACCTCTCCGTGGGAACATTATATACGTCTATAACGTTATATATCCTAACCTAGGGCAACCTAACACCTCAGATGTAGTATTTTACAACATTCCTGACGGGCCGGCCCCGACTTCACGGTGCGAACGTTATATACGTCTATAACGTAATATAACCTAACCTAACCCATCTAGCCCCTCGCTGGTAATGTTTTACAGAATCCCGGTCCTGTCGGACCGTACCTCTCCGTGGGAACATTATATATGACTATAACGTTATATATCCTAACCTAAGGCAACCTAACACCTCAGATGTAGTATTTTACAACACTCCTGGCGGCTCGGAACCTACTTCTCGGTGGGAACATTATATACGTCTATAACGTAAGATAACCTAACCTAACCCATCTAGCCCCTCGCTGGGAATGTTTTGTAGAATCCCGTTCGTGCAGCCCTGTACGTCTCGGTGGGAACATTATATACGTCTATAACGTTATATATCCTAACCTAAGGCAATCTAACACCTCGGATGTAGTATGTTACAACAATCCTGGCGGGGCGGCGCCTACTTCTCGGTGGGAACATTATATACGTCTATAACGTTATATCACCTAACCTAACCCATCTAGCCCCTCGCTGGGAATGTTTTACAGAATCCCGGTCGTATCGGCCAAGATCTGTCCCTGAGAACATTATATACGTCTATAGCGTTATATATCCTAACCTAAGGCAGCCTAACATCTCGGATGTAGTATTTTACAACATTCCTGGCGGGTCGGCCCGTACTTCTCGGTGGGAACGTTATATACGTCTATAACGTAATATAACCTAACCTAACCCATCTAGCCCCTCGCTGGTAATGTTTTACAGAATCCCGGTCGTGTTGGCCCAGACCTGTCCGTGGGAACATTATATACGTCTATATCGTTATATATACTAACCTAAGGCAGCCTAACATCTCGGATGTAGTATTTTACACCATTCCTGGCGGGTCGGCCCGTACTTCACGGTGGGAACGTTATATACGTCTATAACGTAATATAACCTAACCTAACCCATCTAGCCCCTCGCTGGTAATGTTTTACCGAATCCAGGCCGTGTCGGCCCGGACCTCTCCGTGGGAACATTATATACGTCTATAACGTTATATATCCTAACCTAGGGCAACCTAACACCTCAGATGTAGTATTTTACAACATTCCTGACGGGCCGGCCCCGACTTCACGGTGCGAACGTTATATACGTCTATAACGTAATATAACCTAACCTAACCCATCTAGCCCCTCGCTGGTAATGTTTTACAGAATCCCGGTCCTGTCGGACCGTACCTCTCCGTGGGAACATTATATACGTCTATAACGTTATATATCCTAACCTAAGGCAACATAACGCTTCAGATGTAGTATTTTACGTCACTCCTGGCGGCTCGGCACCTACTTCTCGGTGGGAACATTATATACGTCTATAACGTAATATAACCTAACCTAACCCATCTAGCCCCTCGCTGGGAATGTTTTGTAGAATCCCGTTCGTGCAGCCCTGTACGTCTCGGTGGGAACATTATATACGTCTATAACGTTATATATCCTAACCTAAGGCAACATAACACCTCAGATGTAGTATTTTACAACACTCCTGGCGGCTCGGCACCTACTTCTCGGTGTGAACATTACATACGTCTATAACGTAATATAACCTAATCTAACCCATCTAGCCCCTCGCTGGTAATGTTTTACAGAATCCCGGTCCTGTCGGACCGTACCTCTCCGTGGGAAAACTATATCCGTCTATGACGTTATATTTCCTAACGTGAGGCAACCTCACACAACGAATGTAGTATTTTACAACATTCCTGGCGGGTCGGCCCATACTTCTCGGTGGGAACGTTATATACGTCTATAACGTAAGATAACCTAACCTAACCCATCTAGCACCTCGCTGGTAATGTTTTTCCGAATCCAGGCCGTGTCGGACCGTACCTCTCCGTGGGAACATTATATACGTCTATAACGTTATATATCCTGACCTAAGGTAACCTCACTCCACGGATGTAGTATTTTACAACATTCCTGACGGGCCGGCCCCGACTTCACGTTGGGAACGTTATATACGTCTATAACGTAATATAACCTAACCTAACCCATCTAGCCCCTCGCTGGTAATGTTTTACAGAATCCCGGTCCTGTTGGACCGTACCTCTCCGTGGGAACATTATATATGACTATAACGTTATATATCCTAACCTAAGGCAACCTAACACCTCAGATGTAGTATTTTACAACATTCCTGACGGGCCGGCCCCGACTTCACGTTGGGAACGTTATATACGTCTATAACGTAATATAACCTAACCTAACCCATCTAGCCCCTCGCTGGTAATGTTTTACAGAATCCCGGTCCTGTCGGACCGTACCTCTCCGTGGGAACATTATATATGACTATAACGTTATATATCCTAACCTAAGGCAACCTAACACCTCAGATGTAGTATTTTACAACACTCCTGGCGGCTCGGAACCTACTTCTCGGTGGGAACATTATATACGTCTATAACGTAAGATAACCTAACCTAACCCATCTAGCCCCTCGCTGGGAATGTTTTGTAGAATCCCGTTCGTGCAGCCCTGTACGTCTCGGTGGGAACATTTTATACGTCTATAACGTTATATATCCTAACCTAAGGCAATCTAACACCTCGGATGTAGTATGTTACAACAATCCTGGCGGGGCGGCGCCTACTTATCGGTGGGAACATTATATACGTCTATAACGTTATATCACCTAACCTAACCCATCTAGCCCCTCGCTGGGAATGTTTTACAGAATCCCGGTCGTATCGGCCAAGATCTGTCCCTGAGAACATTATATACGTCTATAGCGTTATATATCCTAACCTAAGGCAGCCTAACATCTCGGATGTAGTATTTTACAACATTCCTGGCGGGTCGGCCCGTACTTCACGGTGGGAACGTTATATACGTCTATAACGTAATATAACCTAACCTAACCCATCTAGCCCCTCGCTGGTAATGTTTTACCGAATCCAGGCCGTGTCGGCCCGGACCTCTCCGTGGGAACATTATATACGTCTATAACGTTATATATCCTAACCTAGGGCCACCTAACACCTCAGATGTAGTATTTTACAACATTCCTGACGGGCCGGCCCCGACTTCACGGTGCGAACGTTATATACGTCTATAACGTAATATAACCTAACCTAACCCATCTAGCCCCTCGCTGGTAATGTTTTACAGAATCCCGGTCCTGTCGGACCGTACCTCTCCGTGGGAACATTATATACGTCTGTAACGTTATATATCCTAACCTAAGGCAACCTAACGCTTCAGATGTAGTATTTTACGTCACTCCTGGCGGCTCGGCACCTACTTCTCGGTGGGAACATTATATACGTCTATAACGTAATATAACCTAACCTAACCCATCTAGCCCCTCGCTGGTAATGTTTTACAGAATCCCGGTCGTGTTGGCCCAGACCTGTCCGTGGGAACATTATATACGTCTATATCGTTATATATACTAACCTAAGGCAGCCTAACATCTCGGATGTAGTATTTTCAACATTCCTGGCGGGTCGGCCCGTACTTCACGGTGGGAACGTTATATACGTCTAAAACGTAATATAACCTACCCTAACCCATCTAGCCCCTCGCTGGTAATGTTTTACCGAATCCAGGCCTTGTCGGCCCGGACCTCTCCGTGGGAACATTATATACGTCTATAACGTTATATATCCTAACCTAGGGCAACCTAACACCTCAGATGTAGTATTTTACAACATTCCTGACGGGCCGGCCCCGACTTCACGGTGCGAACGTTATATACGTCTATAACGTAATATAACCTAACCTAACCCATCTAGCCCCTCGCTGGTAATGTTTTACAGAATCCCGGTCCTGTCGGACCGTACCTCTCCGTGGGAACATTATATACGTCTATAACGTTATATATCCTAACCTAAGGCAACCTAACGCTTCAGATGTAGTATTTTACGTCACTCCTGGCGGCTCGGCACCTACTTCTCGGTGGGAACATTATATACGTCTATAACGTAATATAACCTAACCTAACCCATCTAGCCCCTCGCTGGGAATGTTTTGTAGAATCCCGTTCGTGCAGCCCTGTACGTCTCGGTGGGAACATTATATACGTCTATAACGTTATATATCCTAACCTAAGGCAACATAACACCTCAGATGTAGTATTTTACAACAATCCTGGCGGCTCGGCACCTACTTCTCGGTGTGAACATTACATACGTCTATAACGTAATATAACCTAACCTAACCCATCTAGCCCCTCGCTGGTAATGTTTTACAGAATCCCGGTCGTGTTGGCCCAGACCTGTCCGTGGGAACATTATATACGTCTATATCGTTATATATACTAACCTAAGGCAGCCTAACGTCTCGGATGTAGTATTTTCAACATTCCTGGCGGGTCGGCCCGTACTTCACGGTGGGAACGTTATATACGTCTATAACGTAATATAACCTACCCTAACCCATCTAGCCCCTCGCTGGTAATGTTTTACCGAATCCAGGCCGTGTCGGCCCGGACCTCTCCGTGGGAACATTATATACGTCTATAACGTTATATATCCTAACCTAGGGCAACCTAACACCTCAGATGTAGTATTTTACAACATTCCTGACGGGCCGGCCCCGACTTCACGGTGCGAACGTTATATACGTCTATAACGTAATATAACCTAACCTAACCCATCTAGCCCCTCGCTGGTAATGTTTTACAGAATCCCGGTCCTGTCGGACCGTACCTCTCCGTGGGAACATTATATATGACTATAACGTTATATATCCTAACCTAAGGCAACCTAACACCTCAGATGTAGTATTTTACAACACTCCTGGCGGCTCGGAACCTACTTCTCGGTGGGAACATTATATACGTCTATAACGTAAGATAACCTAACCTAACCCATCTAGCCCCTCGCTGGGAATGTTTTGTAGAATCCCGTTCGTGCAGCCCTGTACGTCTCGGTGGGAACATTATATACGTCTATAACGTTATATATCCTAACCTAAGGCAATCTAACACCTCGGATGTAGTATGTTACAACAATCCTGGCGGGGCGGCGCCTACTTCTCGGTGGGAACATTATATACGTCTATAACGTTATATCACCTAACCTAACCCATCTAGCCCCTCGCTGGGAATGTTTTACAGAATCCCGGTCGTATCGGCCAAGATCTGTCCCTGAGAACATTATATACGTCTATAGCGTTATATATCCTAACCTAAGGCAGCCTAACATCTCGGATGTAGTATTTTACAACATTCCTGGCGGGTCGGCCCGTACTTCTCGGTGGGAACGTTATATACGTCTATAACTTAAGATAACCTAACCTAACCCATCTAGCCCCTCGCTGGTAATGTTTTACAGAATCCCGGTCGTGTTGGCCCAGACCTGTCCGTGGGAACATTATATACGTCTATATCGTTATATATACTAACCTAAGGCAGCCTAACATCTCGGATGTAGTATTTTACAACATTCCTGGCGGGTCGGCCCGTACTTCACGGTGGGAACGTTATATACGTCTATAACGTAATATAACCTAACCTAACCCATCTAGCCCCTCGCTGGTAATGTTTTACCGAATCCAGGCCGTGTCGGCCCGGACCTCTCCGTGGGAACATTATATACGTCTATAACGTTATATATCCTAACCTAGGGCAACCTAACACCTCAGATGTAGTATTTTACAACATTCCTGACGGGCCGGCCCCGACTTCATGGTGCGAACGTTATATACGTCTATAACGTAATATAACCTAACCTAACCCATCTAGCCCCTCGCTGGTAATGTTTTACAGAATCCCGGTCCTGTCGGACCGTACCTCTCCGTGGGAACATTATATACGTCTATAACGTTATATATCCTAACCTAAGGCAACCTAACGCTTCAGATGTAGTATTTTACGTCACTCCTGGCGGCTCGGCACCTACTTCTCGGTGGGAACATTATATACGTCTATAACGTAATATAACCTAACCTAACCCATCTAGCCCCTCGCTGGTAATGTTTTACAGAATCCCGGTCGTGTTGGCCCAGACCTGTCCGTGGGAACATTATATACGTCTATATCGTTATATATACTAACCTAAGGCAGCCTAACATCTCGGATGTAGTATTTTACACCATTCCTGGCGGGTCGGCCCGTACTTCACGGTGGGAACGTTATATACGTCTATAACGTAATATAACCTAACCTAACCCATCTAGCCCCTCGCTGGTAATGTTTTACCGAATCCAGGCCGTGTCGGCCCGGACCTCTCCGTGGGAACATTATATACGTCTATAACGTTATATATCCTAACCTAGGGCAACCTAACACCTCAGATGTAGTATTTTACAACATTCCTGACGGGCCGGCCCCGACTTCACGGTGCGAACGTTATATACGTCTATAACGTAGTATAACCTAACCTAACCCATCTAGCCCCTCGCTGGTAATGTTTTACAGAATCCCGGTCCTGTCGGACCGTACCTCTCCGTGGGAACATTATATACGTCTATAACGTTATATATCCTAACCTAAGGCAACATAACGCTTCAGATGTAGTATTTTACGTCACTCCTGGCGGCTCGGCACCTACTTCTCGGTGGGAACATTATATACGTCTATAACGTAATATAACCTAACCTAACCCATCTAGCCCCTCGCTGGTAATGTTTTACAGAATCCCGGTCGTGTTGGCCCAGACCTGTCCGTGGGAACATTATATACGTCTATATCGTTATATATACTAACCTAAGGCAGCCTAACATCTCGGATGTAGTATTTTACACCATTCCTGGCGGGTCGGCCCGTACTTCACGGTGGGAACGTTATATACGTCTATAACGTAATATAACCTAACCTAACCCATCTAGCCCCTCGCTGGTAATGTTTTACCGAATCCAGGCCGTGTCGGCCCGGACCTCTCCGT
Organism: Xylocopa violacea; assembly: GCA_963969225.1. Classification (NCBI taxonomy): domain Eukaryota; kingdom Metazoa; phylum Arthropoda; class Insecta; order Hymenoptera; family Apidae; genus Xylocopa; species Xylocopa violacea. The sequence continues at coordinate 1,784,021 of CAXAJV010000247.1, read as the reverse complement.
GGGAACATTATATACGTCTATAACGTTATATATCCTAACCTAGGGCAACCTAACACCTCAGATGTAGTATTTTACAACATTCCTGACGGGCCGGCCCCGACTTCACGGTGCGAACGTTATATACGTCTATAACGTAATATAACCTAACCTAACCCATCTAGCCCCTCGCTGGTAATGTTTTACAGAATCCCGGTCCTGTCGGACCGTACCTCTCCGTGGGAACATTATATACGTCTATAACGTTATATATCCTAACCTAAGGCAACATAACGCTTCAGATGTAGTATTTTACGTCACTCCTGGCGGCTCGGCACCTACTTCTCGGTGGGAACATTATATACGTCTATAACGTAATATAACCTAACCTAACCCATCTAGCCCCTCGCTGGGAATGTTTTGTAGAATCCCGTTCGTGCAGCCCTGTACGTCTCGGTGGGAACATTATATACGTCTATAACGTTATATATCCTAACCTAAGGCAACATAACACCTCAGATGTAGTATTTTACAACACTCCTGGCGGCTCGGCACCTACTTCTCGGTGTGAACATTACATACGTCTATAACGTAATATAACCTAATCTAACCCATCTAGCCCCTCGCTGGTAATGTTTTACAGAATCCCGGTCCTGTCGGACCGTACCTCTCCGTGGGAAAACTATATCCGTCTATGACGTTATATTTCCTAACGTGAGGCAACCTCACACAACGAATGTAGTATTTTACAACATTCCTGGCGGGTCGGCCCATACTTCTCGGTGGGAACGTTATATACGTCTATAACGTAAGATAACCTAACCTAACCCATCTAGCACCTCGCTGGTAATGTTTTTCCGAATCCAGGCCGTGTCGGACCGTACCTCTCCGTGGGAACATTATATACGTCTATAACGTTATATATCCTGACCTAAGGTAACCTCACTCCACGGATGTAGTATTTTACAACATTCCTGACGGGCCGGCCCCGACTTCACGTTGGGAACGTTATATACGTCTATAACGTAATATAACAAAACCTAACCCATCTAGCCCCTCGCTGGTAATGTTTTACAGAATCCCGGTCCTGTTGGACCGTACCTCTCCGTGGGAACATTATATATGACTATAACGTTATATATCCTAACCTAAGGCAACCTAACACCTCAGATGTAGTATTTTACAACATTCCTGACGGGCCGGCCCCGACTTCACGTTGGGAACGTTATATACGTCTATAACGTAATATAACCTAACCTAACCCATCTAGCCCCTCGCTGGTAATGTTTTACAGAATCCCGGTCCTGTCGGACCGTACCTCTCCGTGGGAACATTATATATGACTATAACGTTATATATCCTAACCTAAGGCAACCTAACACCTCAGATGTAGTATTTTACAACACTCCTGGCGGCTCGGAACCTACTTCTCGGTGGGAACATTATATACGTCTATAACGTAAGATAACCTAACCTAACCCATCTAGCCCCTCGCTGGGAATGTTTTGTAGAATCCCGTTCGTGCAGCCCTGTACGTCTCGGTGGGAACATTTTATACGTCTATAACGTTATATATCCTAACCTAAGGCAATCTAACACCTCGGATGTAGTATGTTACAACAATCCTGGCGGGGCGGCGCCTACTTATCGGTGGGAACATTATATACGTCTATAACGTTATATCACCTAACCTAACCCATCTAGCCCCTCGCTGGGAATGTTTTACAGAATCCCGGTCGTATCGGCCAAGATCTGTCCCTGAGAACATTATATACGTCTATAGCGTTATATATCCTAACCTAAGGCAGCCTAACATCTCGGATGTAGTATTTTACAACATTCCTGGCGGGTCGGCCCGTACTTCACGGTGGGAACGTTATATACGTCTATAACGTAATATAACCTAACCTAACCCATCTAGCCCCTCGCTGGTAATGTTTTACAGAATCCCGGTCCTGTCGGACCGTACCTCTCCGTGGGAACATTATATACGTCTATAACGTTATATATCCTAACCTAAGGCAACCTAACGCTTCAGATGTAGTATTTTACGTCACTCCTGGCGGCTCGGCACCTACTTCTCGGTGGGAACATTATATACGTCTATAACGTAATATAACCTAACCTAACCCATCTAGCCCCTCGCTGGGAATGTTTTGTAGAATCCCGTTCGTGCAGCCCTGTACGTCTCGGTGGGAACATTATATACGTCTATAACGTTATATATCCTAACCTAAGGCAACATAACACCTCAGATGTAGTATTTTACAACAATCCTGGCGGCTCGGCACCTACTTCTCGGTGTGAACATTACATACGTCTATAACGTAATATAACCTAATCTACCCCATCCTAGCCCCTCGCTGGTAATGTTTTACAGAATCCCGGTCCTGTCGGACCGTACCTCTCCGTGGGAAAACTATAGCCGTCTATGACGTTATATTTCCTAACGTGAGGCAACCTCACACCACGAATGTAGTATTTTACAACATTCCTGGCGGGCCGGCCCCTACTTCTTGGTGGGAACATAATATACGTCTATAACGTAATCTAACCTAACCTAACCCATCTAGCCCCTCGCTGGTAATGTTTTACAGAATCCCGGTCGCGTCGACGCAGACCTATCCGTGGGAACATTATATACGTCTATAGCGTTATATGTACTAACCTAAGGCAGCCTAACATCTCGGATGTGGTATTTTACGACATTCCTGGCGGGCCGGCCCCCACTTCACGGTGGGAACGTTATATACGTCTATAACGTAAGATAACCTAACCTAACCCACCTAGCACCTCGCTGGTAATGTTTTACCGAATCCAGGCCGTGTCGGACCGTACCTGTCCGTGGGAACATTATATACGTCTATAACGTTACATATCCTAACCTAAGGCAACATAACACCTCAGATGTAGTATTTTACAACACTCCTGGCGGCTCGGCACCTACTTCTCGGTGTGAACATTACATGCGTCTATAACGTAATATAACCTAATCTAACCCATCTAGCCCCTCGCTGGTAATGTTTTACAGAATCACGGTCGCGTCGACCCAGACCTATCCGTGGGAACATTATATACGTCTATAGCGTTATATATACTAACCTAAGGCAGCCTAACATCTCGGATGTAGTATTTTACAATATTCCTGGTGGGTCGGCCCGTACTTCACGGTAGGAACGTTATATACGTCTATAACGTAATCTAACCTAACCTGACCCATCTAGTCCCTCGCTGGTAAAGTTTTACACAATCCCGGTCGCGTCGACGCAGACCTATCCGTGGGAACATTATATACGTCTATAGCGTTATATGTACTAACCTAAGGCAGCCTAACATCTCGGATGTAGTATTTTACAACATTCCTGGCGGTTCGGCCCGTACTTATCGGTGGGAACGTTATATACGTCTATAACGTAAGATAACCTAACCTAACCCATCTAGCCCATCGCTGGTAATGTTTTACAGAATCCCGGTCCTTTCGGCCCGTACCACACTGTGGGAACATTATATACGTCTATAACGTTATATATCCTAACCTGAGGCAGCCTAACATCTCGGATGTAGTATTTTACAACATTCCTGGCGGGTCGGCCCGTCCTTATCGGTGGGAACGTTATATACGTTTATAACGTAAGATAACCTAACCTAACCCATCTAGCACACGCTGGTAATGTTTTACAGAATCCCGGCCGTGTCGGCACAGACCTGTCCGTGGGAACATTATATACATCTATAGCGTTATATGTACTAACCTACGGCAACCTCACTCCTCGAATGTAGTATTTTAGAACATTCCTGGCGGCTCGGCCCCTACTTCTCGTTGGGAAAGTTATATACGTCTATAACGTAAGATAACCTAACCTAACCCATCTAGACCCTTGCTGGTAATGTTTTACAGAATCCCGGTCGCGTCGACGCAGACCTATCCGTGGGAACATTATATACGTCTATAGCGTTATATGTACTAACCTAAGGCAGCCTAACATCTCGGATGTAGTATTTTACAACATTCTTGGCGGGTCGGCCCGTACTTCACGGTGGGAACGTTATATACGTCTATAACGTAATATAACCTAACCTAACCCATCTAGCCCCTCGCTGGTAATGTTTTACAGAATCCCGGTCGTGTTGGCCCAGACCTGTCCGTGGGAACATTATATACGTCTATATCGTTATATATACTAACCTAAGGCAGCCTAACGTCTCGGATGTAGTATTTTCAACATTCCTGGCGGGTCGGCCCGTACTTCACGGTGGGAACGTTATATACGTCTATAACGTAATATAACCTACCCTAACCCATCTAGCCCCTCGCTGGTAATGTTTTACCGAATCCAGGCCGTGTCGGCCCGGACCTCTCCGTGGGAACATTATATACGTCTATAACGTTATATATCCTAACCTAGGGCAACCTAACACCTCAGATGTAGTATTTTACAACATTCCTGACGGGCCGGCCCCGACTTCACGGTGCGAACGTTATATACGTCTATAACGTAATATAACCTAACCTAACCCATCTAGCCCCTCGCTGGTAATGTTTTACAGAATCCCGGTCCTGTCGGACCGTACCTCTCCGTGGGAACATTATATATGACTATAACGTTATATATCCTAACCTAAGGCAACCTAACACCTCAGATGTAGTATTTTACAACACTCCTGGCGGCTCGGAACCTACTTCTCGGTGGGAACATTATATACGTCTATAACGTAAGATAACCTAACCTAACCCATCTAGCCCCTCGCTGGGAATGTTTTGTAGAATCCCGTTCGTGCAGCCCTGTACGTCTCGGTGGGAACATTATATACGTCTATAACGTTATATATCCTAACCTAAGGCAATCTAACACCTCGGATGTAGTATGTTACAACAATCCTGGCGGGGCGGCGCCTACTTCTCGGTGGGAACATTATATACGTCTATAACGTTATATCACCTAACCTAACCCATCTAGCCCCTCGCTGGGAATGTTTTACAGAATCCCGGTCGTATCGGCCAAGATCTGTCCCTGAGAACATTATATACGTCTATAGCGTTATATATCCTAACCTAAGGCAGCCTAACATCTCGGATGTAGTATTTTACAACATTCCTGGCGGGTCGGCCCGTACTTCTCGGTGGGAACGTTATATACGTCTATAACGTAATATAACCTAACCTAACCCATCTAGCCCCTCGCTGGTAATGTTTTACAGAATCCCGGTCGTGTTGGCCCAGACCTATCCGTGGGAACATTATATACGTCTATATCGTTATATATACTAACCTAAGGCAGCCTAACATCTCGGATGTAGTATTTTACACCATTCCTGGCGGGTCGGCCCGTACTTCACGGTGGGAACGTTATATACGTCTATAACGTAATATAACCTAACCTAACCCATCTAGCCCCTCGCTGGTAATGTTTTACCGAATCCAGGCCGTGTCGGCCCGGACCTCTCCGTGGGAACATTATATACGTCTATAACGTTATATATCCTAACCTAGGGCAACCTAACACCTCAGATGTAGTATTTTACAACATTCCTGACGGGCCGGCCCCGACTTCACGGTGCGAACGTTATATACGTCTATAACGTAATATAACCTAACCTAACCCATCTAGCCCCTCGCTGGTAATGTTTTACAGAATCCCGGTCCTGTCGGACCGTACCTCTCCGTGGGAACATTATATACGTCTATAACGTTATATATCCTAACCTAAGGCAACATAACGCTTCAGATGTAGTATTTTACGTCACTCCTGGCGGCTCGGCACCTACTTCTCGGTGGGAACATTATATACGTCTATAACGTAATATAACCTAACCTAACCCATCTAGCCCCTCGCTGGGAATGTTTTGTAGAATCCCGTTCGTGCAGCCCTGTACGTCTCGGTGGGAACATTATATACGTCTATAACGTTATATATCCTAACCTAAGGCAACATAACACCTCAGATGTAGTGTTTTACAACACTCCTGGCGGCTCGGCACCTACTTCTCGGTGTGAACATTACATACGTCTATAACGTAATATAACCTAATCTAACCCATCTAGCCCCTCGCTGGTAATGTTTTACAGAATCCCGGTCCTGTCGGACCGTACCTCTCCGTGGGAAAACTATATCCGTCTATGACGTTATATTTCCTAACGTGAGGCAACCTCACACAACGAATGTAGTATTTTACAACATTCCTGGCGGGTCGGCCCATACTTCTCGGTGGGAACGTTATATACGTCTATAACGTAAGATAACCTAACCTAACCCATCTAGCACCTCGCTGGTAATGTTTTTCCGAATCCAGGCCGTGTCGGACCGTACCTCTCCGTGGGAACATTATATACGTCTATAACGTTATATATCCTGACCTAAGGTAACCTCACTCCACGGATGTAGTATTTTACAACATTCCTGACGGGCCGGCCCCGACTTCACGTTGGGAACGTTATATACGTCTATAACGTAATATAACCTAACCTAACCCATCTAGCCCCTCGCTGGTAATGTTTTACAGAATCCCGGTCCTGTTGGACCGTACCTCTCCGTGGGAACATTATATATGACTATAACGTTATATATCCTAACCTAAGGCAACCTAACACCTCAGATGTAGTATTTTACAACATTCCTGACGGGCCGGCCCCGACTTCACGTTGGGAACGTTATATACGTCTATAACGTAATATAACCTAACCTAACCCATCTAGCCCCTCGCTGGTAATGTTTTACAGAATCCCGGTCCTGTCGGACCGTACCTCTCCGTGGGAACATTATATATGACTATAACGTTATATATCCTAACCTAAGGCAACCTAACACCTCAGATGTAGTATTTTACAACACTCCTGGCGGCTCGGAACCTACTTCTCGGTGGGAACATTATATACGTCTATAACGTAAGATAACCTAACCTAACCCATCTAGCCCCTCGCTGGGAATGTTTTGTAGAATCCCGTTCGTGCAGCCCTGTACGTCTCGGTGGGAACATTTTATACGTCTATAACGTTATATATCCTAACCTAAGGCAATCTAACACCTCGGATGTAGTATGTTACAACAATCCTGGCGGGGCGGCGCCTACTTATCGGTGGGAACATTATATACGTCTATAACGTTATATCACCTAACCTAACCCATCTAGCCCCTCGCTGGGAATGTTTTACAGAATCCCGGTCGTATCGGCCAAGATCTGTCCCTGAGAACATTATATACGTCTATAGCGTTATATATCCTAACCTAAGGCAGCCTAACATCTCGGATGTAGTATTTTACAACATTCCTGGCGGGTCGGCCCGTACTTCACGGTGGGAACGTTATATACGTCTATAACGTAATATAACCTAACCTAACCCATCTAGCCCCTCGCTGGTAATGTTTTACAGAATCCCGGTCCTGTCGGACCGTACCTCTCCGTGGGAACATTATATACGTCTATAACGTTATATATCCTAACCTAAGGCAACCTAACGCTTCAGATGTAGTATTTTACGTCACTCCTGGCGGCTCGGCACCTACTTCTCGGTGGGAACATTATATACGTCTATAACGTAATATAACCTAACCTAACCCATCTAGCCCCTCGCTGGGAATGTTTTGTAGAATCCCGTTCGTGCAGCCCTGTACGTCTCGGTGGGAACATTATATACGTCTATAACGTTATATATCCTAACCTAAGGCAACATAACACCTCAGATGTAGTATTTTACAACAATCCTGGCGGCTCGGCACCTACTTCTCGGTGTGAACATTACATACGTCTATAACGTAATATAACCTAATCTACCCCATCCTAGCCCCTCGCTGGTAATGTTTTACAGAATCCCGGTCCTGTCGGACCGTACCTCTCCGTGGGAAAACTATAGCCGTCTATGACGTTATATTTCCTAACGTGAGGCAACCTCACACCACGAATGTAGTATTTTACAACATTCCTGGCGGGCCGGCCCCTACTTCTTGGTGGGAACATAATATACGTCTATAACGTAATCTAACCTAACCTAACCCATCTAGCCCCTCGCTGGTAATGTTTTACAGAATCCCGGTCGCGTCGACGCAGACCTATCCGTGGGAACATTATATACGTCTATAGCGTTATATGTACTAACCTAAGGCAGCCTAACATCTCGGATGTGGTATTTTACGACATTCCTGGCGGGCCGGCCCCCACTTCACGGTGGGAACGTTATATACGTCTATAACGTAAGATAACCTAACCTAACCCACCTAGCACCTCGCTGGTAATGTTTTACCGAATCCAGGCCGTGTCGGACCGTACCTGTCCGTGGGAACATTATATACGTCTATAACGTTACATATCCTAACCTAAGGCAACATAACACCTCAGATGTAGTATTTTACAACACTCCTGGCGGCTCGGCACCTACTTCTCGGTGTGAACATTACATGCGTCTATAACGTAATATAACCTAATCTAACCCATCTAGCCCCTCGCTGGTAATGTTTTACAGAATCACGGTCGCGTCGACCCAGACCTATCCGTGGGAACATTATATACGTCTATAGCGTTATATATACTAACCTAAGGCAGCCTAACATCTCGGATGTAGTATTTTACAATATTCCTGGTGGGTCGGCCCGTACTTCACGGTAGGAACGTTATATACGTCTATAACGTAATCTAACCTAACCTGACCCATCTAGTCCCTCGCTGGTAAAGTTTTACACAATCCCGGTCGCGTCGACGCAGACCTATCCGTGGGAACATTATATACGTCTATAGCGTTATATGTACTAACCTAAGGCAGCCTAACATCTCGGATGTAGTATTTTACAACATTCCTGGCGGTTCGGCCCGTACTTATCGGTGGGAACGTTATATACGTCTATAACGTAAGATAACCTAACCTAACCCATCTAGCCCATCGCTGGTAATGTTTTACAGAATCCCGGTCCTTTCGGCCCGTACCACACTGTGGGAACATTATATACGTCTATAACGTTATATATCCTAACCTGAGGCAGCCTAACATCTCGGATGTAGTATTTTACAACATTCCTGGCGGGTCGGCCCGTCCTTATCGGTGGGAACGTTATATACGTTTATAACGTAAGATAACCTAACCTAACCCATCTAGCACACGCTGGTAATGTTTTACAGAATCCCGGCCGTGTCGGCACAGACCTGTCCGTGGGAACATTATATACATCTATAGCGTTATATGTACTAACCTACGGCAACCTCACTCCTCGAATGTAGTATTTTAGAACATTCCTGGCGGCTCGGCCCCTACTTCTCGTTGGGAAAGTTATATACGTCTATAACGTAAGATAACCTAACCTAACCCATCTAGACCCTTGCTGGTAATGTTTTACAGAATCCCGGTCGCGTCGACGCAGACCTATCCGTGGGAACATTATATACGTCTATAGCGTTATATGTACTAACCTAAGGCAGCCTAACATCTCGGATGTAGTATTTTACAACATTCTTGGCGGGTCGGCCCGTACTTCACGGTGGGAACGTTATATACGTCTATAACGTAATATAACCTAACCTAACCCATCTAGCCCCTCGCTGGTAATGTTTTACAGAATCCCGGTCGTGTTGGCCCAGACCTGTCCGTGGGAACATTATATACGTCTATATCGTTATATATACTAACCTAAGGCAGCCTAACGTCTCGGATGTAGTATTTTCAACATTCCTGGCGGGTCGGCCCGTACTTCACGGTGGGAACGTTATATACGTCTATAACGTAATATAACCTACCCTAACCCATCTAGCCCCTCGCTGGTAATGTTTTACCGAATCCAGGCCGTGTCGGCCCGGACCTCTCCGTGGGAACATTATATACGTCTATAACGTTATATATCCTAACCTAGGGCAACCTAACACCTCAGATGTAGTATTTTACAACATTCCTGACGGGCCGGCCCCGACTTCACGGTGCGAACGTTATATACGTCTATAACGTAATATAACCTAACCTAACCCATCTAGCCCCTCGCTGGTAATGTTTTACAGAATCCCGGTCCTGTCGGACCGTACCTCTCCGTGGGAACATTATATATGACTATAACGTTATATATCCTAACCTAAGGCAACCTAACACCTCAGATGTAGTATTTTACAACACTCCTGGCGGCTCGGAACCTACTTCTCGGTGGGAACATTATATACGTCTATAACGTAAGATAACCTAACCTAACCCATCTAGCCCCTCGCTGGGAATGTTTTGTAGAATCCCGTTCGTGCAGCCCTGTACGTCTCGGTGGGAACATTATATACGTCTATAACGTTATATATCCTAACCTAAGGCAATCTAACACCTCGGATGTAGTATGTTACAACAATCCTGGCGGGGCGGCGCCTACTTCTCGGTGGGAACATTATATACGTCTATAACGTTATATCACCTAACCTAACCCATCTAGCCCCTCGCTGGGAATGTTTTACAGAATCCCGGTCGTATCGGCCAAGATCTGTCCCTGAGAACATTATATACGTCTATAGCGTTATATATCCTAACCTAAGGCAGCCTAACATCTCGGATGTAGTATTTTACAACATTCCTGGCGGGTCGGCCCGTACTTCTCGGTGGGAACGTTATATACGTCTATAACGTAATATAACCTAACCTAACCCATCTAGCCCCTCGCTGGTAATGTTTTACAGAATCCCGGTCGTGTTGGCCCAGACCTATCCGTGGGAACATTATATACGTCTATATCGTTATATATACTAACCTAAGGCAGCCTAACATCTCGGATGTAGTATTTTACACCATTCCTGGCGGGTCGGCCCGTACTTCACGGTGGGAACGTTATATACGTCTATAACGTAATATAACCTAACCTAACCCATCTAGCCCCTCGCTGGTAATGTTTTACCGAATCCAGGCCGTGTCGGCCCGGACCTCTCCGTGGGAACATTATATACGTCTATAACGTTATATATCCTAACCTAGGGCAACCTAACACCTCAGATGTAGTATTTTACAACATTCCTGACGGGCCGGCCCCGACTTCACGGTGCGAACGTTATATACGTCTATAACGTAATATAACCTAACCTAACCCATCTAGCCCCTCGCTGGTAATGTTTTACAGAATCCCGGTCCTGTCGGACCGTACCTCTCCGTGGGAACATTATATACGTCTATAACGTTATATATCCTAACCTAAGGCAACATAACGCTTCAGATGTAGTATTTTACGTCACTCCTGGCGGCTCGGCACCTACTTCTCGGTGGGAACATTATATACGTCTATAACGTAATATAACCTAACCTAACCCATCTAGCCCCTCGCTGGGAATGTTTTGTAGAATCCCGTTCGTGCAGCCCTGTACGTCTCGGTGGGAACATTATATACGTCTATAACGTTATATATCCTAACCTAAGGCAACATAACACCTCAGATGTAGTGTTTTACAACACTCCTGGCGGCTCGGCACCTACTTCTCGGTGTGAACATTACATACGTCTATAACGTAATATAACCTAATCTAACCCATCTAGCCCCTCGCTGGTAATGTTTTACAGAATCCCGGTCCTGTCGGACCGTACCTCTCCGTGGGAAAACTATATCCGTCTATGACGTTATATTTCCTAACGTGAGGCAACCTCACACAACGAATGTAGTATTTTACAACATTCCTGGCGGGTCGGCCCATACTTCTCGGTGGGAACGTTATATACGTCTATAACGTAAGATAACCTAACCTAACCCATCTAGCACCTCGCTGGTAATGTTTTTCCGAATCCAGGCCGTGTCGGACCGTACCTCTCCGTGGGAACATTATATACGTCTATAACGTTATATATCCTGACCTAAGGTAACCTCACTCCACGGATGTAGTATTTTACAACATTCCTGACGGGCCGGCCCCGACTTCACGTTGGGAACGTTATATACGTCTATAACGTAATATAACCTAACCTAACCCATCTAGCCCCTCGCTGGTAATGTTTTACAGAATCCCGGTCCTGTTGGACCGTACCTCTCCGTGGGAACATTATATATGACTATAACGTTATATATCCTAACCTAAGGCAACCTAACACCTCAGATGTAGTATTTTACAACATTCCTGACGGGCCGGCCCCGACTTCACGTTGGGAACGTTATATACGTCTATAACGTAATATAACCTAACCTAACCCATCTAGCCCCTCGCTGGTAATGTTTTACAGAATCCCGGTCCTGTCGGACCGTACCTCTCCGTGGGAACATTATATATGACTATAACGTTATATATCCTAACCTAAGGCAACCTAACACCTCAGATGTAGTATTTTACAACACTCCTGGCGGCTCGGAACCTACTTCTCGGTGGGAACATTATATACGTCTATAACGTAAGATAACCTAACCTAACCCATCTAGCCCCTCGCTGGGAATGTTTTGTAGAATCCCGTTCGTGCAGCCCTGTACGTCTCGGTGGGAACATTTTATACGTCTATAACGTTATATATCCTAACCTAAGGCAATCTAACACCTCGGATGTAGTATGTTACAACAATCCTGGCGGGGCGGCGCCTACTTATCGGTGGGAACATTATATACGTCTATAACGTTATATCACCTAACCTAACCCATCTAGCCCCTCGCTGGGAATGTTTTACAGAATCCCGGTCGTATCGGCCAAGATCTGTCCCTGAGAACATTATATACGTCTATAGCGTTATATATCCTAACCTAAGGCAGCCTAACATCTCGGATGTAGTATTTTACAACATTCCTGGCGGGTCGGCCCGTACTTCACGGTGGGAACGTTATATACGTCTATAACGTAATATAACCTAACCTAACCCATCTAGCCCCTCGCTGGTAATGTTTTACCGAATCCAGGCCGTGTCGGCCCGGACCTCTCCGTGGGAACATTATATACGTCTATAACGTTATATATCCTAACCTAGGGCCACCTAACACCTCAGATGTAGTATTTTACAACATTCCTGACGGGCCGGCCCCGACTTCACGGTGCGAACGTTATATACGTCTATAACGTAATATAACCTAACCTAACCCATCTAGCCCCTCGCTGGTAATGTTTTACAGAATCCCGGTCCTGTCGGACCGTACCTCTCCGTGGGAACATTATATACGTCTGTAACGTTATATATCCTAACCTAAGGCAACCTAACGCTTCAGATGTAGTATTTTACGTCACTCCTGGCGGCTCGGCACCTACTTCTCGGTGGGAACATTATATACGTCTATAACGTAATATAACCTAACCTAACCCATCTAGCCCCTCGCTGGTAATGTTTTACAGAATCCCGGTCGTGTTGGCCCAGACCTGTCCGTGGGAACATTATATACGTCTATATCGTTATATATACTAACCTAAGGCAGCCTAACATCTCGGATGTAGTATTTTCAACATTCCTGGCGGGTCGGCCCGTACTTCACGGTGGGAACGTTATATACGTCTAAAACGTAATATAACCTACCCTAACCCATCTAGCCCCTCGCTGGTAATGTTTTACCGAATCCAGGCCTTGTCGGCCCGGACCTCTCCGTGGGAACATTATATACGTCTATAACGTTATATATCCTAACCTAGGGCAACCTAACACCTCAGATGTAGTATTTTACAACATTCCTGACGGGCCGGCCCCGACTTCACGGTGCGAACGTTATATACGTCTATAACGTAATATAACCTAACCTAACCCATCTAGCCCCTCGCTGGTAATGTTTTACAGAATCCCGGTCCTGTCGGACCGTACCGCTCCGTGGGAACATTATATACGTCTATAACGTTATATATCCTAACCTAAGGCAACCTAACGCTTCAGATGTAGTATTTTACGTCACTCCTGGCGGCTCGGCACCTACTTCTCGGTGGGAACATTATATACGTCTATAACGTAATATAACCTAACCTAACCCATCTAGCCCCTCGCTGGGAATGTTTTGTAGAATCCCGTTCGTGCAGCCCTGTACGTCTCGGTGGGAACATTATATACGTCTATAACGTTATATATCCTAACCTAAGGCAACATAACACCTCAGATGTAGTATTTTACAACAATCCTGGCGGCTCGGCACCTACTTCTCGGTGTGAACATTACATACGTCTATAACGTAATATAACCTAATCTACCCCATCCTAGCCCCTCGCTGGTAATGTTTTACAGAATCCCGGTCCTGTCGGACCGTACCTCTCCGTGGGAAAACTATAGCCGTCTATGACGTTATATTTCCTAACGTGAGGCAACCTCACACCACGAATGTAGTATTTTACAACATTCCTGGCGGGCCGGCCCCTACTTCTTGGTGGGAACATAATATACGTCTATAACGTAATCTAACCTAACCTAACCCATCTAGCCCCTCGCTGGTAATGTTTTACAGAATCCCGGTCGCGTCGACGCAGACCTATCCGTGGGAACATTATATACGTCTATAGCGTTATATATACTAACCTAAGGCAGCCTAACATCTCGGATGTAGTATTTTACAATATTCCTGGTGGGTCGGCCCGTACTTCACGGTAGGAACGTTATATACGTCTATAACGTAATCTAACCTAACCTGACCCATCTAGTCCCTCGCTGGTAAAGTTTTACACAATCCCGGTCGCGTCGACGCAGACCTATCCGTGGGAACATTATATACGTCTATAGCGTTATATGTACTAACCTAAGGCAGCCTAACATCTCGGATGTAGTATTTTACAACATTCCTGGCGGTTCGGCCCGTACTTATCGGTGGGAACGTTATATACGTCTATAACGTAAGGTAACCTAACCTAACCCATCTAGCCCATCGCTGGTAATGTTTTACAGAATCCCGGTCCTTTCGGCCCGTACCACACTGTGGGAACATTATATACGTCTATAACGTTATATATCCTAACCTGAGGCAGCCTAACATCTCGGATGTAGTATTTTACAACATTCCTGGCGGGTCGGCCCGTCCTTATCGGTGGGAACGTTATATACGTTTATAACGTAAGATAACCTAACCTAACCCATCTAGCACACGCTGGTAATGTTTTACAGAATCCCGGCCGTGTCGGCACAGACCTGTCCGTGGGAACATTATATACATCTATAGCGTTATATGTACTAACCTACGGCAACCTCACTCCTCGAATGTAGTATTTTAGAACATTCCTGGCGGCTCGGCCCCTACTTCTCGTTGGGAAAGTTATATACGTCTATAACGTAAGATAACCTAACCTAACCCATCTAGACCCTTGCTGGTAATGTTTTACAGAATCCCGGTCGCGTCGACGCAGACCTATCCGTGGGAACATTATATACGTCTATAGCGTTATATGTACTAACCTAAGGCAGCCTAACATCTCGGATGTAGTATTTTACAACATTCTTGGCGGGTCGGCCCCTACTTCTCGGTGGGAACGTTATATACGTCTATAACGTAAGATAACCTAACCTAACCCATCTAGCCGATCGCTTGTAATATTTTACAGAATCCCGGTCCTGTCGTGCCGTACCTCTCCGTGGGAACATTACATACGTCTATAACGTTATATATCCTAACCTATGGCAACCTAACACATCGGATGCAGCATTTTACAACACTCCAGGCGGGTCGAAACCTACCTCTCGGTGGGAACATTATATACGTCTATAACGTAATATAACCTAACCTAACCCATCTAGCCCCTCGCTTGTAATGTTTTACAGAATTCCGGTCGTGTCGGCCCAGATCTGTCCGTGGGAACATTATATACGTCTATAGCGTTATATATCCTAACCTAAGGCAGCGTAACATCTCGGATGTAGTATTTTACAACATTCTTGGCGGGTCGGCCCGTACTTCTCGGTGGGAACGTTATATACGTCTATAATGTAAGATACCCTAACGTAACACATCTAGCGCCTCGACGGTAATGTTTTACAGAATCCCGGTCCTGTCGGCCTGTACCTCTCCGCGGGAACATTATATACGTCTATAACGTTATATATCCTAATCTAAGGAAACCTGACACCACGGATGTAGTATTTTACAACACTCCAGGCGGGTCGGCCCCTACCTCTCGGTGCGTACATTATATACGTCTATAACGTAATATAGCCTAACCTAATCCATCTAGCCCCTCGCTGGGAATGTTTTACAGAATCCCGGTCGTATCGGCCAAGATCTGTTCGTGAGAACATTATATACGTCTATAGCGTTATATATCCTAACCTAAGGCAGCCTAACATCTCGGATGTAGTATTTTACAACATTCTTGGCGGGTCGGCCCGTACTTCTCGGTGGGAACGTTATATACGTCTATAACTTAAGATAACCTAACCTAACCCATCTAGCCACTCGCTGGTAATGTTTTACAGAATCCCGGTCCTGTCGGCCCGTACATCTCCGTGGGAACATCGTATACGTCTATAACGTTATATACCCTGACCTAAGGCAACCTCACTCCTCGGATGTGGTATTTTACAACATTCCTGGCGGGTCTGCCCGTACATCTCGGTGGGAACGTTATATACGTTTATAACGTAAGATAACCTAACCTAACCCATCTAGCCTCTCGCTGGTAATGTTTTACAGAATCCCTGTCCTGTCGGCCCGTACCTCTCCGTGGGAAAATTATATACGTCTATAACGTTATATATCCTAACCTAAGGCAACCTAACACCTCAGATGTAGTATTTTACAACGCTCCTGGCGGCTCGGCACCTACTTCTCGGTGGGCACATTACATACGTCTATAACGTAATATAACCTAATCTAACCCATCTAGCGCCTCGCTGGTAATGTTTTACAGAATAACGGTCTTGTTGGACCGTACCTCTCCGTGGGAACATTATATACGTCTATAACGTTATATATCCTAACCTAAGGCACGTAACACCTCGGATGTAGTATTTTACAACACTCCTGGCGGGTCCGCCCCTACCTCTCGGTGCATACATTATATACCTCTATAACGTAATATAACCTAACCTAACCCAACTAGCCCCTCGCTCGGAATGTTTTACAGAATCCCGGTCGTGTCGGCCCAGACCTGTCCGTGGGAACATTATATACGTCTATATCGTTATATATACTAACCTAAGGCAGCCTAACATCTCGGATGTAGTATTTTACAACATTCCTGGCGGGTCGGCCCATACTTCTCGGTGGGAACGTTATATACGTCTATAACGTAAGATATCCTAACCTAACCTATCTAGCACCTCGCTGGTAATGTTTTACCGAATCCAGGCCGTGTCAGACCGTACCTGTCCGTGGGAACATTATATACATCTATAACGTTATATATCCTAACCTAAGGCAACATAACACCTCAGATGTAGTATTTTACAACACTCCTGGCGGCTCGGCACCTACTTCTCGGTGTGAACATTACATACGTCTATAACGTAATATAACCTAATCTACCCCATCTAGCCCCTCGCTGGTAATGTTTTACAGTATCCCGGTCCTGTCGGACCGTACCTCTCCGTGGGAAAACTATAGCCGTCTATGACGTTATATTTCCTAACGTGAGGCAACCTCACACCACGAATGTAGTATTTTACAACATTCCTGGCGGGCCGGCCCCTACTTCTTGGTGGGAACATAATATACGTCTATAACGTAATCTAACCTAACCTAACCCATCTAGCCCCTCGCTGGTAATGTTTTACAGAATCCCGGTCGCGTCGACGCAGACCTATCCGTGGGAACATTATATACGTCTATAGCGTTATATGTACTAACCTAAGGCAGCCTAACATCTCGGATGTAGTATTTTACAACATTCTTGGCGGGTCGGCCCCTACTTCTCGGTGGGAACGTTATATACGTCTATAACGTAAGATAACCTAACCTAACCCATCTAGCCGATCGCTTGTAATATTTTACAGAATCCCGGTCCTGTCGTGCCGTACCTCTCCGTGGGAACATTACATACGTCTATAACGTTATATATCCTAACCTATGGCAACCTAACACATCGGATGCAGCATTTTACAACACTCCAGGCGGGTCGAACCCTACCTCTCGGTGGGAACATTATATACGTCTATAACGTAATATAACCTAACCTAACCCATCTAGCCCCTCGCTTGTAATGTTTTACAGAATTCCGGTCGTGTCGGCCCAGATCTGTCCGTGGGAACATTATATACGTCTATAGCGTTATATATCCTAACCTAAGGCAGCGTAACATCTCGGATGTAGTATTTTACAACATTCCTGGCGGGTCGGCCCATACTTCTCGGTGGGAACGTTATATACGTCTATAACGTAAGATAACCTAACCTAACCCATCTAGCACCTCGCTGGTAATGTTTTTCCGAATCCAAGCCGTGTCGGACCGTACCTCTCCGTGGGAACATTATATACGTCTATAACGTTATATATCCTGACCTAAGGTAACCTCACTCCACGGATGTAGTATTTTACAACATTCCTGACGGGCCGGCCCCGACTTCACGTTGGGAACGTTATATACGTCTATAACGTAATATAACCTAACCTAACCCATCTAGCCCCTCACTGGTAATGTTTTACAGAATCCCGGTCCTGTTGGACCGTACCTCTCCGTGGGAACATTATATATGACTATAACGTTATATATCCTAACCTAAGGCAACCTAACACCTCAGATGTAGTATTTTACAACATTCCTGACGGGCCGGCCCCGACTTCACGTTGGGAACGTTATATACGTCTATAACGTAATATAACCTAACCTAACCCATCTAGCCCCTCGCTGGTAATGTTTTACAGAATCCCGGTCCTGTCGGACCGTACCTCTCCGTGGGAACATTATATATGACTATAACGTTATATATCCTAACCTAAGGCAACCTAACACCTCAGATGTAGTATTTTACAACACTCCTGGCGGCTCGGAACCTACTTCTCGGTGGGAACATTATATACGTCTATAACGTAAGATAACCTAACCTAACCCATCTAGCCCCTCGCTGGGAATGTTTTGTAGAATCCCGTTCGTGCAGCCCTGTACGTCTCGGTGGGAACATTTTATACGTCTATAACGTTATATATCCTAACCTAAGGCAATCTAACACCTCGGATGTAGTATGTTACAACAATCCTGGCGGGGCGGCGCCTACTTATCGGTGGGAACATTATATACGTCTATAACGTTATATCACCTAACCTAACCCATCTAGCCCCTCGCTGGGAATGTTTTACAGAATCCCGGTCGTATCGGCCAAGATCTGTCCCTGAGAACATTATATACGTCTATAGCGTTATATATCCTAACCTAAGGCAGCCTAACATCTCGGATGTAGTATTTTACAACATTCCTGGCGGGTCGGCCCATACTTCTCGGTGGGAACGTTATATACGTCTATAACGTAAGATAACCTAACCTAACCCATCTAGCACCTCGCTGGTAATGTTTTTCCGAATCCAGGCCGTGTCGGACCGTACCTCTCCGTGGGAACATTATATACGTCTATAACGTTATATATCCTGACCTAAGGTAACCTCACTCCACGGATGTAGTATTTTACAACATTCCTGACGGGCCGGCCCCGACTTCACGTTGGGAACGTTATATACGTCTATAACGTAATATAACCTAACCTAACCCATCTAGCCCCTCGCTGGTAATGTTTTACAGAATCCCGGTCCTGTTGGACCGTACCTCTCCGTGGGAACATTATATATGACTATAACGTTATATATCCTAACCTAAGGCAACCTAACACCTCAGATGTAGTATTTTACAACATTCCTGACGGGCCGGCCCCGACTTCACGTTGGGAACGTTATATACGTCTATAACGTAATATAACCTAACCTAACCCATCTAGCCCCTCGCTGGTAATGTTTTACAGAATCCCGGTCCTGTCGGACCGTACCTCTCCGTGGGAACATTATATATGACTATAACGTTATATATCCTAACCTAAGGCAACCTAACACCTCAGATGTAGTATTTTACAACACTCCTGGCGGCTCGGAACCTACTTCTCGGTGGGAACATTATATACGTCTATAACGTAAGATAACCTAACCTAACCCATCTAGCCCCTCGCTGGGAATGTTTTGTAGAATCCCGTTCGTGCAGCCCTGTACGTCTCGGTGGGAACATTTTATACGTCTATAACGTTATATATCCTAACCTAAGGCAATCTAACACCTCGGATGTAGTATGTTACAACAATCCTGGCGGGGCGGCGCCTACTTATCGGTGGGAACATTATATACGTCTATAACGTTATATCACCTAACCTAACCCATCTAGCCCCTCGCTGGGAATGTTTTACAGAATCCCGGTCGTATCGGCCAAGATCTGTCCCTGAGAACATTATATACGTCTATAGCGTTATATATCCTAACCTAAGGCAGCCTAACATCTCGGATGTAGTATTTTACAACATTCCTGGCGGGTCGGCCCGTACTTCACGGTGGGAACGTTATATACGTCTATAACGTAATATAACCTAACCTAACCCATCTAGCCCCTCGCTGGTAATGTTTTACCGAATCCAGGCCGTGTCGGCCCGGACCTCTCCGTGGGAACATTATATACGTCTATAACGTTATATATCCTAACCTAGGGCCACCTAACACCTCAGATGTAGTATTTTACAACATTCCTGACGGGCCGGCCCCGACTTCACGGTGCGAACGTTATATACGTCTATAACGTAATATAACCTAACCTAACCCATCTAGCCCCTCGCTGGTAATGTTTTACAGAATCCCGGTCCTGTCGGACCGTACCTCTCCGTGGGAACATTATATACGTCTATAACGTTACATATCCTAACCTAAGGCAACATAACACCTCAGATGTAGTATTTTACAACACTCCTGGCGGCTCGGCACCTACTTCTCGGTGTGAACATTACATGCGTCTATAACGTAATATAACCTAATCTAACCCATCTAGCCCCTCGCTGGTAATGTTTTACAGAATCCCGGTCGCGTCGACCCAGACCTATCCGTGGGAACATTATATACGTCTATAGCGTTATATATACTAACCTAAGGCAGCCTAACATCTCGGATGTAGTATTTTACAATATTCCTGGTGGGTCGGCCCGTACTTCACGGTAGGAACGTTATATACGTCTATAACGTAATCTAACCTAACCTGACCCATCTAGTCCCTCGCTGGTAAAGTTTTACACAATCCCGGTCGCGTCGACGCAGACCTATCCGTGGGAACATTATATACGTCTATAGCGTTATATGTACTAACCTAAGGCAGCCTAACATCTCGGATGTAGTATTTTACAACATTCCTGGCGGTTCGGCCCGTACTTATCGGTGGGAACGTTATATACGTCTATAACGTAAGATAATCTAACCTAACCCATCTAGCCCATCGCTGGTAATGTTTTACAGAATCCCGGTCCTTTCGGCCCGTACCACACTGTGGGAACATTATATACGTCTATAACGTTATATATCCTAACCTGAGGCAGCCTAACATCTCGGATGTAGTATTTTACAACATTCCTGGCGGGTCGGCCCGTCCTTATCGGTGGGAACGTTATATACGTTTATAACGTAAGATAACCTAACCTAACCCATCTAGCACACGCTGGTAATGTTTTACAGAATCCCGGCCGTGTCGGCCCAGATCTGTCCGTGGGAACATTATATACGTCTATAGCGTTATATATCCTAACCTAAGGCAGCGTAACATCTCGGATGTAGTATTTTACAACATTCCTGGCGGGTCGGCCCGTACTTCTCGGTGGGAACGTTATATACGTCTATAATGTAAGATACCCTAACGTAACACATCTAGCGCCTCGACGGTAATGTTTTACAGAATCCCGGTCCTGTCGGCCTGTACCTCTCCGCGGGAACATTATATACGTCTATAACGTTATATATCCTAATCTAAGGAAACCTGACACCACGGATGTAGTATTTTACAACACTCCAGGCGGGTCGGCCCCTACCTCTCGGTGCGTACATTATATACGTCTATAACGTAATATAGCCTAACCTAATCCATCTAGCCCCTCGCTGGGAATGTTTTACAGAATCCCGGTCGTATCGGCCAAGATCTGTCCGTGAGAACATTATATACGTCTATAGCGTTATATATCCTAACCTAAGGCAGCCTAACATCTCGGATGTAGTATTTTACAACATTCTTGGCGGGTCGGCCCGTACTTCTCGGTGGGAACGTTATATACGTCTATAACTTAAGATAACCTAACCTAACCCATCTAGCCACTCGCTGGTAATGTTTTACAGAATCCCGGTCCTGTCGGCCCGTACATCTCCGTGGGAACATCGTATACGTCTATAACGTTATATACCCTGACCTAAGGCAACCTCACTCCTCGGATGTGGTATTTTACAACATTCCTGGCGGGTCTGCCCGTACATCTCGGTGGGAACGTTATATACGTTTATAACGTAAGATAACCTAACCTAACCCATCTAGCCTCTCGCTGGTAATGTTTTACAGAATCCCTGTCCTGTCGGCCCGTACCTCTCCGTGGGAAAATTATATACGTCTATAACGTTATATATCCTAACCTAAGGCAACCTAACACCTCAGATGTAGTATTTTACAACGCTCCTGGCGGCTCGGCACCTACTTCTCGGTGGGCACATTACATACGTCTATAACGTAATATAACCTAATCTAACCCATCTAGCGCCTCGCTGGTAATGTTTTACAGAATAACGGTCTTGTTGGACCGTACCTCTCCGTGGGAACATTATATACGTCTATAACGTTATATATCCTAACCTAAGGCACGTAACACCTCGGATGTAGTATTTTACAACACTCCTGGCGGGTCCGCCCCTACCTCTCGGTGCATACATTATATACCTCTATAACGTAATATAACCTAACCTAACCCAACTAGCCCCTCGCTCGGAGTGTTTTACAGAATCCCGGTCGTGTCGGCCCAGACCTGTCCGTGGGAACATTATATACGTCTATATCGTTATATATACTAACCTAAGGCAGCCTAACATCTCGGATGTAGTATTTTACAACATTCCTGGCGGGTCGGCCCATACTTCTCGGTGGGAACGTTATATACGTCTATAACGTAAGATAACCTAACCTAACCTATCTAGCACCTCGCTGGTAATGTTTTACCGAATCCAGGCCGTGTCAGACCGTACCTGTCCGTGGGAACATTATATACGTCTATAACGTTATATATCCTAACCTAAGGCAACATAACACCTCAGATGTAGTATTTTACAACACTCCTGGCGGCTCGGCACCTACTTCTCGGTGTGAACATTACATACGTCTATAACGTAATATAACCTAATCTACCCCATCTAGCCCCTCGCTGGTAATGTTTTACAGTATCCCGGTCCTGTCGGACCGTACCTCTCCGTGGGAAAACTATAGCCGTCTATGACGTTATATTTCCTAACGTGAGGCAACCTCACACCACGAATGTTGTATTTTACAACATTCCTGGCGGGCCGGCCACTACTTCTTGGTGGGAACATAATATACGTCTATAACGTAATCTAACCTAACCTAACCCATCTAGCCCCTCGCTGGTAATGTTTTACAGAATCCCGGTCGCGTCGACGCAGACCTATCCGTGGGAACATTATATACGTCTATAGCGTTATATGTACTAACCTAAGGCAGCCTAACATCTCGGATGTAGTATTTTACAACATTCTTGGCGGGTCGGCCCCTACTTCTCGGTGGGAACGTTATATACGTCTATAACGTAAGATAACCTAACCTAACCCATCTAGCCGATCGCTTGTAATATTTTACAGAATCCCGGTCCTGTCGTGCCGTACCTCTCCGTGGGAACATTACATACGTCTATAACGTTATATATCCTAACCTATGGCAACCTAACACATCGGATGCAGCATTTTACAACACTCCAGGCGGGTCGAACCCTACCTCTCGGTGGGAACATTATATACGTCTATAACGTAATATAACCTAACCTAACCCATCTAGCCCCTCGCTTGTAATGTTTTACAGAATTCCGGTCGTGTCGGCCCAGATCTGTCCGTGGGAACATTATATACGTCTATAGCGTTATATATCCTAACCTAAGGCAGCGTAACATCTCGGATGTAGTATTTTACAACATTCCTGGCGGGTCGGCCCGTACTTCTCGGTGGGAACGTTATATACGTCTATAATGTAAGATACCCTAACGTAACACATCTAGCGCCTCGACGGTAATGTTTTACAGAATCCAGGTCCTGTCGGCCTGTACCTCTCCGCGGGAACATTATATACGTCTATAACGTTATATATCCTAATCTAAGGAAACCTGACACCACGGATGTAGTATTTTACAACACTCCAGGCGGGTCGGCCCCTACCTCTCGGTGCGTACATTATATACGTCTATAACGTAATATAGCCTAACCTAATCCATCTAGCCCCTCTCTGGGAATGTTTTACAGAATCCCGGTCGTATCGGCCAAGATCTGTCCGTGAGAACATTATATACGTCTATAGCGTTATATATCCTAACCTAAGGCAGCCTAACATCTCGGATGTAGTATTTTACAACATTCTTGGCGGGTCGGCCCGTACTTCTCGGTGGGAACGTTATATACGTCTATAACTTAAGATAACCTAACCTAACCCATCTAGCCACTCGCTGGTAATGTTTTACAGAATCCCGGTCCTGTCGGCCCGTACATCTCCGTGGGAACATCGTATACGTCTATAACGTTATATACCCTGACCTAAGGCAACCTCACTCCTCGGATGTGGTATTTTACAACATTCCTGGCGGGTCTGCCCGTACATCTCGTTGGGAACGTTATATACGTTTATAACGTAAGATAACCTAACCTAACCCATCTAGCCTCTCGCTGGTAATGTTTTACAGAATCCCTGTCCTGTCGGCCCGTACCTCTCCGTGGGAAAATTATATACGTCTATAACGTTATATATCCTAACCTAAGGCAACCTAACACCTCAGATGTAGTATTTTACAACGCTCCTGGCGGCTCGGCACCTACTTCTCGGTGGGCACATTACATACGTCTATAACGTAATATAACCTAATCTAACCCATCTAGCGCCTCGCTGGTAATGTTTTACAGAATAACGGTCCTGTTGGACCGTACCTCTCCGTGGGAACATTATATACGTCTATAACGTTATATATCCTAACCTAAGGCACGTAACACCTCGGATGTAGTATTTTACAACACTCCAGGCGGGTCCGCCCCTACCTCTCGGTGCATACATTATATACCTCTATAACGTAATATAACCTAACCTAACCCAACTAGCCCCTCGCTCGGAATGTTTTACAGAATCCCGGTCGTGTCGGCCCAGACCTGTCTGTGGGAACATTATATACGCCTATATCGTTATATATACTAACCTAAGGCAGCCTAACATCTCGGATGTAGTATTTTACAACATTCCTGGCGGCTCGGCACCTACTTCTCGGTGGGAACGTTATATACGTCTATAACGTAAGATAACCTATCCTACCCCATCTAGCACCTCGCTGGTAATGTTTTACCGAATCCAGGCCGTGACGGACCGTACCTGTCCGTGGGAACATTATATACGTCTATAACGTTATATATCCTAACCTAAGGCAACATAACACCTCAGATGTAGTATTTTACAACACTCCTGGCGGCTCGGCACCTACTTCTCGGTGTGAACATTACATACGTCTATACCGTAATATAACCTAATCTAACCCATCTAGCCCCTTGCTGGTAATGTTTTACAGAATGTCGGTCCTGTCGGACCCTACCTCTCCGTGGGAACATTATATACGTCTATAACGTTATATATCCTAACCTAAGGCAACCTAACACTTCAGATGTAGTATTTTACATCACTCCTGGCGGCTCGGCACCTACTTCTCGGTGGGAACATTATATACGTCTATAACGTAAGATAACCTAACCTAACCCATCTAGCCCCTCGCTGGGAATGTTTTGTAGAATCCCGTTCGTGCAGCCCTGTACGTCTCGGTGGGAACATTATATACGTCTATAACGTTATATATCCTAACCTAAGGCAATCTAACACCTCGGATGTAGTATGTTACAACAATCCTGGCGGGGCGGCGCCTACTTCTCGGTGGGAACATTATATACGTCTATAACGTTATATCACCTAACCTAACCCATCTAGCCCCTCGCTGGGAATGTTTTACAGAATCCCGGTCGTATCGGCCAAGATCTGTCCGTGAGAACATTATATACGTCTATAGCGTTATATATCCTAACCTAAGGCAGCCTAACATCTCGGATGTAGTATTTTACAACATTCCTGGCGGGTCGGCCCGTACTTCTCGGTGGGAACGTTATATACGTCTATAACTTAAGATAACCTAACCTAACCCATCTAGCCCCTCGCTGGTAATGTTTTACAGAATCCCGGTCGTGTTGGCCCAGACCTGTCCGTGGGAACATTATATACGTCTATATCGTTATATATACTAACCTAAGGCAGCCTAACATCTCGGATGTAGTATTTTACAACATTCCTGGCGGGTCGGCCCGTACTTCACGGTGGGAACGTTATATACGTCTATAACGTAATATAACCTAACCTAACCCATCTAGCCCCTCGCTGGTAATGTTTTACCGAATCCAGGCCGTGTCGGCCCGGACCTCTCCGTGGGAACATTATATACGTCTATAACGTTATATATCCTAACCTAGGGCAACCTAACACCTCAGATGTAGTATTTTACAACATTCCTGACGGGCCGGCCCGGACTTCACGGTGGGAACGTTATATACGTCTATAACGTAATATAACCTAACCTAACCCATCTAGCCCCTCGCTGGTAATGTTTTACAGAATCCCGGTCCTGTCGGACCGTACCTCTCCGTGGGAACATTATATACGTCTATAACGTTATATATCCTAACCTAAGGCAACCTAACACTTCAGATGTAGTATTTTACGTCACTCCTGGCGGCTCGGCACCTACTTCTCGGTGGGAACATTATATACGTCTATAACGTAATATAACCTAACCTAACCCATCTAGCGCCTCGCTGGGAATTTTTTGTAGAATCCCGTTCGTGCAGCCCTGTACGTCTCGGTGGGAACATTATATACGTCTATAACGTTATATATCCTAACCTAAGGCAATCTAACATCTCGGATGTAGTATTTTACAACAATCCTGGCGGGGCGGCGCCTACTTCTCGGTGGGAACATTATATACGTCTATAACGTTATATCACCTAACCTAACCCATCTAGCCCCTCGCTGGGAATGTTTTACAGAAACCCGGTCGTATCGGCCAAGATCTGTCCGTGAGAACATTATATGCGTCTATATCGTTATATATCCTAACCTAAGGCAGCCTAACATCTCGGATGTAGTATTTTACAACATTCCTGGCGGGTCGGCCCGTACTTCTCGGTGGGAACGTTATATACGTCTATAACGTAATATATCCTGACCTAGGGCAACCTCACACCTCGGATGTAGTATTTTACAACATTCCTGGCCGGTCGGCCCCTTCTTCTCGGTGGGAGAGTTATGTACGTCTATAACGTAATATAACCTAACCTAACCCATCTAGACCCTCGTTGGGAATGTTTTACAGAATCCCGGCCGTGTCGCACCGTACCTCTCCGTGGGAACGTTATATACGTCTATAACGTTATATATCCTAACCTAAGGCAAACTCACACCTCGGATGTAGTATTTTACAACATTCCTTGCGGGTCGGCCCCTACTTCTCGATGCGAACGTTATATACGTCTATAACGTAATATAATATAACCTAACTCATCTAGCGCCTCGCTGGTAATGTTTTACAGAATCCCGGTAGTGTCGGTCCGTACCTCTCCGTGGGAACATTATATACGTCTATAGCGTACTATATACTAACCTAAGGCAATCTAACATCGCGGATGTAGTATTTTACAACAATTCTGGCGTGTCGGCCAATACTTCTCGGTGGGAACATTATATACGTCTGCAACGTAATATAACCTAACCTAACCCATCTAGCCCTCGCTGGTAGTGTTTTACAGAATCCCGGTCGTGTCGGTCCGTACCTCTCCGTGGGAAATAATATAGGTCTATACCGTTATATATCGTAACCTAAGGAAACCTAAAACCTCGGATGTAGTATTTTACAACATTCCTGGCCGGTCGGCCCCTACTTCTCGGTGGGAACATTATATACTTCTATGACGTAATATAACCTAACCTAACCCATCTTGCCTCTCGCTGGTAATGTTTTACAGAATCCCGTTCGTGTCGGCACGTACGTCTCGAGGGGGGGGGGGGGGGGGACATTATATACATCTATAGCGTTATATATCCTATCCTAAGGCAGCCTAATATCTCGGATATAGTATTTTACAATATTCCTGGCGGGTCGGCCCCTACTTCTCGGTGGGAACATTATATACGTCTATAACGCAATATAACCTAACCTAAGCCATCTAGCCCCTCGCTGGTAATGTTTTACAGAATGCCGGTAGTGTCGGTCCGTACCTCTCCGTGGGAACATTATATTCGTCTATAGCGTTATATATCCTAACCTAAGGCAACCAAACATCTCGGATGTAGTATTTTACAACATTCCTGGCGGGTCGGCCCGTACTTCTCGGTGGGAACGTTATATGTCTATAACGTAAGATAACCTAACCTAACCCATCTAGCGCCTCGCTGGTAATGTTTTACAGAATCCCGGCCGTGTCGGACCGTACCTCTCCGTGGGAACATTATATACGTCTATAACGTTATATATCCTGACCTAAGACAACCTCACTCCACGGATGTAGTATTTTACAACATCCCTGACGGGCCGGCCCCGACTTCACGTTGGGAACGTTATATACGTCTATAACGTAATATAACCTAACCTAACCCATCTAGCCCCTCGCTGGTAATGTTTTACCGAATCCAGGCCGTGTCGGCCCGGACCTCTCCGTGGGAACATTATATACGTCTATAACGTTATATATCCTAACCTAGGGCAACCTAACACCTCAGATGTAGTATTTTACAACATTCCTGACGGGCCGGCCCCGACTTCACGGTGGGAACGTTATATACGTCTATAACGTAATATAACCTAACCTAACCCATCTAGAACCTCCCTGGTAATGTTTTACCGAATCCAGGCCGTGTCGGACCGTACCTGTCCGTGGGAACATTATATACGTCTATAACGTTATATATCCTAACCTAAGGCAACATAACACCTCAGATGTAGTATTTTACAACACTCCTGGCGGCTCGGCACCTACTTCTCGGTGTGAACATTACATACGTCTATAACGTAATATAACCTAATCTAACCCATCTAGCACCTCGCTGGTAATGTTTTACAGAAACCCGGTCCTGTCGGCCCGTACCTCTCCGTGGGAACATCATATACGTCTATTACGTTATATATCCTGACCTAAGGCAACCTCACTCCTCGGATGTGGTATTTTACAACATTCCTGGCGGGTCGGCCCGTACTTCTCGGTGGGAACGTTATATACGTTTATAACGTAAGATAACCTAATCTAACCCATCTAGCACCTCGCTGGTAATGTTTTACCGAATCCAGGCCGTGTCGGCCCGGACCTCTCCGTGGGAACATTATATACGTCTATAACGTTATATATCCTAACCTAAGGCACCTAACACCTCGGATGTAGTATTTTACAACACTCCAGGCGGGTCGGCCCCTACCTCTCGGTGCATACATTATATACGTCTATAACGTAATCTAACCTAACCTAACCCATCTAGCCCCTCGCTGGTAATGTTTTACAGAATCCCGGTCGTGTTGGCCCAGACCTATCCGTGGGAACATTATATACGTCTATATCGTTATATATACTGACCTAAGGCAGCCTAACATCTCGGATGTAGTATTTTACAACATTCCTGGCGGGTCGGCCCGTACTTCACGGTGGGAACGTTATATACGTCTATAACGTAATATAACCCAACCTAACCCATCTAGCCCCTCGCTGGTACTGTTTTACAGAATCCCGGTCCTGTCGGACCGTACCTCTCCGTGGGAACATTATATACGTCTATAACGTTATATATCCTAACCTAAGGCAACCTAACGCTTCAGATGTAGTATTTTACGTCACTCCTGGCGGCTCGGCACCTACTTCTCGGTGGGAACATTATATACGTCTATAACGTAATATAACCTAACCTAACCCATCTAGCCCCTCGCTGGGAATGTTTTGTAGAATCCCGTTCGTGCAGCCCTGTACGTCTCGGTGGGAACATTATATACCTCTATAACGTTATATATCCTAACCTAAGGCAATCTAACATCTCGGATGTAGTATTTTACAACAATCCTGGCGGGGCGGCGCCTACTTCTCGGTGGGAACATTATATACGTCTATAACGTTATATCACCTAACCTGACCCATCTAGCCCCTCGCTGGGCATGTTTTACAGAAACCCGGTCGTATCGGCCAAGATCTGTCCGTGAGAACATTATATGCGTCTATATCGTTATATATCCTAACCTAAGGCAGCCTAACATCTCGGATGTAGTATTTTACAACATTCCTGGCGGGTCGGCCCGTACTTCTCGGTGGGAACGTTGTATACGTCTATAACGTAAGATAACCTAACCTAACCCATCTAGCCCCTCGCTGCTAATGTTTTACAGAATCCCGGTCCTGTCGGCCCGTACCTCTCCGTGGGAACATTATAAACGTCTATAACATCATATATCCTAACCTAAGGCAACCTCACTCCTCGGATGTAGTATTTTACAACATTCCTGGCGGTTCGGGCCGTACTTCTCGGTGGGAACGTTATATACGTCTATAACGTAAGATAACCTAACCTAACCCATCTAGCCCCTCGTCGCTAATGTTTTACAGAATCCCGGTCCTGTCGGCCCGTACCTCTCCGTGGCAACATTATATACGTCTATAACGTTATATATCCTAACCTAAGGCAACCTAACACCGCGGATGTAATATCTTACAACACTCCAGGCGGGTCGACCCCTACTTTTCGGTGGGAAAATTATATACGTCGATAACGTAATATAACCTAACCTAACCCATCTAGCTCCTCGCTGGGAATGTTTTACAGTATCCCGGTCGTGTCGGCCCACACCTGTCCGTGGGAACATTATATACGTCTATAGCGTTATATATACTAAACTACGGCAGCATAACACCTCGGATGTAGTATTTTACAACATTCCTGGCGTGTCGGCCCGTACTTCTCGGTGGGAACGTTATATACGTCTGTAACGTAAGATAACTTAACCTAACCCATCTGGCCCCTAGCTGGGAATGTTTTGTAGAATCCCGTTCGTGCAGCCCTGTACGTCTCCCTGGGAACATTCTATACGTCTATAACGTTATATATCCTAACCTAAGGCAACCTAACACCTCGGATGTAGTATTTTACAACACTCCAGGCGGGTCGGACCCTACTTTTCGGTGGGAACGTTATATACGTCTATAACGTAATATAACCTAACCTAACCCATCTAGCCCCTCGCTGGGAATGCTTTACAGTATCCCGGTCGTGTCGGGCCAGACCTGTCCGTGGCAACATCATATACGTCTATAACGTCATATATCCTAACCTAAGGCAACCTAACTCCTCGGATGTAGTATTTTACAACATTCCTGGCGGGACGGCCCGTACTTATCGGTGTGAACATTACATACGTCTATAACGTAATATAACCTAACCTAACCCATCTAGCCCCTCGCTGGGAATGCTTTACAGTATCCCGGTCGTGTCGGGCCAGACCTGTCCGTGGCAACATCATATACGTCTATAACGTCATATATCCTAACCTAAGGCAACCTAACTCCTCGGATGTAGTATTTTACAACATTCCTGGCGGGACGGCCCGTACTTATCGGTGTGAACATTACATACGTCTATAACGTAATATAACCTAATCTAAACCATCTAGCCCCTCGCTGGCAATGTTTTACAGAATCCCGGTCCTGTCGGCCCGTACCTCTCCGTGGGAACATTATATACGTCGATAACGTTATATATCCTAACCTAAGGCAAACTCACACCTCGGATGTAGTATTTTACAACATTCCTTGCGGGTCGGCCCCTACTTCTCGATGCGAACGTTATATACGCCTATAACGTAATATAATATAACCTAACTCATCTAGCGCCTCGCTGGTAATGTTTTAAAGAATCCCGGCCGTGACGGACCGTACCTCTCCGTGGGAATGTTATATACGTCTACAACGTTATATATCCTGACCTAGGGCAACCTCACACCTCGGATGTAGTATTTTACAACAATCCTGGCGGGGCGGCCCGTACTTCTCGGTGGGAACCTTATATACGTCTATAACGTAATATGACCAACCCTAACCCATCTAGCACATCGCTGGTAATGTTTTACAGAATCCCGGTAGTTTCGGCCCTTACCTCTCCGTGGGAACATTATATACGTCTACAACGTTATATATCCTGACCTGAGGCAACCTCACATCTTGGATGTAGTATTTTACAACATTCATGGCGGAACGGCCCGTACTTCTCGGTGGGAACGTTATATACGTCTATAACGTAATATATCCTGACCTAGGGCAACCTCACACCTCGGATGTAGTATTTTACAACATTCCTGGCGGGTCGGCCCCTACTTCTCGGTTAGAACATTATATACGTCTGTAACGTAATATAACCTATCCTAACCCATCCAGCCCCTCGCTGGTAATGTTTTACAGAATCCCCGCCGTGTCGGACCGTACCTCTCAGTGGGAACATGATATACCTCTATAGCGTTATATATCCTATCCTAAGGCAGCCTAATATCTCGGATATAGTATTTTACAATATTCCTGGCGGGTCGGCCCCTACTTCTCGGTGGGAACATTATATACGTCTATAACGCAATATAACCTAACCTAACCCATCTAGCCCCTCGCTGGTAATGTTTTACAGAATGCCGGTAGTGTCGGTCCGTACCTCTCCGTGGGAACATTATATTCGTCTATAGCGTTATATATCCTAACCTAAGGCAACCAAACATCTCGGATGTAGTATTTTACAACATTCCTGGCGGGTCGGCCCCTAATTCTTGGTTAGAACATTATATACGTCTGTAACGTAATATAACCTAACCTAACCCATCTAGCCCCACGCTGGTAATGTTTTACAGAATCCCGTTCGTATCGGCCCGTATGTCTCGTGGGGGTCATTATATACGTCTATAGCGTTATATATCCTAACCTAAGGCAGCCTAAAATCTCGGATGTAGTATTTTACAATATTCCTGGCGGGTCGGCCCCTACTTTTCGGTGGGAACATTATATACGTCTATAACGCAATATAACCTAACCAAACCCATCTCGCCCCTCGCTGGTAGTGTTTTACAGAATTCCGGTCGTGTCGGTCCGTACCTCTCCGTGGGACATAATATAGGTCTATACCGTTATATATCGTAACCTAAAGAAACCTAAAACCTCGGATGTAGTATTTTACAACATTCCTGGCCGGTCGGCCCCTACTTCTCGGTGGGAACATTATATACTTCTATGACGTAATATAACCTAACCTAACCCATCTTGCCTCTCGCTGGTAATGTTTTACAGAATCCCGTTCGTGTCGGCACGTACGTCTCGAGGGGCGGGGGACATTATATACGTCTATAGCGTTATATATCCTATCCTAAGGCAGCCTAATATCTCGGATATAGTATTTTACAATATTCCTGGCGGGTCGGCCCCTACTTCTCGGTGGGAACATTATATACGTCTATAACGTAATATAACCTAACCTAACCCATCTAGCCCCTCGCTGGGAATGTTTTGTAGAATCCCGTTCGTGCAGCCCTGTACGTCTCGGTGGGAACATTATATACGTCTATAACGTTATATATCCTAACCTAAGGCAATCTAACATCTCGGATGTAGTATTTTACAACAATCCTGGCGGGGCGGCGCCTACTTCTCGGTGGGAACATTATATACGTCTATAACGTTATATCACCTAACCTGACCCATCTAGCCCCTCGCTGGGCATGTTTTACAGAAACCCGGTCGTATCGGCCAAGATCTGTCCGTGAGAACATTATATGCGTCTATATCGTTATATATCCTAACCTAAGGCAGCCTAACATCTCGGATGTAGTATTTTACAACATTCCTGGCGGGTCGGCCCGTACTTCTCGGTGGGAACGTTGTATACGTCTATAACGTAAGATAACCTAACCTAACCCATCTAGCCCCTCGCTGCTAATGTTTTACAGAATCCCGGCCGTGTCGGACCGTACCTCTCCGTGGGAACATTATATACGTCTATAACGTTATATATCCTGACCGAAGGCAACCTCACTCCACGGATGTAGTATTTTACAACATTCCTGACGGGCCGGCCCCGACTTCACGTTGGGAACGTTATATACGTCTATAACGTAATATAACCTAACCTAACCCATCTAGCCACTCGCTGGTAATGTTTTACCGAATCCAGGCCCTGTCGGCCCAGACCTCTCCGTGGGAACATTATATACGTCTATAACGTTATATATCCTAACCTAGGGCAACCTAACACCTCAGATGTAGTATTTTACAACATTCCTGACGGGCCGGCCCCGACTTCACGGTGGGAACGTTATATACGTCTATAACGTAATAGAACCTAACCTAACCCATCTAGAACCTCCCTGGTAATGTTTTACCAAATCCAGGCCGTGTCGGACCGTACCTGTCCGTGGGAACATTATATACGTCTATAACGTTATATATCCTAACCTAAGGCAACATAACACCTCAGATGTAGTATTTTACAACACTCCTGGCGGCTCGGCACCTACTTCTCGGTGTGAACATTACATACGTCTATAACGTAATATAACCTAATCTAACCCATCTAGCCCCTCGCTGGTAATGTTTTACAGAAACCCGGTCCTGTCGGCCCGTACCTCTCCGTGGGAACATCATATACGTCTATTACGTTATATATCCTGACCTAAGGCAACCTCACTCCTCGGATGTGGTATTTTACAACATTCCTGGCGGGTCGGCCCGTACTTCTCGGTGGGAACGTTATATACGTCTATAACGTAAGATAACCTAATCTAACCCATCTAGCCCCTCGCTGGTAATGTTTTACAGAAACCCGGTCCTGTCAGACCGTACCTCTCCGTGGGAACATTATATACGTCTATAACGTTATATATCCTAACCTAAGGCACCTAACACCTCGGATGTAGTATTTTACAACACTCCAGGCGGGTCGGCCCCTACCTCTCGGTGCATACATTATATACGTCTATAACGTAATCTAACCTAACCTAACCCATCTAGCCCCTCGCTGGTAATGTTTTACAGAATCCCGGTCGTGTTGGCCCAGACCTGTCCGTGGGAACATTATATACGTCGATATCGTTATATATACTAACCTAAGGCAGCCTAACATCTCGGATGTAGTATTTTACAACATTCCTGGCGGGTCGGCCCGTACTTCACGGTGGGAACGTTATATACGTCTATAACGTAATATAACCCAACCTAACCCATCTAGCCCCTCGCTGGTAATGTTTTACCGAATCCAGGCCGTGTCGGCCCGGACCTCTCCGTGGGAACATTATATACGTCTATAACGTTATATATCCTAACCTAAGGCACCTAACACCTCGGATGTAGTATTTTACAACACTCCAGGCGGGTCGGCCCCTACCTCTCGGTGCATACATTATATACGTCTATAACGTAATCTAACCTAACCTAACCCATCTAGCCCCTCGCTGGTAATGTTTTACAGAATCCCGGTCGTGTTGGCCCAGACCTGTCCGTGGGAACATTATATACGTCTATATCGTTATATATACTAACCTAAGGCAGCCTAACATCTCGGATGTAGTATTTTACAACATTCCTGGCGGGTCGGCCCGTACTTCACGGTGGGAACGTTATATACGTCTATAACGTAATATAACCCAACCTAACCCATCTAGCCCCTCGCTGGTACTGTTTTACAGAATCCCGGTCCTGTCGGACCGTACCTCTCCGTGGGAACATTATATACGTCTATAACGTTATATATCCTAACCTAAGGCAACCTAACGCTTCAGATGTAGTATTTTACGTCACTCCTGGCGGCTCGGCACCTACTTCTCGGTGGGAACATTATATACGTCTATAACGTAATATAACCTAACCTAACCCATCTAGCCCCTCGCTGGGAATGTTTTGTAGAATCCCGTTCGTGCAGCCCTGTACGTCTCGGTGGGAACATTATATACGTCTATAACGTTATATATCCTAACCTAAGGCAATCTAACATCTCGGATGTAGTATTTTACAACAATCCTGGCGGGGCGGCGCCTACTTCTCGGTGGGAACATTATATACGTCTATAACGTTATATCACCTAACCTGACCCATCTAGCCCCTCGCTGGGAATGTTTTACAGAAACCCGGTCGTATCGGCCAAGATCTGTCCGTGAGAACATTATATGCGTCTATATCGTTATATATCCTAACCTAAGGCAGCCTAACATCTCGGATGTAGTATTTTACAACATTCCTGGCGGGTCGGCCCGTACTTCTCGGTGGGAACGTTATATACGTCTATAACGTAAGATAACCTAACCTAACCCATCTAGCCCCTCGCTGCTAATGTTTTACAGAATCCCGGTCCTGTCGGCCCGTACCTCTCCGTGGGAACATTATAAACGTCTATAACATCATATATCCTAACCTAAGGCAACCTCACTCCTCGGATGTAGTATTTTACAACATTCCTGGCGGGACGGCCCGTACTTATCGGTGGGAACGTTATATACGTCTATAACGTAATATAACCTAATCTAAACCATCTAGCCCCTCGCTGGTAACGTTTTACAGAATCCCGGTCCTGTCGGCCCGTACCTCTCCGTGGGAACATTATATACGTCGATAACGTTATATATCCTAACCTAAGGCAAACTCACACCTCGGATGTAGTATTTTACAACATTCCTTGCGGGTCGGCCCCTACTTCTCGATGCGAACGTTATATACGTCTATAACGTAATATAATATAACCTAACTCATCTAGCGCCTCGCTGGTAATGTTTTAAAGAATCCCGGCCGTGACGGACCGTACCTATCCGTGGGAATGTTATATACGTCTACAACGTTATATATCCTGACCTAGGGCAACCTCACACCTCGGATGTAGTATTTTACAACATTCCTGGCGGGTCGGCCCCCACTTCTTGGTTAGAACATTATATACGTCTGTAACGTAATATAACCTATCCTAACCCATCCAGCCCCTCGCTGGTAATGTTTTACAGAATCCCCGCCGTGTCGGACCGTACCTCTCAGTGGGAACATGATATACCTCTATAGCGTTATATATCCTATCCTAAGGCAGCCTAATATCTCGGATATAGAATTTTACAATATTCCTGGCGGGTCGGCCCCTACTTCTCGGTGGGAACATTATATACGTCTATAACGCAATATAACCTAACCTAACCCATCTAGCCCCTCGCTGGTAATGTTTTACAGAATGCCGGTAGTGTCGGTCCGTACCTCTCCGTGGGAACATTATATATGTCTATAGCGTT
This sequence comes from Xylocopa violacea, assembly GCA_963969225.1. NCBI lineage: Eukaryota > Metazoa > Arthropoda > Insecta > Hymenoptera > Apidae > Xylocopa > Xylocopa violacea. The sequence continues at coordinate 1,746,667 of CAXAJV010000247.1, read as the reverse complement.
ATATATACTAACCTAAGGCAATCTAACATCTCGGATGTAGTATCTTACAACGTTCCTGGCGGGTCGGCTCCTACTTCTCGGTGGGAACATTATATACTTCTATAACGTAATATAACCTAACCTAACCCATCTTGCCTCTCGCTGGTAATGTTTTACAGAATCCCGTTCGTGTCGGCCCGTATGTCTCGGGGGGGACATTATATACGTCTATAGCGTTATATATCCTATCCTAAGGCAGCCTAATATCTCGGATATAGTATTTCACAATATTCCTGGCGGGTCGGCCCCTACTTCTCGGTGGGAACATTATATATGTCTATAACGCAATATAACCTAACCTAACCCATCTAGCCCCTCGCTGGTAATGTTTTACAGAATGCCGGTAGTGTCGGTCCGTACCTCTCCGTGGGAACATTATATTCGTCTATAGCGTTATATATCCTAACCTAAGGCAACCAAACATCTCGGATGTAGTACTTTACAACATTCCTGGCGGCTCGGCCCCTAATTCTTGGTTAGAACATTATATACGTCTGTAAGGTAATATAACCTAACCTAACCCATCTAGCCCCACGCTGGTAATGTTCTACAGAATCCCGTTCTTGTCGGCCCGTATGTCTCGGGGGGTCATTATATACGTCTATAGCGTTATATATCCTAACCTAAGGCAGCCTAAAATCTCGGATGTAGTATTTTACAATATTCCTGGCGGGTCGGCCCCTAATTCTTGGTTAGAACATTATATACGTCTGTAACGTAATATAACCTAACCTAACCCATCTAGCCCCACGCTGGTAATGTTTTACAGAATACCGTTCTTGTCGGCCCGTATGTCTCGGGGGGTCATTATATACGTCTATAGCGTTATATATCCTAACCTAAGGCAGCCTAAAATCTCGGATGTAGTATTTTACAATATTCCTGGCGGGTCGGCCCCTACTTTTCGGTGGGAACATTATATACGTCTGTAACGTAGTGTAACCTAACCTAACCCATCTAGCCCCACGCTGATAATGTTTTACAGAATCCCGGTAGTGTCGGTCCTTACCTCTCCGTAGGAACATTATATACGTCTATAGCGTTATATATACTAACCTAAGGCAATCTAACATCTCGGATGTAGTATTTTACAACATTCCTGGCGGGTCGGCCTCTACTTCTCGGTGGGAACGCTATATACGTCTATAACGTAATATAACCTAACCTAACCCATCTGGACCGCCGCTGGTAATGTTTTACAGAATCCCGGCCTTGTCGGACCGTACCTCTCCGTGGGAACATTATATACGTCTATAACGTTATACATCCTAACCTAAGGCAACCTCACTCCTCGGATGTAGTATTTTACAATATTACTGGCGGGACGGCCCCTACTTCTCGGTGGGAACGTTATATACGTCCAGAACGTAATATAACCTAACCTGACCCATCTAGCCCCTCGCTGGTAATGCTTTACAGAATCCCGTTCGTGTAGCCCCGTACGTATCGGTGGGGCATTATATACGTCTCTAACGTTATATATCCTAACCTAAGGCAATCTAACATCTCGGATGTACTATTTTACAACAATTCTGGCGTGTCGGCCCCTACTTCTCGGTGGGAACATTATATACGTCTGTAACGTAATATAACATAACCTAACCCATCTAGCCCCTCGCTGGTAATGTTTTACAGAATCCCGGTCGTGTCGGTCCGTACCTCTCCGTGGGACATAATATAGGTCTATACCGTTATATATCGTAACCTAAGGAAACCTAAAACCTCGGATGTAGTATTTTACAACATTCCTGGCCGGTCGGCCACTACTTCTCGGTGGGAACATTATATACTTCTATGACGTAATATAACCTAACCTAACCCATCTTGCCTCTCGCTGGTAATGTTTTACAGAATCCCGTTCGTGTCGGCACGTACGTCTCGGGGGGGGGGGGACATTATATACGTCTATAGCGTTATATATCCTATCCTAAGGCAGCCTAATATCTCGGATATAGTATTTTACAATATTCCTGGCGGGTCGGCCCCTACTTCTCGGTGGGAACATTATATACGTCTATAACGCAATATAACCTAACCTAACCTATCTAGCCCCTCGCTGGTAATGTTTTACAGAATGCCGGTAGTGTCGGTCCGTACCTCTCCGTGGGAACATTATATTCGTCTATAGCGTTATATATCCTAACCTAAGGCAACCAAACATCTCGGATGTAGTATTTTACAACATTCCTGGCGGGTCGGCCTCTAATTCTTGGTTAGAACATTATATACGTCTGTAACGTAATATAACCTAACCTAATCCATCTAGCCCCACGCTGGTAATGTTTTACAGAATCCCGTTCGTGTCGGCCCGTATGTCTCGGGGGGTCATTATATACGTCTATAGCGTTATATATCCTAACCTAAGGCAGCCTAAAATCTCGGATGTAGTATTTTACAATATTCCTGGCGTGTCGGCCCCTACTTTTCGGTGGGAACATTATATACGTCTATAACGCAATATAACCTAACCAAACCCATCTCGCCCCTCGCTGGTAATGTTTTACAGAATGCCGGTAGTTTCGGTCCGTACCTCTCCGTGGGAACATTATATTCGTCTATACCGTTATATATCCTAACCCAAGGCAACCAAACATCTCGGGTGTAGTATTTTACAACATTCCTGGCGGGTCGGCCCCTACTTCTCGGTGGGAACATTATATACTTCTATAACGTAATATAACCTAACCTAACCCATCTTGCCTCTCGCTGGTAATGTTTTACAGAATCCCGTTCATGTCGGCCCGTATGCCTCGGGGGGTCATTATATACGTCTATAGCGTTATATATCCTATCCTAAGGCAGCCTAATATCTCGGATGTAGTATTTTACAATATTCCTGGCGGGACGGCCCCTACTTCTCGGTGGGAACGTTATATACGTCCATAACGTAATATAACCTAACCTAACCCATCTGGACCGTCGCTGGTAATGCTTTACAGAATCCCGGCCTTGTCGGACCGTACCTCTCCGTGGGAACATTATATACGTCTATAACGTTATACATCCTAACCTAAGGCAACCTCACTCCTCGGATGTAGTATTTTACAATATTACTGGCGGGACGGCCCCTACTTCTCGGTGGGAACGTTATATACGTCCAGAACGTAATATAACCTAACCTGACCCATCTAGCCCCTCGCTGGTAATGTTTTACAGAATGCCGGTACTGTCGGTCCGTACCTCTCCGTGGGAACATTATATACGTCTATAGCGTACTATATACTAACCTAAGGCAATCTAACATCTCGGATGTAGTATTTTACAACAATTCTGGCGTGTCGGCCAATACTTTTCGGTGGGAACATTATATACGTCTGTAACGTAATATAACCTAACCTAACCCATCTAGCCCCTCGCTGGTAATGTTTTACAGAATCCCGGTCGTGTCGGTCCGTACCTCTCCGTGGGACATAATATAGGTCTATACCGTTATATATCGTAACCTAAGGAAACCTAAAACCTCGGATGTAGTATTTTACAACATTCCTGGCGGGTCGGCCCCTACTTCTCGGTGGGAACATTATGTACGTCTATAACGCAATATATCCTAACCTAACCCATCTAGCCCCTCGCTGGTAATGTTTTACAGAATGCCGGTAGTGTCGGTCCGTACCTCTCCGTGGGAACATTATATTCGTCTATAGCGTTATATATCCTATCCTATGGCAGCCTAATATCTCGGATGTAGTATTTTACAATATTACTGGCGGGTCGGCCCCTACTTCTCGGTGGGAACATTATATACGTCTATAACGTAATATAACCTAACCTAACCCAACTTGCCTCTCGCTGGTAATGTTTTACAGAATCCCGTTCGTGTCGGCCCGTATGTCTCGGGGGGGGGACATTATATACGTCTATAACGCAATATAACCTAACATAACCCATCCAGCATCTCGCTGGTAATGTTTTACAGAATGCCGGTAGTGTCGGTCCGTACCTCTCCGTGGGAACATTATATTCGTCTATAGCGTTATATATCCTATCCTAAGGCAGCCTAATATCTCGGATGTAGTATTTTACAATATTCCTGGCGGGTCGGCCCCTACTTTTCGGTGGGAACATTATATACGTCTATAACGCAATATAACCTAACCAAACCCATCTAGCCCCTCGCTGGTAATGTTTTACAGAATGCCGGTAGTTTCGGTCCGTACCTCTCCGTGGGAACATTATATTCGTCTATAGCGTTATATATCCTAACCCAAGGCAACCAAACAACTCGGGTGTAGTATTTTACAACATTCCTGGCGGGTCGGCCCCCACTTCTCGGTGGGAACATTATATACTTCTATAACGTAATAAAACCTAACCTAACCCATCTTGCCTCTCGCTGGTAATGTTTTACAGAATGCCGTTCGTGTCGGCCCGTATGTCTCGGGGGGTCATTATATACGTCTATAGCGTTATATATCCTAACCTAAGGCAGCCTAAAATCTCGGATATAGTATTTTACAATATTCCTGGCGGGTCGGCCCCTAATTCTCGGTGGGAACACTATGTACTTCTATAACGTAATATAACCTAACCTAACCCATCTTGCCTCTCGCTGGTAATGTTTTACAGAATGCCGTTCGTGTCGGCCCGTATGTCTCGGGGGGTCATTATATACGTCTATAGCGTTATAGATATACATCCTAACATAAGGCAGCCTAAAATCTCGGATATAGTATTTTACAATATTCCTGGCGGGTCGGCCCCTACTTCTCGGTGGGAACATTATGTACGTCTATAACGCAATATAACCTAACCTAACCCATCTAGCCCCTCGCTGGTAATGTTTTAGAGAATGCCGGTAGTTTCCGTCCGTACCTCTCCGTGGGAACATTATATTCGTCTATAGCGTTATATATCCTAACCCAAGGCAACCAAACATCTCGGGTGTAGTATTTTATAACATTCCTGGCGGGTCGGCCCCTACGTCTTGGTTAGAACATTATATACGTCTATAACGTAATATAACCTAACCTAACCCATCTAGCCCCTCGCTGGGAATATTTTGTAGAAGCCCGTTCGTGTAGCCCCGTACGTCTCGGTGGGAACATTATATACGTCTGTAACGTTATATATCCTAACCTAAGGCAATATAACACCTCGGATGTAGTATGATACAACATTCCTGGCGCGTCGGCCCATACTTCTCGGTTCGAACATTATATACGTCTATAAAGTAATATAACCTTACCAAATCCATCTAGCCCCTCACTGGTAATGTTTTACAGAATCCGGGTTGTTTGGGTCCGTACATCTCCGTGGGAACATTATATACGTCTATAACCTTATATATCCCAACCTAAGGCAAACTAACATCTCGAATGTAGTATTTTACAACATTCCTGGCGGGTCGGCCCCTATTTCTCGATGGGAACAATATATACGTCCATAACGTAATATAACCTAACCTAACCCATCCAGCCTGTGGCTGGTAATGTTTTCCAGAACCCCGGCCGTGTCGGACCGTACCTCTCCGTGGGAACATTATATACGTCTATAACGTTATATATCCTAACCTAAGGCAATATAACGCCTCGGATGTAGTATGATACAACATTCCTGGCGGGTCGGCCGATACTTCTCGGTTCGAACATTATATACGTCTATAAAGTAATATAACCTTACCTAACCCCTCTAGACCCTCGCTGGGAATGTTTTACAGAATCCCGTTCGTGTCCGCCCGAACTTCTCGGTGGGGACATTATGTCCGTCTATAACTTTATATATCCCAACCTAAGGCATCCTAACGTCTCGAATGTAGTATTTTACAACATTCCTGGCCGGCCGGCCCCTACTTTTCGGTGGGAACTTTATATACGTTTATAACGTAATATAACCTAACCTAACCCATCTAGCCCCTCGCTGGGAATGTTTTGTAGAATCACGTTCGTGTAGCCCCGTACGTCTCGGTGGGAACATTATATACGTCTATAACGTTATACGTCATAACCTAAGGCAGTCTAACATCTCGGATGTTTTATTTTACAACATTCCTGGCGGGTCGGCCCCTACTTCTCGGCGGGAACATTATGTACGTTTATAACGTAATATAACCTAACCTAACCCATCTAGTCCCTCGCTGGTAATGTTTTACAGAATCCCGGTCGTGTCGTCCCGTACTTCTCGTTGGGGACACTATATACGTCTGTAACGTTATACATCCCAACCTAAGGCAACCTAACATCTCGGATGTAGTATTTTACAACATTCCTGGCGGGTCGGCCCCTATTTCTCGATGGGAACAATATATACGTCCATAACATAATATAACCTAACCTAACCCATCCAGCCTGTGGCTGGTAATGTTTTCCAGAACCCCGGCCGTGTCGGACCGTACCTCTCCGTGGGAACATTATATACGTCTATAACGTTATATATCCTAACCTAAGGCAATATAACGCCTCGGATGTAGTATGATACAACATTCCTGGCGGGTCGGCCGATACTTCTCGGTTCGAACATTATATACGTCTATAAAGTTATATAACCTTACCTAACCCCTCTAGCCCCTCGCTGGGAATGTTTTACAGAATCCCGTTCGTGTCCGCCCGAACTTCTCGGTGGGGACATTATGTCCGTCTATAACTTTATATATCCCAACCTAAGGCAACCTAACATCTCGAATGTAGTATTTTACAACATTCCTGGCCGGCCGGCCCCTACTTTTCGGTGGGAACTTTATATACGTTTATAACGTAATATAACCTAACCTAACCCATCTAGCCCCTCGCTGGGAATGTTTTGTAGAATCACGTTCGTGTAGCCCCGTACGTCTCGGTGGGAACATTATATACGTCTATAACGTTATACGTCATAACCTAAGGCAGTCTAACATCTCGGATGTTTTATTTTACAACATTCCTGGCGGGTCGGCCCCTACTTCTCGGCGGGAACATTATGTACGTTTATAACGTAATATAACCTAACCTAACCCATCTAGTCCCTCGCTGGTAATGTTTTACAGAATCCCGTTCGTGGCCGCCCGTACTTCTCGGTGGGGACATTATGTACGTCTATAACGATATATATCCTAACCTAAGGCAACCTCACACCTCGGATGTAGTATTTTACAACATTCCTGTCGGGCCGGCCCGTACTTCTCGGTTTGAACATTATATACGTCTATAACGTAATATAACCTAACCTAACCCATCTAGCCCATCGCTGGGAATGTTCTGTAGAATCCCGTTCCTATAGCCCCGTACGTCTCGGTGGGAACATTATATACGTCTGTAACGTTATATATCCTAACCTAAGGCGATATAACACCACGGATGTAGTATGATACAACATTCCTGGCGGGTCGGCCCCTACGTCTAGGTGGGATCATTATATACGTCTATAAAGTAATATAACCTTACCTAATCCATCTAGCCCCTCACTGGTAATGTTTTACAGAATCCCGGTTGTTTGGGTCCGTACATCTCCGTGGGAACATTATATACGTCTATAACCTTATATATCCCAACCTAAGGCAAACTAACATCTCGAATGTAGTATTTTACAACATTCCTGGCGGGTCGGCCCTACTTCTGTGTGGGCACTTTATATACGTTTATATCGTAAGATAACCTAACACAACCCATTTTGCCCCACGGTGATAATGCTTTACAGAAGCCCGGTCGTGTCGTCCCGTACTTCTCGGTGGGGAGACTATATACGTCTGTAACGTTATACATCCCAACCTAAGGCAACTTAAAATCTCGAATGTAGTATCTTACAACATTCCAGGCGGGTCGGCCCCACTTCTCGGTGGGCACATTATATACGTTTGTATCGTAAGATAACCTAACCTAAAACATTTTGCCCTCGGTGATAATGTCTTACAGAATCCCGGTCGTATCGGCCCGTACTTCTCGGTGGGGACATTATATACGTCTATAACGTTATATATCCTAACCTAAGGCAACCTAACATCTCGGATGTAGTATTTTCCAACATTCCTGCCGGGTCGGCCTCTACTTCTCGTTGGGAACATAATATACGTCTATAACTTAATATAACCTAACCTAACCCATCTAGACTCTCGCTGGTAATGTTTTACAGAATCCCGGTCGTGTAGGCCCGTACTTCCCGGTGGGCGCGCTATATACGTCTATAACGAAATATAACATAACCTAACCCATCTAGACTCACGATGGCAATGTTTTACAGAATCCTGTTCGTGTCGTCCCGTACGTCTCAGTGCGGACATTATATAAGTCTATAACGTTATATATCCTAACCTAAGGCAACGTAACATCTCGAATGTAGTGTCTTACAACATTCCAGTCGGGTCGGCCCCTACTTCTCGGTGGGCACATTATATACATCTGTAACGTTATACATCCTACCCTAAGGCAACTTAACATCTCGTATGTAGTATTTTACAGCATTCCAGGCGGGTTGGCCCCTATTTCTCGGTGGGCACATTATATACGTCCATAACGTAATATAACATAACCTAACCCATCTGGACTCTCGCTGGCAATGTTTTACAGAATCACCGTCGTGTCGGCCCGTACATCTCGGTGGGGACACTATATAAGTCTATAACGTTATATATCCTCACCTAAGGCAACGTAACATCTCGAATGTAGTATTTTACAACATTCCAGTCGGGTCGGCCCCTACTTATCGGTGGGCACGCTATATACGTCTATAACGTAATATAACATATCCCAACTCATCTAGACTCTCGCTGGTAATGTTTTACAGAATCCCCGTCGTTTCGGCCCGTACTTCTCGATGGGGTCATTATATACGTCTATAACGTTATACATCCCAACCTAAGGCAACTTAAAATCTCGAATGTAGTATCTTACAACATTCCAGGCGGGTCGGCCCCACTTCTCGGTGGGCACATTATATACGTTTGTATCGTAAGATAACCTAACCTAAAACATTTTGCCCTCGGTGATAATGTCTTACAGAATCCCGGTCGTATCGGCCCGTACTTCTCGGTGGGGACATTATATACGTCTATAACGTTATATATCCTAACCTAAGGCAACCTAACATCTCGGATGTAGCATTTTGCAACATTCCTGGCGGTTCGGCCCCTACTTCTCGGTGGGCACATTATATACGTCTATAACGTAATATAACATAACTTAACCCATCTAGACTCTCGCTGGTAATGTTTTACAGAATCCCCGTCGTTTCGGCCCGTACTTCTCGATGGGGTCATTATATACGTCTATAACGTTATACATCCCAACCTAAGGCAACTTAAAATCTCGAATGTAGTATTTTCCAACATTCCTGGCGGGTCGGCCTCTACTTCTCGGTGCGAACATTATATACTTCTATAACCTAATATAACCTAACCTAACCCATCTAGCCCCTCGCTGGTAATGTTTTACAGAATCCTGGTCGTGTCTTTCCGTACGTCTCAATGCGGACATTATATACGTCTATAACGTTACATATCCCAACCTAAGGCATCCTGAAATCTCGGATGTAGTATTTTCCAACATTCCTGGCGGGTCGGCCCCTAAATCTCGGTGGGGACATTATATACGTCTATATCGTAATATAACCTAACCTAACCCATCTAGACCCTCGCTGGTAATGTTTTAGAGAATCTCGTTCGTGTCTTTCCGTATGTCTCAATGCGGACATTATATACGTCTATAACGTTATATATCCTAACCTAATGCATCCTAACATCTCGGATGTAGTTTTTTCCAACATTCCTGGCGGGTCGGCCCCTACTTCTTGGTGGGAACATTATATACGTCTATATCGTAATATAACATAACCTAACCCATCTTGCCCCTCGGTGATAATGTTTTACAGAATCCCGTACGTGTCGGCCCGTACTTCTCGGCGGGGACATTATATACGTCTACAACGTTGTATATATTACCATAAGTCAACCTAACATCTCGAATGTGGTATTTCACAACATTCCTGGCATGTCGGTCCCTACGTCTCGGTGGGAACATTATATACGTCCATAACGATATATATCCTAACCTAAGGCAACCAGACATCTCGGATGTAATATTTTACAACATTCGTGGCATGTCGGACTCTTCGTCTCGGTGGGAACATTATATACGTCTATAACGATATATATCCTAGCCTAAGGCAACCTAACATCTCGGATTTAATATTTTACAACATTCCTGGCGTGTCGTCGCCTGTTTCTCGATGGGGACATTATATACGTCTATAACGTTGTATATCCTAACCTAAGGCAACCTAATATCTCGGATGTAAGATTTTACAACATTACTGGCATGTCAGTCCCTACTTCTCGGTGGGAACATTCTATACGTCTATAACGTTGTATATCCTAACCTAAGGCAACCTAACATATCGAATGTAATATTTTACAACATTCCTGGCGAGTCGTCGTCTACTTCTCGATAGGGACATTGTATACGTCTATAACGTTGTATATCCTAACCTAAGGCAACCTAATATCTCGTATGTAAGATTTTACAACATTCCTGGCATGTCGGTCCCTACTTCTCGGTGGGAACATTATATACGTCTATAACGTTATATATCCTAGCCTAAGGGAACCTAACATCTCGGGTGTAACATTTTACATCATTCCTGGCGTATCGGCCCGTAGTTCTTGGTGGTAACTTATATACGTCTATAACGTTAGATATCCTAACCTAAGGCAACCTAACATCTCGGATATAATATTTTACAACATTCCTGGCATGTCGGTCCCTACTTCTCGGTGGGAACATTATATACGTCTATAACGTTATATATCCTAGCCTAAGGAGACCTAACATGTCGAATGTAATATTTTACAACATTCCTGGCGAGTCGTCGCCTACTTCTCGATGGGGACATTGTATACGTCTATAACGTTATATATCCTAACGTAAGGCCGCATAGCATCTCGGATGTAATATTTTACAATTTTCCTGTCATGTCGGTCCCTACGTCTCGGTGGGAACATTCTATACGTCTATAACGTTGTATATCCTAACCTAAGGCAACCTAACATCTCGAATGTATTATTTTGCAACATTCCTGTCATGTCGGTACCTACTTCTCGGCGGGAACATTACATACGTCTATAACGATATATATCCTAACCTAAGGGAACCTAACATTGCGGATGTATTGTTTTACAACCTTCGTGTCATGTCGGTACCTACTTCTCGATGGGAACATTATATATGTCTATAACGATATATATCCTAACCTAAGGGAACCTAACATCTCGGCTGTAATATTTTACAACATTCCTGACGCGTCGGCCCCTATTTCTCGGTGGGAACATTATATACGTCTATAACGATATATATCCTAGCCTAAGGCAACCTAACATGTCGCATGTAATATGGTACAACAATCCTGGCGTGTCGTCACATACTTCTGGATGGGGACATTATATACATCTATAACGTTGTATATCCTAACCTAAGGCAACCTAACATCTCGGATGTACTATTTGACAACATTCCTGGCGTGTCGTCGCTGACTTCTCGATGGGTACATTATATACGTCTATAAAGTTATATATCCTAACGTAAGGCAGCATAGCATCTCGGATGTAATATTTTACAATATTCCTGGCATGTCGCAGCCTGCTTCTCGATGGGGCCATTATATACGTCTATAACGTTGTATATCCTAACCTAACGCAACCAAACATCTGGGATGTAATATTTTACAGAATTCCTGGCATGTCGGTCCTTACTTCTCGGTGGGAATACTATATTCGTCTATATCGTTATATATCATAACCTAAGGCAACCTAACCTCTCTACCGCATTATTTTACAACATTCCTGGCGTGACGGCGCCTACTTCCCGATGGGGACATTATATACGTCTATGACGTTGTATACATTAACCTAACGCAACCTAACATCTCGGATGTAATAGTTGACAACATTCCTGGCGTGTCGGCCCGTAGTTCTCGGTGGGAACATTGTATACGTCTATAACGATATATATGTTAGCCTAAGGCAACCTAACATCTCGGATTTAATATTTTACAACATTCCTGGCGTGACGGCGCCTACTTCCCGATGGGGACATTATATACGTCTATGACGTTGTATACATTAACCTAACGCAACCTAACATCTCGGATGTAATAGTTGACAACATTCCTGGCATGTCGGTCCCTACTTCTCGGTGGGAACATTATATACGTCTATAACGTTATATATCCTAGCCTAAGGAGACCTAACATGTCGAATGTAATATTTTACAACATTCCTGGTGAGTCGTCGTCTACTTCTCGATGGGGACATTGTATACGTCTATAGCGTTATATATCCTAACGTAAGGCAGCATAGCATCTCGGATGTAATATTTTACAATATTCCTGGCATGTCGGTCCTTATGTCTCGGTGGGAACATTCTATACGTCTATAACGTTGTATATCCTAACCTAAGGCAACCTAACATCTCGAATGTAATATTTTACAACATTCCTGGCGAGTCGTCGTCTACTTCTCGATGGGGACATCGTATACGTCTATAACGTTATATATCCTAACGTAAGGCAGCATAGCATCTCGGATGTAATATTGTACAATATTCCTGGCATGTCGGTCCCTACGTCTCGGTGGGAACATTCTATACGTCTATAACGATATATATCCTAACCTAAGGCAACCTAACATTGCGGATGTTTTATTTTACAACCTTCGTGGCATGTCGGTACCTACTTCTCGGTGGTAACATTATATACGTCCATAACGTTAGATGTCCTAGCCTAAGACAACCTAACATGTCGAATGTAATATTTTACAACATTCCTGGCGTGTCGTTGCTTACTTCTCGATGGGGACATTATATACATCTATAACGTTGTACATCCTAACCTAAGGCAACCTAACATCTCGGATGTAATATTTTACAACATTCCTGGCATGTCGGTCCCTACTTCTCGGTGGTAACATTGTATACGTCTATAACGATATATATCCTAGCCTAAGGGAACCTAACATTTCGGATGTATTATTTTACAACCTTCGTGGCATGTCGGTACCTACTTCTCGGTGGGAACATTATATACGTCTATAACGATATATATCCTGACCTAAGGGAACCCAACACCTCGGCTGTAATATTTTACAACATTCCTGGCGTATCGGCCCGTAGTTCTCGGTGGTAACATTATATACGTCTATAACGTCTAGATATTCTAGCCTAAGGAAACCTAACATGTCGAATGTAATATTTTACAACATTCCTGGCGTGGCGTTGCTTACTTCTCGATGGGGACATTATATACATCTATAACGTTGTATATCCTAACCTAAGGCAACCTAATATCTCGGATGTAATATTTTACAACATTCCTGGCATGTCGATCCCTACTTCTCGGTGGTAACATTGTATACGTCTATAACGATATATATCCTAACCTAAGGCAACCTAACATCTCGGATGTAATATTTTAAAACATTCCTGGCGTGTCGTCGCCTGCTTCTCGTTGGGGACATTCTATACGTCTATAACGTTGTATATCCTATCCTAAGGCAGCATAGCATCTCGGTTGTAATATTTTACAATATTCCTGGCATGTCGTCGCCTGCTTCTCGATGGGGACATTATATACGTCTATAACGTTGTATATCCTAATCTAACGCAACCAAATATCTGGGATGTAATATTTTACAGCATTCCTGGCATGTCGGTCCCTGCGTCTCGGTGGGAACATTCTATATGTCCATAACGTTATATATCCTCACCTAAGGCAACCTAACACCTCGAATGTATTATTTTACAACATTCCTGGCATGTCGGTACCTACTTCTCAGTGGGAACATTATATACGTCTATAAGGATATATATCCTAACCTAAGGGAACCTAACATCTCGGGTGTAATATTTTACAACATTCCTGGCGCGTCGGTTCCTACTTCTCTGTGGGAACATTATATATGTCTATAACGCTGTATATTCTAACCTAAGGGAACCTAATATCTCGGAAGCAATATATGATAACATTCCTGGCGCGTCGGCTCCTACTTCCCGGTGGGAACATTATATACGTCTATAACGTTGTATATCCTAACCTATGGGAACATAGCATCTCTGATGTAATATTTGACAACATTGCAGGCGGGTCGGCCCATACTTCTCGGTTCGGACATTATATACGTCTATGAGGCAATATAACTTAACCTAACCCAACTAGCCTGTGGCTGGAAATGTTTTACAGAATCCCGGCCTTGTCGGACCGTACCGCTCCGTAGGAACATCATATACGTCTATAGCGTTATATATCCTAACCTAAGGCAGCCTAATATCTCGGATGTACTATTTTACAACATTCCTGGCGTGTCGGCCCCTACATCTCGGTGGGAACATTATAAACGTGTATAACGTTATATATCCTAACCTAGGGCAACCTCGCACCACGGATCTAGTATTTGACAACATTCCTGGCGGGTCTGCCGCTACATCTCAGTGTGTACATTATATACGTCTATAACCTAATATAACCTAACCTAACCCATCTGGCCCCTCGCTGGGAATGTTTTGTAAAATCCCGTTCGTGTAGCCCCGTACGTCACGGTGGGAACATTATATACGTCTATAGCGTTATATATCCTAACCTAAGGCAGTCTACCATCTCGGATGTACTATTTTACAACATTCCTGGCGTGTCGGTCCCTACTTCTCTGTGGGAAGATTATGTACGTCTATAACGTAATATAACCTAACTTAACCCATCTAGCCCCTCGCAGGTAATGTTTTACAGAATCCCGGTCATGTCGGCCCGTACCTCTCCGCGGGAACACTATATACGTCTATAACGTTATATATCCTAACCTAGGGCAACCAGACACCTCGGATGTAGTATCTGACAACATTCCTGGCGGGCCGGGCCCTACTTCTCGGTGGGAACATTATGTACGTCTATAACCTTATTTATCCCAACCTAAGGCAACCTAACATCTCGAATGTAGTATTTTACAACATTCCTGGCGGGTCGGCCCCTACTTCTCGGTGGGAGTATTATATACCTCTATAAAGTAATATAACCTTACCTAACCCATCTAGACCCTCGCTGGTAATATTTTACAGAATCCCGCTTGTGTCGGCCCGTACCTCTCCGTGGGAACATTATATACGTCTATAACGTTATATATCCTAACCTAATGCAACCTAACATCTCGAATGTAGTATTTTATAACATTCCTGGCGGGTCGGCCCATACTTCTCGGTTCGGTCATTTTATACGTCTATAAAGTAATATAACCTAACCTAATCGATCTAGCCCGTGGCTGGTAATGTTTTACAGAATCCCGGCCTTGTCGGACCGTACCTCTCCGTAGGAACATTATATACGTCTATAACGTTATATATCCTATCCTAAGGCATCCTAACACCTCGGCTGTAGTATGATACAACTTTCCTGGCGGGTCTGCCCCTACTTCTCGGTGGGAACATTATATACGTTTATAACGTAATATAACCTAACTTAACCCATGTAGCCCCTCGCTGGTAATGTTTTGCAGAATCCCGGTCGTGTAGCGCCGTACGTCTCGGTGGGGACATTACATACGTCTATAACGTTATATATCGTAACCTAAGGCAATTTATCATCTCGGATGTAGTATTTTTCAACATTCCTGGCGGGTCGGCCCATACTTCTCGGTGGGAAAATTATATACCTCTATAAAATAATATAACCTTACCTAACCAATCTAGCCCCTTGCTGGTAATGTTTTACAGAATCCCGGTCGTTTGGGTCCGTACATCTCCGTGGGAACATTATATACGTCTATAACGTTATATATCCTAACCTAAGGCAACCTAACACCTCGGATGTAGTGTGATACAACATTCCTGCCGGGTCTGCCCCTCCTTCTCAGTGGGAACATTATATACGGCTATAACCTAATATAACCTAACCTAACCCATCTAGCCCCCCGCTGGGAATGTTTTACAGAATCCCGGTCGTGTCGGCCCGTACCTCTCCGTGGGTACATTATATACGTCTATAACGTTATATATCCTAACCTAACACAACCTCGCACCTCCGATGTAGTATTTGACAACATTCCTGGCTGGCCGGCCCCAACTTCTCGGTGCGAACATTATATACGTCTATAACGTAATATAACCCAACCTAACCCATCTAGCCCCTCGCTGGGAATGTTTTGTAGAATCCCGTTCGTGTAGCCCCGTACGTCTTTGCGGGAACATTATATACGTCTATAACCTTATATATCCTAACCTAAAGCAATCTAACATATCGGATGCAGTATTTTACAACATTAATGGCGGGTCGGCCCCTACTTCTCGGTGGGAACATTATATACGTTCATAACGTAATGTAACCTAACCTAACCTATCTAGCCCCTCGCTGGTAATGTTTTACAGAATTCCGGTCGTTTGAGTCCGTACATCTCCGTGGGAAAGTTATATACGTCTACAATGTTATACATCCTAACCTAAGGCAACCTAACACCTCGGATGTAGTATGATACAACATTCCTGGGGGGTCTGCCCCTACTTCTCGGTGGGAACATTATACACGTCTATAACGTAATATAACCTAACCTAGCCCATCTAGCCCCTCGCTGGTAATGTTTTACAGAATCCCGGTCGTGTCGGCCCGTACCGCTATGTGGGAATATTATATACGTCTAAAGCGTTATATATCCTAACCTATGGCATCCTATCATCTCGGATTTAGTAATTTACAACAATCCTGGCGGGTCGGCGCCTACTTCTCGGTGGGAACATTATATACGTCTATAACGTGATATAACCTAACCTAACTCATCTAGCACCTCGCTGGGAATGTTTCGTAGAATCCCGTTCGTGTCCGCCCGTACTTCTCGGTGGGGACATTATATACGTCTATAACGTTATATATCCTAACCTAAGGCAACCTAACATCTCGGATGTAGTATTTTCCAACATTCCTGCCGGGTCGGCCTCTACTTCTCGTTGGGAACATAATATACGTCTATAACTTAATATAACCTAACCTAACCCATCTAGACTCTCGCTGGTAATGTTTTACAGAATCCCGGTCGTGTAGGCCCGTACTTCCCGGTGGGCGCGCTATATACGTCTATAACGAAATATAACATAACCTAACCCATCTAGACTCACGATGGCAATGTTTTACAGAATCCTGTTCGTGTCGTCCCGTACGTCTCAGTGCGGACATTATATAAGTCTATAACGTTATATATCCTAACCTAAGGCAACGTAACATCTCGAATGTAGTGTCTTACAACATTCCAGTCGGGTCGGCCCCTACTTCTCGGTGGGCACATTATATACATCTGTAACGTTATACATCCTACCCTAAGGCAACTTAACATCTCGTATGTAGTATTTTACAGCATTCCAGGCGGGTTGGCCCCTATTTCTCGGTGGGCACATTATATACGTCCATAACGTAATATAACATAATCTAACCCATCTGGACTCTCGCTGGCAATGTTTTACAGAATCACCGTCGTGTCGGCCCGTACATCTCGGTGGGGACACTATATAAGTCTATAACGTTATATATCCTCACCTAAGGCAACGTAACATCTCGAATGTAGTATTTTACAACATTCCAGTCGGGTCGGCCCCTACTTATCGGTGGGCACGCTATATACGTCTATAACGTAATATAACATATCCCAACCCATCTAGACTCTCGCTGGTAATGTTTTACAGAATCCCCGTCGTTTCGGCCCGTACTTCTCGATGGGGTCATTATATACGTCTATAACGTTATACATCCCAACCTAAGGCAACTTAAAATCTCGAATGTAGTATCTTACAACATTCCAGGCGGGTCGGCCCCACTTCTCGGTGGGCACATTATATACGTTTGTATCGTAAGATAACCTAACCTAAAACATTTTGCCCTCGGTGATAATGTCTTACAGAATCCCGGTCGTATCGGCCCGTACTTCTCGGTGGGGACATTATATACGTCTATAACGTTACATATCCCAACCTAAGGCATCCTGAAATCTCGGATGTAGTATTTTCCAACATTCCTGGCGGGTCGGCCCCTAAATCTCGGTGGGGACATTATATACGTCTATATCGTAATATAACCTAACCTAACCCATCTAGACCCTCGCTGGTAATGTTTTAGAGAATCTCGTTCGTGTCTTTCCGTATGTCTCAATGCGGACATTATATACGTCTATAACGTTATATATCCTAACCTAATGCATCCTAACATCTCGGATGTAGTTTTTTCCAACATTCCTGGCGGGTCGGCCCCTACTTCTTGGTGGGAACATTATATACGTCTATATCGTAATATAGCATAACCTAACCCATCTTGCCCCTCGGTGATAATGTTTTACAGAATCCCGTACGTGTCGGCCCGTACTTCTCGGCGGGGACATTATATACGTCTACAACGTTGTATATATTACCATAAGTCAACCTAACATCTCGAATGTGGTATTTCACAACATTCCTGGCATGTCGGTCCCTACGTCTCGGTGGGAACATTATATACGTCCATAACGATATATATCCTAACCTAAGGCAACCAGACATCTCGGATGTAATATTTTACAACATTCGTGGCATGTCGGACTCTTCGTCTCGGTGGGAACATTATATACGTCTATAACGATATATATCCTAGCCTAAGGCAACCTAACATCTCGGATTTAATATTTTACAACATTCCTGGCGTGTCGTCGCCTGTTTCTCGATGGGGACATTATATACGTCTATAACGTTGTATATCCTAACCTAAGGCAACCTAATATCTCGGATGTAAGATTTTACAACATTACTGGCATGTCGGTCCCTACTTCTCGGTGGGAACATCCTATACGTCTATAACGTTGTATATCCTAACCTAAGGCAACCTAACATATCGAATGTAATATTTTACAACATTCCTGGCGAGTCGTCGTCTACTTCTCGATAGGGACATTGTATACGTCTATAACGTTGTATATCCTAACCTAAGGCAACCTAATATCTCGTATGTAAGATTTTACAACATTCCTGGCATGTCGGTCCCTACTTCTCGGTGGGAACATTATATACGTCTATAACGTTATATATCCTAGCCTAAGGGAACCTAACATCTCGGGTGTAACATTTTACATCATTCCTGGCGTATCGGCCCGTAGTTCTTGGTGGTAACTTATATACGTCTATAACGTTAGATATCCTAACCTAAGGCAACCTAACATCTCGGATATAATATTTTACAACATTCCTGGCATGTCGGTCCCTACTTCTCGGTGGGAACATTATATACGTCTATAACGTTATAAATCCTAGCCTAAGGAGACCTAACATGTCGAATGTAATATTTTACAACATTCCTGGCGAGTCGTCGCCTACTTCTCGATGGGGACATTGTATACGTCTATAACGTTATATATCCTAACGTAAGGCCGCATAGCATCTCGGATGTAATATTTTACAATTTTCCTGTCATGTCGGTCCCTACGTCTCGGTGGGAACATTCTATACGTCTATAACGTTGTATATCCTAACCTAAGGCAACCTAACATCTCGAATGTATTATTTTGCAACATTCCTGTCATGTCGGTACCTACTTCTCGGCGGGAACATTACATACGTCTATAACGATATATATCCTAACCTAAGGGAACCTAACATTGCGGATGTATTGTTTTACAACCTTCGTGTCATGTCGGTACCTACTTCTCGATGGGAACATTATATATGTCTATAACGATATATATCCTAACCTAAGGGAACCTAACATCTCGGCTGTAATATTTTACAACATTCCTGACGCGTCGGCCCCTATTTCTCGGTGGGAACATTATATACGTCTATAACGATATATATCCTAGCCTAAGGCAACCTAACATGTCGCATGTAATATGGTACAACAATCCTGGCGTGTCGTCACATACTTCTGGATGGGGACATTATATACATCTATAACGTTGTATATCCGAACCTAAGGCAACCTAACATCTCGGATGTACTATTTGACAACATTCCTGGCGTGTCGTCGCTGACTTCTCGATGGGTACATTATATACGTCTATAAAGTTATATATCCTAACGTAAGGCAGCATAGCATCTCGGATGTAATATTTTACAATATTCCTGGCATGTCGCAGCCTGCTTCTCGATGGGGCCATTATATACGTCTATAACGTTGTATATCCTAACCTAACGCAACCAAACATCTGGGATGTAATATTTTACAGAATTCCTGGCATGTCGGTCCTTACTTCTCGGTGGGAATACTATATTCGTCTATATCGTTATATATCATAACCTAAGGCAACCTAACCTCTCTACCGCATTATTTTACAACATTCCTGGCGTGACGGCGCCTACTTCCCGATGGGGACATTATATACGTCTATGACGTTGTATACATTAACCTAACGCAACCTAACATCTCGGATGTAATAGTTGACAACATTCCTGGCGTGTCGGCCCGTAGTTCTCGGTGGGAACATTGTATACGTCTATAACGTTATATATCCTAGCCTAAGGAGACCTAACATGTCGAATGTAATATTTTACAACATTCCTGGTGAGTCGTCGTCTACTTCTCGATGGGGACATTGTATACGTCTATAGCGTTATATATCCTAACGTAAGGCAGCATAGCATCTCGGATGTAATATTTTACAATATTCCTGGCATGTCGGTCCTTATGTCTCGGTGGGAACATTCTATACGTCTATAACGTTGTATATCCTAACCTAAGGCAACCTAACATCTCGAATGTAATATTTTACAACATTCCTGGCGAGTCGTCGTCTACTTCTCGATGGGGACATCGTATACGTCTATAACGTTATATATCCTAACGTAAGGCAGCATAGCATCTCGGATGTAATATTGTACAATATTCCTGGCATGTCGGTCCCTACGTCTCGGTGGGAACATTCTATACGTCTATAACGATATTTATCCTAACCTAAGGCAACCTAACATTGCGGATGTTTTATTTTACAACCTTCGTGGCATGTCGGTACCTACTTCTCGGTGGTAACATTATATACGTCCATAACGTTAGATGTCCTAGCCTAAGACAACCTAACATGTCAAATGTAATATTTTACAACATTCCTGGCGTGTCGTTGCTTACTTCTCGATGGGGACATTATATACATCTATAACGTTGTACATCCTAACCTAAGGCAACCTAACATCTCGGATGTAATATTTTACAACATTCCTGGCATGTCGGTCCCTACTTCTCGGTGGTAACATTGTATACGTCTATAACGATATATATCCTAGCCTAAGGGAACCTAACATTTCGGATGTATTATTTTACAACCTTCGTGGCATGTCGGTACCTACTTCTCGGTGGGAACATTATATACGTCTATAACGATATATATCCTGACCTAAGGGAACCCAACACCTCGGCTGTAATATTTTACAACATTCCTGGCGTATCGGCCCGTAGTTCTCGGTGGTAACATTATATACGTCTATAACGTCTAGATATTCTAGCCTAAGGAAACCTAACATGTCGAATGTAATATTTTACAACATTCCTGGCGTGGCGTTGCTTACTTCTCGATGGGGACATTATATACATCTATAACGTTGTATATCCTAACCTAAGGCAACCTAATATTTCGGATGTAATATTTTACAACATTCCTGGCATGTCGATCCCTACTTCTCGGTGGTAACATTGTATACGTCTATAACGATATATATCCTAACCTAAGGCAACCTAACATCTCGGATGTAATATTTTAAAACATTCCTGGCGTGTCGTCGCCTGCTTCTCGATGGGGACATTCTATACGTCTATAACGTTGTATATCCTATCCTAAGGCAGCATAGCATCTCGGTTGTAATATTTTACAATATTCCTGGCATGTCGTCGCCTGCTTCTCGATGGGGACATTATATACGTCTATAACGTTGTATATCCTAATCTAACGCAACCAAATATCTGGGATGTAATATTTTACAGCATTCCTGGCATGTCGGTCCCTGCGTCTCGGTGGGAACATTCTATATGTCCATAACGTTATATATCCTCACCTAAGGCAACCTAACACCTCGAATGTATTATTTTACAACATTCCTGGCATGTCGGTACCTACTTCTCAGTGGGAACATTATATACGTCTATAAGGATATATATCCTAACCTAAGGGAACCTAACATCTCGGGTGTAATATTTTACAACATTCCTGGCGCGTCGGTTCCTACTTCTCTGTGGGAACATTATATATGTCTATAACGCTGTATATTCTAACCTAAGGGAACCTAATATCTCGGAAGCAATATATGATAACATTCCTGGCGCGTCGGCTCCTACTTCCCGGTGGGAACATTATATACGTCTATAACGTTGTATATCCTAACCTATGGGAACATAACATCTCTGATGTAATATTTGACAACATTGCAGGCGGGTCGGCCCATACTTCTCGGTTCGGACATTATATACGTCTATGAGGCAATATAACTTAACCTACCCCAACTAGCCTGTGGCTGGAAATGTTTTACAGAATCCCGGCCTTGTCGGACAGTACCGCTCCGTAGGAACATCATATACGTCTATAGCGTTATATATCCTAACCTAAGGCAGCCTAATATCTCGGATGTACTATTTTACAACATTCCTGGCGTGTCGGCCCCTACATCTCGGTGGGAACATTATAAACGTCTATAACGTTATATATCCTAACCTAGGGCAACCTCGCACCACGGATCTAGTATTTGACAACATTCCTGGCGGGTCTGCCGCTACATCTCAGTGTGTACATTATATACGTCTATAACCTAATATAACCTAACCTAACCCATCTGGCCCCTCGCTGGGAATGTTTTGTAAAATCCCGTTCGTGTAGCCCCGTACGTCACGGTGGGAACATTATATACGTCTATAGCGTTATATATCCTAACCTAAGGCAGTCTACCATCTCGGATGTACTATTTTACAACATTCCTGGCGTGTCGGTCCCTACTTCTCTGTGGGAAGATTATGTACGTCTATAACGTAATATAACCTAACTTAACCCATCTAGCCCCTCGCAGGTAATGTTTTACAGAATCCCGGTCATGTCGGCCCGTACCTCTCCGCGGGAACACTATATACGTCTATAACGTTATATATCCTAACCTAGGGCAACCTGACACCTCGGATGTAGTATCTGACAACATTCCTGGCGGGCCGGGCCCTACTTCTCGGTGGGAACATTATGTACGTCTATAACCTTATTTATCCCAACCTAAGGCAACCTAACATCTCGAATGTAGTATTTTACAACATTCCTGGCGGGTCGGCCCCTACTTCTCGGTGGGAGTATTATATACCTCTATAAAGTAATATAACCTTACCTAACCCATCTAGACCCTCGCTGGTAATATTTTACAGAATCCCGCTTGTGTCGGCCCGTACCTCTCCGTGGGAACATTATATACGTCTATAACGTTATATATCCTAACCTAAGGCAACCTAACATCTCGAATGTAGTATTTTATAACATTCCTGGCGGGCCGGCCCATACTTCTCGGTTCGGTCATTTTATACGTCTATAAAGTAATATAACCTAACCTAATCGATCTAGCCCGTGGCTGGTAATGTTTTACAGAATCCCGGCCTTGTCGGACCGTACCTCTCCGTAGGAACATTATATACGTCTATAACGTTATATATCCTATCCTAAGGCATCCTAACACCTCGGCTGTAGTATGATACAACTTTCCTGGCGGGTCTGCCCCTACTTCTCGGTGGGAACATTATATACGTTTATAACGTAATATAACCTAACTTAACCCATGTAGCCCCTCGCTGGTAATGTTTTGCAGAATCCCGGTCGTGTAGCGCCGTACGTCTCGGTGGGGACATTACATACGTCTATAACGTTATATATCGTAACCTAAGGCAATTTATCATCTCGGATGTAGTATTTTTCAACATTCCTGGCGGGTCGGCCCATACTTCTCGGTGGGAAAATTATGTACCTCTATAAAATAATATAACCTTACCTAACCAATCTAGCCCCTTGCTGGTAATGTTTTACAGAATCCCGGTCGTTTGGGTCCGTACATCTCCGTGGGAACATTATATACGTCTATAACGTTATATATCCTAACCTAAGGCAACCTAACACCTCGGATGTAGTGTGATACAACATTCCTGCCGGGTCTGCCCCTCCTTCTCAGTGGGAACATTATATACGGCTATAACCTAATATAACCTAACCTAACCCATCTAGCCCCCCGCTGGGAATGTTTTACAGAATCCCGGTCGTGTCGGCCCGTACCTCTCCGTGGGTACATTATATACGTCTATAACGTTATATATCCTAACCTAACACAACCTCGCACCTCCGATGTAGTATTTGACAACATTCCTGGCTGGCCGGCCCCAACTTCTCGGTGCGAACATTATATACGTCTATAACGTAATATAACCCAACCTAACCCATCTAGCCCCTCGCTGGGAATGTTTTGTAGAATCCCGTTCGTGTAGCCCCGTACGTCTTTGCGGGAACATTATATACGTCTATAACCTTATATATCCTAACCTAAAGCAATCTAACATATCGGATGCAGTATTTTACAACATTAATGGCGGGTCGGCCCCTACTTCTCGGTGGGAACATTATATACGTTCATAACGTAATGTAACCTAACCTAACCTATCTAGCCCCTCGCTGGTAATGTTTTACAGAATTCCGGTCGTTTGAGTCCGTACATCTCCGTGGGAAAGTTATATACGTCTACAATGTTATACATCCTAACCTAAGGCAACCTAACACCTCGGATGTAGTATGATACAACATTCCTGGGGGGTCTGCCCCTACTTCTCGGTGGGAACATTATACACGTCTATAACGTAATATAACCTAACCTAGCCCATCTAGCACCTCGCTGGTAATGTTTTACAGAATCCCGGCCGTGTCGGCCCCTACTTCTCGGTGGGAACATTATATACGTCTCTAACAATATATATCCTAACCTAAGGCAACCTAACATCTCGGATGTAATATTTTACGACATTCCCGTGCACGTCGGCCCATAGTTCTCGGCGGGAGCATTATATACGTCTATAACGTTATATATCCTAGCCTAAGGCAACCTAACATGTAGAATGTAATATTTTACTACATTCCTGGCGCGTCGGCCTCTACTTCCCGACGGGAACATTATATACGTCTATAACGATATATATCCTAGCCTGAGGCAACCTAACATATCGAATGTAATATTTTACAACATTCCTGGCGCGTCGGCCCCTACTTCTCGGTGGGAACATTATATACGACTATAACGCTATATATCCTACCCTAAGGCAACCTACCACGTCGAATGTAATATTTCAAAACATTCCTGGCTCGTTGGCCCCTACTTCCCGGTGGGAACATTATATACGTCTATAACGATATATATCCTAGCCTGAGGCAACCTAACATGTCGAATGTATTATTTTACAACATTATTTGCGCGTCGGCCCCTACTTCTCGGAGGGAATATTATATACGTCTATAACGTTACATAACCTAACCTAACCCATCTAGCCCCTCGCTGGTAATGTTTTACAGAATCCCGGTCGTGTCGGCCCGTACCTCTCCGCGGCAACATTATATCCGTCTATGGCGTTATATATCCTAACCTAAGGCACCCTAACATCTCGGATCTGGTATTTTCTAACATTCCTGGCGGGTCGGCACCTACTTCTCGGTGCTAACATTATATACATCTGTAACGTATTATAACCTAACACAACCCATCTAGCCCCTCGCTGGGAATGTTTTGTAGAATCCCGTTCGTGTAGCCCCGTACGCCTCTGTGGGGACATTATATACGTCTATAACGTTATATATCCTAACCTAACCCATCTAGCCCCTCGCTGGTAATGTTTTACAGAATCCCGGTCGTGTCGGCCCGTACCGCTATGTGGGAATATTATATACGTCTAAAGCGTTATATATCCTAACCTATGGCATCCTATCATCTCGGATTTAGTAATTTACAACAATCCTGGCGGGTCGGCGCCTACTTCTCGGTGGGAACATTATATACGTCTATAACGTGATATAACCTAACCTAACTCATCTAGCACCTCGCTGGGAATGTTTCGTAGAATCCCGTTCGTGTCCGCCCGTACTTCTCGGTGGGGACATTATATACGTCTATAACGTTATATATCCTAACCTAAGGCAACGTATCACCTCGGATCTAGTATTTTACAACATTCCTGGCGGGTCGGCCCATACTTCTCGGTTCGAACATTATATACGTCTATAACGTAATATAACCTAACCTAACCCATCTAGCCCCTCGCTGGTAATGTTTTACAGAATCCCGGGCGTGTCGGCACGTACCTCTCCGTAGGTACATTATATACGTCCATGGCGTTATATATCCCAACCTAAGGCAGCCTAACATCTCGGATGTAGTATTTTACAACATTCCTGACGGGTCGGCCCCTACTTCTCGGTGGGAACATTATAAAAGTTTATAACGTAATATAACCTAACCTAACCCATCTAGCCCCTCGCTGGTAATGTTTTACAGAATCCCGGTCGTGTCCGCACGTACCTCTCCGTGGGAACATTATATACGTCTATAACGTTACATATCCTAACCTAAGGCAACCTAACACCTCGGATGTAGTATTTTACAACATTCCTGGCGGGTCGGCCCCTACTTCTCTTTGGGAACATTATATACGTCTATAACGTAATATAATCTAACCTAACCCATCTAGCCCCGCGCCGGTAATGTTTTACAGAATTCCGCTCGTGTCGGCCCGTACGTCTCCGTGGGAACATTATATACGTCTATAACGTTACATATCCTAACCTAAGGCAACCTAACACCTCGGATGTAGTATTTTACAACATTCCTGGCGGGTAGGCCCCTACTTCTCTTTGGGAACATTATATACGTCTATAACGTAATATAATCTAACCTAACCCATCTAGCCCCGCGCCGGTAATGTTTTACAGAATTCCGCTCGTGTCGGCCCGTACGTCTCCGTGGGAACATTATATACGTCTATGGCGTTATATATCCTAACCTAAGGCAGCCTAACATCTCGGATGTAGTACTTTACAACATTCTTGGCGGGTCGGCCACTACTTCTCGGTGGGAACGTTATATACGTCTATACCGTAATATAACCTAACCTAACCCATCCAGCCCCTCGCTGGTAATGTTTTACAGAATCCCGGTCGTGTAGGCCCGTACTTCTCGGTGGGGGCGCTATATACGTCTATAACGAAATATAACATAACCTAACCCATCTAGACTCACGCTGGCAATGTTTTACAGAATCCTGTTCGTGTCGTCCCGTACGTCTCAGTGCGGACATTATATAAGTCTATAACGTTATATATCCTAACCTAAGGCAACGTAACATCTCGAATGTAGTGTCTTACAACATTCCAGTCGGGTCGGCCCCTACTTCTCGGTGGGCACATTATATACATCTGTAACGTTATACATCCTACCCTAAGGCAACTTAACATCTCGTATGTAGTATTTTACAGCATTCCAGGCGGGTTGGCCCCTATTTCTCGGTGGGCACATTATATACGTCCATAACGTAATATAACATAACCTAACCCATCTGGACTCTCGCTGGCAATGTTTTACAGAATCACCGTCGTGTCGGCCCGTACATCTCGGTGGGGACACTATATAAGTCTATAACGTTATATATACTCACCTAAGGCAACGTAACATCTCGAATGTAGTATTTTACAACATTCCAGTCGGGTCGGCCCCTACTTATCGGTGGGCACACTATATACGTCTATAACGTAATATAACATATCCCAACCCATCTAGACTCTCGCTGGTAATGTTTTACAGAATCCCCGTCGTTTCGGCCCGTACTTCTCGATGGGGTCATTATATACGTCTATAACGTTATACATCCCAACCTAAGGCAACTTAAAATCTCGAATGTAGTATCTTACAACATTCCAGGCGGGTCGGCCCCACTTCTCGGTGGGCACATTATATACGTTTATATCGTAAGATAACCTAACCTAAAACATTTTGCCCTCGGTGATAATGTCTTACAGAATCCCGGTCGTATCGGCCCGTACTTCTCGGTGGGGACATTATATACGTCTATAACGTTATATATCCTAACCTAAGGCAACCTAACATCTCGGATGTAGCATTTTGCAACATTCCTGGCGGTTCGGCCCCTACTTCTCGGTGGGCACATTATATACGTCTATAACGTAATATAACATAACTTAACCCATCTAGACTCTCGCTGGTAATGTTTTACAGAATCCCCGTCGTTTCGGCCCGTACTTCTCGACGGGGTCATTATATACGTCTATAACGTTATACATCCCAACCTAAGGCAACTTAAAATCTCGAATGTAGTATTTTCCAACATTCCTGGCGGGTCGGCCTCTACTTCTCGGTGCGAACATTATATACTTCTATAACCTAATATAACCTAACCTAACCCATCTAGCCCCTCGCTGGTAATGTTTTACAGAATCCTGGTCGTGTCGTCCCGTACTTCTCGTTGGGGACACTATATACGTCTGTAACGTTATACATCCTACCCTAAGGCAACCTAACATCTCGAATGTAGTATTTTACAACATTCCAGGCGGGTCGGCCGCTACTTCTCGATGGGCACATTATATACGTCTATAACGTAATATAACATAGCCTAACCCATCTAGACTCTCGCTGGCAATGTTTTACAGAATACCCGTAGTGTCGGCCCGTACATCTCGGTGGGGACATTATATAATTGTATAACGTTATATATCCTCACCTAAGGCAACCTAACATCTCGAATGTAGTATTTTACAACATTCCAGGTGGGTCGGCCCCTACTTCTCGGTGGGAACATTATATACGGCTAGAACGTTATATCTCCCAACCTAAGGCAACCTAACATCTCGTACGTAGTATTTTCCAACATTCCTGGCGGGTCGGCCTCTACTTCTCGGTGCGAACATTATATACTTCTATAACGCAATATAACCTAACCTAACCCATCTAGCACATCGCTGGTAATGTTTTACAGAATCTCGTTCGTGTCGTCCCGTACGTCACGGTGCGGACATTATATACGTCTATAACGTTATATATCTTAATCTAAGGCAACCTAACATTTCGAATGTAGTATTTTACAACATTCCAGGCGGGTTGGCCCCTACTTCTCGGTGGGTACATTATATACGTCTATATCGTAATATAACCTAACCTGAGACATTTTGCCCATCGGTGATAATGTTTTGCAGGATCCCGGTCGCGTCGGCCCGTACTTCTCGGGGGGGGGGGGCGGGGACATTATGCACGTCTATAACGTTATACATCCTAACCTAAGGCAACCTAACATCTCTAATGTAGTATTTTACAACATTCCAGGCGGCTCGGCCCCTACTTCTCGGTGTGAACATTATATACGTCTATAACGTTATACATCCTAACCTAAGGCAACCTAACATCTCGAATGTAGTATTTTACAACATTCCTAACTGGTCGGCCCCTAAATCTCGGTGGGGACATTATATACGTCTATATCGTAATAAAACAAAACCTAACCCATCTAGAGCCTCGCTGGTAATGTTTTACAGAATCTCGTTCGTGTCTTTCCGTACGTCTCAATGCGGACATTATATACGTCTATAACGTTACATATCCCAACCTAGGGCATCCTGAAATCTCGGATGTAGTATTTTCCAACATTCCTGGCGGGTCGGCCCCTAAATCTCGGTGGGGACATTATATACGTCTATGTCGTAATATAACCTAACCTAACCCATCTAGACCCTCGCTGGTAATGTTTTAGAGAATCTCGTTCGTGTCTTTCCGTATGTCTCAATGCGGACATTATATACGTCTATAACGTTATATATCCTAACCTAATGCATCCTAACATCTCGGATGTAGTTTTTTCCAACATTCCTGGCGGGTCGGCCCCTACTTCTTGGTGGGAACATTATATACGTCTATATCGTAATATAACATAACCTAACCCATCTTGCCCCTCGGTGATAATGTTTTACAGAATCCCGTACGTGTCGGCCCGTACTTCTCGGCGGGGACATTATATACGTCTACAACGTTGTATATATTACCATAAGTCAACCTAACATCTCGAATGTGGTATTTCACAACATTCCTGGCATGTCGGACTCTTCGTCTCGGTGGGAACATTATATACGTCTATAACGATATATATCCTAGCCTAAGGCAACCTAACATCTCGGATTTAATATTTTACAACATTCCTGGCGTGTCGTCGCCTGTTTCTCGATGGGGACATTATATACGTCTATAACGTTGTATATCCTAACCTAAGGCAACCTAATATCTCGGATGTAAGATTTTACAACATTACTGGCATGTCGGTCCCTACTTCTCGGTGGGAACATTCTATACGTCTATAACGTTGTATATCCTAGCCTAAGGAGACCTAACATGTCGAATGTAATATTTTACAACATTCCTGGCGAGTCGTCGCCTACTTCTCGATGGGGACATTGTATACGTCTATAACGTTATATATCCTAACGTAAGGCAGCATAGCATCTCGGATGTAATATTTTACAATTTTCCTGTCATGTCGGTCCCTACGTCTCGGTGGGAACATTCTATACGTCTATAACGTTGTATATCCTAACCTAAGGCAACCTAACATCTCGAATGTATTATTTTGCAACATTCCTGTCATGTCGGTACCTACTTCTCGGCGGGAACATTACATACGTCTATAACGATATATATCCTAACCTAAGGGAACCTAACATTGCGGATGTATTGTTTTACAACCTTCGTGTCATGTCGGTACCTACTTCTCGATGGGAACATTATATATGTCTATAACGATATATATCCTAACCTAAGGGAACCTAACATCTCGGCTGTAATATTTTACAACATTCCTGACGCGTCGGCCCCTATTTCTCGGTGGGAACATTATATACGTCTATAACGATATATATCCTAGCCTAAGGCAACCTAACATGTCGCATGTAATATGGTACAACAATCCTGGCGTGTCGTCACATACTTCTGGATGGGGACATTATATACATCTATAACGTTGTATATCCTAACCTAAGGCAACCTAACATCTCGGATGTACTATTTGACAACATTCCTGGCGTGTCGTCGCTGACTTCTCGATGGGTACATTATATACGTCTATAAAGTTATATATCCTAACGTAAGGCAGCATAGCATCTCGGATGTAATATTTTACAATATTCCTGGCATGTCGTAGCCTGCTTCTCGATGGGGCCATTATATACGTCTATAACGTTGTATATCCTAACCTAACGCAACCAAACATCTGGGATGTAATATTTTACAGAATTCCTGGCATGTCGGTCCTTACTTCTCGGTGGGAATACTATATTCGTCTATATCGTTATATATCATAACCTAAGGCAACCTAACCTCTCTACCGCATTATTTTACAACATTCCTGGCGTGACGGCGCCTACTTCCCGATGGGGACATTATATACGTCTATGACGTTGTATACATTAACCTAACGCAACCTAACATCTCGGATGTAATAGTTGACAACATTCCTGGCGTGTCGGCCCGTAGTTCCCGGTGGGAACATTGTATACGTCTATAACGATATATATGTTAGCCTAAGGCAACCTAACATCTCGGATTTAATATTTTACAACATTCCTGGCGTGACGGCGCCTACTTCCCGATGGGGACATTATATACGTCTATGACGTTGTATACATTAACCTAACGCAACCTAACATCTCGGATGTAATAGTTGACAACATTCCTGGCATGTCGGTCCCTACTTCTCGGTGGGAACATTATATACGTCTATAACGTTATATATCCTAGCCTAAGGAGACCTAACATGTCGAATGTAATATTTTACAACATTCCTGGTGAGTCGTCGTCTACTTCTCGATGGGGACATTGTATACGTCTATAGCGTTATATATCCTAACGTAAGGCAGCATAGCATCTCGGATGTAATATTTTACAATATTCCTGGCATGTCGGTCCTTATGTCTCGGTGGGAACATTCTATACGTCTATAACGTTGTATATCCTAACCTAAGGCAACCTAACATCTCGAATGTAATATTTTACAACATTCCTGGCGAGTCGTCGTCTACTTCTCGATGGGGACATCGTATACGTCTATAACGTTATATATCCTAACGTAAGGCAGCATAGCATCTCGGATGTAATATTGTACAATATTCCTGGCATGTCGGTCCCTACGTCTCGGTGGGAACATTCTATACGTCTATAACGATATATATCCTAACCTAAGGCAACCTAACATTGCGGATGTTTTATTTTACAACCTTCGTGGCATGTCGGTACCTACTTCTCGGTGGTAACATTATATACGTCCATAACGTTAGATGTCCTAGCCTAAGACAACCTAACATGTCGAATGTAATATTTTACAACATTCCTGGCGTGTCGTTGCTTACTTCTCGATGGGGACATTATATACATCTATAACGTTGTACATCCTAACCTAAGGCAACCTAACATCTCGGATGTAATATTTTACAACATTCCTGGCATGTCGGTCCCTACTTCTCGGTGGTAACATTGTATACGTCTATAACGATATATATCCTAGCCTAAGGGAACCTAACATTTCGGATGTATTATTTTACAACCTTCGTGGCATGTCGGTACCTACTTCTCGGTGGGAACATTATATACGTCTATAACGATATATATCCTGACCTAAGGGAACCCAACACCTCGGCTGTAATATTTTACAACATTCCTGGCGTATCGGCCCGTAGTTCTCGGTGGTAACATTATATACGTCTATAACGTCTAGATATTCTAGCCTAAGGAAACCTAACATGTCGAATGTAATATTTTACAACATTCCTGGCGTGGCGTTGCTTACTTCTCGATGGGGACATTATATACATCTATAACGTTGTATATCCTAACCTAAGGCAACCTAATATCTCGGATGTAATATTTTACAACATTCCTGGCATGTCGATCCCTACTTCTCGGTGGTAACATTGTATACGTCTATAACGATATATATCCTAACCTAAGGCAACCTAACATCTCGGATGTAATATTTTAAAACATTCCTGGCGTGTCGTCGCCTGCTTCTCGATGGGGACATTCTATACGTCTATAACGTTGTATATCCTATCCTAAGGCAGCATAGCATCTCGGTTGTAATATTTTACAATATTCCTGGCATGTCGTCGCCTGCTTCTCGATGGGGACATTATATACGTCTATAACGTTGTATATCCTAATCTAACGCAACCAAATATCTGGGATGTAATATTTTACAGCATTCCTGGCATGTCGGTCCCTGCGTCTCGGTGGGAACATTCTATATGTCCATAACGTTATATATCCTCACCTAAGGCAACCTAACACTTCGAATGTATTATTTTACAACATTCCTGGCATGTCGGTACCTACTTCTCAGTGGGAACATTATATACGTCTATAAGGATATATATCCTAACCTAAGGGAACCTAACATCTCGGGTGTAATATTTTACAACATTCCTGGCGCGTCGGTTCCTACTTCTCTGTGGGAACATTATATATGTCTATAACGCTGTATATCCTAACCTAAGGGAACCTAATATCTCGGAAGCAATATATGATAACATTCCTGGCGCGTCGGCTCCTACTTCCCGGTGGGAACATTATATTCGTCTATAACGTTGTATATCCTAACCTATGGGAACATAACATCTCTGATGTAATATTTGACAACATTGCAGGCGGGTCGGCCCATACTTCTCGGTTCGGACATTATATACGTCTATGAGGCAATATAACTTAACCTAACCCAACTAGCCTGTGGCTGGAAATGTTTTACAGAATCCCGGCCTTGTCGGACCGTACCTCTCCGTAGGAACATCATATACGTCTATAGCGTTATATATCCTAACCTAAGGCAGCCTAATATCTCGGATGTACTATTTTACAACATTCCTGGCGTGTCGGCCCCTACATCTCGGTGGGAACATTATAAACGTCTATAACGTTATATATCCTAACCTAGGGCAACCTCGCACCTCGGATCTAGTATTTGACAACATTCCTGGCGGGTCTGCCGCTACATCTCAGTGTGTACATTATATACGTCTATAACCTAATATAACCTAACCTAACCCATCTGGCCCCTCGCTGGGAATGTTTTGTAAAATCCCGTTCGTGTAGCCCCGTACGTCACGGTGGGAACATTATATACGTCTATAGCGTTATATATCCTAACCTAAGGCAGTCTACCATCTCGGATGTACTATTTTACAACATTCCTGGCGTGTCGGTCCCTACTTCTGTGTGGGAAGATTCTGTACGTCTATAACGTAATATAACCTAACTTAACCCATCTAGCCCCTCGCAGGTAATGTTTTACAGAATCCCGGTCATGTCGGCCCGTACCTCTCCGCGGGAACACTATATACGTCTATAACGTTATATATCCTAACCTAGGGCAACCTGACACCTCGGATGTAGTATCTGACAACATTCCTGGCGGGCCGGGCCCTACTTCTCGGTGGGAACATTATGTACGTCTATAACCTTATTTATCCCAACCTAAGGCAACCTAACATCTCGAATGTAGTATTTTACAACATTCCTGGCGGGTCGGCCCCTACTTCTCGGTGGGAGTATTATATACCTCTATAAAGTAATATAACCTTACCTAACCCATCTAGACCCTCGCTGGTAATGTTTTACAGAATCCCGCTTGTGTCGGCCCGTACCTCTCCGTGGGAACATTATATACGTCTATAACGTTATATATCCTAACCTAAGGCAACCTAACATCTCGAATGTAGTATTTTATAACATTCCTGGCGGGTCGGCCCATACTTCTCGGTTCGGTCATTTTATACGTCTATAAAGTAATATAACCTAACCTAATCCATCTAGCCCGTGGCTGGTAATGTTTTACAGAATCCCGGCCTTGTCGGACCGTACCTCTCCGTAGGAACATTATATACGTCTATAACGTTATATATCCTATCCTAAGGCATCCTAACACCTCGGCTGTAGTATGATACAACATTCCTGGCGGGTCTGCCCCTACTTCTCGGTGGGAACATTATATACGTTCATAACGTAATGTAACCTAACCTAACCTATCTAGCCCCTCGCTGGTAATGTTTGACAGAATTCCGGTCGTTTGGGTCCGTACATCTCCGTGGGAAAGTTATATACGTCTATAATGTTATACATCCTAACCTAAGGCAACCTAACACCTCGGATGTAGTATGATACAACATTCCTGGGGGGTCTGCCCCTACTTCTCGGTGGGAACATTATACACGTCTATAACGTAATATAACCTAACCTAGCCCATCTAGCACCTCGCTGGTAATGTTTTACAGAATCCCGGCCCCTACTTCTCGGTGGGAACATTATATACGTCTCTAACAATATATATCCTAACCTAAGGCAACCTAACATCTCGGATGTAATATTTTACGACATTCCCGTGCACGTCGGCCCATAGTTCTCGGCGGGAACATTATATACGTCTATAACGTTATATATCCTAGCCTAAGGCAACCTAACATGTAGAATGTAATATTTTACTACATTCCTGGCGCGTCGGCCTCTACTTCCCGGCGGGAACATTATATACGTCTATAACGATATATATCCTAGCCTGAGGCAACCTAACATATCGAATGTAATATTTTACAACATTCCTGGCGCGTCGGCCCCTACTTCTCGGTGGGAACATTATATACGTTTATAACGTAATATAACCTAACCTAACCCATCTAGAGCCTCGCTGGTAATGTTTTACAGAATTTCGGTCGTTTGGGTCCGTACATCTCCGGGGGAACATTATATACGTTTATAACGTTATATATCCTAATCTAAGGCAACGTCACACCTCGGATGTAGTATGATACAACATTCCTGGCGGGTCTGCCCCTACTTCTCAGTGGGAACATTATATACGTCTATAACGTAATATAACCTAACCTAACCCATCTAGCCCCTCGTCGGTAATGCTTTACAGAATCCCGGTCGTGTCGGCCCGCACCTCGACGTGGGAACATTATACACGTCTATAACGTTATATATCTTAACCTAAGACAACCTAACACCTCGGATGTAGTATTTTACAACATTCCTGCCGGGTCTGCCCCTCCTTCTCAGTGGGAACATTATATACGGCTATAACCTAATATATCCTAACCTAACCCATCTAGCCACTCGCTGGTAATGTTTTACAGAATCCCGGTCGTGTAGCGCCGTACGTCTCGGTGGGGACATTACATACGTCTATAACGTTATATATCCTAACCTAAGGCAGCCTAATATCTCGGATGTACTATTTTACAACATTCCTGGCGGGTCGGCCCATACTTCTCGGTACGGACATTACATACGTCTATAAAGTAATATAACCTAACCTAATCCATCTAGCCTGCGGCTGGTAATGTTTTACAGAATCCCGGCCTTGTCGGACCGTACCTCTCCGTAGGAACATTATATACGTCTATAACGTTATATATCCTAACCTAAGGCATCCTAACACCTCGGATGTAGTATGATACAACATTCCTGGCGGGTCTGCCCCTAGTTCTGAGTTAGAACATTATATACGTCTATAACGTAATATAACCTTACCTAACCCATCTAGCCCCCCGCTGGGAATGTTTTACAGAATCCCGGTCGTGTCGGCCCGTACCTCTCCGTGGGTACATTATATACGTCTATAACGTTATATATCCTAACCTAACACAACCTCGCACCTCCGATGTAGTATTTGACAACATTCCTGGCTGGCCGGCCCCTACTTCTCGGTGCGAACATTATATACGTCTATAACGTAATATAACCCAACCTAACCCATCTAGCCCCTCGCTGGGAATGTTTTGTAGAATCCCGTTCGTGTAGCCCCGTACGTCTTTGCGGGAACATTATATACGTCTATAACCTTATATATCCTAACCTAAGGCAATCTAACATATCGGATGCAGTATTTTACAACATTAATGGCGGGTCGGCCCCTACTTCTCGGTGGGAACATTATATACGTTCATAACGTAATGTAACCTGACCTAACCTATCTAGCCCCTCGCTGGTAATGTTTTACAGAATTCCGGTCGTTTGGGTCCGTACATCTCCGTGGGAAAGTTATATACGTCTATAATGTTATACATCCTAACCTAAGGCAACCTAACACCTCGGATGTAGTATGATACAACATTCCTGGGGGGTCTGCCCCTACTTCTCGGTGGGAACATTATACACGTCTATAACGTAATATAACCTAACCTAGCCCATCTAGCAACGCGCTGGTAATGTTTTACAGAATCCCGGCCGTGTCGGCCCCTACTTCTCGGTGGGAACATTATATACGTCTCTAACAATATATATCCTAACCTAAGGCAACCTAACATCTCGGATGTAATATTTTACGACATTCCCGTGCACGTCGGCCCATAGTTCTCGGCGGGAACATTATATACGTCTATAACGTTATATATCCTAGCCTAAGGCAACCTAACATGTAGAATGTAATATTTTACTACATTCCTGGCGCGTCGGCCTCTACTTCCCGGCGGGAACATTATATACGTCTATAACGATATATATCCTAGCCTGAGGCAACCTAACATATCGAATGTAATATTTTACAACATTCCTGGCGCGTCGGCCCCTACTTCTCGGTGGGAACATTATATACGACTATAACGCTATATATCCTACCCTAAGGCAACCTACCACGTCGAATGTAATATTTCAAAACATTCCTGGCTCGTTGGCCCCTACTTCCCGGTGGGAACATTATATACGTCTATAACGATATATATCCTAGCCTGAGGCAACCTAACATGTCGAATGTATTATTTTACAACATTATTTGCGCGTCGGCCCCTACTTCTCGGAGGGAACATTATATACGTCTATAACGTTGTATATCCTAACCTAAGGCAACCTAACAGCTCGAATGTAGTATCTTACAACATTCCTGGCGGGTCGGCCCCTACTTCTCGGTGGGAACATTATATACGTCCATAACGTTACATAACCTAACCTAACCCATCTAGCCCCTCGCTGGTAATGTTTTACAGAATCCCGGTCGTGTCGGCCCGTACCTCTCCGTGGGAACATTATATCCGTCTATGGCGTTATATATCCTAACCTAAGGCACCCTAACATCTCGGATCTGGTATTTTCTAACATTCCTGGCGGGTCGGCCCCTACTTCTCGGTGGTAACATTATATACGTCTGTAACGTATTATAACCTAACACAACCCATCTAGCCCCTCGCTGGGAATGTTTTGTAGAATCTCGTTCGTGTAGCCCCGTACGCCTCTGTGGGGACATTATATACGTCTATAACGTTATATATCCTAACCTAACCCATCTAGCCCCTCGCTGGTAATGTTTTACAGAATCCCGGTCGTGTCGGCCCGTACCTCTATGTGGGAATATTATATACGTCTAAAGCGTTATATATCCTAACCTAAGGCATCCTATCATCTCGGATTTAGTATTTTACACCATTCCTGGCGGGTCGGCGCCTACTTCTCGGTGGGAACATTATATACGTCTATAACGTAATATAACCTAACCTAACTCATCTAGCCCCTCGCTGTGAATGTTTTGTAGAATCCCGTTCGTGTACGCCCGTACTTCTCGATGGGGACATTATGTACGTCTATAACCTTATTTATCCCAACCTAAGGCAACATTACATCTCGAATGTAGTATTTTACAACATTCCTGGCGGGTCGGCCCATACTTCTCGGTTCGGACATTATATACGTCTATAAATTAATATAACCTTACCTAACCCATCTAGCCCCTCGCTTGTAATGTTTTACAGAATCCCGGTCGTTGGGTCCGTACATCTCCGCGGGAACATTATATACGTCTATAACGTTATATATCCTAACCTAAGGCAAGCTATCACCTCGGATGTCGTATTTTACAACATTCCGGGCGGGTTGGCCCCTACTTCTCGTTTGGAACATTATGTAAGTCTATAACGTAATATAACCTAAGCTAACCCATCTAGCCCATCGCTGGTAATGTTTTACAGAATCCCGGTCGTGTCGGCCCGTACCTCTATGTGGGAATATTATATACGTCTAAAGCGTTATATATCCTAACCTAAGGCATCCTATCATCTCGGATCTAGTATTTTACATCATACCTGGCGGGTCGGCCCCTATTTCTCGGTGGGAATATTATATACGTCTATAACGTAAGATAAGCTAACCTAACCCATCTAGCCCCTTGCTGGTAATGTTTTACAGAATCCCGGTCGTTTGGGACCGTGCATGTCCGCGGAAACATTATATACGTCTATAACGTTATATATCCTAACCTAAGGCAAGCTAACACCTCGGATGTAGTGTTTTACAACATTCCTGGCGGGTCGGACCCTACTTCGCGGTGGGAACGTTATATACGTCTATAACGTAATACAACCTAACCTAACCCATCCAGCCCCGCGTTGGTAATGTTTTACAGAATTCCGCTCGTGTCGGCCCGTACCTCTCCGTGGGAACATTATATACGTCTATGGCGTTATATATCCTAACCTAAGGCAGCATAACATCTCGGATGTTATATTTTACAATATTCCTGGCATGTCGTCGCCTGATTCTCGATGGGGACATTATATACGTCTATAACGTTATATATCCTAACGTAAGGCAGCATAACATCTCGGATGTAATATTTCACAATATTCCTGGCATGTCGGTCTCTACTTCTCCGTGGGAACATTGTATACTTCTATAACGTTAGATATCCTAGCCTAAGGCAACCTAACATCTCGGATGTATTATTTTACATCCTTCGTGGCATGTCGGTACCTACTTCTCGGTGGGAACATTATATACGTCTATAACGATATATATCCTAACCTAAGGGAACCTAACATCTCGGTTGTAATATTTTACAACATTCCTGGCGTGTCGGCCCGTAGTTCTCGGTGGTAACATTATATACGTCTATAACGTTAGATATCCAAGCCTATGGAAACCTAACATGTGGAAGATAATATTTTACAACATTCCTAGCGGGCCGGCCCCTACTTCTCGGTGGGAACATTATATACGTCAATAACGTAATATAACCTAACCTAACCCATCTAGCCCCTCGCTGGTAATGTTTTACAGAATCCCGGTCGTGTCCGCACGTACCTCTCCGTGGGAACATTATATACGTCTATAACGTTACATATCCTAACCTAAGGCAACCTAACACCTCGGATGTAGTATTGTACAACATTCCTGGCGGGTCGGCCCCTACTTCTCTTTGGGAACATTATATTCGTCTATAACGTAATATAATCTAACCTAACCCATCTAGCCCCGCGCCGGTAATGTTTTACAGAATTCCGCTCGTGTCGGCCCGTACGTCTCCGTGGGAACATTATATACGTCTATGGCGTTATATATCCTAACCTAAGGCAGCCTAACATCTCGGATGTAGTACTTTACAACATTCTTGGCGGGTCGGCCCCTATTTCTCGGTGGGAACGTTATATACGTCTATACCGTAATATAACCTAACCTAACCCATCCAGCCCCTCGCTGGTAATGTTTTACAGAATCCCGGTCGTGTCGGCCCGTACCTCTCCGTGGGAACATTATATCCGTCTATGGCGTTATATATCCTAACCTAAGGCACCCTAACATCTCGGATCTGGTATTTTCTAACATTCCTGGCGGGTCGGCCCCTACTTCTCGGTGGTAACATTATATACGTCTGTAACGTATTATAACCTAACACAACCCATCTAGCCCCTCGCTGGGAATGTTTTGTAGAATCTCGTTCGTGTAGCCCCGTACGCCTCTGTGGGGACATTATATACGTCTATAACGTTATATATCCTAACCTAACCCATCTAGCCCCTCGCTGGTAATGTTTTACAGAATCCCGGTCGTGTCGGCCCGTACCTCTATGTGGGAATATTATATACGTCTAAAGCGTTATATATCCTAACCTAAGGCAT
Organism: Xylocopa violacea; assembly: GCA_963969225.1. NCBI lineage: Eukaryota > Metazoa > Arthropoda > Insecta > Hymenoptera > Apidae > Xylocopa > Xylocopa violacea. Next base: position 1,705,788 of record CAXAJV010000247.1, on the reverse strand, counting down.
CCTATCATCTCGGATTTAGTATTTTACACCATTCCTGGCGGGTCGGCGCCTACTTCTCGGTGGGAACATTATATACGTCTATAACGTAATATAACCTAACCTAACTCATCTAGCCCCTCGCTGTGAATGTTTTGTAGAATCCCGTTCGTGTACGCCCGTACTTCTCGATGGGGACATTATGTACGTCTATAACCTTATTTATCCCAACCTAAGGCAACATTACATCTCGAATGTAGTATTTTACAACATTCCTGGCGGGTCGGCCCATACTTCTCGGTTCGGACATTATATACGTCTATAAATTAATATAACCTTACCTAACCCATCTAGCCCCTCGCTTGTAATGTTTTACAGAATCCCGGTCGTTTGGGTCCGTACATCTCCGCGGGAACATTATATACGTCTATAACGTTATATATCCTAACCTAAGGCAAGCTAACACCTGGGATGTAGTATTTTACAACATTCCTGGCGGGTCGGCCCCTACTTCTCGGTGGGAACGTTATATAATTCTATATCGTAATATAACCTAACGTAACCCATCTAGCCCCTCGCTGGTAATGTTTTGTAGAATCCCGTTCGTGTAGCCCTGTTCGCCTCTGTGGGGACATTATATACGTCTATAACGTTATATATCCTAACCTACCCCATCTAGCCCCTCGCTGGTAATGTTTTACAGAATCCCGGTCGTGTCGGCCCGTGCCTCTATGTGGGAATATTATATACGTCTAAAGCGTTATATATCCTAACCTAAGGCATCCTATCATCTCGGATTTAGTATTTTACACCATTCCTGGCGGGTCGGCGCCTACTTCTCGGTGGGAACATTATATACGTCTATAACGTAATATAACCTAACCTAACTCATCTAGCCCCTCGCTGTGAATGTTTTGTAGAATCCCGTTCGTGTACGCCCGTACTTCTCGATGGGGACATTATGTACGTCTATAACCTTATTTATCCCAACCTAAGGCAACATTACATCTCGAATGTAGTATTTTACAACATTCCTGGCGGGTCGGCCCATACTTCTCGGTTCGGACATTATATACGTCTATAAATTAATATAACCTTACCTAACCCATCTAGCCCCTCGCTTGTAATGTTTTACAGAATCCCGGTCGTTTGGGTCCGTACATCTCCGCGGGAACATTATATACGTCTATAACGTTATATATCCTAACCTAAGGCAAGCTAACACCTGGGATGTAGTATTTTACAACATTCCTGGCGGGTCGGCCCCTACTTCTCGGTGGGAACGTTATATAATTCTATATCGTAATATAACCTAACGTAACCCATCTAGCCCCTCGCTGGTAATGTTTTGTAGAATCCCGTTCGTGTAGCCCTGTTCGCCTCTGTGGGGACATTATATACGTCTATAACGTTATATATCCTAACCTACCCCATCTAGCCCCTCGCTGGTAATGTTTTACAGAATCCCGGTCGTGACGGCCCGTACCTCTCCGTGGGCATATTATATACGTCTATAACGTAATATACCCTAACCTAACCCATCTAGCCCCCCGCTGGTAATGTTTTACAGAATCCCGGTCGTGCCGGCTTGCACCTCTCCGAGGGAACATTATATACGTCTATAACGTTATATATCCTAACCTAAGGCAACCTCACACCTCGGATGTAGTATTTTACAACATTCCTGGCGAGGCGGCCCCTACTTCTCGGTGGGAACATTATATACGTCAATAACGTTATATAACCTAACATAACCCATCTAGCCCATCGCTGGGAATGTTTTGTAGATTCCCGTTCGTGTAGCCCCGTACCTGTCCGTGGGGACATTAGATACGTCAATAACGTTATATATCCTAACATGAGGCAACCTCACACCTCGGATGTAGTATTTTACAACATTCCTGGCGGGCCGGTCCCTACTTCTCGGTGGGAACATTATATACGTCTATAACGTAATATAACCTAACCTAACCCATCTAGCCTCTCGGTTGTAGTGTTTTACAAGATTCCAGGCGTGTCGGTTCCTTCATATCGTTGGGAACATAATCCCATGGCCTGAGATGCCATACCTATTCCCTGCAGATTTGGGTTCAAATAACCTCATATTGTCTCTGGGGAATCAGTAATCGCTCCAGGAGTTCTACAGCCGCCTAATTCGACTCATATTAGCGTACATGCCCTAACTGTGTCCTCAAGAATTGGATTCATTTAATCACCTATTGACTCCGTGTTGTCATTGACGGCTCCAACAGTTTTCCGCGCGCGTAATCCGAATTCCATGGCCGGAGATGCCGTACCTACGATCCGCAGAGTCGGGTTTATATAACTTATTATTGGCTCTGCGGCATTAGTAATCGCTCCAGGAGTTCCACAGCCCCCTACTTCGACACATAGGAGTAGACATACCGTAACTGGGGCCATAAGAGTTGGTATCATTTAATCACCAGTTGACGCTGTTTTATTATTAACTGTTCCAACGGTTATCCGGGCTCCTAATTCGAATCAGATGGCCAGAGATGCCATACCTAGGCCCTTCAGAATTGGGTTCATATAACTGCATATTGGCTCCGGGGCATTAGTAGCCGCCGCAGGAGTTCTCCAGCCTCCAAATTCGACACCCTTTTTTTCGTTGGGAAATGTTCATAGATTCCACTCGACTTGGATTAATTTGCTAAGTGGTTATGCCAGACTCTTACTGACTAAAACCCAACAGTGCTTATCATAGCGCACAAATATATGGAGGAGGCCCGGCACTTAACATCGTTTACATCAGCCCCCCCCCCCCCCCCCCCCGCGCTGAGAGTCTCTGAATGTTTTCAGGAGACTCTCTTCTGGGCAGTGCACGCACTGACATGTGGGAGATAGACGTGATCACCCGTTTATCTCCGCTTCTCGCAATACGCGTGCAATGGCTCAAAGGTTGATCCCGAATCTTTTAAGTCTACGTGTTTTGTACGAGCATGATAATCTAAGTCCATTTTTTTTTTTTCTTTGAGTTACCCACCGTGGTTACAGTGTCTTCCGTCGTCGGTAACTTCTGTTCTTCCTCTGTCGTTTGGTTACATGAATCTTCTTGAGTTACCGACCTTGGTAATTAAATATTCAGGTGTCGGTAACTCTCCGTCTACTTTTATTTTTCCTCTTCTTCATTTGTGGTCGACCAGTTACCGACCATTATGTAGTCAGCAACTGTCTGCCACGCAATGTCTTCTTTCTTCATTTATTTATCCATTGCCAGTACCTTGCCTCGCTTTCGGTTGTCATTTTGCAAATGTTTGTCATGATGACTCCCGTACACGAAAACCTCGCGCATTCACACACACGAAATTCTCGCGCCCTCACGCACACGAGATTGTTCGCGCCCGCACTATACGCATTGTTCACCACTTTCCTCTTAGGGTTTTTCTTCTTTCTTCGGTCTGTGGTTTCCAACGATGGAACTCTTCCGTGTATATATCATTGTTTTTGTCTTCAGCGAAGCTTGTTCTTCGTCTTCGCATGATCCGCGAAGATCGCGTCTCCGTTGAGCTTGCCACTAGCGTCGTGGTAACAATGCAGGAGAAGACCAGCCTACCGAAAGGATCTTTGAAGCTGAACTGTCGTACCTTTTCAGGAAACAACAGCCCCCGCTCGCACGGTTGGACGCGGCAGACGTCTACGACGCCGACCACGCAGGACACGCCGGGCAGAGAGTTCGCGCTCTTCCTCCTCCTTCCTCCTCCTTCCTCCTCCTTCCTCCTCCTTCCTCCTCCTTCCTCCTCCTTCCTTCCGCTTCCTTCAAAGCCGTGACTTTATCACAAAACAAAGCCATTGCCTGCCAGGAACTCTGTTTTAGCATCATTTTATCGAAGATACTGCTCAGAGTTAAATCTGGCCCTACCTCGCTTACCAGAGCGCGTCGTGGCAGCTCCCGTGCTGGACAGCGCTGTAGCGTGTGACACCCGCTGTCGTCCTCCTCTTCGCAATGGGGGCACAATGACGTGTTTTCTTTGCCTATCCGCTTCAGAAATGACGCAAAATATCCCGGTGAATATCTGCGTCGTGTGACGGCTCATGGCTTGCTTTCACTTCGTCATCAAGATGCATCTTCCCAACATTCGAGGTTCCTTTCTGGTAACGTCGATTTCTTCTCGCATATTATTATATGCGAAGGTATTTTCTTCCGCGAGAAATTCGATCGGCACCAATCCCGCCAATGTCGTTGCTGCATCGTACGAGATCGTCCTGTATACTCTTATCGCAACCTCTCTCCACGGTCTACGCACCGTTTTCAAGTTCTTTTTACTCGCGACAAGAACTTCGCTCTATACGGGCGCACCCTATAGAGCGATACTTCGCTGTATATGATGCTGCCGTACAACCGTTTGACATTTGCGTTCGGACCACCGAGATTTGGCATAATGTGGCTAAAATGTAGTGCCGCACCATCCAATCTGGGCGCCAATCTGGCAAAATGCGACTCAAAATTCCACTTGCTATCTAGGTGAAGTCCAAGATATTTAATATCTTTTTTTACCTCAACAGTTGTATTCGCAATTTTTTTCATCTCTCGGCATTCAGCTCTTCTTTTATTGTCACGCGGGTCAATCAAGAGTAAAACTTCTGTTTTTTCCGCGGCAATCTGAAAGCCAAGTTCACGGAACTTCATCGTTACCGATACCACTCCCCCTTCTGCACGACAGATGGTCCTGCTTTCGTTGCTTCTAGTGGCAAGTACTAGCGTGTCATCGGCATAACATGTAATATGTACTCCTATCGGAAGTGGCTGAAAGATAGCTATGTTATATCCGATGTTCCACAGTAACGGTTCTAGAACCGATCCCTGCGGCACACCGCGATTGACCACCCTCTCAAAGTATCTGTCTTTTCCATTGTAAGTAATGGTTCTATCGCTCAGGTAGTTATTTATTACCATACGTAGGTATTCCGGAAAATCATTGCTCCACGTATGGCCGCCCACGAGAGGGAATTGAAGGCATTCTTTATGTCAAAAGATACCGCAAAAGCAATCCCCCCGATTTTTGTGGCTGTTTCTGCAATCGACTTTACATTTCTTACCGCATCGATTACGGATCGACCTTCCTTGAAACCGTACTGGCAATCCGCTAAATCTCGTCCTCTCGTCGTAAAATGCTGAACGAGTCTCCGGTGAATTACTCTTTCGAAGATTTTTCCTATCTCGTCCAGCAGAACGATCGGACGATAAGCAGACGGATCTTCTTCCGGCCTTCCGGGCTTTTTCAGCAAGAACATTCTGCCAGATTTCCACTTTCTTAGAAATTTTCCGGTCTGCAAGCATTCCGTGAAGATCCTCTGCAGCCGTCGGGCAAAGAAACCTAGAATTCCTAGCCAAGTTCAGCCAGGAACTTCATTCGGGCCTGGCGCAGTGCTCTTTCCCTTAAGTTTTTGCACTGCGCGGGCGATCTCTGGTTGCGCCATTTTCCTCTCGTGGAAATAGATTCTCAACAACCCGCTCCAGGAAGTTTGGTTGCATCGTTTCTGATATAGGAGGCGCCCATGGTCTTAGTTTGTCCATTACCATTTTGTATGGACGCCCCCACGGATCCTCTTGCAAGGTGAACATTAGTCGCTCCCGTGCCCGTGTCTTGGAGTCAGATATTGCGGACTGCAACTTGTTTTTCTTATTTTTATAGCTTTCGTTACACCGCAGGATGTTTTCTATGTTTCTCGTGGACCGGCGACACTTCTCTCTTTTGTACTGGTGGCGCGTTAGCGTACATTCTGCACAAATTCGCGATATTGTTTCGTTCCACCAATACACAGGTCGTCTTTGCACATTGGGTTTTGTACGTAGCATGCAAGCGTTGTACACCGCTGTCACGGAATCCATTAATTCTGCTATTTCCTCGTCCACATTCACTGGACCTTCTTTTTTTCGAGTCCATGTTGCGGATAAAGCAGCAACCCGCATATAATCATCGTTCAGCTTCTTAACGGCTCATTTTCTTACGTGGCGCTGCTATCAAGAATTTCTGAGGCGTTTTGCATGGACTGTGGAAATCTGTATCCAAATACACTTATGGTCCGACAGATTGTCCATGTTGTCGACTTCTCAATTTTGCACTCTTTTCGCTGCGAGAGCATTTCCCAGGGAGATATCTACTATGCTATCTCCTTGAAATCGCGAGCACGTTAATTCCGCTCCACGATTTAGGATCTGTAAGTTTGCAGCATTCGTCCACTTCAGCATCGAGTGATCGCGATCTATTGTGCTTTTCGAATGTCACATGACTGCATGCGCATTGAAATCTCCAAGTACAAATACTGGGCGGTTCCAAATGTTTTTAATTGCGCTTCATATTTCGTCCAGTAAGCGCTCTTAATCGCTCAACGGCTAATTCAGCGGTGCGTACACACCCACCACCACGTATTCCGCCCAGTTCACCGCGATGTAGCTGTTTCCATTTGCTATTTTGGTTATAGGCTTGTATCCTCGATCCAATATTGACTCAATGATATCCGATACGGTTCTGCGATGACTATAAGTTCCACCATGCTGCGCTTCATTTCGCTTATTACTAAGTCCTGTCCTTTGGCAGCATGGTGCACATTCACTTGTAGTATTTGACACAGCGGGGTGAATTTTAAGCTGTGTCCATCGCCTCCTCCAGGCTAGATTCATTTTCATTTGAATCTCCTTCGATATCTAGGGCGGCAAACCTGTTTTCCACCGCCATTCCAAGGATGGAGTGCTCTATTTTTTTGCCGCCACTCATTCCCTTGCTAGTTGTCGGGACGGCGTCGTCTTTAAGCAGCTCTTTTATTTCCTTTCTAAAATATTTGGTGATTCTGTTGTCACCGCTGCTCTTTTTACTGGTTTCCGTTTTATTACCAGCTTTGTTGTCCGTCTTATTGGCGGGTTTACCGGTGTAAAAACTGCCTGCTTTGCTCTAATTTGAAACTCTCGCATTGATTGTTTGCATTTTTATCTGTTTAGGTACGTATGGTATTGTTTGCATCCTTCCCACTACGCACTTGCTACAAATCTTCTCTTCTCTCAGCTTTACGCACCGTTAATTATCTTAGTACTTATTGCCTGTTTTAGGCACGCGTGGAGTGATTTATCCCTAACCCGCACGTAGGAACTGTATTCTAGACTCTCTATTTACAGAGGTATGATATGTTCGTTTTTTGACATGTAAACAGATTGTATTTTCTTCTTTTTCTAACTCTTGAAATTCTTTGTTTTAGGTGTGCAATGAGCTTTATTCACACCAGGAGCTCCTTATTATTCGTTTTTCTATAGTACGCGTGAATCAGATTTCGTTTTAAGTATGTATTAAACAGCCTTTAACCTATCTTTGTTATGTCTGCTAGACACTTAGTTCTTTCTCTTCAGTTATAGTTTCTCACTTCACAATATATATCTATATGTGCATTTTTAGTGAATGGTTCTTATAATTGTTTGTGTTACAGATATGGAGAGGATTACAAACACTCTACTCACGTCTTGGTCTTCTTAATATTACACACTTACTGCAGTTTGTTAAACAATATCTTTTATACCATTCACTTTAACTTTTTGTAATGCATGTAATATTTTTATTCTGTCTTTCTTTGTTTGGAATTGATTCTGTCGTATCTTCACTATGTTTGTTTCACTTATCATACATTTGCATGTAGAAAGTGTTTATTTACTTCACTGCAAACTGCACAGGATGTAAAGCTTCCGTATTTAACGAGCTTTTTAACCTGTTTTGACTTGTCGACATGCGTGCGACGCCGACGAGTGTTTACACCCTCTACACTGTCTATTTATTGCCTTCCTGTCCCCCTTTTTTGTAGGTAAACAGGTTGGCACTTGAGAGGTAGGTCAGTGACAGTCGACTTTTGAGAACACTTTCCGCGGTGGGTCAAGAGCTCCCCTGCCGTGAAACACTTATCTGCCCGACCCTCTTCTGTCAGCGTGGGCACAAGTCTTTTTTCTTTTAACTTTTCATGTTTATTTTCACCCATCCGGTAGTTTTAATTTATTTATAATCAAAACTACTTTTATTGCACTTGATGTACGATTGTTATTTACAATTCTGTGTCATTCTGTTTACAGTGCGTGCTCGCACTCACTGCGCTTATTTGTTGTCTTTCTTCGGTCCGTTACAAATTTATTAGAATTTTTATTTACTTTTAAATTCGTGACGTATCACGAATTATAATCATTATTGAGATGCTGTCTCTCTCGCACTACGGGTCCTTTATCACCGTGACAGATTGATACTTGCGATCTATTGTCTACTCACTTACACCTCTGCACCTTTGTCCCTCGCGAAAGGTAAAGTTTGCTGATAGTGAACGCACGTTGGCGCTCGGTCTACTATTTCAACTCTTTTTATCGTTGTTTTTGGCGATTAATATCCCATTTTGTGAGTTATTATTACGCGCGCACGATAATTATCTTCACTCTCTACCGCACCACATCGCCTTCTTCCCGTTCTTTAATAGCTTTTAATCAGCACTTTCCGCACTTCTTACACTTCTTGAGGTGTTTACTGGTGTAGCTTCCGATATCCTCTTCCTCTTCAGTTCTCCCACGACGTCGTCAGCAGCCTCCACGACTCGAAATTAGATTTGGAAATGGCGAACGACCGCGCACGTGTCGTAACCATGAAGGATAGCGAATCCGAGCACGAAATTCGCTATTATTCGACCCTAATACCGAAAGAATTCCAGATTTTTACGTCTGGATTTCACGCGATACTTACCAAATTCGATTAAGCCGTAGCTTGTATTCGAAATCTCAAGATTTCCACTCGAAAACTCGAAAATGCACGGAGCGATGTGAAATGCGTCTATACTCTTCCCCCAAATTCAACACCTAAGGGCGGATATACCGTATCTGGAGCCCATAAAATTGGATTCATTTATTCACTTATTGACACTGTGTTGATATTAACGGCGCCAAGCGTAATTGGCAATAAAATTTGTCAAATCCAGTAAAATGAAATCAGCATTCACGTTTGAAACGAGCTAAAATTTCAAAAAAATCTCTCATAGAATTTTTATTAAACTTCCAGTTCAATTATTTTTTACGAATTCGAAAAGTATTACATTTTTTAAATTCTCCTCCTATAATACGAATTTTAATCAAATATCAGAGATAAACGATTTATTTATTTAACATTTTTACTGGGGTAACCAGTTGATAATTTCATAGGATCAGGGTTGGTGTTACATCCTCGTTCGTACCATGAATTTTGATCAGCGCTATTCGCGGAATAACGTTCGACGTAACAAAATTGTTCTAGATGTAGCAATCGCAATGAATTTTTTTTAACCGGTCAGAGGCAATAAAGTAGGAGGGATATGCAAGGAAAACGCCAGAATGCGTCGCGTTACCGCGTTTCGAATTTTAATGGCCCGGTGGAATGATAAAGCGGTAATTAATCGTTGTCCATTGCTGCATTGATGCGACGCTTGGCGTCTTTCCAAATAATTATTCCTTCCTTTTTCGCCAATTAATGTTCATATATTTTTCCTTTCGAGATTGTGTTCTCCTTTTTTAAATTCCTTGTTCCTTCTTCCTTTTATGACAAATTATTCGTCGGCAGAGGAGAAATACAACTTTTACCTCAAATATCTATTGTTAGATTCGTATAATTTATTGCAGCGTGGAAAGGTATAGAAAGATAATTTGCTTCCTTTATATTCGATGTATTTTAACGAGCAACAAAAAAATCAATAATGTTTTTATCATTCATGAAGCGTGGAGATATAGTTGATTCTTTTTACTTGATTTTTATCAGTTTTCAATACAGAAAATATAAGAGGATTCGTTTTATGTATAATTTCGAACGAAATTCCTGATCGTTTAGACAAAATTTTATCGTATCGGGTCATTCTGGCTAATGGAAGCGGAATTCTCAATCCTTTTCACCGATGCGAAATATTTAAATCGCATTTCAGCGAATAGAGGGCTTTCTTAACATTTTCTCCTCAAATTAATTTCTTTACCAATTTTCTTTTATTAGCAATTACACATTCTGTCCTCTCTCTCTCTCTCTCTCTCTCCCTCTCTCTGTCTCTCTCTCTCTCTCTCTCTCGATGAGGCTTGTAAAATGTCCGAGAAATATCGACATGTAAAGCGATAGAAGAATTAAAAGTAAAGTAATAATATTCCTTAGGAGTGAGACGCCATTCATTATGAATTATGGGACGTATAATGGACGCTTTCCCTGACAAATGAGTTAATGCTCCCTCGATGGACCTGTTTAAATCGTTAGCACCATTAGCGAATTGAAAGTCTGATTCGTAATGGAAAAGAGTGCTGGCGGCAAGCCGGGCGCGTATCGCGACGGAATTTCGCGAAAATTCAAGGACTTAAGGAATTTTAATGGAACCGCGGAGGCTGCTACCGCGCGCAAGCCTGTTTAAATATCCAACAGCAGCGAAGAAATAATTCAACAGCTCGGCCAAGACAAACACTGAGCGATGCGGGATATTTAGGTGAGGAACCGTGTTCGTTTTTACGAGACGCATACCGAAAACGTTGCTGGCCGGGTAAAATTCAGTTGCGCCAGTCTCATTTGGGTTTCCTACTACACTCAGAAGATACGACTGGCACTGATCAAATTACGCCGGAGCGTGCTTCGACTACGAACGAAGTTTAAAGGCCTGTGGGCGCAGTGTATTAAATCCAAAGGGAGACATTGGCTGCTTCAAAATAGCGGCTGTTATTTGAGCGAACGAAGTAAGTTTACGAATGAAGATTCCGCATAAATTAGAAATATATTTTTAATCGAAAATAAATGTGGAGTGTGATATCGAGTGAGAGAAATTGGGAAATTTTAGATAACTTTAACACGTGACAACAGTTTCATTGAATGAATTGAATAATTGGTTGATAGAGACCTAAATGCTTGTGAAGGCGCCAGATAGAAAGGCGTAGCATGCTTTCAGTGGGGTGTGGGTTCCGTTGCAATTGGAGTCGAGTTACTAGGTAGTTTGAAATCGTAGTTGATCATTAAACATCGGCGTATCCCATAATTAGTTAATTGTAACGTTACATTGGTTACTTAACCGCTTACGTCGTAAAATTACTGTATGTTCGTACGTTTCAAGGATCTCGTAAAAAAATGGCCAAATACTAGCCTATTTAAATGAAGTAACAAAGAATAGAGAGTAATTCTACATTCAGTAATAGCACGATCGTTGTTACACTCAATTTTGTTCGTCGAAAGATGATCTCATCCTGGTTTGCAACAAGAAATAATAAAAGAAGTAAAATTTGTAGAATTTGTGGGTCAGGAACAAGTATATACATATGTATATCATTCCCTGACGAATCGATGGATAAATAATTGTTCATTGTTTTACGCTGCTCAGTTTGACATCATTAATATTCCCGTCAGTTGGCGTCATAATAGCTGTGAACGAGGATGATGTGATCAGAGACCTGGGAAAGTCTGTAAATAATTTATGTTGCGTCACATCTACGTGCAAGCGTGAGTACGTTACTATAAGCAATTCTTCCGTTTCTATTTGCATCAGTCCTTTGTGCGGTTTAATCGAATCTCTGATGTCTATTCAGTGCGACTTTTAATTGCTCCTGGTCATCCCATAATGGGATGCAGAAGGGATGCAGTCCTGAATCTGCGGTGTCAAATCCTCTCTAATTCGAACGACTTTTGATAACGACTTGCGATAATGAATGAACGTAATCTCTTTTTCGAAAGTTGGCGAACTATTGAGGAGGGTTGGTTAATTATTCGGTGCGCTATTGATCGCAGACACTATGAAGAATAGTCGAATGTTTTTTGCAAACGAATACCTTACGCGTGCTTTTCACTATTATTTTTAAACGTAATTGAGCGTTGTCTGAAATTTGTCTAGTTTCGTAATTCAGTCTTGACTCGATTCGATGGTGGTACACTAATTATTAGCTATAAGTGAAGGTTATGTCGCGATAGTTCTCGATGATTCTCCAACTGTCACTTCTGAACTAAATTTAATGGAAAATTGTGCTAATTATAGCAATCTTCTAGCTACCTCTGTTGCGTCGTAAAAGCTTAAAAGTTGACGACATCCTTTACGCATCTGTTCTCCAGTGGCGTGGTTTACTACACCGTGGTTTCGCGAAACTTGGCCGTTTCTCGGGCTGGATATTCATTTTAAAACCAGGATAACTTCAGTGTCTACTACACCTTTTCCCCGCGACAAATGCGCGATATTGAATTAATGGACTTTAGAAGTCCATTTCCTCATGCTTCGTACTTACTGTTTCGCATTTAAGCTGTAACACTGAAACAATCTCATTGTTCGTTCTTTTCTGCCTTTTATTATAACCATGCATACCAATGCATTATTTTTTCTTTCGTACGTTCTCCTTCTTTCTCGATTTTGTTCTCTGAATATTTCGTGAGCGCCGACTGCGAGGAACCAGAAAAACACAGAAAATAGAAATTCCAACAAACCCTTGTCGTTTCTCTTTCCCGTATTTCTATTTATCAGTGAAATTTCGTACTTCGTAAACAGGAAGGTCGTAAACGGCGTTTGGTCGCGATAATTTCGAAGCGAGCGATGCGCTGCCAGCATGATTATCTTCCCGTCCCGCTTTCACGGTTTATCGTCGCAACTGCAAGAAGCATCTGGGCTAACGATTCAGGAAAATTGTTAGGTTGTTTTAATATTGCGACTTTGCCGCGCGTCCCTCTCCATTAGCGCGCGAAGTAACACTCTGATGTTATTAATGTATTTGTTTAATTGCTCAGCGGCAAACTGCAGGATTGTTCGATAGTCGCTTTGATTCTTTTATTCTAAATCAGCTTTAGTCGCTCGTATATCGGCTGAACAAACATTCGGAATGCATAGGATACAGTCCATAAATTTCAATGCTGTTTTACAATGTTTACGAATCTCACGATTGAACGTAGCTTCATATAACTCGAGATAAAAGTTTTTCCTTTCTATTTGATTTTTTGCAAAAAAATGTGCGAAACAACAAACATCCATTATCAATCTATTTCCGCGTTCAAAATTCGACGGTCTCTCAAGGTTTTTAAAAATTACGACGAATTAATTCTCCCAGTCGACGGAAATATACTCGAGTTTCTGAGGGTGAACCGTTTCACCTTCTGCACAACGCGCAGATCGTTAGCATACGAAAAAACGGAGAAAACAGTTACTCACCTCTTATGAAATCCACCGCCATCTCCAGACCGTACGTGTCCTTATCACAATCGTCAAGGATGTGCGCCCCGATTTTCACACCCGGCAGAATACCCTCGCCCTCATTGAGGTTATCCAGGGTGTAAAGCCTCGCCTCCAATGCTTGTACTCCGCTCTACGGCATAACAGGGCCGCACGTGATCGGGTCCTCCCTCTCGTACAACAGCATAAACCCTCCGAGAAAGAGGTCGCCCTTGGCGACCGCCTTCTTCTTCACTGGTCAGGCAACGAGAACCTGCGCGCTCCGGTCCATAGATCGGAACTATCTGCGGCCGTATCGAATCAGATGATGAGTTTCCGGGTTCTCGAACCGGAAGCCACACTCGTGTCGCGCTCTCAAACGAGCGCAATCACTTTCCGCGTCGATGGACCAGCCCGGGGTGGAAAGTCTCGGCGAAGTTCCTGATTAATTTTTTCACGATCGATCGACTCGCTATTGGAGTAATTGTCGCCGTCGTCGTCGAGTCGAACCTGCTCGGAGCTTAATAACCATCTATCGCCCGGCTCGCTGTTGGCCGAGCACATGTATATCAGCACGGCAGGTAACAGAAGCTTCATGACTTCATAATTGTGAATGGTTGGGCTTGCGAACGGCTTCACACGTTGTCCTGTGTTTGCGTCGGGTGGTGGGTTCGAATGGAACTTGCAGTTCACAGCGTCTATGGTCGCTCCTCAATGGGAGATCGGTGGTCCGCTTTCTTCAAGTCCATGGTTTCTAGTTACGTTGCGTTGCGGCGTTGGATGGTACATCGCGATGGTAGTCGATGGTGCCACGGCCTTTATGGGGCCACTGGAACCGGCTGTTTTGGAGCAAGAAAGTTCGATCCGTTTCACTTTCGCTGAGAGTTCCACTGGTCTGGTACTAATTGCTGAAGTTCTGCGATCGGGTAAAGAAACGAAGAGTGGAGGTTGACACGGCGCTGCGGAAGTTTAGAGTGATGAATGGGTGATCGTGGATGGTGACTTGTTTGCGGGGTAACCGGTGTAATCGTTCGTTCCACGTGGAACTGTTGATTCGTTTGGTAGTCTCGCGATATTCCGGATTTACTCGAATGTCATGGGAAATTTCTACCTAGCTTTGCTCCTCCCAAGAGAGCTCATCGGGAAGGAAAGTAAGCAACATTTGCTTTTGGCCACTGTTCGTTAGCAGTTACCCCTTTGTCGTCAGTGGTACGGTTCCTGTTTGCTTCTAAAACTTTTGTCACGATTACAAATGTTTCTCCTAGGCTTGGGATCCTTATTTTTCTTTCGCAAATATTCGCGAAATCGTCTATGTGTCGCGACTGCTTCTCGATAAAATTCCGAGTCGAACTTGAGGCAGAGCAATTTTCTTACGTTTACATGTCGACGAGATCGAAAGCCTATTTGAAAACGCCGCGCCAGCAGCCTCGGAACTATCGGGATTCTCTGATTGGATAATTTCGTCGGAGAATCTACAGGGCATGGACCAGTCGGTGCCAAGACAGCAAAAGTGTAAATTGCTTTTGATTTGCAACGAGCCACTCGCGTTCCGATAGCGACCCGATCGCTTCGCGAACTAATTAAAAACTTTGACACGTCGCGCCCTTCTTGGTTCTCGTGTCTTCGGTGGCTGGTGGAGCTTCCTTTCTCCGTTCGAATTACCGTTTATCGCGCCCGCGATAATTCGTTACGAGGCGTACCTGTTGCTCCGCGGTGGTGGCCACGAAAATCTATTTCCATTTCATTATGCCTCCCTCCCTTTCTCGTCGCTGTGATTTTTCGACCGCTCCCCGTGTTTTTTCAAACGCGACGAACTGTAAGGAACCCCTTTGTAACGAGGGATGTGGTCGCGTTACCTGTTGCGTCCCTCGACGAGGAACCGTTACCTGGTCTAGCGTAGTTTTGTCCGACTCTATCTGGAATTGGATCACGGATTGTCTAGGAACTAACTCGACAACGATCGATATTGAGAACGCGACGCCTTGCACCGATGCCACTCGATGGTTCCAAGTGGCGCTGGCGGACGTCTGGATGGCTACTCTGTCGAACGCCTGACGGAGAACGGACGTTCGTTTTGTGGGCGTTCGAGGATCTTTTCTACGAGATCTATTCTATTGGTCATTACTGATTTAGTTCAGGGAAGTCAACGATCAGAATTTCCAATCTCTACAGTTTTTAATTTGCATAATTATGATTAAGAAAGTTTTTAATTCCCAAATTTTAACTCATAATTCATCGCGAAACCACGATTGGAATCGATCAAATTGGAATAAACGGACGGATATTTTATTGTATCTGTTTGGTATTCGCTATTATTCTGTGGCTAAATGGAGATGGTGTATAATTAATGTAAAAAGTTCCCGAGAGAAAGTTTGCTGAAGCACTGTTAGTTTCTGTTTCAACCGCGATGAATAGAATATAATATTATATTACAATTTCGGAATCTCATTGAAAAACAAAGGAGCCTTTCCAGATAGCCATAGGCTTTTTTCTTTCATTCCATTTTGTCTGTCTGCCTAGTTTTTCCTTTTTCGTACAAAACTTCATCACGTTGAAAAAAATTCGCATATACTGTGGAGCATTACGAAACTTTTGACATGAAAATTTATATGACTTTCTAAATGATTCGGTTAAACGGACGTGAAAGAGAATAGAGCGTTGCAGTGTGCACGTATCAGTTTGTTTTTCCCTCGAAATTAATCTCAATTAAATTACAAATAAGTGAAGTCTTCTGTCAGTTAACAGCATTAATTGGTTGTGGGGAAACATTCGTATAATTTTTACTGGACTTCCTATTCCGCTAGAATTGTCAAATAATACATTTTTATCGCCAGAAAATATCTTTTAAAATGTAAAAATTTGTTATTCGCATGATGGAGTATATTATATATCTTTTTCTTTTTATAAAAATTAATTTATCAAGCTAATGTGTGGTGGATTATTGGATACAGAATGGATTTGTTTCCTGAACCGACATAAACATTTTTCATCGTTACTTCCAGTAATTATCTTTGAGCATTCTGGAACGAGTGATTTATGAATGCGTTGAAAAATGTAAACCACAGGAATAACTGGTCCACGAGACACATCTGTTCATTTCTCTAAGTTTGGGGATTATTTTTTAATCTGATTTGCACGCTTTGTGTAGTGTGGGCCCGGTTCGCGGTGTTCCGACTTTGAAATTTACTTTTTTTAAACGGCTTCCTGAAAATGTTAATTACAAAAGGCATCGGCGATGATATGGAAGCTACGACTGGTTTCACCGCTTACTCGGTAATTAAATTTCTAATTAACAGATCTTACGCTCGAAGTCTCTAATCTGACCGATTACGGTCAACGACGGATAACATTTACTTTCCTTCATTCATTACCAGAAAATTGTACCGACGCGTGCTTCTGGTAACGCTATCTCGAAAATGTTACTCGAACCTACGAAAAAAGTTTTCAAACAGTCTCTTTTCTTTTTCCTTCATTTTCATTGAGACAATTATTCACTAGTTTACGGCGCAATTACTCCGGCGATAACGTTCTTGCGTGCGGGACAAGCACAGGATCGCGTAAATTGCTATAAAACCGCGGCAGCTGCCACTTAACGAACGTGGTATTTTTCAATCACCTCCGTCTCGTCAAGCTGTATTGCCAGAGAATTTCAGAAGTAATCTTCCAAACTGTTTCTCGTGTTATATCATGCGCTAAGCGTAATCGCATGGGGATTAGTTTCTCCCTTTCGCCATTGTTTCATTTTTGTTTTAAACGATTTTTGTTAAACAATGTGTTCATTCTTTACCCGCGAATGAATTTCCGTAGTTAATTTCTTTTTGCTCCTCGCTCGAATAATTTTGCCCCCCTTTTTATCCAATGGATCGATCGATTACACCCGTGTCTTCAATATACTCTGTTATCAGAGAGATATTTAAACGATGCTTACGATTTTCACATCGGTGACGGAACACCACTGTGACAATAGCAATTTCATGGAATCGTTCAATAAAACGCCGAAGAGCCGGTCGGTTTTTCGTCCACTTGTTTGACTCTTCGTACACATTTCTTCCGCCACAATAATCCAACGGCATCGTAGGACAGAGAGCCGTTGGAGTAGTTGGAGCACGCGCGCGCGGCCCCGTGTCGTAGCAGCTACTGACTGGCTCTGCGACTGTATCAACACTACCCTCCTGTGGAACGCATCAACCCTCCGCCACCCTCGAAGCCCTGCCTCGTTCCCTACTACCCTACCTTCCCTCTCCCTCCCGTTCATTCTCTTCCTCGTTTCCTCCAAACCGTCTTACCCTGTCCCTCGTCACGTCTCGCGAATCCTGTTCCTTTCATTTTGCCGCGTGCGACTGTTTAAATCGTCGATCATAATTCTCTCGCGGGTAGGAATTAAAGAAAGCCAGAACGAAATGTAGAGAAGAGAGGAACGGAAGAAGTGGAAGTTTTCTTTATTCCACCGGTTGTCAGCATTGGCACTTTTAGTCTTGTATGAAGTACTTTGATAAATTATTGTCGTCGTACGTAAGGAGCTAATCCCGTGATGGCCGGTATGCGCGTGTGCGCGTGTCCCATGTAGATGGTCTGGGAGCGAAAGGCGAGGAAAATAACGGGACCGGGGTTGTGTCTTTTTTTATTTCTCGAAGAATTCCCGGAGGGAGGCCCGACGCGCCAGTCATGACGCTGGGACGGTACTTCGATGCGACTTCTTCTGCTTATCTGCTGTTTTCTTTGCTAATGTTCTTTAGATTGCTGCGAAAGTTGGTTCACGGGGAGGCTGGAGGTAATAAAAGACAAATTGTAGAATATTACGATTCGGTTAAGCGGAGCAGGTTACTTCTCGTAGAATGAAGCTGCAGAATTTTCCCTTCTTCGGTTCATAACTTCGGTTGTGTCACCGAGATAGAAGAAAAAATTTGACGAGTAATTATAAAATTCCAAGCCGTCACGTCGCGAGTTGGGAGTTTCATATCGAATCCACATTGAGCATTACTTACTACGCGTTTCGGCGTTGCTTTGTGTTTGCAACCAACGCGGTTCTGTTTCGTTGTCCGAAAGTTTCGCGCATCGCGTTCTCATTAAATTCAGGCATCGAAGTTAATCGGGTTCGTAGCGATTCCCGAAACAAGTTCCCGCAACAGGAACGAACAGTGAGGGAAAACTGATGCGATCCATCCAATTATAGCGGCGGATCGTGTAGCTATGTCGGACAAGACGCGCGATTATCGGGTTTGTCAAATGGCGGACAGATTCATTTTTCAAAAAGAATTTCCCTTTTGACGGGTTCGTGACAGTTATACGACACGTCGCATGCTTCTTCATGGAGCCAGCGCATTCGGACCGCTTTTGGCGTTGTTTTACTTTGACGTTTCTCTTTTTTCGCTCGTTCCCCTTGTATTATTATTGCTTTCATTGCATCACGCCGAATCGCTCCTTCTATTGGAAACTTGCAATGGGTGCGGTAGGTTTGAAAGGATTCGAGACCAACATCGCTGGAAATGCCATAACGGTATTGCTCGGGCATTACGTCGCGTCGATGGTATCGGTCTGCAGCGACATAAAATGGCACTGCCGTACATTAAATTCCCATGTTGCAAAAGGACGGAAATTATTTCAAAAGCGAGTTCAAGCTCCTCCTTCTTTGGCCTCTCCGTCGAGACTTTAATTTCGTTTTCCTTTTGGCTCGAGTAAAACGGCGATGTTTGGAATGGAACTTGGAACGAGATGGATACACTGGAATAAAAGTGAATGATGTGTAGTAAGCATCTGTGCGGATGAAGTATGCGATGCCGAAAAACATCATCGGCGACGTGAATTTCATTGGTTCCTCTAGACTCGATGAATCTCCATATCCCTTCCAGTCGATGGTGAAAAATAGGATGACACGTGCAAGCGTTAAACGTTCCTTCACTAAGTTCCGAGAACTGGGTGCCCAGAACTCGTTGCGGAGTATCTTATTAACGAAAGCGTTCGCTTTTTGCCTACGATATCCTAACTGAATATTATCCCTCGCAACAAGCAGAGAGGCGTTATATTTATACGATAAGGAAAGTTTATGAGGCAATTTTCTTCACGAACAAGCCACAAACTTCTGCGTAATTTCAGTACTTTCCTTTCAGTGGTTTCGTTCCTTCTTTTCCCCTAACTTTCCCGTCCCATTTTTTGATATTTATCGTCTAGTGGTAAGAAACCAGAAAATAAGTATCTACACCTGAGACATCTCTCTGGAAAAAGAAGAAATTTCACGCGATCATTGTATCCCATTGAACGTTACCCTAAATAATTCGTGGATTGATGGTTAATTGAACGTTTAATCGACCGTTTCCTTCAGTGTATAAGGTTGCTTGTATCTTATCTAGTCGGATTATCACAATTAAAACGAAATCCGTTGAGGGCGATTCGATGCGAATACTGGGAGGGCTTTCTAGATCGTTGAAAATTCCAGGTTCAAAATGTTACAGGCATTGTTGCATTATTCATCGAGGAAAATGCGATGAACGCGGGAAACGCGTAGTCTAATTTCAAAGAGCAAATATCTGCAGCTACGATCGAAGTTTCATCTTTTTGAAGAAACACTTTCAAGTCGTAGAGGAGAGGTCAGAAAGTGGAGAGTCGCTGCGCGTGAGCGGGCGTAGAGAATATTTTTTCAGACTGCTGTTGTTATCGCTAGGCGAATTAACTTTTTAATCGCCGCGTGATAAAAGAAGATAACGATGGATAAATTAAAATCTGCATTTTAACAGGTTATGAAATGACGTTGCTAATGAACAAGTTTGTATCTTATAAATATTGAAAATCGATAAACGCAGAGGCAGAAATGATACAACTTTCATTTTTTTTCTCACTTTCTCTCGAACAAAACGTATGCGGCGAAACCGACGAGTCTGTTCGATATCGTCGGCACAAAGGGTGTACGATTGTGTTTGGTGGTTCGCTATAAATTGGTTACAACTACCTTTAAATATACCAGCATCGAAACATCGTCGATCGTTATACAATTCTCGAGTCGTATAGGAAATGCATATAAAGTCTATTATACTGGGCTTCCTCTATTACACTAGGCATCCTTTATGGTACGAGTTTTCATATTTTCTTCATAGTTTGCAGCATGAAAATTTAATGCGGTCATTTTGAATTGGCTGCGAGGTGAAGAGGTGTATCACTTTAATTCGAAACGTTACATTTTTCAGTTAACAGGAACGTTGCTGAACCAGAATGCTTTAATTTTTCCATAATGAAATGTTGCTTCTTATTTTTGCCTCCTTTTAATTAAATTTTATTATTCTGAAACGAGGTGTCACTCGTTTCCCTCCGTTGAAGCTGCAAACCTCTACCTCTCGCACTTCCGGCTTGTGAGCGAATTTTTTCTCCCCTGTGTTGTTTAACGGGTGTTTATTAACATTCACTCGAGCTTCGCTGTTCGTTTTCAGCGTCACCTTAAAGTTCTCTCGAGATCTCGTCGTTCTGCTCCCAGCGGTTATGAATACAAACTGCTCCTTCTTTTATTCTTCAGTTCCTTGAAAATCGAATAAATTCGCTATTTTTCCACCTCATCCGCTTCATAAATACAGTTACACGAAAAATCGTCCAACAGAGGACGAGTCTTCCACCAGAAGAGATGCTTCCGCGTTTATGGAATATCTGAAGCATCGTTCACGAGTTAATGAGTGTGAACGAGAAATTTCTGTGTCGCTCTTCTTCATACTTCTTTTTTTCACTCCGTCTTAATTAATGATTAATTGACACTATCGTAGCGTCTCGTCTTCTTTGATATACTACGTGAAATATCTTTCCGTTTGAACAGGAAAATCGTGGACGGTGACGCCTGATCCGTGCCATTATTTGTAAATATTTTTGTTTAATGAATATAAAAGAAGATACGTTAATATACTGCATGTTAATGCAATGAAATTGGAAATTCTTCTCGGAAGCGCGGCTAAAAACATTTCCAAGCACCAACGTAGTAGAAATTACGACACTGGGTTTGATCTGCAACGACTACAGTCGCAACAAATCGAGGAAGCTTTTCCATCAGGAAATTGCAATTTCTTCGTGCTGGAATTTTCGTTGACCCGAAACACGAATTCTCTCAAAGCTCCGTTTCATAATGAAATCGATGGCTCGATGCCAATTATTTTACACGACGCCCCACGAGTTACAAAGTAAATTCCTAAAACGCTACGCGAGAGGGAATATTTTAAAAACCTAGCAGCCAACTTAATTTATCCTTTGCAAAATATTGCCAGCGTGCTTTTTAAGTAACGTAGGGAAACAGAGAGAGAGAGAGAGAATACGAGCAGGGGCGGAAAAATAGATAAATGCATCTAGCAGAAATATGGAACTATTTCAAAGTCAGTTTACCAAAATATGTACGTATCAGAGAATCCGTAATTTTTTTCTCGTTTGCCATGTTAATCGATTTCAGTCTTTTCGAAATTACATTTATGTCGTCTGATATGGACACGCAAACGTACTGGAATTTTCAACCGGATAAACATTGTTTTTATCATTTCAACAAGTTTTTACTAGATCGTGGCATTGCTTCGATTTTGTCATTATCACCCCCCCCCCCCACTTGAGTTGGTCGCTTCATGAAAAATGGAGGTTCTAAACTGTTTGTCCAGAAGTAAGTCGTGACAAATTATCGCGTCCACTGTTCACAGTAGCGTTATCTACGCGTATTTACGTGCACCTTCTGGCCAGAAATTGATGTTTCCTCGCGGTGAAAATTAATGGAAATTTAATATCAATCCCCCGGTTGTACGCGAATAATAGAGCCGATATTCGCGTGGGAACGTCGCGAAAAGTATCCGCGTAATCGAGCGTCTACATTGGACGATATCAATTGGAAATTTCTGCGAAATAACGAAAATTCTCGTTAATTTATATGCGCGATTTCCCTGACTGTGTTTATACGAGAATATAAACGTTTCCAATTTAACTAGACAATTATAAAAATCGTTCTCTAGGGATCGCTCGACGGTGCCGACATTTTTCTTTTCTGCGCAAATCGTAATTAAAATTGAAAAGCGATTCGACTAATTTCAATGGGAAAGTTAACTATCCACGAACAGCTAGGACGAGGAAAACGAAAAAGCTGGAAGCCTTCACGTGCAAAAGGAGGTCAACGTGGTATTACAATAATCATATGCTAACTCAACTAGTTTGCCGTTATATTACATTCATTGCCATCGGACTTTCGTGTAGTTATTAACTTCAACCTGTGTAATTTAATAAAATTCACGTTCAGTAAAGAGTTCATTTGCAAAGCAGCGTATTTGACGTGTTCCTTTACACAGAAGAATTTTATACAGCCAGTGCGCTGGGCACAAAAGTTTGTTCCCTTACGCGAATAAAGTACATAATTTTCATACCATGATTCCTTTTTCATCTCTCTGTTTCATTCAATTTTAGACGAGGTTTTCCTCGAACGCGCAACGATATCGTGGCCAACCAGTGGGTTATGAAAATTGTTAAAATATTTACGCTATGGAATTACGTATGTTCCCTACGTACGAATCTCCCGATGCGTATACGTGTTCCACGTTCGCTGAGAAGCTTTAAAAGAAAAAGAAAAAAACAGGAAAAAAGAGGACGTCGGAAAAAGAAAAAAGTGGAAAAGGCTAGGCGAGAGTGGAATAGCGGACCTCCACGTCCGATCTGCAGAATATCCGAGTGCACGCGTTTTAAGCACTGCCCATAAAAGTATTAATAAAAACTCGGATACTACTTTGAATATCAACGAGATTGCATCAGCAAGAGTAACTGGGTGGAGGAGCTTGGACGTTAAAAACTGTAACCCGCATTACACCTACCATTACTTTGTAGCGAGATTAAACGTTGAGGTTTGAATATTTAATTGAACAAGTAGTGAGGAACGGCATTGCACCGACGATAGACATTCGCGGAGTAATAAAGCGTGCTTCTTATTAAGCTCGTAAAATTTCTGCATTTATGTCTAGAGTGCTTCGTGTTTAATTTATAATATAGTCAAGTTTCTGGAAAATTATGTGTACGATTGTACAATTTTTGTTACTTTTAATTTTACTCTTGTTTGAGGAAAATTGTTGGTCACTTAACTGCCAGTCTGGTATATTGATTGATATCACTGAAAATTAGAGAAAGAATAAATGGTTTTATATATCGGCAAGTATTTCTAAATCTAATTGAATTACGCAAATAGTTGTAACAATTCGAGTTTCGTGAAGATTTTTAAAAGTTATCAGATTTTGATATTGGAGAGATTGTTGTTACCGGTAAAAGCTACGAGTTAGCAGTGAAAGCTCTACTACTTCCCTTACGACTATGATCAAAGTACGATCACCAAAGTCGTACAATTTTACTGTCTTTCGAAATGTTACCAATTCAGCACATGGCTCCAAATAGGTACCGGAAGTAGCAATAGTGATCCCAGTAGATGCATCTTGTCCGCGATAATAACAAATAAATGATTAAGAAGTAAACTCGCGAAGAATAACAATAATTCTCTTTTAAAACGTAAATGTAGCTTTAGTTTACATAAAATTTATATATGATTATTACCAATAGTTGTGAGTAATCGTTAAGAATATTAATTGGTAAAAAAATTGCGAAAATCGGTAAATTACGGCCAATTTTAACGAAAAATCAATTTAAAATTTAAGCGCAGGGGTGGGGAGCCACGGGTATATAAGGAGGGCACTTCCGCTGATTTAATCAGTTGCTCGATAGACGCGGTACCGATCGGAGCTCCTCTTGGGCCTAGTTGAGGAAGATGGACCATGATCAACGTGTTATGATGGTGGTGGGGGACCACGAAGAGGGTGCTGTCCTCCATGGTGGCGGACACTGGTCAGCCTGATGATCCCTTGGTAGTGGACAGTGGTCAAGCGAGCTGAGTCGATGGTGGTGGATCACGGAGAGGGTGCTGAGCCCCATGATAGTGGACACTGGTCATCGCGATAACCCCTTGGTAATGGAAAGTGGTCAGCGAGCTGAGTCGATGCTGGAGGATTACGGAGAGGGTGCTGACTGCATAGTAGTGGACAATGGTCAGCTAGCTGAGTCGATGGTAGAGGAGAGGAGTCGATGGAGAGGATGCTAGCCGCTGATGACGTCACTTGTCTGCGAACGGTGAGTTTGTACAAACCGAATTTTTAATTAGAGGTGGTGGGGTAGATGAGGTAGCAGTAGTAGTAATTTTGATATATACTTGAACAAACTGGAGGGCTATCAGCTAGCGCATTCGACTGAATGCTAGCATATATAGCCCTCCTATTTTATATAACTGTTATCGTTCTTTTTATTAGTTTATCGGTTTAAAAAATGAGAGATTGTTATGTATTGAGAATAGTTTCGCGATTGAATGACTAGTGTATACCGCGAACACTCTCGGGATTGAACGATTAGTTTTATTACTTTCATTAGTTTTATGATTTATTATTTGTTTTTCTTATTTTTCAATTTTAATTTTCTTTTTGCTACCACACTTGTGTAATGTAAATTTGTAATTGTGTAACCCTTTCCCTCTTATCCTGACTTCTCTCACTTATCACAACCGAGCGTAATTATTCTCGCTTTAATTAGTTCGTAAGAATGGTATCCCAGTTCATTGGGTACTAACAGATTCTTCGATATGTGGTAGAATAGTTGTTTCGAAACCGGTATCTCGCATTTCTTTGTTGTCAGCGATAAAATCATTCATTTTCTATTCATATTCTATTCATAAAAACACGTCGGTCAAAACTCAGGGGCTCGTTTAAGAGAATCCTGCATAATCTATGGCAATTTCTATCTCTTTGAGGTGTTTGTTCTCGAAAGAGATTGGTCTGATTGTTGGAAATTCACTCCATTCCTAATTTATTTTAATTTCTACGTTCATCGTTGGAACGTCGTTGGATACGTCTCTGAACGTAAAGTTTAATCAATGATTTTATATTTATCTATTTTGTGATCGCAAAGTGGTTTCATTATTCTTTTTACATTTGGAAATAAGAAAATGGTATTTTCGGTGAATACAACGTTGGAGATATCACTATGGTATTGTTTTACGTCAAAAAACCTCCATTTCCACAATCTTTAAGATTCTTTCCAATTGCTTCACGCAAACAGGCTATACGAAATTCTATTAGGAGAATCACTATTAAGAGAATCTTGAAATTGGACGTATTTTCTCCGTTCTTGTCAAAAATTCATTGGTTTTGGAGCGAATTTCAACAACTTCACCAACTTCGCCGAGAATAATACCCCTAATCCTTTCCACTTCCTTTGTTATCAAATTTATATGATTACTATGATGAAATTGTTATGACTATTGTAATGAAATTGTTATGATTACTGTAATGAAATTGTTATGATTACTGTACCAAACTTTGTACATGTATTGTACTGATTATTGTAAACAAATTGTACGGAAACACATTCTTCTTATTCAGTGGGAAACACACACTTTGATTTATTCCGTTTAGTTTTGAGTCGTTTTAAAGTAGAATAATAGAATTTAAAGTATCCTTTCGTATTGCTTTTTGTGCAATACTTTAACTTTTGTAAAATAGAATCATCGTATAATCATTCTATAATAATGTTTCTCTCTGAATAAGAAAGTGTTTCCTTTTGCGATTCGTAAAGTCCATACTGCAATTTCTAGAATTCTTTGGTAGATTTTAGAAAATGTATTATGGATCTCGGTTTTTTAACTGAAATAGAGTCAGATCTCGGTACCTTCTGTAACGAGATCGTAAATATGTAATGGAGAGTGGATGGGATTTGCGTTTAGGGGTGGGTCCTTGCGTAGTCACCTCCACGGGGTGGACCTGGGCCCTTGGTAACGTTTTCGAGAGATTGCCTTCTCGAAAACGATATCAAGCTAAGGACTACGCGCGTAGACATAAGTATAATTGTAAACTTGACGCTAGAAATACCAAGCTAGTCAAAAGATCGTGGTTCGTAGCTTCTAATAGAGATAGTTTGATTTTTCATTTGTATAAAGATTTCATAGATTCACTTTTAACAACTTTTTATTATTTCATTAATTTCGTTAGAGATTAGAATAATTTAATCACTGGTACTTCTAGCGTCGAGTCTTTTTCAGTACAATTGAAATTTCCAAGTCCTTCTCAGGACTTTGATACTTTAAATTGGACTGCGAATAGTTTAGTTTAAGTTAATTATTGCCATCCAATTTGTACATTCATGTAATGTAATTTTAATAAGGTAATCATCCCCTTTTATCCCGATTTCCCCCGTTTTTATTACTAATTATATATGGTGACTTCTATCTCGCTATGGTGTCCCTTCGATGAAGGGTTGTTTGATCGTTCGACGTCTGATGGTTTGACGTTTGAAGGTTTGATGGTTTGATGTTTGATGGTTTGATGTTTGATGGCTTGATGTTTGATGGCTTGATGTTTGATGGCTTGATGTTTGATGGCTTGATGTTTGATGGTTTGATGTTTGATGGTTTGATGATCGATGGTTTGATATTTGATGGTTAGAAAATCACTTTCTTTCTGGTTTATTCTGGTTTACTTAAATCTCTGTTCGCCGTTGGAACGCCGTTGCATCGCCGCTGGATCGCTGACGGATGCGTGCGTTTTTAGTCATAAGTACTTGTATATTGTACATCTCTGTAATTTAATTATAATCGTATTTTAAAGAAATACGTTTTCTTACCCGGAGAGAGAAATAACTGTTCCCCTTTCTTGCACCCCTCGTTTATCAGGGCAGAACTTTTAATTGTTCTCGCGTAAATTAGTTCGCGTTTATTTGCTCGAGCACTCTAACTTTATGCTTCGTAAGATCGCTTCACGTAGATTTCCTCTTTTTTTCTTCTTCCTTTTTTCCCCTTTCCTTTTTTTCCCTTTCCTTTTTTTCTCCTTCGCTCGAGATTTAGATTTTAATCGTCACGCAGGGAAACAGTTGCGACTCAATCAAACCGATGCGTGTTTGTCGTGGCCACCTGGATCTTCACGGGTTCAGCCGTGGACGCGCTCACGATGGAGCGGGCTGAGTGGTTCCCAACCCGAGGCGCTGGGGTCTGACCTGCTGTAAGACGGATTCGGGCGGTTCCACGAGGTTCGTCTCTATCGCAGAGCAATCCTAGAGTTGGGCCTCGCTGGGGTTCAGATGGACATCTCACTCACCGTCGGGGAGAGCGCGGTTGCGATTGTTTCGACGTAAGACGTGGCATAAAACTTGCTCGCGATTCGCGTCGGGTACAGTTCGCCAAATGGCTAACGCGGAAGCATCGGATTGGAATGCTCTTTAATATAATAGTAGAATTTAGAGTACCGTACCGTAGAACCTTTTGCGAGACACTTTCGTTTGTCGAAAGTGTTGGAAGAGTCACTTAATAAATCTCTCTTCGGGTAAGACAGTGGTATTTCTCGTCACCCCTTTTGTAAAGTCCACACTGCAGTTTCTAAATATCTGATAGATTTTAGGAAATGTATTATGGATTTCGCGTATATTAAATTCAAGTAGAATCAGATCTCGGTACCTTCTGTACCGTGATCGTAAATATATAATGGAGGGTGGATGGGATTAGGGTTTAGGGATGGGTCCCTGCGTAGTCACCTCCACGGGGTGGACCTGGGCCCTTGGTAACGTTTTCGAGAGACCGGCCTCCCGAAAACGATATCATGCTAAGGACTACGCACGTAGATTATATAATTAGTGTAATTAGAGAGTAAGATATAGTTTAAGTTAATTTTTGCGTTCGCCGCTGGACCGCCGCTGGACCGCCGCTGGACCGCCGCTGGACCGCCGTTGGATGACTTAATATAACTTGTTAAATTTATCGTGCCTCATCGAAAGAGGGTTGTTTGATTCTTTAATGTTCGATGGGTAGGTGATTGATGTTCGGAAATCCGCTTAGTTTTTGGTTTATTCTGATTTATTTTAACCCCTCCCTTCGCCGCTGGAACGCGGCTGGATGTCGTGATATAACTTACTACATATTCTCCATTAATATAATTTAATTACGTTCCATCTTTGTTCCTTTCCCATGACTATTCTCATGCTAATCAATTCATTCGGTATTAGTAATCTATTCAGTGATCGGTACATGAGTTATCTTAAGTATTGAAACTGAGAGCAGGTGTAGTTGAAATAGAAGTAATCATTCTGTGATTAAAGAAATATATGCGACGGTGGAAAATCAGGGAATTGTTTAAGTAATCCGGCATCTCTCTCTCCATCTCTCTTTCTCTCTCTTTCTGTCTCCATGGTATCTTCCCTTGATCAAAGGTTGGCTCTTGATTTCAATAATTACAACAACAGAAAATTTAATTCTGTAGTCGCAAAGTGACTTCATTATTCTCTTTAAATTTGGAAATGAGGAAATAATATTTTCGGTGAATGCAGCGTTTGACGCATGGTATTGTTTTACGTAAAGAAATTGCCATTTCCACGTTTTCCAAGGTTCTTTCCAATTGTTTCACGCAAATAGGCTGTACGAAATTATAATTGAGAATGATTATTAGGGAATCGTGAAATTTGACGTATTTTCCCCGTTCTTGTCAAAAATTCAATGGTTTTGAGTCGAATTTCAACCAATTCTTTTCATTTCCATTCTGTTATCCAATTTTTATGATTTCTATAATAAAATTCCTGTGATGTCAATAAATAATTTCAATAGATATTTCTACGTTCGCCGCTGGGTCGCCGCTGGATGCGTATATTATTAGTCATAGATAATAGTAATTATAATTAGATAATAGTAATTGTAATAATAATTGTAATGAAATTATAAGGGAGTATGTACATTGTCTTATCAAGAGCGAAACTATAGAATTTTTCCTCAAAATCCCCGTTTTATCGAAATTGAATATAATTATTCTTAGTCTCCATTTGCACACTACTGATGTTTATCAGTAATAGTTTTATTACTCTGCGTACTCGCTGGCATGCATCGCATGTGGCAAGCAAGTAGTGAGCACGCTAACTTAATGTTACACGTAAGTCGCTGCCATGAGTAGCTCCATGGGTCGAAAAGACTGTGGTTTGGAAAGTGGACAGCGCCGGAAACATTTAGTTAGCAAATCTACGTGATTACGTAGATCCACGTGAGTATGTAGAATACCTTTGATCACGTCGCGAATGTTATGTTCACTTTTCTCTTTGATTTATTACTTATCACAAGTTTGTCCAACTTTAATTACCTTTTTAATTTCATTTTTTCAGAATAGAGTATAATAGAGTTTAGTGTTTATCGCATCGTAATCCCTTTTGCGAAACGCTTTAATGTTTCTAAAGTGTCGATAAAGAGACTTTGTAAATTACTCTCTGGATAAGAATTATGATATATACTTCCAGTCCCTTCTTCCCTTTCACGATTCGTAAATATGTAATAGAGGGTGGATGGGATTAGGGAAATATGGATGTGGTCCTGCGTAGTCACCTCCTCGTTGGTGGACCTGGGTACTTGGTAACGTTTTCGAGAACCTGGTCTCTGAAAGACGATATCATGCTAAGGACTGCGCCTGTAGACATATGTATTGTAGTAGACTTGATGCTAGATGTACCAAACTAGTTAAAAGATGGTGGTCGTAGCTTTTGATAGAGATAGATAGATTTTTCACTTGATCAAAGGTTTCATAGATTTACTTTCAACAATTTTCTATGATACTCATTCATTCCATTATTTCATTAACTTTGCGCGAGATTAGAATAACTGGATTACTGGTATTTTTAGCATCGAGTATTTTGCAGTACAATTTAAATTATCCAAGTCCTTTTCAGGACTTGGAAATTTTATTTACGTTGTACTTCACGTAATAGTTGAAGCCATAATTTAAATTAAGTTAAGTAAAATTTTACTCTCGTGGAATCAACCTGGAACCATCGAAGAATTCTACTTTCTCTCTGGTCTTTTTGGATTTTAATTTAAATCAAATCTTTATCTGGCAAGAGGTTTTATGTCTGCAATAATTCACATTTTATGAGCTTTGGAAAATTTTTAATTCGGTCCTCCCTTTTGCGTAAAATATATCCACGAATCTTGCAAGAACTGCTACTTTATCAATTTTTAATCCTATATTGTAGAGGGTGTAAAAATTTGTACGCGATCAATATTTCGGACAGTAATGGTCATAAAATTCCATTAGATCAGTGGCCTATCTTGTAGCTCGTCGGTACTAGGATAAATCGAGACGAAGTTATCGACTTGAGCTTGCAGAGTATCACGAGCTTACCGACAGGCGATACTTGAGCTTGCAGTGCACCGTGGAAAGCTTCACGACACCTCCGTATCGACTCGTCTCGATGCCTGCATGTTATCTATGCGGGATTCTAGATTTCTGCAGAAGCAAATTTCGTTGTAGATACAATCGCAGCACGGAGCAAAAAATCTCCTTACCGATATTCAATCAAATAGCGTATATGTTGCAAGTGTATTATATTCGTACAAGAATTCAATTAGTCGATCAGAAATCGTTAGAATCGCGCAACAAGCAAAGACAGAGAATCTCGCGAATTTTTTGAAACATTCGCGACATCAATCTCGAAATTTGTATTAGCATTGCATTCTCATACAGCAACTTATAAAAGGAATTCAGTAATTCAATACTTCTGCCAGAGTTTTTCATTTAGAAACGCTATGTCCGCTCTGCCTCATCTTTGCAGTGTTTGCACGTTTCGTTCGCCTGCTTTCGCATTCGTGCTGCGGTGAAATTGTCAGTATCGCGATGTGATCTCGCGGAAACACATGAATAATGTCAACTTTCAATGCGAATTCGCTTTCACCGAGTGTCGGGCTATTGCTACGGACATCAAATTTTAATATCCGCACTTTACTTTACCGCCGAGTGCATGGGAAGTTGTGTTCTTTTCATTGGAATTTTTATGCCTCGTAACGGTCCAGCCGCCAGCGACTGAATGTCTTCTCTAGTTAAGAGATGATCTACTCTGGGGAATGGAGTTCCCCTAGCCTGTATAATGGAAGCAAACGAAACGTCAAGTATTCTTCGTTACACGGAAATCTAACAATGGCGAAGGGTAGGAAAGATGCTTTCATTCGGATGAGGCGGTCTTCTATACGCGCGAACTTACATCTTTTTTGTACGTAAAAGGATGAGGCTGTATTGTTCTGTTTTGTTGCATCTCGATGGGTATTTAAAAGCAGTGTCGCATGTTTTTGGTGTAGATTCTGATTGTTTCGGAACAAGGGAAATCCTAATTACCTATTTCTGTAGGAGAGTGCAGTATCGTGATATAACGCACGTCTATCACGAATGCAAACTATCTCACGGTAAACTAGCAGTGTGATAGCTCTGCATTTACGATTTCCTTCTCGAGGAAATTGAATTCTATAGAGCTTATCGTTTCAGAATTGTCTAGTGCCGCTTCTTGTTATATTATATCTTAATTTTTATTCTAATTGAAAGACAAATATGACAACTACTAGATAACTTTGGAGAACGTGTATTAAAGTTAGAATCATTTTGAAGTTTCGACTTTTAGATTAGCGATGTTAACTATTCAGTTGATTTTCATTGTGTTTGTGACACAGTAATAATTCAGTAGTTGCGTACGTTAACAATTTTAAACACCAAATTACTTTGTGAAAATGGTTCGATTAAAGAAATTTCGCTCGATACACGATAGGCTTTACAGCGAAGCAGTTTGCGCCCTCTGAATTGTGTTAATTAGAAACTTGATTGTAGGTCCAGCGCGCGTTTTCGCTGGAGCTATCATTGCATACATGACGTAACTTCCTGTCGGGTTGATTCATTTGGTAACAATGGACCTGGCATTTCGCAGCGAATAATAGATTAACATGACTCGTGACAGAGAGGAGAGAACGGAAAAGAGGAAGAAAGTTGCCGCAATTTCATCTAGCACCGCGCCGCGTAAGTTCGTTACACGGGCGGAATTTTCCATATAAAGCATCGCGCACGCTGAACATCTTATCGCTTCTTTGAGTTATCGCTGTGAGATTCCCCTAGCCTTCAAAGCAGTTAAAATTTTCACAGTTTCAGTGGAATCGTGCCCACAGCGTGACCTACATTCGCGGAATTTCATTTTTCTCCCTATAATGTGAATGCATGTGATTGTATTGTTGGATTGAAAGATTCAGGGTACGCAATGGTTCCGTAAACCTCCGTGAGATGTTCGCGAAGTTTCACATTGTCAATTTCATTTGTCGTATCTTGGAAATGAACGAACTTAAGCAAATCGAACATTCTCTTTACCTCTCAAAAAGAATGAAGTCGGCAAATAAGCAGTGTTCTTTCCATTTTTCTGATCTTCGCAAATAACAATGTGGTGAAACGGAACATCTTTTTCCTTTAAAGAGAAATTCAATTTTCTTAGTCGTTTAACTCGAATTGTTTCTCTAATCAATAACGTATTAAACACGTTGACAGTTGCTCGCGGGTATTGCTGAAACTCGTACGAATTTACATTTCCGACGCGCGAGTGCATCGCACTCGTCAATCATAACATCAATCTACAACATCGGACACCGACGACCATTGAATTATCAGCCTTCAGCTAATCAACTGACAAAACAACACGTACCTTTGATAAAGTCCACAGCCATTCCCAAGCCGTACGTATCCTTGTCGTAATCGTCGAGAATGTAGGCACCGATCTTAACACCGGGTACAATTCCACGATCGTTGAGCCTGTCCAGAGTGTAAAGCATCACCTCGAGCGCTTGAACGTCACGTTGCGGTATCACTGGCCCGCAGGTGATGGTATCCTTCCTCTCATGGACCATCATTAGACGACTCAACACTAGATTATACTCGACCATCGCGCTGTGCTTAACTGGCCACTGATTCGGCGGTTCCAGCTCGTGCGACGAGTTTTTCGTCGTTTGCGAGAACGCCTCGTCCATGGTAACGGTTCATGGTCAGAAGAAGTGGCGATCATGTCAAAAGTGAACGAAAATTGGTTCTCGTCGTTAATCAATCCGATGGTCGACGTTTCGGCGGTAACTGGAAGTTGTTCCCTCTCTGTAGACGAAAGCGCGAGATTTTCGTTAAGGTAGTTGCCCAGAGAACCATTTGTACTTTTCAAACGGGAGCGAAACCTTTGATCAAACCTGCACTCTGGAGACGAATTCTAGTGGACATGTCAACGAGACTCTTAGCCCCCCGGGAGCATCGTTGCTGGCATTCGCTTGGACGTATTCCATTTGCATGGTCGAGGCGGTTCTTCGTTGGACCTCGTCCTTGTCCCACGTCGGCGTAGAAGTTCGTCCCGACACCGGGCCTCCGACCTTCATAGATGAATCAAGTTTCAGGCTCGTCGATGTCGAAGTTTGCACCGTGGACGACCTGGACTTTCGTTCTCTCGTAGGATGATCGATCACCGGGATGGGCATCGTGCTCAAGGAGTTAAACCCGTCGGACGGATTAACTTCGTTCACCGTTCCATTATCCAACGAGCGGGTTTGAGCCCTCTCATTTTTCGAGCTAAACCCGACGGACGGTTCATCAGGTTTAATGTCGCAGTCGCGTGTTTGAATATTTCGATTCAACGACTCTGTCGCCCTTGAACCGACGGGTTGCCGTTTCTTCGAAACCATTAGAGGATCGTTAAGCGTTACTTCATCACCTTCTGTCAAACCATCCGTAGCTGTATCGAACCGTTTCGCCTGGTCGTCGATTTTCCTATTTATCGTCCCAATTGTTTGGATAACGGCTTTTCTAGACGCGGATGGTCGTTCAGAAGGGGTTAAAGAAAGCTTCGATTTCGAATATTTCGTTTTATTCACGAGCGATTGCTTATGGTTCGCGTTTATTTTGATATCCTTCGTAATCTTCCGCTCTTGCTCAGTCGAAGATGAGTTCCTGAACGTATCGTCGGAATTTCCCTCGCCGAATTCAGGAAAGCCACTGTTCTCCGACGTATAGCCCCTTTCGGTTAGACAGTTCATATCGTTTCTTAGGTACGGGGCACTCCTTGGCGCCGCAACAGAGCTATTCTCGGAGTTCACGAGGACGCCGTCAGACTCCTTTGTCACGTTACTTTGTGCAGAAGCCTCTTCCGTTGTCGCTTTATTCGCCTCTTCTTTAGCCTTATCAATCTCGCTCCGCGGACCGTCTAATTCCATATCTTGCGACGAATCCGGGCTCAAATTGAGTCTTATCGAGATCACATCGTTACTTAGACTTGAAACGTTTTCCGCTAACTGTGCATTGTCATTTTAACGTCGAATTCGGTTTGCCATTTAACATCGAGCTATCCGATAGCAGTGAATCGTTCTCACTCACCACATCTGGTGCTTCGAGTGTTACTCTGTTAACTCATCCTGTGCTTCCGTCGTGACTTGTTGAGCTGAATTCATTGCTCAATGTTAAAGTACTCAAATTTAACGTCGAATCATTCCACTGCTGTACGTGTGCTGCAGCATCTCGATCGTCCAGTGAGTTATACTTAACGTTCTCTGAAATGAAGTCGATCTCCAATTCTGTCTCAACAA
Source organism: Xylocopa violacea (assembly GCA_963969225.1). Taxonomy (NCBI): domain Eukaryota; kingdom Metazoa; phylum Arthropoda; class Insecta; order Hymenoptera; family Apidae; genus Xylocopa; species Xylocopa violacea. Next base: position 1,671,272 of record CAXAJV010000247.1, on the reverse strand, counting down.
TTTTCGCATCGTTATCCAAAAAATCATTTGTCGTTTCGTTGAAAGTAACATTCAATGAAGTTCCACCGTATTGCGACGAATCCAACGCGACCGCGTCGCTAGACGGAATAATATTTCTCTTCTCGCGGATCGAAAAATTTCCACGGGTTCTCCTGTCTGCCTCATCATCGCTTCCATTTGTTGATATCTGTTTCACGGAGATTCCATTCAACTGGCGTGTATACTCCATCTCTCTCCGAATCAACGTTGATTTACGAGACGTCGAGGTTCACCAGGAACCTTCGAACCCTGAAGAATGATGAGTCCTCCCTTCTGTCTTGATTGCTTTGACTCTTTTGCCTCGCGGCTCGCAATTCGAGGATCCCGAATTCTGGCAGAGGTACGACCACTCCAGATTTATTACATCACCAGAATCGAACGACCTCGGCTCTTCGTCAGGTTTTATTCCCGAATTTTTAATGGACCTTCTGCTCATCAACTGATACATGGAATTATCATGTCCGTCGACTTCTATTTCCCGATTTCCCTTTTGGTTTCAATTCTCCGTCGAACAGTTCACTAATAGAAGCGGAAGATTTAGGAGTTTCAATGAAATATCGTTTCTGGATGTATCCTTTGGGCTCAACATCTCGCGTATCTTCCGTACCTTTCGTAGATACTCGTCTCTTCGCGTCTATTAATCTTTTTCGACCCGTCAGCGTTAATCAACCTTAATGGTTGATTAATAGAGGTGGAAGACTCGGCGGAATCGATTAAATATTGCTCAACCGAGCCTTCCGACGACTTCCTACCACTCAATCCCCCTGGATCCGCGAATTTCTCCGATTTCAATCCTGTTTCGAATGCTTTACCGATAGAAACAACGGATTCAGGAATCTCAGTCGAATATCGCTTCCATTGCGGTTTCCTCGCCATATCCCAAGCTCCGAGAACCCGCGATACCGTCACCCTGAAAATAGTCCATAGTCCTTTGACCGTCCACCCTATAGGATCTTTTCATCCGAAGACGTCGAAGCTCGCCACTGAATCCCCTTTGCCTTCTCACGTCCTTGTTCTCTCGTCTGAAAGCCTTTAGCGAGTCGTCATTGCACGAATCCACAACAAAGTGACCGTAATCGACGGTCGCATCGCCGCCTCTCTAGCGACGTCTTTCATCGCGACACGGGAAACCCGGGAGGATTAGCGGACCTCTTCCGGAATATTCACTGAACTCCCGGTGAATCCGGTCGATCCCCTGGCAGTTGGCCCGGCTCGGCGTTTATCGCGTCGTTCCTTGTGGCAGTCGTTCGACGGGTCGAGATCCGCGAGTCGACGATCGCTCGACCGGATCGATCGATCGTCATCTTCGTCGGTTTGATTCGCGTCCACCGTCTGGGCGGTTCGCCAGGAAATTGCTCTCGACGACTCCTCCGTGATGTCATTCTTGACGAGTGGACGGAATGTTTGCCGAGCGGTAGTTGATGGCAATGATAACTTTTAAGAGTGCCGGGATGACGGAGTATTTGAATGGTTTTAAAATTTCTGGGATGGTTCATTAGCGCCGCGAGCCCCGTAAGCGACTTCGGCGCGGTTAACCGACAGCTGGTTGTTACCATAATCGAGCGGATACCGTTCGCCCGCCAAACTGTTTCGCAGAATCGATAGCACCACTGACACGGCCAGTACGGCCAGCCAACAGTTGTTCCGCCGCATCACCTGCCTCCCGTGACAAACATGTCCTGGTCCTGCAAAAGTACGCAGCGTCTCTGTGAATCCACCACATCGCATAATAAGACCTATCGATCTAGTAATCTTATGCTAATCGAGGAGAAACGTATCGAATATCGTTCTCTACGAGATGTACGTGTTTGTTGCACCGAGACGGTTCGAGGCAATTTGGTTGAAACTATTTGAATGGTACAAAAGGGTTAAATTTGATTCGCTCTGTTTGAGAGCGGTTTAATCTATTTGCAGAAGAATGGAAATGTTTGAAGATTAATTATTCATACGTATATTGTGTATGCAATCAAGTTAGAGGTTAAGGATTGAAGCTTTGTATTACAGATACGTGAAGTGCATTAATATCGTGAAGTTTATTTTAAGCTAAGTTATTAATCATGATGCAATAACGAACCAGTAAATATCTCTGCGAGTGTTGCACATTTTCGAAATTACAGAAGAATACCGCATAGTTGGAACTCCGAGCATTACACGTGCATAGTCAAAGCAGGAACTAACCTCGATAAAACATTGGCTATCAGTTAAGCGTGGAATATTGCCACTAAATTTCTCGTATCCAAATCGAAGAAACCAGTGGCCGCAACAGGCGCATACGGAGTCCTGGTGCACCATTGTACATATTTTAGTATCGGTGTATTGTTTAATTGTGTTCAATGCGTTCATATTAAATTCTCCATCACTTCTGATAGTACCTTCAAGTGACAGTAAAAGATTAATACCCTGGAAATCCATTTATTTGAACAGCGTCGGTGGAAATCTCGCTCGTGCGAATGCTTTTTGTAGCCATAATACGTTGATCCGATTACTCTTAGTACAAGCGTTTTCATTTGGTTGGCACGGAACCAAACTGCGATTTGATCGAGAGTGATTTTCCTAGTTTTTATAAATCAGATTTATCGATCGCCTTTCTATAAACCGATACGATCAGCAGTATCGTTGATGGATCACCCGCGCGCAGTTAATTGAATGAAGTTTTAATAATCCGAGAATATGATAGCTTAGGAACGAAGCTATCGCGATGTCGATATAATCTATACAATTGATGCAGAATTAATTACCACTCGGTTAACGTTATCTCGAAAGCCAATATAATCTCTTTGAGCGACATCTTATTGTTGCCAGGCCGCGCAGCGATCCCCTAATCGCTCTTCCAGAAAATTAACCCCTCGCGCTATAACCGTTGTATCCTATCTAACCGTGGATCGTCGCGATTCAACGCGAGCATCCATTATTTTAACACTGCTTGCGCGTTAATTAGTCCGTTTCGAGGCACGGTCTTTCCCCTTTGTCCAATAAATTTCGCGCGGCTGCGAATCCTGAAGGAAAGCCTCGGAAGCGAAGGTTATATTACTTGATCTCCTTTCCGTGCTCGTGTCCAGGTTTGACGCGTTCGTGGGCTAAATATCTGTCGGAACAATGGAGTTACAGGGCTTTAATAAGGCCGTTACTTTATCGAAGGGCAGCCGCGCTCGATAGGATTGAATCGTACGAAATGGACCCCGTTCCGCTCCGTCTCTCGGAGTAGGCACATGCCAGGTTTATTGTCAGATGTATCGACGGAAACGGTGATTTCGCGGGGACAGCGATAGGTTGGTAGGAATCGATTGAGCCCCGTTAAACGGTTATTGGACGATTTAGGTGAGGTAAGCATACTTCCTTGCAGAGCGTATTAAACTTGATCTTCGATTCTAACGACACTTTCCAGCTTAAATTGACATTTTGGAGGTCTCAGATGCCTTTAATTCAATTATCTTCACGGGTAATTTCAACGGTAACTTTGATTTCCTAATCTTCTCTTATCCGTGGGTGATAATTTGAATGGAATATCCGAAGGATTCATTTTTTATCTTTCAGTTGATGAAATTAGTAATTCACGTTGTAAGTAGTTCATTTCTGTTTTATCGCTTGACGAATTCACTAGAGAATTTGACGGTTTACGGAAAGGAACCAGCATTAGTAAGAAACTTGAAAATTTGTTTGAAAAGAGAGCAACAATAACTGGATATGGTGAATACTGGGTAGTACATATTACTATCTGGATGTGGATTTTGGGAGCGATGCCTTCATCAAAAGAAAATAAGAAGCCAATATTGAAGAGGAAGAGAATAAGAAGAACAGTATGCCGAGGGAAAAATTCAGGAATTCTTCCATTGTTCGTGTTTGAACATTTTTTTCATCTACCCCCGTATTTCGAGGTATAAAGTTAAACTGATAACAAATATTACATACAAGAATGCATGTTTTCGTGAAATTTTATCACGACAGTCTACCATTATCCTCAACAGCGAAAATTAGTAGCCAATATTGTGTTCCGTTCCTTCTCAACCCCTGAAAGAGAAATTACACTTTCTAAAAGACTTTAGACATCCTGTAGATTCCGCAACTGAAGGGGTTACCGTAAATACCTTTCTAATTACAGTAGCCCGGCAGATGTTGATTAACCGTCCGTCGAAGTAATCTGATGCTCTAATCCTGCAAACAATCTGAATATCCCGTGTCGTTTAATAACAGCGTTTCGTCTAATGGAGCTTTGATCGATGGTTTTACTAGGTTAGTAAATATCGTTAATTACAGTGGTGTTAAAATTTGACACGCGTGTGACAGAGATAATCTGTCGTGAATTTATTCAAACGGAACCTGAATTGTCATCTTTTAATGATCGATCTCTTAATCGCGACCAGTAGAAGGAATTCAGCGCGAAGTGATCAGCAAATCCTCATTGTTGGATCGTTTAACTGGTGCATGTAATTACGACTGTATATTGTACATTTGTATCAGCTCCTCGCCCTAATTGGTCTGGTTCGAGCCGCTGACATCTGCATTGTCTATGACAACATATGTTGTCGTAACTTTCTCAATCGTATTCGGGATCCGTTCAATTATACAGGCTTGTATAAGGTACATGTGCGCGAAACAGATGGTTGTGATCACGTGTCTACGAAGGATTCGATTTCTCCTTGGTTCGATTGAGGAATCCGCGTGGCATTTTTCTAAGGATTTTAATCATTTCGACGAATTCCATGACGGCGTTTCCACTTGGCATTCAGGTGCTACATAATATTTTTCGTCAAGCGAATTCCACGGATACAATTTCGAACGTGGTCGCGTACGTTCTTTCGTCCGCGAGGAGAAAGAACCCATGGAATGGAGATCCGCGACAACGCAGGATCCCGTGCAATTCAAAAGGGGACCAAGGAGAGAACAAAGGGGATCCTTAATGCCACGCGAAGTCGAGAATGGATGAATAGCGGAGGCATGCGCGAGCGAACCAACTGCTGGGAAATAATTGGAGACAAAAGTCTCCATTCCTCTTAATGTGTATCGCGAGACGAAACACTGTTTGTGATTTTCAAAATATTCGTGTGATTCCTTTTTACCAGCATTCAGTGGAACTGCTCGTATGATATTTTCGAAGCAAAAATAAACGTTTCAATGGCTCAAAGTAGATTGACTATTCTTCGGAAGATATATCTTTGTTCGATTACACAGAACTGCACTTTAGAAGAGGGAAGTTGTTTTTGTTCTCAATAGGTATCACCCGTCTACTCGATTCGATACTAGATTGAGCCGTGATCCGTTGACGAGCTTAACCATCCCCTTTTTTTTTTGTTTGTCCGCTACGATGTGCCACGATAACCTATGGCGATCAACGACTGGAACGTGATGAGAGGAATTTTTATCGGAAGCCAACGAACGATTTTTCCCCAGAGAAAGCTTTTATAAACGCAGCAAGGTTTTACTTATTACGTTACTTTGATGCTCTTGTAATTTTCATTAAAGGTTTTATTAAAACTTCATGAAGGTTTAAGGTGAGTTTTTCTTCCCTCCGCGGATAGGAAGGATCGCGAGATTTTTGCCAGAAATTTCGTAGACTGGCTTTAAGCAGCTTTCGTTGTACCTTGCATTTTCTTATCGCCGTGTATAGGAAATGATACGATGAACTTTTTGAACTAGAAGTTCGTTGATACAGTTTTATAACCGCCTATAGCACCGTATAACTGAGGAAGTGTGGCACGTTCGCGTAAGCGCACACGACGCGATATAGGATACGAGGAATTCATTTTTGCATTTTCAACATTGATTGCAAAACCTACGGAATATTTCAGAGGGCTTCCAGCTGAGAGTTACTCGGACGCAAAAAGTATTCACGCGTTCCAATTTTTCGCAGCTCCCTTATATATATCGCGCACGTGCAACTGTGAGAATTGAGAAAGTTCTTCACCGGCATTTTTTATTAGAGCTCTCCGTCCGCGGGTACGTGAACTGCGAAGTTCATGAACGTAAAGTCATAGCATACTTTTAAACCTGTCAACTGATAATCGTAGCGATTATTCGACGAGATGAATTCATCGATAAAAGAAGAAATATTAAAATTTCTAGGTGGTAGCACTTTTTTGTACAATTTGGAGAAGCATTAATAGAGTATTCGTACACTTGTATCAATTTATTCCTGAAAATAAAATTGTCGTTCCTCGAATTTTCCTTGCAGAATCCAGTTTTTCAAGAAAGAATTTAAGTTACAAGATCGAAGACGGGGGAAAAAGATTGGCGGTCAGTGCATGCCCCGATCGTTCATCATGGTTCAACCCGCGTGGGTAAGCCGAGCACCTTGCCTGCTTGTAGAAAACTCTTTACTTCCACAAAAAATCATGGCGATCGTTCTCGTGCGGACAGGCTGACCGTCTGCGCGCCTACCTTCCTCCTTCCTTAATTCCGGGCATTCGTACATTTCCCGAGGAAAAATAAACGTCCTCGCAATAGGTACAAACAGCCAAGCATGAAACAAACATACATGTGTCGTATTAACACTAACGTTCGTAAGGGGAAACGGGACAACGACGTCGAATTAAAATTCCAGGGTGTTTTTAGCGCTCGTACGTCGCGAACGTAGAAGAGTGGATTACACGCCGGCAAAGCAGAAAGTCCAAGAAAAAGCGCAAGGTCCTAAGAGGCGACGTTCCAAAGGGGTGGCTAGCGTAGAGTCATAATGCTCGCAGATGTGCCTGCGAACAAAAATTGCGACCAGTGACATTTCGCGTTTGTATCTGCTTCACGGATCTCGAGATTTCGATACTCCTTGACACCGAATGATTCTGCGATTTTCGCAATAAATAGCGGAGACACGCGTGCATCGTAACGCATCAGCTACCGCTCCTACAAATTCTACATCTAGGAGATGACATACCGAATCTCGGGCCTCTAGAATTGTTTTCATTCAAGTACATATTGTCTATGCGCCACTAGTGACCGCTCCAGGAGTTCGCTCTCCGCATATTTCGACTCCCAGAGCCAGACATGCCGTATCTGGTACCCCTAGAATTGACTTTACTTATGTACTGATTCGCTCTGCGCCATTAATAACCAATCCATGAGTTCTACCTCCTTATACGAAACATAGGGTCGGACATATCATGTCTGTGGACCCTAGTATTGGTTTGATTTAAGTATATATTGGTTGTTGGCCATTAACGACCCCTCCAGAAGTTCGTCAACCCCCACTTATTTGACACCTAGGGCCGGATATGCCGTGCCTGGGGCCCCCACTATTGGATGCATTTAAGTCCGGGCACGGAACGGTGATCGTGCACACTGTTGGGGAGTGGCGACCCCACCCTCCGAAGCTGAAGAGTGTTCGGTCTAGTCAGCCGTCGAAACAGGAACGGTGAGTGATGGTGAAAAATTCAGTAGAAGTGGGCACTCAGTGACCTGATAAACTCATCCTGTCGACGTAAGCAGGCAACTAGCCCCTGGCATCGGTGCCCCGAGTGTCTGGTGAGACCTCGAGCACCAAGAACTCGAAAATTGCGTAGGGGATTCGTCTTGTCAGCTAGACGAGGCCCCACAAGAAACGTAATTAACGAGCTCGCCTAGATGCCAGTTAAGGGGCAGTTTGCCGACTTCCGGCCGATCACTCCTCATGGTATTTGCACGACTATGGCCTGGCTCGTATTCGGCTAAGGTTGGGAGACCAGTCTCCCCTCGAGTCTCGAAAAGGGCAAAAATGCCCTAGTCTAAACAATCAGGTGGCCGATCCACGGATCGGCCATCGCATGGGTCCCAGTCGATCGACCGAGCGTATCGAAGGCTCGGACAGTCGACCAGTGGATACCCTATTTCGAAGTCGAGAATCCGCACATCGTCCAAGGACGACTTACCTCTATTACCGGGAAACTCGTTCAGCATACCAGCTCAACGAGTTCCCACCTACCGTGTACCGTCCGCAGTGCACACTGCGGAACTCAGGTGCACCCCGGCAGGGCAGCGTCGGTGCGCGCTGTTGGGGAGTAACGACCCCACCTTCCCGATTCGTGAGAAAGCACCAAGAGGCAGAGCGGCGTGTGATGCGCGCCGATGGGGAGTGACGACCCCACCTTCACTCCACGTATGAAGCATCACCCTCGAATTTCATGGCTCTCGCGTGAGTCTCCCGGTGTTTTGCACCAGGAGACCGCGGCCCAGGCAGGGCAGCGCCGGTGCGCGCTGTTGGGGAGTAACGACCCCACCTACCCGATTCGTGAGAAAGCACCAAGAGGCAGAGCGGCGTGTGATGCGCGCCGATGGGGAGTGACGACCCCACCTCCACTCCACGTATGAAGCATCACCCTCGAATTTTATGGCTCTCGCGTGAGTCTCCCGGTGTTTTGCACCAGGAGACCGCGGCCCCGGCAGGGCAGCGCCGGTGCGCGCTGTTGGGGAGTAACGACCCCACCTTCCCGATTCGTGAGAAAGCACCAAGAGGCAGAGCGGCGTGTGATGCGCGCCGATGGGGAGTGACGACCCCACCTTCACTCTACGTATGAAGCATCACCCTCGAATCTCATGGCTCTCGCGTGAGTCTCCCGGTGTTTTGCACCAGGAGACCGCGGCCCCGGCAGGGCAGCGCCGGTGCGCGCTGTTGGGGAGTAACGACCCCACCTTCCCGATTCGTGAGAAAGCACCAAGAGGCAGAGCGGCGTGTGATGCGCGCCGATGGGGAGTGACGACCCCACCTTCACTCCACGTATGAAGCATCACCCTCGAATTTCATGGCTCTCGCGTGAGTCTCCCGGTGTTTTGCACCAGGAGACCGCGGCCCAGGCAGGGCAGCGCCGGTGCGCGCTGTTGGGGAGTAACGACCCCACCTATCCGATTCGTGAGAAAGCACCAAGAGGCAGAGCGGCGTGTGATGCGCGCCGATGGGGAGTGACGACCCCACCTCCACTCCACGTATGAAGCATCACCCTCGAATTTTATGGCTCTCGCGTGAGTCTCCCGGTGTTTTGCACCAGGAGACCGCGGCCCCGGCAGGGCAGCGCCGGTGCGCGCTGTTGGGGAGTAACGACCCCACCTTCCCGATTCGTGAGAAAGCACCAAGAGGCAGAGCGGCGTGTGATGCGCGCCGATGGGGAGTGACGACCCCACCTTCACTCTACGTATGAAGCATCACCCTCGAATCTCATGGCTCTCGCGTGAGTCTCCCGGTGTTTTGCACCAGGAGACCGCGGCCCAGGCAGGGCAGCGCCGGTGCGCGCTGTTGGGGAGTAACGACCCCACCTTCCCGATTCGTGAGAAAGCACCAAGAGGCAGAGCGACGTGTGATGCGCGCCGATGGGGAGTGACGACCCCACCTTCACTCCATGTATGAAGCATCACCCCCCTAATTTCGCAAATTTCATGATGGCTTCACTCGATCCTAAGTATTCCGGAGGTAAAATAGCCCTCCATTCGGATCTCCGGGTGAGGGCAGGATCGGGAGGAGTCATTGTGGCGATGAATAGGTCAAGACGGGCGAACAACCTTCGGCCCGTGACCTCGCCCCTAGGTGTTGGCCCCATTGTCGAGCAACGAAGCCGCCCGGTAACGCGCTCGATGACGGCCGCCCTTCGGCATCATCGCCAAGCCGCGACCGGGTGTGATTCTGCTCACACGACTCTGGCGCGGCCTCCAGGTATCAGCCTTCGCGCTGTCCAGATACGGATTACGAAATGCGACGCGAGACTCAGGTCGGATCCGGTATCTCCGGCTGAGTCTGTGATAGGAACAGAAATAAAATCAAGCGATAGCTCCGCGAACCCTCCCTCCGCGACCGCGACCCCCCACAACCCCACCGCGCCCGCGCCCGCGTCCGCGACCGTACCGACGTCGTCGACGGCGTCACCGTCCGTAATAGAGACCACGGGTATTAGGATACTGCAGCTGAACATGCAACATTCAGCTACAGTTGCAGGCGAGGTGCGTCAGCTCGTAGCCTCGAAGCACTTAGACGTCCTGCTATTGCAGGAACCATACGTCAGTTCTTCGGGCACGAGCCACACCGTTAGTGGACTAGGGATCGGGGCGAGGGTGGCGGCCGTCAGTTCACAATTCCCGTGGGCTGCGGTTGCCGTGTGCAACCCTCGCTTCGAGATGATTTTTGTCTCGCAGCTAAGCACGGAACACTGTGTGTGTGCAGAAGTGCTGGCGCCCGGCTTCTCAGTATACGTCGCATCATGCTATTTTCAGTATAGCGACGAAATCGAGGAGCACCTCAGGCACCTCGAGATGGAGTTTCAGTTTCTGAGGGGGAAGAGACTCATAGTGTCGGTAGATGCCAACGCTCGGTCGTCACTCTGGGGTCCACAGAGTACAGACGAAAGAGGAGCGATGTTCGAGACGCTCATCCGATCGTTTGGCATGGAAGTTGTGAATGACGCTCGGCAGCCGCCCACCTATTGGTCGACGAGGGGTGAGTCTTTCATCGATGTAACCCTGGCGTCGCCATCCATGCCCCCTTTCGTCAGGGGCTGGAAGGTAAGGTGCGGTTGGGCCAACAGCGACCACAACGCCATAGATATCGGGCTGAGGGTACCGAGAGCCAAAGCGGCGAATCGGGGTGGCGCGAGCACTCGGTTCGACACGGCGGGAGAAGCTATGGCCCCATTGGGATTTAAGATGGTGTAGGGGAGCACCCCCCCTAGTCGTTGCCTCCATGTGCAAATCTCTAGGATAGCAGGTGGGAAGGATAAAAATACCTGTGAACTCCTACGGGCCATAGTTAGCAAGCAGCCACCTCCTCGTGGTTCCCGCCGTCAGTAGCTCCACAGCTAGATCTGTGTGGGTGAAGCAAAGGGCTGCCACTGCGAATTCGAACAAAAATAATCGAACGTAATTTGTCGGGTTGGGAATTAAAAACAAAGTTAATCCTAACCTATTAGTGCGTTAGTAGATCAAATATCCTTACAGCCGACAATGAGTCAGGACTGGGTCTTCTCCCTACGCAAGAGGTGTTGAAAGATAACACAATGTACAAAATGTACGGATAAGTCAAAGGACTTAAATGACGAAAAATATGAGTGGTGCATGGCGGTGCTGGTTTTTCCGCGCCCGCTCCCTCGGTATTGGCTCGCCGGGGGAGTGGGGTTATGGGCGTATCTCTTACGCGTGTGCCATATTTGGCGATGAAGCATGTCCGAGCCCCCTCCCGGGGCCGGGCTTAGAATATACTCGGTTCGACACTCGCCGGGCCGATTGGGAGCGCTACTGCGGTTGCCTTGCCGATCTATCTAGATCGAGGCTCGAGGCCCTCCGGCTCGACTCTATGGAAGACGTCGAAAGGATGGCGGAAACGCTCACAGGCGTCATTATCGACGCCTGCGCCGCGTCGATGCCACGTAAAAGAGTGTTTAGAAAGTCCAACCCGTGGTGGACTCGCGAATTAACTAATAAGAAAAAGCACGTGTATCGTCTACGTCGTGCCTTCCAGAGGGAAAGAGACGAAGCCGCCCGCCGAACAAAACTACTAGAGTACCGTTCTTCTTTGCGGGAATACAGTAGGACGGTGAAGCGGACGAAGCTCGAAAGCTGGCGACGATTTGTCACGTCGAACGGGAACTCGGGGCCCTGGAGCACCGTATATAAGTACCAGGCGAAGAAACTCCGAGTTGAGAGAGTTCTCAGCACTCTCCGGCGTGGTAGTGAAACCACATCCAATTGCCGCGAAACAGCCAGCTTGCTCTTGGAGGCACACGTCCCCGACGACCGGGAAGAAGAAGACACGCCGGATCAACGTGTCATTAGGGAAGGCGCACGTTTCGCGCCCGGTACCCCCGACGCTGCCCCCATCACGGAGGCAGAGGTCGTGAGTACCGTTCGATCATTCAAAAATAATAAAGCCCCAGGGCCGGACCACATCGAGGTCCGTGCGCTGAAAACCGCGGCTAGAATCATTCCCGGCCAAATTACACGGCTTTTTAATGGATGCCTTCAATGGGGCGTCTTTCCCTTCGTCTGGAAGGAGGGCTCTCTACGAGTACTTCTTAAGGAAGGGAAGGACGAGAAGGATCCAAAATCCAACCGTCCGATCTGCCTCCTCTCAGTGATAGGTAAACTCTTCGAAAAGCTGCTCAAGGAGCGCCTCTACCAGACGTCGTTGGCGCCTGGAAAAGTGTCCGACCGGCAATTCGGGTTCACGCCCGGAAAGTCGACGGAGGACGCTATCGTGGAGTTGCGCCGCCTGGTCGATTCCTCGGAGGATCGATACGTGGCGGCGATGCTCTTCGATATCTCCGGGGCCTTCGACAATGTCTGGTGGCCATTAGTTTTGAAGTCTCTCAAAGAGCGAGACTGCCCTCGGAATGTTTTCGGAGTAATTTCTAATTACTTCGACGGCCGACGGGTCAAGATCTCGATAGCTTCCGAACAGGTTTCGAAGCAGGCGACGAGGGGGTGTCCGCAAGGCTCCGTACTCGGTCCCGCCTGCTGGAACCTCATGTTCGACGATCTCCTGCGGTCACTTCAGACCACAGTTGAGAATAGGTTTATCGCTTACGCGGACGATCTCCTCGTCCTAGTAAGCGGGAATAGTAGGCGCGACCTCGAGACCCAGGGTCAACAGGTCGCGAATCAAATTCTCAGCTGGTGTAGTTCGGCCAAACTCGAAATCTCGGCCACAAAGACGGAGGCAATTGTCCTCAAGAGTGGCTGGATCGAGCGGCAACCCTTATGTCGGAGAGGAGGCGCCCGCCCCGATAGAAAACGCAAGGCCGTTCGGCCTTCGAAAGCCGACCTTGCCGGTAGGCCACCGACCATCCGTATAGAGGACGCAAAGATAAAATTTAGACCCGCGGTCAAGTACCTTGGCGTCACGTTTGATAAAGGAATGCGCGTCCGAACGCATTGCCAAAATATAAGCGACAAGGTCGGGTCGCTGTTCGCGAGATTAGGTAGGCTGGCGAGGTGTAGTTGGGGGCTTCGCTTCGACTCCCTAGCCGGGATATACAGGGGAGCATTCGTCCCGAAAGTGGCATACGCCTCAGCGGGATGGGCCGACCTGTGCTCGGAGAGGGAGTGGAAGGTGCTCAGGTCCGCGCAGCGCCGCGCTTTGATCGCGGTTACCGGCGCGTATCGCCGGATATCGTGGGAAAGTGCGTGCGTGGTGGCCGGCGCGGCTCCTATCGATATCGTCGTCCAGCAAAATAGGGCCCTCTACAATCTTCGTAGAGGAAAGGACGCCAGGTTAGGGAACGCCGTCATCCCAACCGAAGCGGATGACGGAAAACAACGCGTTAAGGATGAGGCGACGAATATGTGGCAAGCCTTGTGGACATCTTCCCACAAGGGCCGCACAACATTCGCCTTCTTCAAGGACGTCCGGGAGAGGTTGGCTGCCGGGTGGCTGAAGCCGAATCACTACACCACGCAGATGCTGTCGGGTCACGGCAACTTCATGGCTCGTCTCTTGACGTATGCCATTGCCGACGATGCGACGTGTGTCTGCGGTAGTGCGGTGGACACGGTAGGCCACTTCCTCTTGGAGTGTCCTATCTTTGAACCGCAGAGGGAAGCTCTGCGGACCTTCGTTCCTGCGGGTGAGTGGAGTTGGCCGGAGGCGGCACCGTATCTGGTGTCGTCACCAGAGGCCTTCTCCACGCTCGCCGACTTCAGCAGAGAATCGCTCTGGCTGAAAGCTTTCCTGGAGTAGGCTTGCTCCATCTAAAATCCGTAATAATCCCTCCCTCGTTCTTGGGGACGGCTCACCCCGGCGTTGTCGGAGCGCCGGGGCAAGGCGGAGCAGCGCTGCACATCTTCGCAGCTAACTGTCTCCGTCGAGCCCTCCTCCTCCTCCGCGATTTGTATCTTATGTACTAATTATGTGTTTCTCTCCCTACAGGATCAGGGCGAGCATGCACGCGAGCATGCGGTGGGCCCGCCTCCCCGAGGTTCCCCGCGGATGCCCCTGCGGCCGAACGAGACTTAGTCTCGGTCGAGCGTCGGGGTAACTGAAGGGCCCACACCGCGGGAAAACGATCGCCGCGGCGCTGCTGGGTTTTTCCTCTCCCGTTCCAGAGGACTGGTTCGCGCTGGCAAGTCGATAGGAAAATGCTGCGTATGCCCTTAAGGCGAGGTAGCAGACTCGTATCCCTTCCCGGGGCCGGGTTCAGAATATTCTGGATTCATTTAAGTACGGCGGGAGAAGCAATGGCCCCATTGGGGATTTAAGATGGCGTAGGGGAGCACCCCCCCTCGTTGCATACGTCATGATGCAAACCTATAGGATAGCAGCTGGGAAGGATAAAAATACCTGTGAACTCCTACGGGCCATAGTTAGCAAGCAGCCACCTCCTCGTGGTTCCCGCCGTCAGTAGCTCCACAGCTAGATCTGTGTGGGTGAAGCAAAGGGCTGCCACTGCGAATTCGAACAAAAATAATCGAACGTAATTTGTCGGGTTGGGAATCAAACAAAGTTAATCCTGACCTATTAGTGCGTTAGTAGATCAAATATCCTTACAGCCGACGATGAGTCAGGACTGGGTCTTCTCCCTACGCAAGAGGTGTTGAAATAATAACACAATGTACAAAATGTACGGATAAGTCAAAGAACTTAAATGACGAAAAATATAAATGAGTGGTGCATGGCGGTGCTGGTTTCTCCCTGCCCGCTCCCTCGGTAGTGGCTCGCCGGGGGAATGGGGTTATGGGTATTTTTACGCGTATGCCATATTTGGCGATGAAGCATGTCCGAGCCCCCTCCCGGGGCCGGGCTTAGAATATTCTGGATTCATTTAAGTACTTATTGGCTCTTGGCCAGTAGTAATCGCTCCAGGAGTTCTATAGCCGCCTACTTCGAAACATAGGACCGCACATACTGTAACAGGGGCCTTTAGAATTGGATTCATTCAACCCCCTATTGAAGCTGTGCTATTACTAACCGCGCCAAGAGATTCCCTGGCACCTAATTCGACACCCAGGGTCAGAGATGCTTTCCAAGGGCCTGTAGTGTTGGTCTCATTTAATTACTTATTGGCTCTGTGTCATTCGTAACACCCCTAGGATTTCGTAGCCCGCATATTCAACCCAAGGTATTCCAAACATGCCACATTTTATGCGCTCGACCATTATATATAAATAGAAACAAATATAACCTAACCTAACACAACCCAACTTCTCGGCGTTAATATTTTACAAAATTCCTGACGTGTCGGCCCCTACTTCTCGGCGGGAACATTATTTACGTCTACAATGTTATATATCCTAACCTAAGGCAACCTAACATCTCAGCGGTAATATTTTACAACATTCCTGACATGTCGGCCACTACTTCTCGTAGGGAACATTGTACATAAATAGAACCTAAAATAAATTAACCTAATTCCACCCAGCACTTGTGTAGTAGTGTTTCACAGGATCCCGGGCATGCTGGCCCGACCTAAGTTGTGTCATGCTACGCTATATAATGTTACAGGCGTATATAATGTTCCCACCCAGAAGTAGGGGCCGACAAACCCGGGAGGCTTCAAAATGTTACAACCGAGGGGCTAGATGGGTTATGTTATGTTGTAATACGTTATAGATGTATATAATGTTGCCACCCAGAAGTAGGCACCGACACGCCAGAAATGTTGTAAAATATTACATCCGAGATGTTATTTTGCCTTAGGTTAGGATATATAACGCTATAGACGTATGTACGGTCCTCATCGAAAGGTACGGGCCGACATGATCAGGATTCTGTAAAACATTTCCACCGAGGGACTAGATGGAATAGGGTAGGTTATAGTACGTTATAAACGTATATAATGTTTCCATCGAGAAGTACGGGCCGACCCGTCAGGAATATTGTAAGGTATTATGGTCGAGAGGTTAGGTTGCGTTAGGTTAAGTTATTTAACGTTATGGACCTATATAATCTTCCCATCGGAAAGCAGGGGCCGACACGCCCGGGATATTGTAAAACATTATTACCCAAGGGATAACTGGGTTAGGTTAGGTTACATTAGGTTATAGACCTATATAATGTTCCCACCAAGAAGTAGTGGCCGACGCGCCAGCAATCTTGTAGAACATCACGGTGGGAACATTATATACATCTATGGCGGTATATATCCTCACCTAAGGCAACCTAACTGGTCGACGGTATTATTTTACAATATACTTCGCGGGTCGGCTCCTACTTCTGGGTGGGAACATTATATACGTCTATAACGTAATATAACCTAACCTAACCCATCTAGCCCTTCGCTGACAATGTTTTACAGAATACCGGTCGTGTCGGCCCGTACTTCTCGGGCGGGACATCATATAAGCCTATAACGTTATGTAGCCTAACCTAACTCATCTAGCCCCTAGGTGGTAATGTTTTACAGAATCGCAGTCGTGTCGTCCCGTACTTCTGGGTGTGGACATTATATACATCTATAACGTTATATATCCTAACCTAATACAACCTAACATCTGGAATGTAATATTTTACAATATTCCTGGCGTGACGGCGCATACTTCGCGATGTGGACATTATATACGTCTATAACGTTGTATATCCTAACCTAAAGCAACCTAACATCTGGGATGCAATATTTTACAACATTCCTGGCATGTCGGTCCCTACATCTCGGTGGGAACATTCTATACGTCTATAACGTTGTATATCCTAACCTAAGGCAACCTAACATGTCGGACGTAATATTTTACCACATTCCTGGCACGTCGGCCCCTACTTCACGGTGAGAACATTATATACGTGTATAACGCCATATATCCTAGCCTAAGGCAACCTAACATGTCGAATTTAATATTTTACAACTTTCCCGGAGCGTCGGCCCTTACTTCTCGGTGGGAACATTATATACGTCCATAACGTTATATATGCTAGTCTAACTCAACTTAACAAGTCGAATGTAATATTTTGCAACATTCTTGGCGCGTCGGCACCTACTTCTCGGTGGGAACATTATATACGTCCATAACGCTATACATCCTAGCCTAAGGCAACCTAATCTCTCTACCATAATATTTTACAACATTCCTGGCATGTCGGCCCCTACTTCTCAGTGGGAACATTATATACGTCTAGAACGATATAAATCCTAACCGAAGGCAACCTCTAACATCTCGGATGAAATGTTTTACAACATTCCTGGCGCGTCGGCACCTACTTCTCGGTGGGAACATTATATACGTGCATAACGCCATATATCCTAGCCTAAGGCAACCTAACATGCCGAATTTAATATTTTACAACATTCCTGGAGCGTCGGCCCTTACTTCACGGTGGGAACATTATATACGTCTATAACGTTATATATCCTAGCCTAACACAACTTAACAAGTCGAATATAATATTTTACAACATTCCTGGCTCGTTGGCCCCTACTTCTCGTTGGGAACATTATATAAGTCTATAACGTTATATATCCTAGCCTAAGGCAACCTAACATCTCTACCGTAATATTTTACAACATTCCTGCCATGTCGGTCCCTACTCCTCGTTGGGAACATTATATAAGTCTATAACGTTATATATCCTAGGCTAAGGCCACCTAGCATGTCGAATGTAATATTTTACAACATTCCAGGCATGTCGGCCCGTAGGTCTCGGTGGGAACATTATATACGTCTATAACGTTATATATCCTAGCCTAACTCAACTTAACATGTCGAATATAATATTTTACAACATTCCAGGCGCGTCGGGACCTACTTCTCGGTGAGAACATTATATACGTCTATAACGTTATATATGCTAGCCTAAGGCAACCTAACATGTCGAATGTAATATTTTACAACATTCCTGGCGCGTCGGCCCGTACTTCTCGGTGGGAACATTATATACGTATATAAAGATATATATCCTAACCGAAGGCAACCTAACATCTCGGATGTAATATTTTGCAACATTCCTGGCGCGTCGGCACCTACTTTGGGTGGGAACATTATATACGTCTACAACGCTATATATCATAGCCTAAGGCATCCTAACATGTCGAGCGTAATATTTGACAACATTCCTGGCTCGTTGGCCCCTACATCTCGGTGGGAACATTATATACGTGCATAACGCCATATATCCTAGCCTAAGGCAACCTAACATGCCGAATTTAATATTTTACAACATTCCTGGAGCGTCGGCCTTACTTCTCGGTGGGAACATTATATACGTCTATAACGTTACATATCCTAGCCTAAGGCAACCTAACATGTCGAATGTAATATTTTACATCATTCCCCGAGCGTCGGCCCTTACTTCTCGGTGGGAACATTATATACGTCTATAACGTTATATATCCTAGCCTAACTCAACTTAACACGTCGAATGTAATATTTTACAACATTCCTGGCGCTTCGCCCCTACTTCTCGGTGGAAACATTATATACGTCCATAACGCTATAGATCCTAGCCTAAGGCAACCTAATCTCTCTACCATAATATTTTACAACATTCCTGGCATGTCGGTCCCTACTTCTCAGTGGGAACATTATATACGTCTAGAACGATATAAATCCTAACCGAAGGCAACCTCTAACATCTCGGATGAAATGTTTTACAACAATCCTGGCGCGTCGGCACCTACTTCTCGGTGGGAACATTATATACGTGCATAACGCCATATATCCTAGCCTAAGGCAACCTAACATGCCGAATTTTATATTTTACAACATTCCTGGAGCGTCGGCCCTTACTTCACGGTGGGAACATTATATACGTCTATAACGTTATATATCCTAGCCTAACACAACTTAACAAGTCGAATATAATATTTTACAACATTCCTGGCTCGTTGGCCCCTACTTCTCGTTGGGAACATTATATAAGTCTATAACGTTATATATCCTAGCCTAAGGCAACCTAACATCTCTACCGTAATATTTTACAACATGCCAGGCGCGTCGGTCCCTACTTCTCGTTGGGAACATTATATACGTCTATAACGTTATATATGCTAGCCTAAGGCAACCTAACATGTCGAATGTAATATTTTACAACATTCCTGGCGCGTCGGCCCGTACTTCTCGGTGGGAACATTATATACGTGCATAAAGCCATATATCCTAGCCTAAGGCAACCTAACATGCCGAATTTAATATTTTACAACATTCCTGGAGCGTCGGCCCTTACTTCTTGGTGGGAACATTATATACGTCCATAACGTTATATATCCTAGCCTAACTCAACTTAACAATTCGAGTATAATATTTTACAACATTCCTGGCTCGTTGGCCCCTACTTCTCGTTGGGAACATTATATAAGTCTATAACGTTATATATCCTAACCGAAGGCAACCTAACATCTCGGATGTAATATTTTGCAACATTCCTGGCGCGTCGGCACCTACTTCGGGTGGGAACATTATATACGTCTACAACGCTATATATCATAGCCTAAGGCATCCTAACATGTCGAGCGTAATATTTGACAACATTCCTGGCTCGTTGGCCCCTACATCTCAGTGGGAACATTATATGCGTCTATAACGTTATATATCCTAGGATAAGGCAACCTAACAAGTCGAATGTAATATTTTAAAACATTCCTTGCATGTCGGACCGTAGGTCTCGGTGGTAACATTATATACGTCTAGAACGTTATATATCCTAGCCTAAGGCAACCTAACATGTCGAATGTAATATTTTACAACATTCCTGGCGCGTCGGCCCGTACTTCTAGGTGGGAACAGTATATACGTCTATAACGTTATATGTCCTAACCTAAGGTAACCTAACATCTCTACCGTAATATTTTACAACATTCCTGGCATGTCGGTCCCTACTTCTCGTTGGGAACATTATATAAGTCTATAGCGTTATATATCCTAGGCTAAGGCCACCTAGCATTTCGAATGTAATATTTTACAACATTCCAGGCATGTCGGCCCGTAGTTCTCGCTGGTAACATAATATACGTCTATAACGTTATATATCCTAGCCTAGGGCAACCTAACATGTCGAATGTAATATTTTACGACATTCCTGGCACGTCGGCACCTACTTCTCGGTGGGAACATTATATACGTCTATAACGTTATATATCCTAGCCTAGGGCAACCTAACATGTCGAATGTAATATTTTACGACATTCCTGGCACGTCGGCACCTACTTCTCGGTGGGAACATTATATACGTCTATAACGTTATATATCCTAGCCTAAGGCAACCTAACGTGTCGAATGTAATATTTTACAACATTCCTGGCGCGTCGGCCCGTACTTCTAGGTGGGAACATTATATAAGTCAATAATGTTATATATCCTAACCTAAGGCATCCTAACATCTCGGATGTAATATTTTACTACATTCCTGGCGCGTCGGCACCTACTTCTCGGTGGGAACATTATATACGTGTATAACGCCATATATCCTAGCCTAAGGCAACCTAACATGTCGAATTTAATATTTTACGACATTCCCGGAGCGTCGGCCCTTACTTCTCGGTGGGAACATTATATACGTCTACAACGTTATATATCCTAGCCTAACTCAACTTAACATGTCGAATGTAATATTTTACAACATTCCTGGCGCGTCGGCACCTACTTCTCGGTGGGAACATTATATACGTGTATAACGCCATATATCCTAGCCTAAGGCAACCTAACATGTCGAATTTAATATTTTACAACATTCCCGGAGCGTAGACCCTTACTTCTCGGTGGGAACATTATATACGTCTATAACGTTATATATCGTAGCCTAACTCAACTTAACAAGTCGAATGTAATATTTTACAACATTCCTGGCGTGTCGGCCCGTACTTCTAGGTGGGAACATTATATAAGTCAATAACGTTATATATCCTAACCTAAGGCAACCTAACATCTCGGACGTAATATTTTACTACATCCCTGGCACGTCGGCCCCTACTTCTCGGTGAGAACATTACATACGTGTATAACGCTATATATCCTAACCTAACTCAACTTAACATGTCGAATGTAATATTTTACAACATTCCTGGCGCGCCGGCCCCTACTTCTCGGTGGGAACGTTATATACGTCTACAACGCTATATATCATAGCCTAAGGCATCCTAACATGTCGAGCGTAATATTTGACAACATTCCTGGCTCGTTGGCCCCTACTTCTCAGTGGGAACATTATATGCGTCTATAACGTTATATATCCTAGGCTAAGGCAACCTAACATCTCGGAAGTAATATTTTACTACAATCCCGGCGCGCCGGCCCCTACTTCTCGGTGGGAACATTATATACGTCTATAACGTTATATATCCTATCCTAAGGCAACCTAACATGTCGAATGTAAAATTTTACAACATTCCCGGCGCGTCGGCCCTTACTTCTCGGTGGGAACATTATATACGTCCATAACGATATATATCCTAGCCTAAGGCAACCTAATCTCTCTACCATAATATTTTACAACATTCCTGGCATGTCGGTCCCTACTTCTCGGTGGGAACATTATATACGTCTATAACGATATAAATCCTATCCGAAGGCAACCTCTAACATCACGGATGTAATGTTTTACAACATTCCTGGCACGCCGGCCCCTACATCTCGGTGGGAACATTATATACGTCTACAACGCTATATATCATAGCCCAAGGCATCCTAACATGTCGAACGTAATATTTGACAACATTCCTGGCTCGTTGGTCCCTACTTCTCAGTGGGAACATTATATGCGCCCTTAACGTTATATAGCCTAATGTAAGGCAACCTAACATGTGGGACGTAATATTTGACAACATTCCTGGCGTGTCGAACCCTACTTCTCGGTGGGAAGAGTATATACGTCCGTAACGTTATATATCCTAACCTAGGGCCACCTAACATCTCGGATGTAATATTTGAAAGCATTCCTGGCGTGTGGGACCCTACTTCGCGGTGGGAACATTATATATGTCTATAACGTTATATATCATAACTTAAGGCAACCTAACATCTCGGATGCAATATTTGACAATATTCCTGGCGTGTCGTACCCTACTTCTCGGCAGGAACTGTATATGCGCCTATAATGTTATATATCCTAACCTAAGGTAACCTATCATCTCGGATGTAGTATTTTACAACATTCCTGGCGTGTCGGCGCATAATTCTCGCTGGGGTCATTATATACGTCTTTAACGTTATATATCCTAACCTAAGGCAAGTTTCGAACAAGTCGAGACCCAAACGTCTCCGGCGAAGGAGACGCTGGCGTCGCCGAATTCTCGGCGACACGATACAGTCCTACGGATGAAACGGACACGCCTGTTTCAGGGTGTTTAGGATATATCCTTTCGGATTCACGCCAGTGTGCCACGCGTCCCGGTAGATGAAATTTTTCGAATATTCGTTAGTACTCTTCTTCGCGCGTATCGCGCAGATCCTCGAGGCGGCCCCCCCTTGTTCCCGACAACACGAAGCGAGCTTGTAAAATTCGATCTCGCAGCGGCGGGTTCATTAAGGGACTCTCGACAACGAGGAAGAATAGGCAAACGCGAATGTATCGTCGTCCCCTCTGAACGAATGCACGTGGAAGTGAAAACAAAAAAAAAAAAGAAAGATATCCAACACCCAGCGGCGTATTGCTTTCGAGAAGTTGACGACGTTCGTACAGGTAAGTCGTAAAATATCGATGGGACTCGCCGTAAAACCTCGAAGCGGTCTATAATTTTACCCACCCGACAACACGAAGCGAGCATAAAAAATTATTCGATCTCGCAACGGCAGGTGTGTTTCCAGACTCGCGACAACGAGGCTTCGCTCGGCGAAGCGGTCCCCTCTGAACGAACGACACGATCAAAACCCGAACACAGGTGCGTGGTACAAGTTCCTCAAATTCCACGATCCACTGCACGATCTGTGCTTCAGAGCTCAGGTGATAAAAAAAAAAAAATTCGTTGGGACTCGGCCCCCAAGCCTCGAGCGGTCTACCGTTTTTCCCCGGCAACACGAAGCGAGTATAAATTATTCGATCTCGCAACGGCCGGTTTCTCAGACTCTCGACAACGAGGCTATGGCAAAAAGCAAGTCCCCTCTGAGCTTGCAGCACAATTGTGAAACGGGAAAACGAACAAGTACCAGCGGCGTATTGCTTTCACGCAGAGACGCAAAATAATGGTACACACTCGACCTGTCGAATATGCAAAGTCGACGACATAACTTACCGTTCGGGTAAGAAAAATTCGTTAGGACTCGTCGGTTAACAACACCAACACCTCGAGCGCGGTCTGTATAATTTTATTTACCCGACAACACGAAGCGAGCATAATAAATGAGATTCGATCTCGCAACGGCGGGTTCATTATACAGACTCTAATCGCCAACGAGGCTTGGCCCGACGAATCGTCCCCTCCGAACGGAACGGTACGATCGACATTAACACAACCAGGGTACGCGGCGCGACACCACGCTCTTAACGAATTCGAAGTCGACGACGATCGTCGTTCGGGTAAAGATTCGTTGGGACTCGCCGTCGTACACAGCCTCGAGGCGGTCTGTTTCACCCGACAACGCGAAGCGAGCATAATATTGTTCGATCTCGCAACGGCACGGGTTTTCACAGACTCTCGACAACGACGCTTGGCGGCGACGAATCGTTCCCTCCGAACGGAACGGTACGATCGACTAAAACAGGATACGCGCGACACACGCTCTTAAAGGAATTCGAAGTCGACGACGGCGCGTCCGTTCGGGTGAAGATTCGTTGGGACTCGCCGCACGCGCAGCCTCTGAGCGGTCCAATTTAACCTGCGACACGAAGCGAGCATAAAATGGTTCGATCTCGCAACGGCAACGGGTTTTCATAGACTCTATGAGAGCGAGGCTTGGCGGCGACGAATCGTCCCCTCCGAACGGAACGGTACGATCGACTAAAACAGGATACGCGCGACACACGCTCTTAAAAGAAATCGAAGTCGACGACGGCGCGTCCGTTCGGGTGAATGATTCGTTGGGACTCGCCGCACGCGCAGCCTCTGAGCGGTCCAATTTAACCTGCGACACGAAGCGAGCATAAAATTGTTCGATCTCGCAACGGCAACGGGTTTTCAGACACTCAACAACGAGGCTTGGCGGCGACGAATCGTCCCCTCCGAACGAAACGGTACGGTACGATCGACTGGTATAAAAGAGCGGGCGACACACGATCCTGCGAATTCGAGATCGACGACGGTACACGTTCATCGTTCGGGTGAAGATTCGTTGGGACTCGCCGCGCGCGCAGCCTCGAAGCGGTCCAATTTAACCTGCGACACGAAGCGAGCATAAAATTGTTCGATCTCGCAACGGCACGGGTTTTCACAGACTCTCGACAACGAGGCTTGGCGGCGACGAATCGTCCCCTCCGAACGAAACGGTACGGTACGATCGACTGGTATAAAAGAGCGGGCGACACACGATCCTACGAATTCGAGGTCGACGACGGTACACACGTTCGTCGTTCGGGTAAAGATTCGTTGGGACTCGCCGTCGTACACAGCCTCGAGGCGGTCCGTTTCACCCGACAACACGAAGCGAGCATAAAGTTGTTCGAGCTCGCAACGGCACGGGTTTTCACAGACTCTCGACAACGAGGCTTGGCGGCGACGAATCGTCCCCTCCGAACGAAACGGTACGGTACGATCGACCTGATCGTAGAGAGCGGTCGCGGTGGCACGACCCTGCGAGAATTCGAGGTCGTCGACGATCGTTGTTCGTCGTTCGGGTAAAGATTCGTTGGGACTCGTCGCCGTACACCCTCGAGGCGGTCTGTTTAGCCCGGCAACGCGAAGCGAGCATAAAATTGTTCGATCTCGCAACGGCACGGGTTTACCCAGACTCTCGACAACGGGGCTTGGCGGCGACGAATCGTCCCCTCCGAACGGAACGGTACGACGATCGACTGTTTTTACAGGAGGCGCGCGCGCGCGCTCGTCTCGATCCTTCAAATTCGTGGTCGACGACGTTCTCTCGTTCAGGGAAATGATTCGATGGGACTTCGTCGTCGTACAGGCCTCGAAGCGGTCTGCATTTACCCGACAACACGAAGCGAGCATAAAATTGTTCGATCTCGCAACGGCGGGTTTTTTTCTCAGACTCTCGACAACGAGGCTCGACGCGACGAATCCGTCCCCTCTGAACGGAAAAAAAAAAAACGATCGTCTAAAGGAACGATAGAACGCGCGGTGCGGTCCTTTTTCCCCTTTGTGTACGCTCTGCGTTTGTTTCATCCATTCGGACTCGCACAATTTTACCTTGGAACGAATAGCTCCGCGGTTACGCACAGATTCGAGGACAGCGGTCTCGGTCTCTCTGACACGAGGTGAGTTACATACTTCGAGCAGTGGATGTAATATGATTGCATGCCGTCAATATCGGCGTTTCATGCAACGTTCGTGGTTTTTTGTTGTGTGTTATTTCGAATCAGTGGATGCGGCCGCGGGTCACGAAGACCACGCGCGAGCTCATTATTTATTTTTTTAATTTCGTCATTTCAATTTTTTCGGTGCCGTTGACAAGCCATCGGGCAACCTTTAAAAAAATTTCACACAGCAAATCAGTGGATGCGGCCGCGGGTCACGAAGACCACGCGCGAGCACTTTATTTTTTTTTTTCTTTTGTCTGTGTGCGTTTTGTAACGCATGCAGTATGTAACTCCTCGTCCCGAAATCGAGAGAGAACTGGACACGCAGTTCGTCCTCTGGTTTACGCGCTCGAGCCCGGAGGCTCGCTTCTTCCCTCCCTTCGATCGGCTGCCATGCCGACACGGAAACGCGGAACGGGAGGTCTGGCCTCCGCACGTAATCCGACGTGTTCCGGGCATTATATGCGATCGAAGTTTGGGTTTTGGTATTTGTTTGATCCTTCCCTCCAAGGGAATTTTTATTTCAATACGACTTTTTTCGTTAATGATCCTTCCGCAGGTTCACCTACGGAAACCTTGTTACGACTTTTACTTCCTCTAAATAATCAAGTTTGGTCATCTTCCCGATAACATCGGCAATGCCGAGGCATTGGCCGCGCACCAGTCCGAAGACCTCACTAAATAATTCAATCGGTAGTAGCG